>OU975484.1:3705000-4905000 GCA_918857605.2 Philereme vetulata
GGAAGGGGCGCCCGCACTCCACCGTCTCAGTATGTCTCGCGCCCCACCTCTTCTATACATTTTGTATGAAATATCAAAGAAGTGGCGCTGCGCCCGCGCTTCGCGTCCGCCCGACGCCTCTTATATTTGTCCCGCGCCTAAAAGCGGGCTTACACTTTGAAATATTCAGACTAAATAAATGAATAAAGACTGAACCCAAGACAAGTGTAAAGACACTTAGCCAGTTAGACACACTAAATTTAAATAAATAATATTGCTGGACATTTCACACAGCGCTATCTAGCCCTAAACTAAGCAGAGTTTGTACTATAGGAACCAGATAACTGATAAAATACTTATATATGTACATTTTTTTGTAAATACATGCTTATTATAGAGAAACAACCAGACCCGGAACAAATATCCGTAGATCATGCAAACATTTGTTCCGCCGCAGGAATCGAACCCGCTACCTCCTGCGTCTCAGCCGGCTATTCGCCCACTGCACCACAGAGTCGTCAAATTAGTGTACTGAATGAAGCGTGGGCGGCGCGTGTGAGCGAGAAAACGAGGGAGTGAGTGCGGCGCCCCGGCGTCAAAGGCGAAGCGGTACTCTTTGAACTTTTGAGTTAACAGCGCGGTTAAATTTACATAGTTTTGGGGTAAAATTTAGATTATTCTCGAAATTAATAATGAAATAACTTCAATTTATTTGATGCAGATGTTTTTTAAACATCTGTCCGACTTTAATTTCTATGCTGGAATACGCTCTTCATGGATATGACAGGGTTTTTGTTACACATTGTATAAGTATTCAATCGGTTATCTGGTTCCCATAGTACAAGCTCTGCTTAGTTTGGGGCTAGATAGCGCTGTGTGACATGTCCAGCAATATTTATTTTATAGAGTTAGACAAATACCGATATTAACAGAAAGGATCCTTACAAACTGAAACAGCGATTTGCTAAATGCAGTTTACTATCTAGTTAAAAAAATAAGTAACTTTGAACTCTTTTTTTAGTTCCATCCAGTCTTCAGTTCCTCAAACTATCAAATCATCAGATTTAAACCAGGTATAGCTTGCGACTGAATCTGAACACACTGGTCCTTTTAGGGCCACACTTCAATTTCTTCATCATCACATCAGCCTATATAATCTAGGCCTCCCCCATAGATCTCTAGAGCAACCAATCCTGTGCACCCATCGGCTCCCAGCAACCTTTATTAGGTCGTCTTTCCGACAAGTCTATGCTGCACGTTTCTGTGCAATGTCCTCAATTTGATAACATAAACATCAAATATATCTTTTGAATCGCACTTTAAAACCCCTTGTGACATTTTGCAAGGAAATACAATATTTGACTTGTCTCATACATCCAGAATGCTTTCCTGAACCTTAGAGCCTAGAACATTTAGACTTTTTTATACAACCTGGAGGTGGAACGAGCACATGGAGAGTTTGTTGTTGCTCCTGTAAACCTTGCCCATATGGAGTTACGAATTCTGATAATTAAGCCGACAATGTGTCATTTTTGGTACCAATCAAATTATTATTGTATTGTGCATGGCTGAATTGAGAGAAGCATTCCGGATGGTAAGCCTGCTAGCGGTCTGGCGGCCTACAGCTCGTCATCGAAGTGGTCACCCATCAAGTCGCCGCCGTAGTCCGTGGCCTCGCTGCCGACGAAGGCCTCGTGGTGCGCCAGTATCTCGGAGAAGGACAGTCGGTCGCTGTGGTCATCGTCAGCTGACGCGAACAGGTGGTCCACTTCTTCGACGGCTATTTCTCTGAGAACAACAAATATACATTATAAATGTGAATCTTGCCAAAACTGTTTAACGCGTGTTGCAAAATTAACTTTTTCCTAAGAATTTTTAAAACACGCACTAAACAGTGTTCAAATTTATTTGTAGTAAGATCCTTATTTACTTAGAAAACTTTAGTGATAGATTTCAATCATTATTATAAATACGGGATTTATCACGTACCGTCTTATCGGTGTTTCGACCGACAATGTTTCGGTTCAATTCGTGAACCTTCATCAGGGTGAGTGCAAATCTCTCCGAATAACGTCTCGCTTCGCACTTGAACCGATACATTGTCAGTCGAAACACCGATAAGACGGGTACGTGATAAATCCCGTATTTATAATAAAGATCCTTATTGTTTGTGGATCTGGTTACATTGTAGGTACCGGTGTTGTAGTTTATAGTTACTAGTTAATTGACCCGCTCGGCTATTGGTGTCATTTGTTTCTACCGCCATAAATAATGGTATGTGCAACAAATAGTATTTTGTTATGACATACTTCGACTACCTCACCAGATAATAACATAACAAACTATTACTTCGTCTAGTGAACCACTGAAGTATGTAAATTAGTTTAATTTAATTTAATCTTGTGTGCCTTAAGACGAAAGTCTTCAATCAGTGTGTGTTACCAGTGATGACATATGGAACCGAGACGTGGTCCTTCACTATTGGCCTTATGAATAAGCTCAGAGTCGCTCAACGAGCTATGGAGAGGGCTATGCTCGGGGTTTCTCTACGGGATCGAATCAGAAATGAGGAGATACGTAGGAGAACTCAAGTCACCGACATAGCCCGACGGATTAGCACGTTGAAGTGGCAATGGGCAGGCCATATAGCGCGCAGAACAGATGGCCGATGGGGCCGAAAGGTTCTCGAGTGGAGGCCACGGACCGGCAAGCGCAGCGTAGGACGTCCACCCACAAGATGGGCAGACGACTTGGTGAGAACCGCAGGTCGGCGTTGGATGCAGGCCGCTTCCAACCGCAGTTCCTGGAGATCAATGAGGGAGGCCTTTGTCCAGCAGTGGACGTCCTACGGCTGATAAGATGATGATGATGATGAATTTAATATTTGTTTTTTATGTAAATTTCTTTCACACTTTTATTTATTTATTTTATTTGTTGTCTTATTTTGTTAAACATGTCTGCAACTAGTAAAATGGTCCTAAACTCAGCATGCGCTGGTTGTTGCAACCAGCGCATGCTGTATGCGTGTTAAATCTGTATGTTGCAAATAAACAATATTCTATTCTATTAATTGGTAAATGATTACAATTTTTGAAATATGTATTAAATTTTTTTTTTTTTAGTTTTACGACCTCCGTGGCGCAGTGGGCGAATAGCCGGCTGAGACGAAGGGGGTTCGATTCCCGCCGCGAAACAAATGTTTGCATAATCTACAGATATTTGATCCGGTGTGGACGTTTTTCTACACAATCTGTTTTGTTATATACTTACCTGTATTACATTAATTTAAAACACATCCGGAAACAAATTAACTGATTTTAGAGGTGGGTTAACACCGGTAGCTCGAATATTTATTGAAGTAAAACTTCTTTACGCTTGATTTGGGGAGTAAGCTGGTGAATGCGTTACGAAAAGTGCGAACGGAAGTTGAGAGGGAGATATAAGTTAGTGAAGATAGAAAGAGAGAGGTTACGTTTCGTATATTTTTAAACGTTAATGTGCGAGCGCGAGTTGCGTCTGTCCAAAATGAACATAGACTGATCGACCTACAGACGTGCGGACAATTTTGTAATTGATAAATTTTATAAATTAATATTTTGAAAAAGAAGTTTTACTTCAGTCGTGTGGTCTTAAAGCACACTCGTTTTTTCCAGTAATCGATACATTTCCAATAAACAAGTTTTTACGTAAATCGGCGGCGCTTTTGCGACGATGCCGCTTAGTCAGTTTAACAGGTGGTACCTTACACGATGAATGAATATGATTCGTTTACCTATTTTATGTTTCATTGGTAGTTTAGGACTAGGGTTTCGGATTTCCCGGGTTTTTTTCGTTCCCGGGAACCGGGAATAATATTTTCAATTTCCCGGGAATCCCGGGAAACCGGGAAATTTTTAAAGTCCTTAATTTAGTTTTTTTTAACTACAAAAAGTCAAGAAAACACATAATGGATTAAATAAGCTATTTATTTGACTCAGAAATAATTATTTCTTCTTAATAACATTTTTGATCGATCATAAACAGAGGTAGTATAATAGAAACTTAATTATTTGTTTCAGGCATGCAAAATCAAACTTATAATATAAAACTTCTTAACACACACAATGATATAAACGTAATATAAACGGAGTAATTAAGTATTGCGAAACGCTCTTATGATAACCAACAAACTTTGCCATCGATGTGTGGCGGCTTTACAAGAGTAGATAAAGTATTATACGTAACTGCACATCATTAAGGTATGTAAACACGAGAGTAGTTTATCAAAAGTAGCGTAAACGATTTTAATTTAACCATAAAATGATTCGAGTGTTTAAATACCTTAACTCTATGCAGCAGTTACGTATAATATTTTATTTACTCTCTTACAGCGGCCACACATCGTTGGCAAAATTTAACTTATGCCCTTATTATGTAACAGTCACGTAAACCATTATTTCAGTTTAAGTCTTAAATTATTTCATAAAGTAATACTTAAGAAAAACTAAAGAGCTGAGTGATTTATCGCTTAATCGGCTTCTAATTTTAGTAGCAAAATTTCCCGATACTGAAAATGTACGTTCGCTTTCGGTGGATGTAGACATGATCGTGCGCAGAGCGTTGTATAGCAGTTCCAAATTAGGTGTCCGTTTACCAGAAGAGATGTATAGATCGAAGTCTTTCTTCAGTCTAGGAAATCGAGTTCGTGATGGAGGAGTGCCTTTGAAAACATTTTGAATAGCGTCTTGAAGTTCTTCAGCAAAACTAATGCCTCTTTTTTGCGTCTCAGCAACAGCATGAAGCGATTCTTCCGGGCTCGATTCAGATTCTGACTTTTCTGGAAATAATCGGCGAAATAGCTTCTCAGCATAGCGTATTATTATTTCTTTAGTTTCAACACTTTGTGATAAGTATTCATTGCGTCTAATTGTTGGGTTTTGAAGAAAAAGCGTTAAGGTATATAGAGTAGAATCCCTCCTCTCACTTATTCTTTGCGTTAAGAAATCTGAAAACTCTAAAGCAATAGGTGACTCCAACTTTTTCAGTCTTACTAGAAGTGTCGTAATGATAGCTTCACAGATCAAGATATCTGCTTTTCGGGAGCTCAGTGCTTCAACTGCTAATTTGATGGGATTTAAAATTTTAAGTAAATCCTCTAAAACAGCCAAGTTCTCTTCGTGCCATAAATTTGCGGTATCTAAATCAATCAAAGCTTTTTTGATACAGTTTTTAACTTCTACGAACCGGCTTATCATTGTTTCAATGCTGTTCCATCTCGTTTTAACGTCGCGACACAATGATTTTTCCCTGTTATGTTCTGATCTTACATATTCTTGAAGTTTCGCACTTTTTAATGGACTTCTGCGAAACAAATTGACTATGGTTCGTGTATCTTTCAGTACTTTCTTCAGATCTGGTCGGATATCATGGTTTCCTATTTCCACCGCTGATTGTACTAATTCTTGATCACAATCGTCGTATGAGTCGAAGTCGGAGACGTCGGAGTCTGATTCTTCGGAATCCGTTTTACTTTCTTTGGTGGTCTTTTCTCTATAAAGAACATCTGTCACCGCCAAATGAATAACATGATTCATGCATAATACCATTTCTGCTGGACTTTCGCGGCCAAACTTTTTCATCACATTTGGACCATCACTTGTCACGGCTACAATGTCGAAGTTGACGAACTTTCGAAGTTTATTCCAAATTCCGTCAGGACTGTATCAACAATTCTTCTCATCTCTTGTGCTCCACATTTCCCCGGTATGTATATCAAACCCAAATTATACACTTTTCCATCTCCGCTGTGTAAGTTTATGTTGAAATAGCGTCTATTTCTGATACTGGTCCATTCATCGAGCGTGATACTGAGCCGTCCATGATTTTTCACGTGTTCATTTAAGATTTTCTTGATATCTTGCTTTTTTTCTTCAGCAAATTCTACAATTATCTTCATAACCTGCGACTCGCATTTTGGAATATTTAGGCCAGCTTGTGAAACAAGGCTTCGAATCACTTCACTGTGCGTGATCATCCGAATCGAAAGTCCATCACTAGATGCCAACTTCGAGACGATTTCAGCAATACTATAGGGCTTCTTGATATGTTCAACTATAGAAGTCTGTGTTATGTGGCTCTTCCTTTTTTTTGGTGGTTGTGGTGAACTTGTGGAGGTACTTGGTGCCGGTGAAGATGCCAACGCCCGTGTTGTTTCAGAGGACGCTTCATTGGGTTGATCTTTTAAATTTATGCTATGCACCATTAACAAATGCCTTGCAAGTCCACTGGTCGATGAGCCTTTACAACTCAATATTTTTGGACAGCGATTACATTGTGCTTTATCTAACCCTTTTTTCTTGAAATGATTCCATACTTCGGATAAAAGTCGACCTTCCATGTTGATCTATAATAAGTTGAAAATATTAAATGTACTTATTGTATATGTAGTAAATTTGAATTGACAAAACAATCAATTCGACAGGGTTTACTTACCAGAGTTTCAACACACACACAAACTTTCACTAACAAAGAGATATTACCGGCGAACGAATGCCAAATGTCACTTAATTTAATGGGCACGGACACCACACTGCGCTGCGCGTCACTGACTGGTCGGTCGATCTGATAAAACAACAGAACCAGTTTGTTTAGTTACACTTAAATGCGCAAGGTGAAGGGGGAGGGGAAGGGCGCAGATAAAGAAACTTAAATATTATAGGTACGCATAATTAAGCAAAAAGATCGTTATCGAAATTGCACAGCACCTGCGTAAAAACAAAGAAGAGCGAATATAATAGAGAATGAAACAAAGAAATGCAAATAGGTGTTATCTAGTTTTTTCTGACAGTTCTATAAAGACAAAACAAAGTAAAAACATTTTTTTCCCCTCGAAAAATTACCACGAAACTACTCATCTGCAAAGTGATGGCTGGCTGACAAGCTGTAGAAAAATTTTAAAGGTTTTTTTAAGAACAACATTGACTTTAATATGACTGTAAAATACAAAGTTTTAGACCTATCACATACTTTTGAAAATTCCCGGGAATTCCCGGAAATCAGAATTTTTTCCCGGTTCCGGGAATTACATTTTCCCCGGGATTTCCCGATTCCCGGGACCCGGGAACGAAACCCTATTTAGGACTTTATACTAAGGTTGTCTGAAAATAAAAACGTTTGTTGGCTGAGCCAGAAGAAAGGAGGGGACGTCATATTGGCGTGTTTGTACCGCCCGCAAAAAAGCGAACATAACAAGCAGCCGCCCGCAGCTTCATCTTTGTTTTTTTTAACCTAATTTATTATGTTACTCAGGGAGGACGCTGCTTTTTATCTAATCTTTTTTACACTATTTGAATAAAATAAAAATACAATGTTTAAGTTTATACATTTATTTTATCTATTATTTACATTATCTCATCTTCGTCACTACTTAGTGGATTTATGCCTTCTAGAGGTTGTTCTTCGTCCTCAGTCTCACTATAATCACTTGACGAAGAGGTATCCGATAAATTTACAATTAATTGCGATTCATTTGTCTCTTGTAAGAGGTCATCGTCCCAATACTTTTGTCGACAAACGTTTTACAAACTATAACAACAAAACAATGACACAAACTATAACAACAAAAACTACAACAACAAAACAATAACACAAACGAAAACTAAAAGAATTCCAGAGCGCGTCGTTACGTGACGTAGGCCAGTACGAGACTAAAAACTATTGTAAAAAATAGTGATGCGAACGGTACAATACGGGCGCCATCGGGGAAGTGCAGGGGAAGCGGTCGGGGAGTCGCATTCCTAGCAGGTCCCAAGTTATCGCGCACGAGTAATAATTTAAAATAATAATATATCGAAGGAACGGTTTCTACACAAAAAAAGAAATGTTTGTATAAAATGTTCTTGTTTTATTATCAAAATCTCGAGAAAATCTATAAAATGCTGTTAGAGAACTTGCGTAATGCACGATGCCACAGATTACTAAAAAGATACTACGAGTCGTTCAACGACCCCGCTAGTTCAATGGCCAGTCTCGGTCAATGCATTCACCCAGTCTATAGAGCGCGTATAGTGCGTACGGCAGGGCGGTTAAGTACTACCTACATGTTTGGCACAAAAACTCTAAAATAAAGTTGTTTGAATGAAAATAAAAACATTATTTATTTATTATTTATGGTCTCAAAAATATACTCCGTCATTATTTGTAGTTTAAATTGCAACACCTAATATAAAGTTATATACCGTTATATAAGTTATATGCTGCGGTGTGGGAGCACCATAAGATTGCTGGTGCTGAAGTATGAGGCATAGGCTTTGACAAGCAATGCCTGCGAAGCTGCGGACAAAAGCCTTGTAAAGAATAAATGATTATGATGAAAGGTATACTCACTCGTTATCAGGTATGACCCAGGTGTGCACCTCCTTGTCGTCTAGTATTCCGTCCTCGTTGAGGTCGAGCTCGCGGTCGAACTTCTCCTTCTCGGAGATCAACCACCCCTTGTCCTGCTGCACACCTGCACAAACAATAATGAATGTATGAAAATTCTTTATTATACCTTACAAGCTAGACACAAAAGATTTAAAGAAAAAACAACAAAAACATAATGGGCGGTCTTATCGCTTAACAAAGCGATCTCTTCCAGACAACCTTTGGATGATTACTGTTACGCCATGTCGGAGAGACTCAGCGGTACCAGCGCTTACTAGAATATTATATTTATTCAATTTCTGGATGTAACGCTCGCGAGTTTATAAGAAGGTGGCCCCCTGGTCCTGCTGCACTCCTGTACGAATAATAATACTTCGCGAGCTGCTGGACTGTGTCACAGAATACGTAATAGCCACTGGCCCACCGCCACCAGCTAGTAAGCAAGTCGTGCCTCAGTGGTACCAGCGCTTACTAGAATATTCTATTTATTCAATTTCTGGATGTTACGCTCGCGAGTTTATAAGAAGGTGGCCCCCTGGTCCTGCTGCACTCCTGTACGAATAATAATACTTCGCGAGCTGCTGGACCGTGTCACAGAATACGTAATAGCCACTAGGCCACCGCCACCAGCTAGTAAGCAAGTCGTGCCTCAGTGGTACCAGCGCTTACTAGAATATTCTATTTATTCAATTTCTGGATGTAACGCTCGCGAGTATATAAGAAGGTGGCCACCTGGTCCTGCTGCACTCCTGCACGAATAATAATACTTCGCGAGCTGCTGGACCGTGTCACAGAATACGTAATAGCCACTGGCCCACCGCCACCAGCTAGTAAGCAAGTCGTGCCTCAGTGGAACCAGCGCTTACTAGAATATTCTATTTATTCAATTTCTGGATGTAACGCTCGCGAGTTTATAAGAAGGTGGCCCCCTGGTCCTGCTGCACTCCTGTACGAATAATAATACTTCGCGAGCTGCTGGACCGTGTCACAGAATACGTAATACCCACTAGGCCACCGCCACCAGCTAGTAAGCAAATCGTGCCTCAGTGGTACCAGCGCTTACTAGAATATTCTATTTATTAAATTTCTGGATGTAACGCTCGCGAGTTTATAAGAAGGTGGCCCCCTGGTCCTGCTGCACTCCTGTACGAATAATAATACTTCGCGAGCTGCTGTCACAGAATACGTAATACCCACTAGGCCACCGCCACCAGCTAGTAAGCAAGTCGTGCCTTAGTGGTACCAGCGCTTACTAGAATATTCTATTTATTCAATTTCTGGATGTAACGCTCGCGAGTTTATAAGAAGGTGGCCCCCTGGTCCTGCTGCACTCCTGTACGAATAATAATACTTCGCGAGCTGCTGGAACGTGTCACAGAATACGTAATAGCCACTAGCCCACCGCCACCAGCTAGTAAGCAAGTCGTGCCTCATTGGTACCAGCACTTACTAGAATATTCTATTTATTCAATTTCAGGATGTAACGCTCGCGAGTTTATAAGAAGGTGGCCCCCTGGTCCTGCTGCACTCCTGTACGAATAATAATACTTCGCGAGCTGCTGGACCGTGTCACAGAATACGTAATACCCACTAGGCCACCGCCACCAGCTAGTAAGCAAGTCGTGCCTCAGTGGTACCAGCGCTTACTAGAATATTCTATTTATTAAATTTCTGTATGTAACGCTCGCGAGTTTATAAGAAGGTGGCCCCCTGGTCCTGCTGCACTCCTGTACGAATAATAATACTTCACGAGCTGCTGGACCGTGTCACAGAATACGTAATAGCCACTGGTCCACCGCCACCAGCTAGTAAGCAAGTCGTGCCTCAGTGGTACCAGCGCTTACTAGAATATTCTATTTATTCAATTTCTGGATGTAACGCTCGCGAGTATATAAGAAGGTGGCCCCCTGGTCCTGCTGCACTTCTGTACGAATAATAATAATTCGCGAGCTGCTGGACCGTGTCACAGAATACGTAATAGCCACTGGCCCACCGCCACCAGCTAGTAAGCAAGTCGTGCCTCAGTGGTACCAGCGCTTACTAGAATATTCTATTTATTCAATTTCTGGATGTAACGCTCGCGAGTATATAAGAAGGTGGCCCCCTGGTCCTGCTGCACTTCTGTACGAATAATAATACTTCGCGAGCTGCTGGACCGTGTCACAGAATACGTAATAGCCACTGGCCCACCGCCACCAGCTAGTAAGCAAGTCGTGCCTCAGTGGTACCAGCGCTTACTAGAATATTTTATGTATTTCTGGATATAGCGCCCGCGAGTGTATAAGGAATCGGCAGAGCTCGGCCGGACATTTTTACTTAGCTATGAGTGCGATATTTTAGAGATATGTTTTAATGATTCTTTAAGGTATTTTATTGTGAACTATAGTGTGTTCAAGTTTGTGTTATTGTGATTTATAAATGGGTTATTTTGGTTAAATTTGTTTGTATTATTTTATCCAGACCATTACTCATAACATATTAACTTATGAGTGACAATTAAAAATATTCATTTACTGCATAAAATAAACACACTTATAGAAAACGAGGCTATCGTCTCATATTGAAGACGGAGGCGAGATACCATATTTGATAAATTTAATGACATGTCATAGCGGGTAAATAGCTGGAATGGACGCAGTAACTTGCAGGTACGATTCCCGCCGCGGAACTAATGTTAGAAATTTAGGGTAATTATCAGGAATGTTACTTTTTATATCAAGATATTTAGTTTCATTCTAGATGGCTTAACATTATTGGCTTATAAGTTTTATTTGGTTTGTGCCTAGTTTTTTTCGTCGTTAGATACATGTTAAAGCATTGGGTTAGTATATAGTATCTTTACGTTAAGCTGATTGTCGGGAGGTTTTGTAGGGAGTCGGGACATCGCATGTCAAATATCGGGAGAATCCAGACGAATCCTAACCATCTGGCAACGCTAACACCAAATGTCAATCCTAATAAATGCACATATTTAGTTCAAGATCACCGTATCTTTTGTTACCCGTTCTCATTCAAATTGGTTTAATTGAATGCGTGCGCACGCGCATATCAATGTAACTGGATCGTATTGAATTGGGTTAAAATAATAAATGAAATCATTCGAATGGATCACACCATTCGATGCATATCTACTAATAGCAGATACGCCCGCGGAAACCATTTAAACAAATCCACGTTATCGGAGTTGTTCATTTGACTAACATAATTTTACACTTACAATTCATACTTTTGAAACTATCATGGTTATGAACATTTGCTACTAAAACGGGATATTTACCATGATTTGTAAGTTTTTGAGTATCCTGATATTTCGACGCAGTTGCATGCGCCATCATTACTCGCAAACTTCAGTTTACCCGTGATCATGGCATATATCGTAACTGTGTCGAAATATCGGGATACTCAAAAACTCACAATTCATGGTAAATCGTGGCGGGATCAATATTGTATATGTGTTTTATTAAGGACACGGCGCCGTAGAGGTCAAAAATTCAGACTGGAGTTTTTTGTATCGATACAAACGCGATACAGACGTGCTTCGAACGTCGACGGACTTCGACGTGCGGCAAAGCATCGCGTTTGCTATGCTGGGGAAGGGGGGGGGGGGGGGAAGAGAAGCGCGCGCTCACGCACTAGTATCGTCACTGCATCGATGAATCTGCGCGATGTATCGATACAAGCGCGCGTTGACGGCGTCTTCCGTGTGCATAGGCCCTTACCTATCTAATCAAGTCTACATATAAGTCTCTCTTTTCTTATTACGTCGGGATAATTTTATTGCCATATGTCATCACTGGTAACACAATTTGATCAAAGACTTCATCCTACTAGTACAATAGTCAATTTGGGGTGATACTTATTCGAATATTATTCCAAACTTTTAAATGTCACTTTTAACTTGTTTTTACTATAGAAAATAATCACAAAATCGTTTAGGAATACTCCAAAAAGGCTTTTTGGTGAACGCTTGTTATCAAAATCACATAAAATAAAATTAAGGTATTAGTGTTTACAAAAGTATTTTGTGAATAAGGGATACAAATAGGGCACTGACCTCTCTCGCCCACGAACTCGTTGAAGTCTATGTTGCCGTCCTTGTTAGTGTCCTTCTCACGGAGCGTCTGCCGCACCAGGTGAGGGTGCATCTCCTCATGCTCCTCAGGATTTGAGAACACCTGCACATACCAAGACCAACCGTAACATAACACCCAACCATAGCACAAGCTTTGCTTAGCTTGGGGCTAGATAGCTCTGTGTGAAATATCCAGCATTCTTTATTATTAAAACAAAAACACAATACACTAGTACATAGGTAATCTTTAGTGGTCACAAGTACAAATGGTAATTTTTTTTTATCATAAAGTTCGTATAAGTGGTAAGGCAGTTTTTGGAGTTTTTCGGCTTTCAATATTATGAAAGAAAATATCTTAAAGAAGGCATAAAAAATAGCGAGTGATAAAACCCCATAATAATAAAAATACGTTCAATTCAAGCAACAATGTGCACATCCACATACAAAATATGATTACAAGACTTTCATCAGGGTGATTGCGATCCGCTCTGAATAACGTCTCGCCTCGAACCTTCGATCAACAATTGTTGATCGAAGCCTCGCACTGATAAAACCCGATAAGACGGTACGTGATAAATCCCATATTTATAATAATGATTGAAATCAATCACCAAAGTTTTCTAAGTATAAAATAATTACAAGACTATCGGAGACCTATCATCATCACCATCATCATATCAGCCGTAGGACGTCCACTGCTGGACAAAGGCCTCCCTCATTGATCTCCAGGAACTGCGGTTGGAAGCGGCCTGCATCCAACGCCGACCTGCTGTTCTTACCAAGTCGTCTGCCCATCTTGTGGGTGGACGTCCTACGCTGCGCTTGCCGGTCCGTGGCCTCCACTCGAGAACCTTTCGGCCCCATCGGCCATCTGTTCTGCGCGCTATATAGCCTGCCCATTGCCACTTCAACGTGCTAATCCGTCGGGCTATGTCGGTGACTTGAGTTCTCCTACGTACCTCCTCATTTCTGATTCGATCCCGTAGAGAAACCCCGAGCATAGCCCTCTCCATAGCTCGTTGAGCGACTCTGAGCTTATTCATAAGGCCAATAGTGAAGGACCACGTCTCGGTTCCATATGTCATCACTGGTAACACACACTGATTGTAGACTTATCGGAGACCTATAAATACCTTAAATACTATAGTATTTCCATTTCTTTATTTTCTCGATGACAGTTCTAATTTGATAGTTGTAGTGTTGTGACCAAATAAGTAATGATATCGATCGCATATAATTATTATATTTTGAACAAAGACAAATACAACAAAAACATTCAAATAAAGATTACCTGTCGTTATAATTATTTCGTTTTATTGTCGAGTACCTACCTATACCTACTTATTTTACAACAGCTTCGAAAATTTTAAAGAAGTTGACATTATCAATCAAGAATTAATACGTGTAACATCTTGTAATGAAATATAATATTAGTTAATAAATTTGTACAAAAGTAGTTTAGTTTCTTGCATTTTGTAAAAAATATCGGGTCTGTTATCGTATTACGTTTATCGATAGCTACATCCCTATCAGTTTCTCCGACTCTGGTATAATCTTATACGTGCGTAAGAGTCATATTTTTATAAAATAATGCATACATACTGGGGGCGTTCAATGTATTCTCGGTATAGGCATGAAAGAATAAGCAGAAAATTCTGAATAAAATTTATTTTTCAATGTAGTCCCCTAGGATGTGAACACACTTATTTGTCCTGGAAAATAACTTTTCAATTACCTCCAAAAAATATGTCTTCCTGGTCTGAAAAATGATGCCTTTAACTCTTCATCGTCTGAAAAATGCTTGCTTCGAAGTTCTTTTTTAAGATTTGGGAACAGAAAGTAATCACTAGGGGCTAGGTCCGGGCTGTAGGGTGGATGATTGATTTCTTCAAATCCGCAATCCCGCACAGCAGCATTGGCAATGCGCGCCTTGTGTGTGAACAGGCGCGTTGTCGAGCAGAAGCAATACACCTGCGGTCAATTTTCCCCGTCTTTTTTCTTTTATTGTCTCCTTTAAATTGCACAGGGTGTTAGCGTAAGTTGCGCCAGTAATACTCTCACCTTTTTTGTGTACTCAATTAATAAGATTCCCTTGGAATCCCAAAACACTGTGGCTATGAGCTTTCCGGCGGATGGGCTGACTTTGAACTTCTTCGGTGGGGCTGTTCCTTTTTTATGCCACTGCAGAGACTCCTGCTTGCTCTCAGGATCATAGTGATGAACCCACGTTTCATCACCAGTAACAATCCGATCATAAATACTTTACGGATTTTCACCACAGAACTCCAAAAACTCCTTGCAACAATCAACTCGCACTTGTTTCGAAGCGCTGTGAGCATTCGCGGCACCCATCTTGGACTAATCTTTTTCAAATTCAGATGGTCATGAAGGATAGTGTGAAAAAAAAAAGTACCCACGGATAGCTTGGTTTTTTCTGCTAATATTTTCACTCTCATACGGGCATCTTCGAGTACAAGTTTCTCAACAATTTTTACGTTTTCTTCAGTAGCGGCACTAACCGGCCCACCGGCACGAGGGTCGTCTTCAATACTCTCTCTACCCCGTTTCAATTCACTTGACCACTTCTGAATTGTAGATAATGAAGGGGCATAATCTTGGTAAACAGCCATCATTTCTTCGTGAATTACTTTTTGAGTCTTTCCTTGTTTTGTGAGGAATTTTATCACAGCGCGATGCTCGATTTTTTTGAACATTGTCGTATCAGTCATCGTAGTTGCCTTTCCGAAATGATATTTTGAATACTAATGGCGACATTCAAATAAAATTTTGTATTTATACCCTCAATGAGTGTCATAAACTAATGAGATAATTTAATTACCCTCATCATTATTATATTACCCCGATACCGAGAATACATTGAACTCCCCTCGTAATGTAAAAAAGACGCTCGTTCAAGTTTTCACAGGAGCTGTCATCGAGAAAATAAAGAAATGGAAATACCATAACATACATAAAAGAATAAACTTAAAACTAACAACATTCATTTATTTGTGGGATTTTCGTAGCCGCTTCCCTGTAGCGGCTGTAAACGACGCCGGCTGGCCACAAATCCAAATAATAAATCAGAATAATTGAAAGCATTTTAGGTAAGTATGCCTGGAGTGCTCGCTGAAAGCTAGAATCTACTTTGGTACACTAGTTTTGAAGGTCGTGCCGCTAATATAGTAAAATCAATAGGTATCATACCGCAAACTCTTGAAAATCTAGATTTCCGTCGCCGTTCTTATCAGCCGCCGCCCACATCGCCTTCTCCTCTTGCAACAGCTGTGGAAAAAACAACATTTCCTATTTAAATAAATAAATGGACGACATCGTTTAGAGTCGCGGGCCGTCAATGGGTGAGACTAGCGCAGAATCGTGGCGCATGGCACAAACTTGGGGAGGCCTATATACCCAGCAGTGGGTGAAGTCGGGCTGTGGATGATGGTGATGAAATAAATAAATATTTCTGGACATTTCACACAGCGCTATCTAGCTCCAAACTACGCAGAGCTTGTACTATGGGAACCAGATAACTGATAGAATACTTATATACTGTTTTTTTTTTTTTGTAAATACATACTTATAATATATAGAGAAACAACCAGACCCGGAACAATTAAGCTAAATTACAAGAACTAGGCTATAGTCTAACTTTTTATTAGCTGCAGTAAAATGACGTTTTGTGGGTTGCCGGTTTTTGAAGAAAAATAAATAGGGATGTAGCTAAATGAGTGAATCATAAATGAATAATCAGTTTTTTTTTTTTGAGATTTAATATTAAGTTGTAATGTATTTTTTTAACCTATTATTATTACTATACTAGAGGATTGATCTTTTTTAGTGGAAGTATAGGGAGGTACATTCAAAATGAAACAAAAACGTCATAATAATGTTATTTAATTAATTTTTGTGAACTGAATCACATCCCTATTGAGATTAGGCTGGCAACATTATTTTACGGAATGACATTTAGAAACGTCATTTTACTGCAGCTAATAAAAAGTTAGACTATAGGTATTTGTTTTATTACTAGCGACTTCCCACGTCTGCGTTCATATGGTGCCTACGTAGTTATAAACTAGGTATTTACATTCTACAATCTTGCCTGATTCTTTCCTGTCTGAGTTTTATTAAAATTGACGCTTAATAATGATCTTTACGTTTTTAATGAATACGGAATTTGAGATTATATTTAAAACTAGCTGTTGCCCGCGACTTCGTACGCGTTACACTACTAAATGTGTAGGTAACCTAGAAATAAAGCTAAACTCGCTGTTGCAACTTGTCACCCCATTTTTTTATCTCATGGGAGCTGATTTATGGGATAAAAAGTAGCCTATGTGTTAATCCAGGTTATATTCTGCGTACATACAAAATTTCATCGAAATCGGTTCAGCCGTTACGACGTGATTAAGTAACAAAAAAATAAATAAACAAACAAACATCCAAACTTTCGCATCTAGAATATTAGTGTGATGATCTTGTTGGGCGAAGACGCAGCCGCTGTGCCTAGCGGTTGTGCTGGTGATAGGTTTATAACCCAAACATTCACACAAACATAAACATTTTTTTATGATTAGTAGCATTGAAAGTAGTATTATCTTTGTTAGTTCGCTGGCAGCTGTCTATTGTTTGAGTAACGCGACACATTTAAAACTGGTTTATACTACTTGAGCGGAGACATATTTACAACTAACTGTTGCTCGCGACTTCGTACGCGTTACACTACTAAATGTGTACCTAACCTAGAAATAAAGCTTAACTCGTTGTTGCTAATTGACACCCCATTTTTATCCCATGTGTACTGATTTATGAGATAAATGGTAGCGTATGTGGTGGTCCAGGTTATAATCTACGTATAATATACCAAATTTCATCGAAATGGGTTAAGCCGTTACGGCGTGATTGAGTTACAAACAAACAAACATCCAAACTTTCGCATTTATAATATTAGTGTGATGTGATGATCCGGCTAGACTAGAGGGAGCCCACGTTCCCGTTAGACGGGGTCATAAAACGTAGGACAAGAGACGATGATAATCCTACCTCGCTGATTTAAAAAATTCTTTAACTGTTGGGAAGCTACACTATCTCCGGGTGACACAGGCTACTTTTTACCCAACTGCGGAGAAGGAGGGTAATGTTTTTATTAAAAAACTACGCGTGCGAAGCTGCAGATTGGTTGTACATCACTTGGGAGTTTTTTATAAAATCGTACACCTTGCCCTTTAAACGATTTCAACTTTATGGAGTCTACAAGTGGCAACAGTGAGATTATATTTATTTCTAATATTAAAATTATGATTGTCGCTATAAAAAAATTTATGGATTTTATTCTTACAAATTAATATTTTAACTTTTAATACATAACTCATTGTTTTTCCAAAGCACTTTATGTAGGAATTTTGATTTGTTGAGAGTTAGATTAGATTAGATTAGATAATTTCTTTATTGCACACCATTAAATACAAACATATAAAAGAAAAAACAATTTTAAATCATAGGTATAATGGGCGGCCTTATCGCTAAAAGCGATCTCTTCCAGGCAACCTTTGGATGGACAGGATCTATATGAACAAAAAAGGACGGTGGCATAAGATTTTTTTTTAGAATTAGTTTAAAAAAAAAAAAGAAAAAAAAAAAAACAAGCATATATTACAATTTATAAAAAATATAGTTAATATAAAATAAAATGCTTAATTATATTAAATAATATAATCATAAAATTAAATAAATATCACATTATTATGAGATTGCTACAAAAGTGAACATCAAGAGACTATCAGTGCTGTGATGTAGGTACATGTGATGTCAAAAACATATAAACAAAATTAAATAAGAAAAAAGTAGGTACATTACCATTCCGGAGTCAGCATGGTCGTCAGCGCCGACCTCCTCCTCGTTGTCGACCCCGAAGGCGTCGAGCAGGTACTCCGGCCACGTCACGATACCGTCCCGGTTGTCGTCCGTTTCAGACATGCGCTCCTGAGCTTCCTCCTGAGACAGTTTACTGGAACAACACATACTAAAATCGTAAATTCCAAAGTAACTCTCTGTCTGTCGGTCTTAACACGTTTTGACGACTAAACGGCCGGACAGATTTAATAATAAATAAATATTGCTGGACATTTCATACAGCGCTATCTAGCCCCAAATTAAGCAGAGCTTGTACTATGGGAATCAGATAACTGATAGAATACTTACATACATTTTTTTTGTAAATATGTACATACTTATAATATATAGAGAAACAACCAGACCCGGAACAAAAAATAGAATACAATAGAGTAATTCTTTATTGTACACCAGGAGTACTTAAAATAAAACTAATTGATGTTAAATATAGTACAATGGGCGGCCTTATCGCTGAAAGCGATTTCTTCCAGGCAACCTTTGGATGGAAATTAAAGAGCGAAGCAGTAATGGGCAGCGGTGCACAGAGTATATTTACAAATGAAAGAAATACTTATAATCCTAATACATAAATTAATACCTAAAGATAGACTAATATATACCAAACTAATAACCTAACTAAATCAATATTCTTGCAAATCTAATAAAATGAGGACAATAAAATTAAAATAATAAATAAATAAATAGGTAACTCAAATGACAAGAAAGCTAAGCATTTAGGTAATGCTGCTTTAATCTCAGCTTAAAAGAGTGCTGTGAAGGAGCCGTTTAATTTCCACAGGCAAAGCATTCCACAGGCGCACTGCTTCGACAGTGAATGATTTTCCGTAGAAAGAACTAGAGTGTACGGGTGTTTTGAGGGATAAGTTTTCCGATGAACTGAGAGAAAAAGTATTGGAAGAATGGAGATAAGCAAACCTTTCTTTAAGATAACAAGGGGAGAAAGGATTGAATAGAATATAGACGAGACAGAATATGAGAATCACGGCGAAGGCGAATAGGGAGCCACTTGAGAATGATGCGATAAGGGGAAGCATGGTCATATTTGCGCAACCCAAATATAAACCTTATGCAGAAGTTCTGGAGACGCTCAAGCTTATATATATATCAAATATCTGTAGATCATGCAAACATTGGTTCCGCGGCGGGAATCGAACCCGCTACCTCCTGCATCTCAGCCGGCTATATGTCCACTGCGCCACGGAGGTCATCAAAAATTTAATTAAAGGTATACAGATCATTTCAGACCGGGATTGAGACATATTAAGCTACTTTTTACCCGACTGCGCAGAAGGAGGGTAATGTTTTTATTGTAAAACCAAGCGTGCGATAAAATGTTCTATTCAGCGAAAAATAAGAAATCGAAAAAAATAAATACTAGAAAACGAAAAGTGATTATTGAAACACTTTTAAACATTTTTAAAGAGCTTTCCAACAATACCACACACACACTAATTTGTGATACAGATAAAACATTTCAAGTGATGGTATCAGAATAACTGTCCCGTCACTACCGGCACTCTATCTTACTGCTTCCAGCACAATAATATGTGTAGCAAATAACGCAAATATCTACTACATTATGCACTTTATACTTACCTAGTCAGGTCATAAGTATTGTCACACAGTAAAAACTTTTTTTTTAGAATGCTGGCCACAAAAAAGTTTATAGAATTCGAATTTCGAATTGTTCATGAAAATAAAAATGTATTCTTTTTAGAATTTTACTCATTTTTAAATATGGAGTGGACGCTTAAAGAAGACCGTGTTGCAGTTATTGCGTTGCATCGTTGCGGTTACGCGCCAATTCAAATTTTTGACATACTGAAAAATTTGAATATAACCAAAAGATTCGTTTAGTGCACCATCAAACGATACAATGAAGACTCTAGTGTAGATGACAGGTCAAGAAGTGGTCGCCCTCGGTCTGTTAGAACTCCAGCAGTGATAAAAGCTGTGAAGGCGCGAATTCAAAGAAATCCCAAATGTAAGCAGAAACTGTTGGCCCTTCAGATGGGGTTAAGCAGAACCACGGTGAAAAGGGTGTTAAATGAAGACTTAGGGCTTCGGGCATATCGAAGAAAAACAGGACATGGACCTGAGACTGAAGAGATGCCGCGCTTTGTTAAAGCGGTACGAGGGAAAAAAATATCGGGAAATTCTTTTTTCGGATGAAAAAATTTTTACCGTAGAAGAGAGCTACAACAAACAAAATGATAAGGTGTACGCACACAGTAGTGAAGAAGCGAGCAACCGTATTCCGCGTGTCCAACGAGGTCATTTTCCATCCTCGCTCATGGTATGGTTGGGAGTTTCTTATTGGGGCTTAACAGAGGTACATTATTGTGAGAAAGGTGTAAAAACGAATGCAGTTGTGTATCAAAATACAGTCCTGACGAACCTTGTGGAACCTGTTTCTCATACCATGTTCAATAACAGGCACTGGGTATTCCAACAAGATTCGGCGCCAGCTCATAGAGCGAAGAGCACACAAGACTGTCTGGCGGCGCGTGAAATCGACTTCATCCGGCACTAAGACTGGTCCTCCTCCAGTCCAGATTTGAATCCGTTAGATTACAAGATATGGCAACACTTGGAGGAAAAGGCGTGCTCAAAGCCTCATCCCAATTTGGAGTCACTCAAGACATCCTTGATTAAGCCGCCGATATTGACATGGACCTCGTTCGTGCTGCGATAGACGACTGGCCGCGCAGATTGAAGGCCTGTATTCAAAATCACGGAGGTCATTTTGAATAAACTTTAGTGTCATAAGAATCTATGTTTTGATAAGTTCATTTTGGTATATAAATGGTTACATAATGAATAAACTTGTTTCAATTATTTTATATTAAACATGTGACAGAATTTATGACCTGACTAGGTATATAGGCTCATTGTATCTATGAATTAAACATAGTACATTATTAAACGAGGGGATTAAGCAGTGTCTTGCATCACGGGCGCTATATTGGATCCCGAACGTAACGAAGGATTCTAGAGTTACTAGAATCCTGAATGCAGAGGGATATAAGCACGCCCAAGATGCAGACAGCTTTATCCACGAGGAGAATACTCTACTTTTCATTCTTTCTGCAAGACAATAATAACCAAATCTAGGTTGGTGCATTATATGCAGAGGTTACTTCGATTTATGAATAAGTTCTTATTGTGTATGTCTTTTTGGTTTAAATTTTAATACAGTTATGGTTCCAAATTCAAATCATTCAGTACAACTTTACTCTCGGCTCAGCTGTAGGGATTTAATCACCTGCTTTCAGGTACATGACATAATAGGTTGGGGAAAAAGTCTTTTCGCATTATAGTATGTATGAACTTGTAATAAAATCTTTTTGGCTATACTATTTGCATCTGGCTGGTTTTGGTATCATTCAAAGTTTAAATTTTAAAGAAGATAATTCCAAATTCAAATTAGGAAAATGTGTGATTTTTATTTGTTTTTCGTACTGTAAAGATAAGTGAATCTAATGAAGAAATTTGATACATTTTAAAATTTTACTACAAAAAAGGTAAAAATGCAACGCAAGCCACGAAAAATAATTGCGATGTTTATGGACCTAGTTCAGTGTCTGTGAGAGTAGCACAAATTTGGTTTAAGCTTTTCAATCCGGAAATTTCGATGTCAAAGATGCACGTCGCTCTGGTCCGCCCTATTACGGATAAAATTGATGCCATTTTTGAAAAAGTGGAGCAAGATGGGCATATCAGTAGTTACGACGTAGCTAAAGAACTGGGAATTGACCACAAAACAGTTTTGGCGCATTTGAAAAAAACTAGGTACACAAAAAACCTCGATATTTGGGTACCCCACGAGCTCACTGAAAGAAACCTTATGAACCGTGTACTCATTTGTGATTCTTTATTACGACGTAATGAAACCGAACCATTTTTGAAGAAGCTGATAACTGGTGATGAAAAGTGGATCACGTACGACAAGAACGTGCGAAAAAGGTCGTGGTCAAAGACCGGTCAGGCTTCACAGACTGTGGCAAGGTGATGCTGTGTGTGTGGTGGGATTGGAAGGGCATTATTAATTATGAGACACCAGGCAGGACCATCGATTCTGAACTCTACTGCGAACAATTGATGAGATTAAAGCAAGAAGTTGAGAGAAAGCGGCTGGAATTAATCAACAGAAGGGGTGTGGTTTTTCATCATGATAACGCTAGACCTCACACATCTTTAGCCACTCAGCAAAAATTAAAAGAGTTTGACTGGGAGGTGTTAATGCATCCGCCTGACCTTGCACCTTCAGATTTCCACCTGTTTCGGTCTCTTCAGAATTCTTTAGGCAGTGTCAGGTTAACATCACGAGAGGACTGCCAAAACTACTTGTCGCGATATTTTAATCAGAAGCCCCAAAATTTCTATAGCAATGGGATCATGTCCCTACCTACAAGTTGGCAAAAATTTATCGAACAAAATGGTACCTACATACTTTAGTTAAATGTAAATAAACTATATTAAAAATGTTTTGAATTTTCTTAAAAAATGCGAAGAAACTTTTTCCCCAACCAATACAAAAACAAAACAAACCCCAACAATATATTGAATTTGACATTGTCGAGCAGGTGGTGGGAAAAAGTGTATTTTCTTTTGTTAATTTTTAATGGTATGCAATAAAGACATTATTATCTTAATATCTTATCTTATAATTAACTAAACCAAATAATTGAACCAATCAAATTTCAAAATCAATCAGTTGGGGTGTCTGAGCTTTTTCGTTACTAAATTTTTTTTATTTATGGCCCACCTCATGTTAAGTGGTAACTATCGCCTATAAAAAGGATTTCTCATAGGTCACGCACACACCTTATAAACGTGCCCTAAGGTGCACTGCCCTGCGTCCATCAACTTGAGGCATACAGGTGCAAAGCCTCATGAAGAATAAAAAGCTAAGTATTGTGTGTCAAACTCACAATCTTCCTGTATATTTCATAGAAAATTTGAATATGGACCAATAGTTTTATATACATAAGTTACTAAAATACAGCTGAGAATAATAGTGCTACTTTAGCTGGCAGGGAGTTAACAATAGATTTAGATAAGCCACAAGATTGCCTTATCTTTTTCTTTGCAATTTACCGAGTTTACTCATCCTCATCACATCTGCAAACACAAGCTAATGAATTATGTGAGGTGTGGAAAAGGTCGGGAGAAGTATTAGAAGTAAAAGGAGTGTAAGGATAAGAATTGTGAACAGAGTTATTTGAACAAAGAGATTTATATATCTACCTAATGGATAATTTTGTTTAACAATTCAGTAACCTTAAACAAAATTACTATGTGTGGATAATAAAACTATGGCACAGATTAACATAATTATGGTTAATGAGCAGATCAGAAAAATATGAGACGTAATAAACTGTTTCTCCGCAATTTACGAATTCATTTGGTTTTTAATATTTTATCGTGGCTATAAATAAAAGCAATACCTATCATAAAAAAAATTAAAACTGAAAAAGTATGACAGTAAGCTAGAGAATAGATTTTTGATACTCACTCAAAAGAGTTCAAGATCCACTGTTTGAGTTCCATCCGGTCGATCTCCTGGTCTCCATTGAGGTCCATCTTAGGCAGAAGCAGCGCCAGCCGCCGCTTCGCCTCATCAGGGGTCAGCTTGTCATACTCCTCGGCCTCCTTCACACTCCCTGCAGAAAAATAATAAGTTATCGCCAGAGTGAACGGCGCGAGCACCAACAGAGCGCGCCGCACCGACATCGCGCGCGGTTCCTATCGCCTTTCTTATCAACAACTAAAAGAACATTGCAAAACTTCACGTCGTGAGCGACGTCATAAAAACAAAAGGTATAAAACACCGGGCACCTAAAATGGCTTCGTGATCGAACTCGTAGTTGTGTCCGCCGTCGCCGCCGTAGTGGTCGCTGTCTCGTGAGCGGTAGCTGCCGTCCAGCTCGCGCTCCTGGGAGTCCACGCTGTGCATGTGAACCGCGGCCGAAGTGCAGGACATCAGCAAATTGTGTGTCAAAAGTAACGATAAATAATAGGTCAAGGCCATTTTATCACACATCCGATGGAACTATTGAATTCCAAACTAGCCTCAATGGCTTTATTATTATGCAAATTATAATAAATTCTTGTTTATTTTCAAAAATAACAATACTTGCTCTGCTCGCCAAACCTGTGCAGATGACAGATTAGATTATTGACAGATTGACAGATGGGCGGATGTAAAAGTCTGTTCTAGCTGTACAGTTTTAGATAACCTAAATAAAGAAAAATATCCGATTGGACGTAATGTAACGTAAGATCAGATAAACCAATAAACAATACCAGTCAAGTATGATAATCTTGGTAAACCAAGAAGATAACTTAAAACAGTTCTAGTTAAACTTGTTATAATTTTCCTGTAATCGTTGCATTTTATATCTATCAATCACATACATTTCAGATTTATGACTTCGCAAACATCGGAGATAATGTGGGACCTGTATTTTTTAATTTTTCATCATTAAATATAAGTAAAAAATAAAAAAAAAATTGTTTTGGAATGTGTAAATCAATCTCTGCATGCTGCTATGAGACTCCACTTGAATTAATAACCCTGTTTTGAAATGTTTATCCCCACCAATTTGACACTTTTGTTTGCCCATCAAATTTTTAATTTGTAATTTTTTTACTTGATATAGAAGATTTAGAGCAGGGCTTCCCAAAGTGCTCGATATCGGTTTCCTAGGGGTCGACATAAACGAAAACTGATTTTGGGGGTCGACGAGGTTTAAAAATAGACCCCTATTTAATTAACACAAGTTCTTATTTAAATCTTTCAAGATAGGTAGGTAGGTACTGTATTGTTTATGTTGTGTTACGTGTAAGAATAATTAATATTTTTGTAGGAAATAGCATTGTTGTAGTAATGTAAATTGTCAAGTTCGTACAAGATGAAAAACTCGGCAAGTCAGTGTGGACAAGTTTGTGCAAGATAATATTAGTTACAAGATAATAAGTTCGAGCGTACGTCTTTCAGGCGCGTTTTGACTTGCTCTCTATTTGACGCTTACGCGATTAAATACGAACGAATTCATGATCAAGTTGCATATCCAAACATGTTCCCGATATTTTACTATTTAACGAGCTTGCACTTAAGTTGAAAGTTCATTTGCGTTTTGAAATTCGTTGGAGCTTGAACGATAATAACTCATATAAGTACTCATTTATTTCAAGAGATTACAAAATTATAACATAGCTAAATTAAGTGAAGTAAAGTGATCGAAAAAGAATTTACAAAATGCTGAGCTCCCTATGCGAGTTAATAGCGTAACCATACAATATCTACAGATTATGAAAAATTAACAGGGTAAGTACCAAACAGTTTTTATCCGGCACAGCGCTTCAACATTGCCATACAATGGGGCAATGCAGCCAGCGTCTTGGGGACGCTGTCTGCATTGCCCCACTGTGTGATAGTGATCAGTTGAGCTATGTGTAGATTGTTTGCAACAGTTTGCAGTTGCCTCAGTTGTTTCAATTGTAAAAAATTACCAGTAAATTTAACAGTTTATTATTGTTTTTTATTTAGGTAGTTTCTTATTTTTTTATTTGCAGGATTACTGAGTTTTATGATGGCGGACACGAAAAAAAAATGCAGACAATACAGTTTGGACTACTTGAAGTTCGGATTTATTGCATCTCCATCAAATCAACACTTGCCGATGTGTCTCATATGTGAAAAAGTATTCAGTAACGATGCCATGAAGCCTTCAAAAATGGATGACCACTTATCAAGAGTACATGCTGACAAAAAAGTAAGCCCTTGTCATTTTTTCAAGCACTTAAAGAAAAACTAGACAAAAGACCACCCATAAGATCGATGTTTGCGTCATCATCTATTAAAGACGATGATGGTTTACGAGCGTCCTATAATATATCTTTACTAATAGTGAAGTCGGGGAAACCCCACATAATTGGAGAGCAGTTTATCTTACCAGCCATTGCGGAGGTCCTTAACAATGTATTGCACAAACCCACACATGATATTTTAAAGAGAATACCTTTGAGCAATAACACCGTTCAGAGACGCATAGACGAGATGGGACGGGATGTGGAAAAAATTTTATGCAAGTTCTTACAGACCAACAGATTTTCTCTCCAGTTGGACGAGTCTACATTACCCGGCAATGAAGCTCTGTTGTTAGGATATGTTCGATATATCAAAGATGAAAATATGTGCCAAGAACTGCTTTTTGCTACATATTTAGAGACTGATACCAGAGGAGAATCGATTTTTCAGGCCGTGGAACATTTTTTTACTGACAAAGCTATTCCATGTAAAAACATTGTTTCTGTTGCGACTGATGGTGCACCGTCTATGGTTGGTCGTCATCGTGGTTTTATAGCTCACTTAAAGCGACAACTGCCAGATGTACTGGTCATTCACTGCGTGATTCACAGGCAGCATTTAGTAGCAAAAAAGCCTAGATAGAAGTCTTTACAATATGTAATAAATGCTATCAACGAGATTCGAAGCAATTCTTTGAACTCTCGGTTATTTGCTCAGCTATGTGAGGAAAACGACGAAGTCTTTACTCGATTACTTCTGCACACTGAAGTTCGCTGGCTATCAAGAGGCTCTTGCTTAGAAAGATTTTCAGGCATTTTTGAATCTGTGTTGGAGTTTTTACAAGAAAAAGATCCGAATTTGAAAGAAAATCTGAACAATTGTAAAACAGATATTTATTACTTGACTGATATCTTTGGAATATTCAACAAAGTTAATTTGCAGCTGCAGGGTGACGATTTTAACTTGATTAAAACAAAATCAATAATATCGGCCTTCGTGGGTAAACTAATCCTTTATAAACAAAATTTAGGCAGAAAAGAATATTCGCAGTTTCCGCATTTGTCAAACTTACCAGTAATGCTTCAAGATGATGACATTTTATTATATGTCATTCACTTGGACGTATTACACAAGGATTTTACGGAGAGGTTTGAGGATCTTTTAAATTTACAAATTCCTCAATGGATAATAAATCCGTACAATACCACAGCCATAGAAGAAGCCAATGTGATAATGCAAGAAGAGTTGATTACCATCAGCACAGACGAAGAGCTTAAGCAGAAGTTCAACCAAGGCTATCAGAAGTTCTGGTTGCAACGCAACACAGTATCCTACATTGTGGAACATTGCTGAAAAATACCTTATCGCTTTTCCATCATCATACCTAGTTGATCATCGTACCTACCTTCAGTGTGGTAACAAACATTTTGACGAAACAAAGAAACCGTTTGAAAATCAACGAACGTGGAGATTTAAGGCTACAACTCACCAATATTGAACCGGATGTAGCTAGATTGGTAGACAGTCACCAGGTTCATCCATCACACTGAATGTTTTATTTTCTCTTTGCGAATTAATACTTTTTTAAATATAATTTCCTACCTACTTAAGATTCTTTAAGTAGTTAAGTAATTTGTAATAATCATTATAAATTAAACTTGATATTTACTGAATTGTATGTCATTTTATTTTGATAAATTTTGATGAAGTCAACTTTACTCACTTAACCAAGCGCAAAGTTTTCCAATTGGTACCTTAGTACCTAGGTATTTTGTATCAATAGGAAAAAACGAAAGATAGGCCCCCTTATTCATAATAGTCGGCTAACTAATTTAAATCATTGCTAATTCTCACTCTGTCTTCTTCTATTGACCTAAGTCAGAATGAAAAATAACACTCTGTATCAGCTGTTTTAAGTTAGCGGACCATTATGAATAAGGGGGTTGATCTTAAAAGTAGGTAATTTGGCCATGGGGGTCTGAGGTAACAGTTCATTTTGGAAAAGGGGTCACTTGTCCAAAATAGTTTGGGGATCCCTGATTTAGAGGAAAGTCAGGTCAGTAGTATTATTTATAACTGTTCTGAATTT
Source organism: Philereme vetulata (assembly GCA_918857605.2). Classification (NCBI taxonomy): domain Eukaryota; kingdom Metazoa; phylum Arthropoda; class Insecta; order Lepidoptera; family Geometridae; genus Philereme; species Philereme vetulata. The sequence continues at coordinate 3,733,279 of OU975484.1, forward strand.
CAAGCGGGATAGGTTCTAATGAGATAATCAGCTGACAGACGGACGGACGGACAAAGCCGTAGCATAAGGGCTCCGTTTTTACCATTTTAGTCCGGAACCCTAAAAAGGGCAACTTTGGCGAATTGCCAAAGAATGTTTGTGAGAGCCAAGTTGGTTCTCGTATTGTGCCGTTTTTTAAGACCGTACCCAAAGGGTAAAACGGGACCTTATTACTAAGAACCCGCTGTCTGTCTGTCACCCTGGCTGTATATCATGAACCGTGTTTTTAGACAGTTTTTTCACAGATGATGTATTTCTGTTGCCGCTTTATCAACAAATACTAAAACAGAATAAAATAAATATTTAAGGGGGTTCCCTCCCATACAACAAACGAGATTTTTTTGCTCGATATTGATAACGACTTCAGGTAGAGGCTTAAAATATTCACAGAATATTGAGTTATATTATTTATTACACTTTAAAAATAAACAATTTAATTTAAAAAATAATGACTGTGACGTACAGGCTTGGCCTGGATCACACTGGGTCGATTACCTTTGATATGTAGATAGCAATCGCCGTGTAGTCTTATGTATGATAAAAAGTATCCTCCAGGTAACAATATAATGCGCACATACCTAGAACACCAACAGAAGATCACCTTCCTCAACGCGCGCTTGCTTGCTGTCTGTTGCTGGGCAATGCTGGCGGCACTTATCACACGCACACCGGCCGGTGGAACTTGATTGTTTGTTAACAGATTTGCACAAAGATAGTCTGAATAAATCCACACACGATACACGAATTTGGAATGCTTTTGACCGATTTTGGATGGGTTGTTTTGGTAATGATATGCGTTGCGCTGTCACTTGTTCGAGGTGAGGCAGCCGAATTAAATTCATCGGACCGTTGTGGGTCAGCTCAATTTTAGTGAGGGTTGACTTGTTGTAAATCTACCGCACGCATAGGACAAAAAAAATGTTGCCCATGTTACAGGAATAACAACCTTAATACCAATACATAAGACACACGTTTACTGACGATAACTATGCGAACGAAACAATGACACTGAACCCTTCGTGCGCGAGTCCGCCTCGCACTTGGCCGGTTTTTTATAGAGCTGAGTAAATTTCTATAGATGGCTATAATGGGTATCCTACACGCTCTACACTCGCGCCCATCCGCGATCCTTTTCGAGTACTTTAGTCGAAGGTCATCGCGCGTGAAAACCGTGAAAGGGCGCGATTGTTAGTTGCAGTACTTAAGTGCCTATTAACGCCAAAGAGATTATAATACCTACGATCGATTATCGCCTCGGATCCTTTTCGATATATTCAGATTTTTGATCTCGGTTCCTGATTTTTATCTCTCTAATTGGCTTCCATAGCACGCAAAAATAAGGGTCTAGAATAAAACAATACTGATTTTATACTGAAATCTTTATTTTTTAACGTATTTTAACTTTGTAAACTAAAAAAAACTTAAATAAAGTTATTTTAACAAGTTGCCAGCGGCCATGATGATCATAGACACAAGTTTGCTGGTAACATGGTAAAATACTGATTTTATACTTATACCGATATCTTTAATTTTTAATGTACATAGGTAATTTAACTTTATAAACTCAACAAAAACTAAAATAAAGTTATTTTAACAAGTTCTCTGCGGCCATGATGATCATAGACACGCGTTTGCCAGCAACATGTTTGGGGTAGATAGCGAGGAACCGCGAGAGATGCTTGCGAACTTCGCCGACGACCAACGGGAGATGCGCGCGGGTGGCCGGGTTCGAAGAGTCCAAGTTGATGATAGTATCTTCAAGATATCTGTAAGAAAATACTCCTTTTTCATTCCAATCTAAACCATTCAGGGGGTCTAAAGTGGCACCATAAGTGAATCAGCATCATACTTAGCTTGTTTCCTAGGTTATCGTTATTGAGTACTCAAATCCAGTGTTGCCAACTTCGACTAAGCCTCCTCCCCCCTAGCGTTTTTCGAAATTCCCCTAAAAAGGTAACTCCTGAAAAATGCTTCAAAAAATTGTAACCCTAGTGTATGCCCCTAAAAATACCCCGTTTTCATCTAACTTAATCTAACTAATTTAGGGGGAAAACCTCCAAGTTGGCAACACTGCTCAAATCGTAAGTAAGTTATTTTCTAGAGTAAGATATTTTCTTAAGTATTCGTTATAACGAATTTGTTTTGTAAACTGTTACTTATGTTATTTCTAAGTTAATAAAAAAAAATTGAATATTTAAATTGAAAAAGGTTTCGTATTTTAGACATTTTAAACGAATTGAAATCGATTTTTTTAATTTTCCTCTTCAGTGAAAAGAACTATCTACCTACTGTTACATTTTGAAGTTTAAGAATGTGTTGTTGTTCTATCTCGCGTTTGCTTGCTGTAGGTAGGTACCTACCTGCACTTGAGCAGCGTATCATGCAGCATGTCAGTACTGAGCTGCTGCAGTAACGCGAGCAGCACGTGTTGTCGCAGACAGCAGTGCGGCGAAAACACACTGGCTCGCGCCGCGCCGCGACACGCCGTCATCACGAGCGACAGGTCGGACGCACCCAGCGCGCGCTCGAACGCACTGTTCACGTCGCCACGCTTGATCTGCTTCGATATTTCTACGGCTATCATCTACAAAATAACATCATTTTATGTGCAATAAAATCACACTAATATTCTTATTATAAACACGAAATTTTGGATGTTTGTTACTTCAATCACGTCGTAACGGTTGACCCGCCCCCTTATTACGTAAGCCAAATTGCTGTCGTGTCGCTATCGCTAGTCAGGCCATCCCTTTCACACGTGAGATACGTAGTACGTATCTCACGTGTGAAAGGGAAATCCACGCGTGCGAAGCCGCGTACGAGTCAACTAGTAATATAGGTTTTCATTCATCGAAATCGTGAGATACGTACGTATCTCACGTGTGAAAGGGATGGCCTGACTAGCGATAGCGACACGACCGCAAGTTGGCTTAGGTAATACGGCTGCCGATTTCGATGAATGTAAACCTATATTACTAGTTGACCCGTACGCGGCTTCGCACGCGTGGATTGTTAATAACGACTAATATTAATCCCTTACTTTATTCCCCCCCCCCCCCCTTTTTAGGGATGATTTTGCAAAAAAGTTGAAACACAGGTATTTCTTTCTTTTTATCAAAAGCCTAAATATGAATTTTCAGATCGTTTTCAACTTTCAACCCGTATTTCACCCCCTTTTAGATAATTTTTTGAGCCTACGAGTATGTCCTTCTTGAGGCTATAATCTATCTCCTTGCCAAATTTCATTGCGATTCCTTCAGCCGGTTTGTCGTGAAAAGGTAACAAACAAACTAACAAACAAACAGAGTTACTTTCGCATTTATATATGAGTATGGATAATAATTATAATCATATAAAGCTAGCCTAAATTCAAATTCAATTGTTTATTTGGTAGAATACATAAAAATTTCAATTAAAGGTCTTATATCTATCAATCTATGCTTGTCAATCACGGACTTTGTCAATGTATTTAACCTGCATGCAGGCGTGCTAATACTTGTAATTTAGTATTTATTTAGTGCCAATGATTTAGTGTTATGGTAGGTAACCTAGGTTACTTTTTATTGCGGGTGGGTGGTACATACCTAGCTACTATAAATAAGTGATAAAAAGATACATCTGGCAAGTTCTAATTAACTTCCAATCCGAAGGACGATCAAATCCTAGTCTTCTTTGAATATATCCTTATGTCATATATTGTAGAGAGTAACTACATGCAAAGTCGGTGTTTAACAAGAAATTTGCTTTAGTACATCTTCCTTGGTGTTTTTTGAACAAGGTGTTTAATTACCACTTGTTACGAAGTACTTAGTACAACGCCATCTATCGGCCAGTAGTTAGCTGGAGCTCTTGTAATAAATAAAACCAAAGAGTGCTTTGTTTGACCGGAACTCCGGAAACTTAAGCCTCGCCTTGCTCTGTACTTTACCAACTCTTTGTACTTACGAGTATCTAGATATATCTACTCTTTTGTACCTACCAACCTACTTTATTTTTGAAAGGTTGGTTAGTGTAATTTTTAGTTTGTGATTTCCAAACCCAGGAGTTGGGCTGATAAAATAAACAAAAAATAAGGTCTCGGAGATGTAAAAGTTTACCAGCTGATCAATAATATTCCGCTCCGGGTCTACCGGCTGTGAAGGGCTGGTGCGAGCGAAGTCCAAGTTCGGAGGCTCCGGTAAATCCTCGACCGGTTCCTGACCCTGGAGGGAGAATGTGTCCAGCACCTTCTGCCGCCATTCTTTCAGCTCTTTGCTCAGCAACCTAGGTTGAATAATACTTGTTAGAAGTGAGTTTAATTTATTTGTCTAAATGACCAATTATTACTGACCAATATGACAAAAGGTTCTCGAGTGGAGACCACGGACTGGAAGACGCAGCGTAGGCCGGCCCCCCACAAGGTGGACCGACGATCTAGTAAGAATCGCGGGGAGTCGTTGGGCGCAAACGGCTACCAACCGCTCGTTGTGGCGATCTAAGGGGGAGGCTTATGTTCAGCAGTGGACGTCTCCTGGCTGATGATGATGATGATGATGATGAAATTACCAATAAAAATTAAAATATGTACAGTCCTACGTAAGCATTGCACTCTGTCCTATGAAGCTAGTACAAAAATAACTCGAAGAACTGCCAGTGTCTGTATTGAACAACCGTGCCGTACTGTTCTTGCCTTTCGCCACTTCCATTTCGTAAGCCCCTTTTTATATAACAGAATTAATAAAAACTATAATATCTACCCTATAACATACAAAAAACTTAAAAACAAAGTTAAAAAAATGCTATCTACACTTACATATGAAGAAACCGAAGAAATCATACAAATAAAATAATATGAGACCAAGATCGACTCTTTGGAGCAGCAAGCCAGGCAGTGTAACCTTGAACTGTGTAACATCCCGGAAAAACATAATGAAAATTTACCGGTGCTCATCAGCACCATAGCGACGGTCCTTAATGTCCCAATACCCTCACATGACATCATCTCTATCCATCGCGTTCCCCACGCCCAACATAATGGCAGCCGACCAAAAAACATTATCGTCAAGTTCACCATTCGCATATTACGTGATAATGTGTTAGGCGCATATCGTAGAGCCAAATCTCTTAATTCGGACCAGCTAGATATCACTGGGACACCGTCAAGAGTGTACATGAACGAACACTTGACTTTAACGCGCCGGCGAACCCTGAGCGCAACTTCAATTCGGCCGCGTCAAATATCGCTATCCCTGTTTAGTGACGAAGTTTGGCCACGCAGAGCGACAATGATAGCAATATAACGATTCTAAATTTGATTAGATTTTGACCGTGTTCCGTAATACCAAAAATGATGACAGAAAACTTGTTGTAATTTTCTCATTGTGTTGTTATTCTGTAACTAGACGATATAATCTATGTTCCCATGACTAGAATACGTAAGATGTTGTTGTTTTTAATACGAAACAATTAGGTTGAAAACAGGTCTTTAAGACGTAAAAACATGCAGAATGCGATACGCTTCTATTTCATTTTAGGTAAGTATTTTGATCTAATATATGGTTGGGAACCTAGATAAATACTATTCAAATTAAAATAATACCTTATTGAGGTAAAAATATGCTCCAATTAGAAATGATTTTGGTAGTACGTGTTGTATGGGCGATTGTCCCTCCGGTCTCCCCTTAAAACAAAAACATTTGTTTCGAAAGTGCCGTGAAGTGGCAAAATCAAACAATTTAGAGTATGTGTGGATTAGAAATGCCAACATTCTCGTGCGTGAACGAGACGATACGTCGGCCTTCGTCGTGCGCTCGGAGTCTCATCTCGAAAAGATCAGAGCGGCGCCGTCAAACCACATACTTAAATTTATGTTCTTTTTATAGTACTTATTGTTATTGCAAGACGCCTCTTTTGTTGACTGTTACTTTATTATGATGTTGATTTTTGATTCCTATCATGATGCTACTTATAACACAGTATCAACCATACAAAAATATTATGCTATAACACGTTCACTGCAGTTCATACTAAATTGCAGCTACTCTGTATATGAATTATGTTTTGTGGTAATCCGGTTATCGCCTTGTTATACTAGTATTACTCGTGCGCGATAACTTGGGACCTGCTAGGAATGCGACTCCCCGACCGCTTCCTCTGCACTTCCCCGATGGCGCCCGTATTGTACCGTTCGCATCACTATTTTTTACTAGGGTTTTTAGTCTCGTACTGGCCTACGTCACGTAACGACGCGCTCTGGAATTATTTTAGTTTTTGTTTGTGTTATTGTTTTGTTGTTGTAGTTTTTGTTGTTATAGTTTGTGTCATTGTTTTGTTGTTGTAGTTTGACTGGAAAAAAGAAGTCAACCATGTGGACAGGCTTCGACAAAAGTATTGGGACGATGACCTCTTACAAGAGACGAATGAATCGCAATTAATTGTAAATTTATCGGATACCTCTTCGTCAAGTGATTATAGTGAGACTGAGGACGAGGAACAACCTCTAGAAGGCATAAATCCACTAAGTAGTGACGAAGATGAGATAATGTAAATAATAGATAAATAAATGTATAAACTTAAACATTGTATTTTTATTTTATTCAAATAGTGTAAAAAATATTAGATAAAAAGCAGCGTCCTCCATGAGTAACATAATAAATTAGGTTAAAAAAAACAAAGACGAAGCCGCGGGCGGTTGCTTGTTATGTTCGCTTTTTTGCGGGCGGTACAAACACGCCAATATGACGTCACCGCGCTCAGGTCCCAACTTATCGCTCACGGGTAATATTCCATTCATAATCGTACTGAACCTTCATTGGCTTTATCAAACATTTTCTGTTGCATTGTAAAAACGAACCCTAACCAATTTGTTTACTCGTCCTTAAACGTAAAATGCATAAAAATACAACTTTATTTTCTCATCACAATAATATATTGACCTTGCATTTAATATTTACACTTTTACCTTGCACTAATCAATATCTTAATATTAAGTACTATGCGCCTATAAACATACTACTATTTTATGTACACGCATTTACTCTGAAACGGCTTATCAATGGATAACAACGGCCAACAGCTATCAATATACTACCAAAACTGTAGAGAGTTGAGAACTAAGCTCCACACTATTTACATGAACATTCTCTCCTCTGCCTATGATATCATTGTTCTCACGAAGACATGGTTGATACCTGCAATTCTAGACAGTGAGTTCATGGACCAACGCTACGCCGTGTTTAGAAGTGATAGGAATAGACTCGCAACGGCGGGGGGGTTCTTATTGCAATCCTACGTGGCCTCCGACCACTCAAGTCCGACTTGCTGAGTAAAATTACCCACGCAGCTTCCTTATGTATCTACCATCTCCTAGTGGAATTACCAAGTAGCGTCAGTGGTAAGCGCCACCTTATCAGCGCTGCATATATCCCCCCTTGGATTAAATCCGCTGGTTATGAAAGCCATTTTGATTTGCTACAGGAAACCCTAAATGACCCAAGCGTGGATGGCATCTATATTCTTGGAGACTACAATCTTCCCGATGTTAATTGGTCTAATGCCATACCCAATTCAACGGATGCCAACAACGGGTTGGTGTGCACTGACTCATCCCCACAGGGACTGCAGTTGAGCAGCTTCATGTCGTTGCTGGACACCTTGCAGTACAATGCAACACCGAATTCCAGCGGGAATATCCTTGACCTGGTAATATCTAATAAACCATGCAGAGTCCAACCCCAACTAAACTCGCTTGTCTACCCAGATAAAAATCATCCTCCCTTTGTAGCATATCTACCTGCACTCCTTCCTGAGCATAGTTTGAAGAAAAAACCTTTAGTCAAATACAACTTCAGAAAGGTAGATTATGACATTGTAAATAATAAAATCCTTGAAGTCGACTGGAATCAAAGGTTGTGCCAATTCACTGCTGAAGAAGCCATGGAAACTTTCTATAATATTATTAATGGTATTATCAAAGAACATATCCCGCTCGCAAGCTCCAAATCATCTGACTTCCCAATTTGGTTCACTCATTCACTGATAAGTATTTTTAGAAGAAAGCAAAGGGCGTGGATAAAATGGAAAAAGTTTCAAAATATGCTGTGAGACAGAGGTTGGCGACACATGATCTGCCACCTAGTGCTGTCCTATGGGGGGAGAGGAATGATGACCAGATTAATAAATACCACATTTTATGCCATCGGGTATTTCGGGAAATTCACTTCCCTGAGGAGTTTGTAGAGTGTGCAAACGGGCCTCACCTCAACATAGGACAGTTCTGGATAGGCTATATAATGACATAGTAAGTACAATGGCCAATGCAGCTGTACAGACGAAGCGGTGTGGGTGTGGCAGACCTAGGAGAGGTAAAAATCTTTGTGGCTGGAACAGACATGTACAGGCTGCGCATAGGGAGGCCAGGCTTAAGTTCAAAACCTGGGTATAATAAGACCTGCGGCGGGCAAAATATATGAAGAAATGTACTTAGCGCGCAAAATCTTCAAAAGCCGTCTAAAGTGGTGTCAGAACAACCAGGATCAGATTACTATGGACAAAATAGCAAAAGAGCGAGCAGCAAAGGATTTTAAAACTTTCTGGAGGTCCACTAGTAAGCTGAATACTAGGCCTGGCCCCCCCGTGAGTGTGGAAGGTAGAAGTGACCAGAGGGAGATAGCACAGCTTTTTATGGAACACTTTAGAGTGCGCTCCCCGCTTGGGCCATTGGTTGGGATGTCCGGCGCTGAGTCTATGGATCGGGGTGAGGAGCCTCTTATACGTTTGACTGCTAAGCAGATTAACACAACAATTAAGAGCATGACCAGAGGCAAGTCTCCCGGACACGATGGACTTAGCGTCGAACATCTCAAATATGCAGGTATCCACTTACCCCGTGTCCTGTCCATGTTTTTTACAATGTGTCTTAGTCACTCGTATCTACCTGCTGACCTTATGAAGACAAAGGTGGTACCTATTGTGAAGAACAGGACGGGAGATATCTCGGATAAGGGGAACTATCGCCCGATCTCTCTGGCCACGACCATAGCCAAGGTGCTGGACAGTGTGCTTGATTCGATCTTACAAAAACACCATGGATTGCATGACTCTCAGTTTGGGTTTAGGCCCGGATTATCAACGGAGAGTGCAATACTGGGACTCAAGCACACTGTCCAGTATTATACAAGTCGTAGGACGCCGGTGTACGCTTGTTTCCTTGATCTCTCCAGAGCTTTCGACCTTGTGTCCTATGATGTGCTCTGGAGAAAGCTGAGAGACAGGGGTGTACCGGCGGACGTGCTTCGAGTACTGCAGTACTGGTATTCGAACCAAAGTAATGTTGTGAAGTGGTCTAATGCTTTTTCTGACCCATTCAGGCTGGAGTATGGGGTGAGACAGGGTGGAGTAAGTTCTCCCTCACTCTTCAGCCTGTATGTTAATGATTTGATAGTCGAGCTCAGTAGCATGCGTGTCGGTTGTAGCGTGGATGGTGTCAGTGTAAACAACATCAGCTATGCTGACGACATGGTGCTACTGGGCCCGACTGCGGGGTCGGTCGGAAAAATGCTAGAGGTCTGCGCCGGCTACGCTGCTTCTCATGGGCTCAGCTATAATGTTAAGAAATGTGAATACATGGTCTTTGGGGCCGCCGGAAGTAGCATGACAAGTTCTCTAGATTTAACCCTTAACGGAATGAGCATTAAAAAAGTGACTAACTTTAAATATCTGGGTCATAGCATTACCGACGGCCTTAAAGACGATGTTGACATAGAGAGGGAACGCATGGCTCTAGCCGTCCGAGGAAACATTTTGATCCGTAGGTTTGCCCGATGTACTGAAGAAGTCAAGTTGATACTTTTTAAAGCTTATTGCCAGAGCTTCTACACGGGTAACCTATGGGTCAACTACTCCAAAAAGCCTTTGGACCGGCTCCGTGTCCAATATAATAATATTTTCAGCATGATGTTAAGCCTCGCTTCTGCAGTGCGTCAGGGATGTTTGCAGAATACCAGACGGATGCTTTCGAAGCCATACTACGTAAGAAAACTGCATCCCTGATTCGCAGAGTGCGGGACAGTCAAAACAGCATCCTGAAAACTATATCGGACAGGTTCACCTCTCCGATCTGGAAATGTTTTGTGCGGAGGGCGATTTAAACCGCCGGCGCCGTATGTTATTAATTAGTTCTAGGTTTAGTTTTTAAATATTTTATTTTATTGATGTGTTTATGTGATTATTTGTTTTTTTTTTATATATTGTAATATGGATTGTAACTATCTGAAATAAAATGAATTTGAAAATAATTCAGATTATCTTAGATTCTCAGAATATAGGTCAGTATTTAAAAGCAAATGTGACAAATGCTACCAGGACTACATTATGTCTGTTGAAGATAACATTTCTACGAACATCAAATACTTCTGGACTTTCATAGCTAACCGTAAAACTAAACCTGGTATTCCTTCCACTATGAAGTATCAAAATGACAAGTATCAATACAGATAAAATATGTGAAATGTTTTCCGACTTTTTTAAATCCGTTTTTGAGCCCGCTTCACCTTCACTTCACCACTGGGAGCCTCCACCAAACACTTCAAATAATAACGTCTTGATTTCTGATCTTAGCCTTGATGAAAACAAAGTTTTAAAAGAACTAAAACTTCTTGATCCATCTAAAGGCTCAGGTCCCGACGGAATTTCACCGATTTTTCTAAGAAATACTGCAGTCAGTATATGTAAGCCCCTGTCTATTATATATAATAAATGCATCGCCCATGGTGTATTCCCGGATATATGGAAACGCGCATACATTACCCCTGTGCATAAGGGTGGGTCCAAACACGACGTAGAGCTTTATCATCCTATATCAATCTTGTCCGCTTTGTCAAAGCTTTTTGAACGACTAGTGCACAATGAAATCTATCCTGTTCTTCATAACAGCATTATACAAGAGCAGCATGGCTTTGTTAAACGAAGATCTACTTCATCTAACTTAATGTTATTTTTGAATACCTTATTTGAAAAGTTTGACAACCGTGTGCAAGTAGATGCTGTTTACACTGACTTCAAGAAGGTATTTGACAAGGTGGACCATGAAATTTTGCTCAACAAAATTACGTTCAATGGTATTCGTGGCAACTTATTGCGCTGGTTCTCATCATACATCACCAATAGAACTCAAAAAGTCGTTATTAAAGGCCATCAATCCAGTAACATTCTCGTAACCTCCGGAGTTCCTCAAGGTTCCATTCTAGGCCCTCTCCTCTTCATCCTGTTCATAAATGATATCAATCAATGTTTCCTTAACTCCAACTTTCTTTTATACGCGGACGACCTTAAGGCCTATAAATCAATTCGGAATTTTAATGACTGCTTATTGTTTCAAGAAGATCTAAACCGGCTTACCTCACGAAGAACAAACTGCAACTTAGTCCTTCAAAATGTAATTATAAAAGCTTTACTAAAAATATGAACATACTCGTAATATCATTCAATTACCGTTTATGCAATGCATTTCTTAATAAAGTCACTTCATTGCGTGACATAGATATCACACTTGATAGTCACCTTTGTTTAGATCAGCATGTAGAGAATATTGTAAACAAGGCTTTTCAAATGTTCGCCTTTATTATAAGGTTGTCGACCGAATTTAAGCGAGCGTCTACTTACCTCTATCTATATAAAACGTTGGTACGCTCACAAGTAGAATTTGCTGTCCCCATCTGGAACCCTTTTTACAACAAATACAAAGAGGCTATAGAGAGGGTTCAACGTAAGTACCTGCGTACAGTTACCTACAAGTGCTACCGCACATACTTATCTTATTCCGAAATGCTTTCTAAATACAACTTATTAACATTGGAATCTAGACGTAAATATCTCGAGGCCGTTACCCTGTACAACATCATTCATAACAACTATGACTGCATTGAACTAGTGAAAAAGCTGTGTTATGTAGTTTCCAGAACGTGCAATCTAAGAGCAGTTCGCTCTCGTTCCCTGTTTGCAACTGGCACCTGCCGCACTAACTCGGGACTACGCGCGCCCATCCGACGTATGGTTGAGTCTTACAATACGTCATTCGAGGCTGTAGACATACATATTTGCATGCTCAACTTAACAATTTAAGAACTTAGTGTCTATAATACTTTCAAAACACGACCTTCAGTCGCTTCTGTCTTAGCGTAATTCCGTTCTGTGCTTTTCCTTTAACTTTTTCTTTTTCCTATATTTACTATGTATACTTTTAATTTACTTAAGTATATAATTATAGTTTTGATTTAAATAGTTAAAAGGCCCTTCTGGCCCTCTAGTTGCATCTACTTTTCATTACATTTACATTACAAGACAGAGTCTGTCTTACCAATATGTGAATAAGTAGTAGTGGGTTACATTATTAATACTTCTATCACATGAATACTGTATCTTACCTAACCTTTATAGTGTAACTGTTTGTTGTTCCGAAATAAATAAAATAAAAAAAATAAAAATATAAAATAAATTTTCTTGCTCAAAAAAGTGACATTCTATGCCACAAAAAGCGAACATAACAATAGTCATTTTTAATCTGTTAAAAACAGGGAAAGAAAATTGTACTGAATTTCATTCATCCTCTAGGGGGAGAATGTGATTTAAATTTGGAATACTTACCGAAATTGATACTGAACTACATCTGTGTTTACACCATTGAATTTGTATATAAAGCATTATACATCTTTTTGAAAAAGGAATACGCATTTATTATGCAGTTATGGTTATTAAATAAAATTACGAAAACCGACGAGGCCGTATGAGCTCGATGCCTTTGCTTTTCCGACAAAAAAATATTAGTCTCATGTTATTATTGTGTTAATTTTTTCGCAAATGGTACGAAAAGTAGAGTATTTTCCTCGGTGATAAAGCTGTCTTAGTCTTGGGTGAACTTAAATCCCTCGCTACACTCAGGACTCGTCTTAAATCCCTCGCTTCGCTCGTGATTTAAGTTTTTAACACCCTCGCTACGCTCGGGAGTAAAACTCGAGTCCTTCGTTACGCTCGCGATTTAAATCGTCACCCGCGACAGAAGACACTGCTTTATCTCCTTGGTAAATAATCTACTATTCCCTCTATATTAGTAGATCACTGTTTTAAGCTCGCAAGTACACCCTTACCCACCAGACAAACACACTACCACAAACTCACACACCATCGAACCCTCGACACACGCAGACCCCGTATACACACATCCACACCCTCACTCACACACACCCACTCCCCTAAAACACTCTAAAACACATTCACACACACACACAGTCATACGTACAAAAAGCCGAGTTACCATGACATAGCATGTAAGTTAATTTAAGTTTTCTGTCCTATTTAAATCAAAATTTTGTAAATTAGCAAATTGTAACCTACCTATAATCAGGAACATCTAACTCATTTAAATTGTATGTACGGGCACTGGAAACTGCGACACAGTATTTTACTAATGCAGTTTCCAGTGTTCACATTGTTTTTGATCACATGTAAAAAAGTTCACTGAAAATAAATAAAAATTACCTTTCTATGAACCTAAGAGTTTTTATACAACATGGAGATGGGAGAAGGAATTGGCCCACCTGGAAGTTAAATTGTAGCACTGCACAACAACGCATTACATCGTAGCTCAGCAAATAGTCAAGGAAAAGTCTTGTTTGCAAGACTCATCCCGGCAAACAAAGTGGACATGGAGATCTTATTATGATACAAGATATGTATTTGCATAAACGAGTGTACAATAAGGTCTTAAAAACCAGGTAATGGCACTTGTTTGCTATTTACGAGCGTCGCTAACTACCTATGACTCTGATTTTATGTACAAATTAACGTAATTTGTTAGAAGTCAAGATATCCCACCATCTGTTATTGTGTTTCCTGTGTATTCCTGTGGCTTGTCGTGTCAAATAAATATTTTCATATCATTTCATTTTAATTTAATTTAATTACTGAGGGCGCTTGTCTAATCTTAAAGGTAATCAATGAACATCTTTAGAATAAAGTACCGTTTACATGTTTACACAGAGTATGTATTAATGATCGAGTGGAGTGAGATCTCCAAATCAACTTGGGCAAATCGGCGTTGTATGAATGTTTGTAGGTATATTTGTTTGTCCGAGGATAACTTTCGAAGCGTTGATCCGATCATCGTGAAATTTGATACATAGGTAGGTAGTGATGGTACAAATCTGGTGTGACTAAATAAGCTAAACATGTGGGGGGGGGGGGGGGGGTTGTTGTTGTTGAGATATTTAGGTTCAAGAAGGGTAAAAAAACAATATAGGACTATACAGTCAAATATCACGTTTAATGAAAGGTTTTATACGTACATTTTGACCCCGTTTTTATTTTTAATTTACGCCTTGTAGTTTTTGAGTTATTAGCCATAATAAAGTGACCCCACAGTGCTGAAATTTTATATGCGTTTAGTTTTAGTGACACAAATATAGGGAAAAGTCTGAAATCTAGAATAACTGCAATTTCTACACCAAAAACAGTAATCAATTTACATGAACTCCCGTTACCTGTAATTTGAATGAAACTGTAGGTCAATTAAGTTGGTTATTTATCATGGCACTAGTCGAAGAGTAGGTACAAATATATTTTTTTTGTTTTTATGTGAGATTCGCGTGATCTCAGTTCTGGGCGAACCACTAGTTATTTATCTTACGATCATTTCGCTATCAGCCAGCATAGCAATAAACAATATATATTACGCAATTTTGAAAAGAAGACTTTATGATCAGAGAGGCAGGTCGGTATACATGAGCGTATTCATTCAAGGCAGTATTTTAACAAACATCCAATCATATACCTTATTATTCTGAGCATCTTAAATTGTATTCATCTCTCATGCTCTGAACGATTTACGGCACTGGAAACAGAATGAGGCTAATTAAAAGCTAAAATGAATTACAATCTCCATGACAAAACCTTATTTCTAGTTAAATAAAAATTAAAGAGGCCACATTCATAATTAACCTATGATGAAATACAACCTCCATGACAAATCCTTATTTCTATTGAAATACCTAAGAAAGAGCCCATAGTCTAGAGTTGAAAAAACAAACAGTGGATACCGGGAACTCTTTTGATTTTAGCAACAAACTGTTATAAAATACTCGTTTATTTTTCTCACATTCGTGATGAAAAGTTGTCTTATACTCGGGTGGTGAGCGATCAATGGTCTTATGTAATAAGGTAAATAAGGAAAATAATGAGCGAAACTGAGCTAATAAAAAACGTGTGTGTACGCACGTAAGAAGTTAGGTAGGACCTATACCTACTTCTTTGGCGTAACAGAACAAAATAGCTAAAGATTTCATCCCGTATGCCACAACTCTTTGTTTGCAAAAGGAATGATAATAATGAGTTTTCACGGAAACTTGAGAGAAAGTTATCAGCTAACTTTATCATGTCACTTTTTGGCTGTCAGTGTGCGCGCGCATGAGTCAGATAACAGCTAATTTCATCATATCGGTTTTTGGCTGTCGGTGTGCGCGCGCATGAGACGGATAACAGCTAATTTCATCATGTCGCTTTTTGGCTGTCGGTGTGCGCGTGCATCGAAAAAACTTTACTCTCATAATGTTTTCCAAACGCGCCAAAAGAAGTATAACTTCTAAAAAAAATAAGTAAATAATATGCAATAGTTTCCACGTGTTGATTTTAGGCAATGGATAACTACTGTTTTTAAATTTTGCTTCTTCTGAACCTCCCCCTCATAGAGACACAGCAACTTACTCTTCCACAGTGCATTTGAGGGTGCTGATGAGGTTCTTCTGCGGGTCTCCAGCGGCCTCTAGCAGAATGCGATGCCGCTCGATGGCTCGGTGTAGAGACCTCGATATCTTGAACACGGACTTCGAGAGGCAGCCGGAGTATTCTTCCACTAGGAATAAAACAATAACATTTGAGTACTTAACACAAATAATAACAAAATGATGAAAAGTTTTTAGTCTTGAATGAAGCTTTCCGTATGGCCAATAGATTGCGTTGCTCCTGTTTAGGAAATAGGATTTAGGTTAGGTTACGTTGAGTGGGGTTGACGAAATCCCTTCTAATTCCGCCTACACAAGCTACAAACACGTAGATAGTAGATACTGCACCTGGGCGATTCTCTCCAATGTGATCCCCCCCCCCCCCCAGGGGGGTACCTAAGAGCAACCTGTTGGTTCTAGGACCCCGCGCCAAAGGTCACTCTGTGGGATAACTCCCCTTTTCCTTGCGGACACCTTTCCATCGTCAATCGTCTGCCAAACTTATTTCAAGTACATATTCATTCAGCAATACTTACGTTCTTTGAAGGCATCTTCGATGACTTTGGCCACGTGACGCAGCAACCTCTTGTGAGAATGCTCAAGGATCGGCAAGTAGAGAGCCGACACGTCGCGGGACAGGCAGCTGTCGATAACGTCCTTCACGGAGTCAGCTGTCGCTTGTACCATGCGTTCTTTCAGCTCCTATACAGAACATCACCTATCCATGTAAATAACGTAATACTTATAATAGAGCTGGTGGGCACACATAAGATTTTGATCGGTGGCAGTGTAGGTCTAGTCTAGAATCAGCTAGATGGCCTCAAGCCATGGATTCCACTGGGAGAAGCCACTGGCGCTTGAAACACAGTTTTTTAACTAAGTAGTTCGGGAGCCTATGGATTCAAAATAAATGTGTCAAACATAATTATGTAATTTTTAATTAAAAAAAAATGCCCATGACTCTGCTTTGTCTACGAGTCTGCTGTCTACGAGTAACTTGTCCAACCACCAACATTGGTAATTCGAAAGTTGTCTCTCGTTTCAATAGGTAGGTATATAACGTCTAGTCTTGTCCTCTAAATTGTGCTACTATAATACCTACTTCAGTAGGTATTATAGTAGCACAATTTAGAGCTCCTATACAGAACATCACCTATCCATGTAAATAACGTAATACTTATAATAGAGCTGGTGGGCACACATAAGATTTTGATCGGTGGCAGTGTAGGTCTAGTCTAGAATCAGCTAGATGGCCTCAAGCCATGGATTCCACTGGGAGAAGCCACTGGCGCTTGAAACACAGTTTTTTAACTAAGTAGTTCGGGAGCCTATGGATTCAAAATAAATGTGTCAAACATAATTATGTAATTTTTAATTAAAAAAAAATGCCCATGACTCTGCTTTGTCTACGAGTCTGCTGTCTACGAGTAACTTGTCCAACCACCAACATTGGTAATTCGAAAGTTGTCTCTCGTTTCAATAGGTAGGTATATAACGTCTAGTCTTGTCCTCTAAATTGTGCTACTATAATACCTACTGAAACATATAGGTACCTACTCTATGTAGGTACTAGATTCTCCTTGTTCTTATTATTAATCTTACTTACCTCACTCTGCAGGAAACCGACGAGGACATCTCGTATCTCACTATCGACAGTGCCCCGGCTGGACTCGATGGCATCTAGCAGACATTTCGCACGACTGTTCTCAGGTTCAGCTTTTGGTGCCTCTCTGTTAAAGGAAAACTTAAGATGAAGCTTTTAGCGACGTTGCCTTTAAATTTACTTTACTCTTAGGTAGGTTAGGTACTTACCTAAAATTTAAATAAATACCTACCTACTTTATCCTTCAAATACAACTTTATTTTCTTTTCATTAGGTTAGGAAAGTTATCATATCGATGAAAGATGGTAGGTAGTAGTTCGATGGGACCTGTCTCTAGACTTCCTGTCCTACATGCATCATAATTTTCAGCTCGTGTCGACCGAAACGCTGCCTCTCCTTGTACAAGCCACTCGTCCCGATCCTGTTACTCTGAAGTCTGAACTACGTGCTTACGACGCACGATCTTGTTGAGGTGATGCTGATTCCACCTTATTCAGGTTTTCTGCTATTCTAGTAGGTAATTGTGAAATTATTTAAATACAGCGCATCATGAAAACTACCGATAGGTATAATCTATCGATAAAATTAGTAGTGTCTTTATATCAGCTAACACAATTTGTGTGTTAAACAAAATTGGTAATAAAATGTTGCAAATGAATGGTGTTTTTAGTTATGAAGACCTATACCTACTGTTTGGCAAAGTTTACCATTTCTTCTTTCCACCATTCACTGTCATTTTGACGTCGAATCTTATGGCTAGGGCCATCACAGAATGTGTTCTATAAGAACACATTCTGTGATGGCCCTAGCCTTCTGGTAGGTCTGCAAACGTATTCAGCCAAGTCAACATCTTATTTATAGCGACTTCTATAAATATCACTACACAATAAAGAAATGTAGGTACCTATACACAGTACAATTATGGACAGACCTTTGGCCGATAGCTTCCTTCATAAACTCGCATATAATTTCGTTCTGCTCGGATTCTGCTTTTTCCACGAGGGCTCTGGAGCTTTGAATTTCTTCCTTCAGGGTGACTAAAAGCCGGCACTGCTCCATAAACATGTCTAGAAGTAAAAACTTGCATTAGTTTAGGATCTCCGTCTGTAGGGGCTATGTTTTTCGCGCATCTAGGTATAGATACCGTACCGTGACACTGGGAGACTCAGGCACCCAGCTACATTTAAGTAATAATAATATTCTGTGAACATGGATCAAACGAAGAGACGGGATGGGGGGCACCGCGACCGATCCGAATTATTCTCATAAAAGTGCTAAGTACCTACTTAATACTTACTATTTTTTTAAAGTACTTAATTCAGCAGTAGTGCTATTTTGATTTAGATAATTGCTTTATCAAAATACTTAGCTGATCCTTAAGAGCATAATTCTACGCACCTAGTAGATTTACCTACGCTCTAAAGGTGAAGTCATTAGAATAACATACTTAAATAATGAAACAACAGAATAAGCATGTCAATACTTTAAAACAATAGGTGTTCTGTACGTCATTTACCACTGAGCCTGTCGATCTTCTGCTCAAGCACATGCAGTTCTCCGTCGAAAGTCTTGTCGCAGATGCCGCTGTCCTGCTTTTTCGTCTCTTCCAACTCCGAGCCGGAGGCCGCGATGACCTCCATGGACGATTCGCTAACGGGGAGTTACAAGTTGTTAGATCAAACAAATATGGCAGCTGAGATTATGGTTTACCAAATGTGTTCCTGTTTATCTGTAATGTTGCTGAGACTTTTTTCATTTTGTGCAAACTGTACTATTTAGGTGTAGCTACCTGATACTCAATTTATAATTGGAGCCTGAAATCATTTTCCGCCATCTTCTATTGCTTTTAATAGGTAAATGCGGACGAATGCACGAATGGCCAGATATTATAAGTCATAGTCATATTTAGGTATTATATAAAGCTTACCTGTTTTCTGAATAATGACTTCTACGCACCGTCGCATCACAAGACAAATTATCACTCAAAGAACACATAGATTTGGACCTCCTTAAAGGATTTCCGTAATTTGCTTTCATTGAATTCATTTTGTAAGCCAACACGCGTAGCAGACGACATGGAAAGTGTTTTAAACGTTTGAGGGTAGTTGAACAAAAAATTAACAGTTGGCTGGCTGAATAAATAATATATACGGAGGGTAGCTTCCGTATTTTTATTGGACTACTAATTCTGTCACCAGTATCACTCTTTTTATCCTTATAAATACATACCTAACTAAATAAATAGGCCGAAAATTAATTGAGTAGGTAGGTATATTACCTAGTTGTGTTTTTTTGTAAGTTTGTATTACCGTACAGGTTACGTACTGACTTGACCTACATCCATTATAAACCGGTGAAGTCTCATATGCCTGTAATTTTACGAGTAAAATAGTTAGTAGGTAGTGCGTTAACTGCTTGGCTGCAGAAATTGGATTACGAGAACAAACCAATACCAATCTTTTCTTTATTTAAACACTAGTAGTTCGCCCCGAACTGAGATCTCGCGCAATCTTTGCTAGTGCCACGAAAAAGTAACGCATCTGACTTGACATACAGTTTCATTCAAATTACAGGTAATGAGAGTTCATGTTAAAACTAGTTTTTTTTTTGGGGTACAAATTGCAGTTATTATGGAATTTTGTCTGTATTTGTGACAGCAAAGCTACACGCATACCAAATTTCAGCATTTTAAGGTCACTGGTGTACTTTATGAATTTTGTCAAAGTTAAGTTTTTATTACGGCTAATAACTAAAAAACTGCAAGGACTAAACTAAAAATAAAAACGGGGTCCAAATGTACTAATGAAGATCTTTCATTTGACGTCTTATTTGACCTGATAGTCTCATTTAATTTTTTTATCCTAGTAGCCCAATATCTCAACAACTCTCCCCCCCCCCCCCCCCCCCCACATTTTTAGCTCATTTAGTCACACCAAAATTGTGCTATCACTACCTACATACAGTGGTGGTCACATAATTAGAGACACCTCCTAATTGATCACAAAAATCTTCATTATGGTGCCATTATAGGCATTTTAAATATAAAGTTATTGTTACTAAATGATACATGACGTTGTATTGAGGGACAAAAAGTTGTGTTCATTACTTTGTTCCTTAGTAGTTTAGACACTGCTCATTATGGAACGTAACACAAACTTTTTCAAAGTGCTTGTATCTGGCCAGCTAATTAAAGCCAGTACCTAAAAGCTGTGTTCTGAATTTAATAAAATAAAAAAACACTACATTCTGTTTTTTCTTTGTTTTGCCGCGTATTTTCATGAAACGTCGATATTCCTTATAAAATGTAACTTTTTATATTAAAATTAATACGTTTTAAAGTATTAAACAAAATAATAATGCGCAAAAAACAAGAGTTGCGATTCGTCCACTAAAAAGATCATTTTGAACTTTCATAACAAAGGTTGGTCATACAGAAAAATCGCAAACCTCTTGAACTGTTCTAAGGACATGGTTATGAATGCTATAAAACATTACAAGAAGTTCAATACGACCGAAAACTTATCTAGAAAACCGAGACCTAGGAAAACTACTTCACGGGAAGACTCTAGGATGGCATTGTTGGCAAAAAAAGAACCGTTCAAATGATCAGAACTGATACGTTACGAATTATTTGGTGCAGGAGGGTCGATGGGTGTGTCTGCAAGAACAATTATACGGAGACTATGTAAGGCAAACTTGAACCGGAAGAGTGTCTCGGAAGATGCCACTTTTGAAAAAGCAAAATGTTATGGCAAGGTTAGCGTTTGCTAAAAAATATGAACACTGAACTGAACGAGAGTGGAAAAATGTGCTTTCTTGGGATGAAACAAGAGTTAATATGTTTAATTCTGACGGAAAACAATATTTTAGACGCCCCCCTAACAAAGAAATGTATCCAAAGTACATAAAGAAAGTAGTCAAACATGGAGGCGGAAATATCAAAGTGTGGGGCTGTTTTTCAGGACTTGGTGTCGGACCTGTCAGGAAGATAGAAGGCAATATGGATAAATACCAGTACAAGAATATTTTAGAAGAAGCCATGTTGCCCTATGCCGAGCAATATTTACCGGTCATTTGGACTTTCCAACATGTTGGAAAGTCCAAATGACCGGTAAATTTTGCTTTACTTTTGTAAAGCATTATCCTGCAGGATAATGATCCGAAACACACTGCAAAAGTAGTAAGACTTCTTATGGAATCAGTCTGTGACAGTTTTGTAATGGCCCCCGTACAGTCCGGATATAAATCCAATCTCAAATTTGTGGTACCAGGTGAAGAAGACGGTGGCGACAAAGCATACATCAAACGCCAATCAACTTTACACAGCTTTTACAGAAGCATGGGAGCAAATTCCGCTACAAGCTTGTACAAAATTGATCGCTTCCATGCCCAAGAGATGTCGTGCTGGTATCGCTGCAAAAGGGCATGCGACCAAATATTGATTACTACCGGAATATTTTATTAAAATGTGTTAGGAATTTTATGTAATAAATATAATTTCAATAACAGCTCTATTTTTTTTATTTCTTCTAAGCAAATGGAGTGTCTTTAATTGTATGGCCAGATATTTCTTAAGTTAACACTGCTTACAAATAAGATAAGCCGAATAAAAAATAGGAACGGGCAAGTTTAGTTGTAAATATTTCGTTTTAACATTACACAATATCATCACAAATATTTCTTTATTGTGCAGAAAGTTCTAATGACAGTCTGATAAAAAATGTACAGAGGAATAGCTTAGTTATTTAAGTATGCTTCCAGTGTCTGTAATTATATGACCACCACTGTATATACCAAATTTCACGATGATCGATTAAACGCTTCGAAAGTTAAACAACAAACATACATACATACAACGCCGATTTGCCCATGTTGATTTATGGCGGGTTCCTATATCCGTCGGTAATCAGCTACGTACGACCCGTTTCTCCTTGAAAACCTGTCAAAAGTTTGACACTCTTTCAAGGAGATACGAGGCGTGGTCGGTTACCGACGGATATAGGAACCCGCCATTAGAGATTTCGCTTCGCTGATGAATAAAAGAACATATTAATAGTTATAAATCAGTTATATTTCTTACATAATAGAAGCAACAAAGGAATTACTTAAAAAATGTTCATTAAAATAAATTTGAATGATAGATCAACATTATACATTAGATAAATTTTAAGCAAAAAATGTTATACAGTGGTAATTGTATACCATTGATCATATCAGTGGACTAATTTACTAAATTAACGAGTCATTGAACGTTATAATCATCTGCAGCCGGTTTAGCTATGTGCACACATGAGTTGCATACCTGCCTGCTAAATGGTCTAAACTTCCACCCGCAAGGTAAGATTGTACGTACACACGAATACATTTCGCGGAATGTGCCAAGGACTATACGATCTGATCGCGCCATCTCCTTTCCATCAATGGACAAGCAGGCGCACGGCTCAGTACCATCCGTACCTACCTAGTTGATATACCACCCATTCGCACGCACCGTTTTGGTTCTACGTTCTTGATGCGCACAGCTAAGGTATGGAACACTTTGCCGTCGTCTGTTTTTCCTAAAGAATACAATCCGGGTCTTTTTAAGGTGAGTGAATAGGTTGCTTCTAGATCAGGGGCTCCCAAACTTAATTTTGTCTACTGCCCACTTTGAGAATAACTTATTATTTAGCGCCCCCATTTTTTTACCTACTTAAAAACCACATAACTTCAAATTAAATTAATTATTGTGAGCTATATTAGCGGAGATTAAACATTCATTCTAAACGATTTATTCAATAAAACAGGTCAGATATGAACTACGCGGAGAGAAATATCGAACAGAGTTAGTTGGAGCAATCTCTTAGTTAATATTAGTTGATGTTCACAAGTTGTAGTCGAGAGTTGAGAGCTCAGTCGGTGTCTAAGAGTCCTCCTAGATGAAATTACAAATCGCCCCCCAAGCCTTTACAGTCTATACAACGCCCCCATTTTTTTTGGGTCCCCCTTTAGGCCTGCAGCGCCCACAAGGGGGCGTTATCGCCCACTTTGGGAAAGGCTGTTCTAGATCATCGTGCTTCATCTTAGACCACATCATCACTTACCATCAGGTGAGATTGTGGTCAAACGAAGATTTATCTAATTAAAAAAAATTGTACTTCAGACAAATTCGATGTTAAATATTATTTCTTTATTTTTTACTGTACACAAATAGATTAAAAACAAAAATAGCTTACAAAATAGACATGTACAAAGGCGAGCTTAACCCTGATAAAGAGTTTTCTTCCAGTAAATCTTTGAAGATAGAGATATTTGATTATAGTGATGGGTATGTGCACGTGTTTGTACACAAATTACCTGTACGTAACCTGGGATAGAAGTCACTATTTTGTTAGCGACCGATGTCGGACGCAATGTCATAGCATAAATTAAGAAAGCTATACATTTATAATGTCAGTTGGGATGGTAATGAGCCGCTAAACCCGAAAACATATTGTCAGTATAAGCAGATAAGTACCCGGCAGGCACACGGTTCAATAAACACTTGACGAAAAACAACATCATATATTTTTTTTATTTAGACCTTTAATTTTCATGAATATTAGATATTTTTATTTTAATGTGTTATCCGACACTAACGAGAAAAATCTTAGATTTTGATCGCAAGGATTTGAACGCGTAACCTTCCTCTTGAAGAATGAATGAATGAATGAATGAAATACTCTTTATTGCACACCAAATAAAAATACAATAATGGAAATAAACAATAAATAAAGGTACAATGGGCGGTCTTATCGCTAAAAGCGATCTCTTCCAGACAACCTTTGCAATTACAATTGAAGAATGCAATTTACTTGAGTTTAGTCGGGAAAGATGCGGGTTCAAGTCCCGCCTGGCTCACAATTTTGCGATAAAAAATCAATTATGTATTTATTCCATGACGTCCTACCCTTCCTACACCAGCTCCTCAGCCACCATTCAGTCGCTGCCCTGCTCCATCTGTCATCACCACGTCTAGCCCGAGACCATTTGAGCTCCCATAACTCGAATCCCAACGTCATGAACCTTCGTTAGTGTCAGGTAACACTAAAATGAAATTGTTTATGTTTTTTAATCATGAATGTTCATTACATGGGTACCAGTTGTCGAATTAGCATACATATTCCAGTAACCCTGTGTAAATAGGACTTCTACACAAGGTTTAATTTTATAACATTGTACAGGAGAATTATCAAAGGTTTCGATTCTAAAACCCCTAGTTATAAAAAGACTACCTAAGACCACGTATGTGGGGTCCACACTTTTAAAAGTATTTTGGCAGTGATTTGGACTTTACTAGGCCCCTATTACTTTTTTAATGCTCCGGCTCCGGCTTAGCACTTGACGGTTTCGGTAATGGCAGAGAATACCAAAATACAGATAGTTTAAATCGCGTTTTTAAGTTGTATTTTAGTGTTATATTGTTTCTGTGTGGTAATTACAATAATGATTTATCTTATCTTATCCCAAGTGATGTACAAAAATTGACACTTAACAAATTTAAAAACGTACTTAAACAAAATCTTTACAAAAAAGCCTACTATAACATATCGAATTATTTAGATGATAGAGAAGCTTGGGATTGAAATTGCTCGTTCAAAAATGTTACAATTTAAGACGTAATTTATTTTCTTTATTGTTATGTATTCTAAAAGAATCATTAAAAAAACAACCAGCCTTGTTTCTTGCCTTTCTTTCCTGGCTTGGTCGCGGAACAGGCAGTAAAATTGACGTTACAAAGTGATACCTGTGATTAAAAAAAAAATGAAAATGTTACGTCAATTTGTAAAAAAAAAAACCTTGTCTAGTCTCGAAAAAAAACCCCAGCGTCGCCATGCCAAGCCTGTGCTGCCTTCATTGCACTTCAACTTTATTATAAGGACGCATTTATTTTAATTTACCTAATTATTTTGTTCTAATGTAATTTGACATCAAACTTGTAACCTAGTTTAAACATTTGGATTACCCTCGGAGGATATCCTCAGATCTCTTTCAGATAATTGAGGAAATCGTACATAGTCAGTCCTATGTATCTCTTTTTAGACGCAATCATTTTGATTAAATATCTTTTATTTGACTTCAATATTCCTAAACTAAGGATAATTGTTAAGTTAATAAAAATTAAATTGATTTCGATGTGTGAGACCAATTTGTCGTGTATGTATGTATATTACAAGCTTATGGTTCATTTAGTAATGTATGTATACTTAGTAACATTTGAAAATAAACCATAACATAGCTATTAATAAGGATTGTTTCGCCTTGGTACAACAAAGTTTATAATTTTAGCAGTACAATATGCGAATAATTAAATATGCAACGACATCTCTTGTCAATGTACTAATCTGCAATGTTTGGCATTGAGCTGCTCAAAAACTGTCCAAGTTTTTCTGTAGATGGAGCTAACGGCGATTTACTAGTAATCTGAATCATCTCACTAATTTCAACCCTGACGTGACATAGCCCGGTAGCACAAATGGATAGTGCATACTCGTATCAAGAGGAAGGTTGCGGATTCAAGTCCATCTAGGCTTGAACTTTTTGAGATGGTTTTATAAAATCTTGGAATATGTGAGGTTTTGGTGACTTTGAGTTGCCCAGTTGAACGCAAAAGGTTAAAAAATAAAAGTATTAGAGTGCTGCCACAGAAAAGGAACAGAAGTTACGTTTAGTACGACCGAAAACAACTGCACGCACACACACGCGCGGGTTCGATGATCTCGGATCAATTAGTTCAAATCGCCGACCGACTTGATCCGAGATCGTCAATGTGTGCGTGCGGCTGTTAGTATTAAACTTAACTTCTGTTCATATCTATTTTGTGATATGTAAAAGCTTCCAATATAGAATAAATCAAGTCATATAAGATAAATTGGTCAAACACATGGAAATTAAAAATCTAGCACCACCCACATTATTGCAGTTAGGCTTTCTAGTTTCATACTTTTTACATAAATACAAACAAACATTATAACAGTCTTTCTCAAACCAGCATCACATACAATAACCAACATAACTAAATTGTGCCGCCTTACTAATTACCTCGCTGTATCTTTGGAATAGTAACACTGTCTTCTGTCTTTTTCATTGACAGGCAGTTTCACATTCGATAGAAAGAGACAAATGACGATAGAGTAGTCTCACTAATACGTCACTATTAAAAACTAGGGGGTGCCGGATTATTGGATTGATTAGAAAAATCATAACAATTATGTAAATAAAACATGTGTGCAAGCGCGGAACGAGAGTAGGGAGGGATTATTGGACGTACCGGACTACTGAAGTGCCGGATTAGTGAGACTCCACTGTATAACTTTTCCGAGGATAATTAGAGTTCAATATTATTGCGGTCAAAAACTGCAATCTAACATCTGCCCTGGCTTTCTGGATTTCTGTTATTTTTGAAAATGACTCAGTGTCAAATTTTTGACGTTAAAAGAAGTTTGGCACGGCCCAACTGCCAAACTTTCATCAATTTTGAAATGAGGTGCTCACTGTGTGGAGTGGTTTATAACATGTTCACAGTCTCCAGGGGGGCAATTCACGTAACACAATTTTAAAAGCATATCGAAAGTTGACCCAAACGAGGTTGGATTATGAATTGAATATATTTTGGCATTCTGATCCACTATATTAACAATATTAGCTTGATATAAATAAAGTGTATGATCGCCAGTCAACTCTTACCATTGTATTGTCAGTTACGTGAATACAGTTTAGGACATTAACATATACTCGAATTTTACTATTTTAAGTTACGGGAATTGGCCCCCGGAAGTCCGAACTTCTGTTAGAACAAACTAAGGTATATTTAGCTTTGAAAGCATAACATTATTGTCATAGTTATACTACAGAATTGCTTAAATTACAAAGCTGGGAGTTAGATGAGGCTTTAAGTTTGTACAGGTGTAGTGAGCCCATTGAAGACGTACTAAAATGTAGATATTTTGTTTGTCGCAAAATATATACATTTCTCAAACTTTCGCGATCACTGTACATAATTACTGATTAAAACGGGTATTTATGGCGTATGTACCTTTTTTATTTGTCAACCCGACGTTTCGAGTGTGTTGGTGCTGCCGTGTTTCGCGGGCAGACTGCACTTGGAGCTACTGCGAGAACCACGGCTGTTGTAACACAGTCGAAACGTCGGGATAACAAATAAAAAAGGTACATACGCGATATATACCCTTTTAAATCGGTAATTATATACATTTGTATAATGAATAAGGAGGCTGGAGGATGATTCTCGAAAACATTATGAACACGAAAAAGAGCGTTAAAACTATGATAAAATCGAGGTTTTGTTTATATTTCAAACGCAATGTAACGTCACCGCACAAGATTATCTCTATGGAAGAATACAGAAAAATTACATTTTAGAAACAAGATCGTCCAAATGTTTCTCTAATCTCTAATCGACACTAAAATGTAATTTTACTATATTCTTCCGTAGAAATTAGGCATGGAAATAATTGCTACTTTTAATTCCATTTTCATACAAATGTTTTCCACTGCAATTTCACAGGTAATTAATTAATTGTAATATGGTCGCACTTGCTAATAGATTCGAACGAATACGACCAATAATTACCGATGAATAACGAAGAATCTGACATTTCACTATTTAAATGACTTTCGCACGAAACCGACCGAAGTGTTACGAAGAGCGATTTCATTGGAAAGTAAGCAGGTGTGACGTATGGTTATTATTTTCATATGATTTTTCACATGCTACTTGTGAAATGTCCCATGCCTAGTAGAGATAAACTTTTGCAGAGCGATTTTTTTTTTCCACAAATTATAAGACTTGGGTTTGACCGCGTTCAGTTGAGATACACAAAGTTTACGAGAATCACCTTACTTATGATTTTGTTGATACACCTTGCTAGATCACTATACATATTCACATAAACATAGACCTTGTTACCACAAAAAGCTAGATAAATGTTTAAGGCGTGTTTAAAAAATTTAACCATTTTTTGTATAAGATTTTTTTTAAACACTCGCTAAACAGTGTGTAATTTTTTTGTGGTATGATCCACATTGCTCTAGCTATACATTTCGAACTAATGGACGCTTATGCACAGTCAAGTCACAAATCACTATGATAAATCACAATACTGCTGACCAGCCTCTACGACTTACAGATAAGTTACAGTTTATGGCGATCAGAGATTAGCCAAGAGTAATTTGCGTAGAGAACGCAATGAACGAACAGCCACAAAGACCTTCCGGCTTATAAATTTTGACTCTCAGCCACTAGAAAAATGAATTTGCACCAATATACAAATTTAATAGATTGAAATAGCTTCCTCCTCGTGGTCAAATTGGATAGTATAAATGATTGGCCCAACAGGAATAATTTTCTTTATAGTCAAACTACTTGGATAGAGAAAAAAAATGGGGTGTGGCGATGTCATGGACACGGCCGTGTGTTACGTGATAACGTAACATGTATAATACGAATACGTGTACGTAACAGGTAATATTTTCTATACAAATTATAAAATACTCTTTTTTATGTGTGTTATAATCATGTTAGAACACCAAGTCCTTCGGGTCATACTAAATGGAAATCTCAAAACGCAGCAAAATGACCTCAAAATGGCGGCGCGTCCCCCTCCACCGCGCGCGATGCTTCACAGTCCTAACTAAGCGTTACGAATTCTTTGATCATTTAGCTATCCAGTGGTATAATTAAATTTTGAATGGAGATGATAGATATTTATTTCCACTTACATCTATCATTACATATTTATGTAGCTGCAACACCAAACTGTATCCCCGATTTGTTATCATTCGTTTTTTTAATTGCCTCCCACTATGGAAGCAATTTTAAAAACGTATTCACGTCTAAAACCTAACGACCTACTGCCATCTGCCGCTGGATAGCAGTAGGTCGTTAGGATTTTTTTAATAACAAAGCAAGGTGCTTTGGCTTTTAACATTACCCAGGCAGCATGATCTCAGCAGTTTGACCTAAAGTCTTTACTTTAGGTCCAACTGCTGCGATCATGCTCCTTATTCCTATTGGACAAATCAGTTTGGTTAAAAAGTTTGACTATGAGGAAGAATCCCTAGAAATCAGATATATACGGTTTGAAAACAAAATATGAAAAATGACAGACATACAGAAAACTATGCTGCTCTCAATCTAAAGCATTATTTGTATGGTGAATGCCACTCATACATAACCACAGCATACAGACATTGGACTATACTGACTGTGACCTAAACAAACACTATTTAAACAGTCTGCAACACACAAAAATACTGATAATGACGAAGAGTGAAGAATGAAAACCAACATGGGAGTCGCCGTATTGTTTTTCATTCTTAACTCTTTTTCATAAAAAAACAACATGGCGACATAAAACTAATAAAAGTGCGCTTTTCAACATTCACATTATCAAATATAAAACGGGCAATAAACGCTATGTGCGCGTCAGTAACCTGTCAGCAATAGAGATTGGGCACATCACTAGTGGGCGGTCACGCGGCGCCCTTCACCAGCGACTCGGTCGCCATGAGCAGCATGCGGAAGTGGCGCGCGAGCGCGTGCGTCGGGTGCGCGCTCAGGAACGCCACCACCTGCCTCTGCAGCTCGCGCACGACGGCGGGAAGGTGCTCGCGCGTCAGGGGGTTCGACGTGTCCAGGTTCATCACGGCTTCTTCTAGGTACCTGAAGACCAACATTTCATTTGCGTAAGAGGAACACTCCGAAATCATTTTTTTTATTAACCTGCGTCTAAAAGAGTGTTAGATATGAATATGGATGGATATAGAAGTAGAGGAAGTGAGAACGGAGATGACGGCTAATAGAGTGACGAAGACCCCACGTAATGTGGGAAAAGGGCAGGAACAAGAAGAACCTGTGTCATGCATGACACTGTCATTGCACTGATACTTATATTTAAGGTGGTTCGATTCCTACACAAAAGTTCAGTGGCGATTCGCTAGATAACTGAACACCAGAAATGTCTAAACATATGCGTATCGAATAAGATACGTCTATTATTGTCACAAAATCAATAAAAGTGGGTCCGTGGCGAAATTGGCATCGCATCCTCATATCAAGAAGGTTGCGGGTTCAAATCCCATCTGGCTTGAAAAAAAGCTATCCATACTAATAATATAAATTCTATAGTAACTCTTGTCGGTGTGTGTTTCTGTCTATCTGTGTTTTACGTTTTCAAGACTAATCGGTTGAACCAATTTTGATGTAATTAGGAATAAAGATAAATGATGACCGGGAGATGCAGAACCGGACGGTGCAGAAGGAACATACTGTTTTAATTGGCAGCTAGTGTATAATACTAACCTGTGTTTGACGACGGTATCTCTGGGCATATCCGCGGCGAGCTGCTGCACGAGCGACAGCAGCACGTGCTGCTTCAGCTTGCACGGGGGGCCGAACACTTGCGCCGGCTCCGCGGCATGGCACGCGCACATCACCAGCGCTAGATCTGACGCGTTCAGCGCCAGTTGGAAGGCGCCGTTCACGTCGCCTGCACTCAGCAGGGACTGGATCTGGGCCACTTGCATCTGTTCACATAACATACATTAGATAATACTTTATTGCACACCATAAACAACAAAACCATTAAAAGTAACACTATTCAAATTCATGTATACAATTAGTGGTCTTATCGCTAAGGGCCATTCAAGTATTACCACAGACCAATATAATTTAAATAGACTGACAGTCTCAAACAAGATAATGTAACTCGATATTTGATTACCTGCTAGGACGCGAGATGTCGCTAAGAGTTACAAATCGTTAAATATATGCCAATCTTTAGCTTACTACCGCTCATAATGGTACGAAGAAAAATAGATGGCGCTATTTCCAATTACACGTGCGCGATAATATTATTGCGATGTTGTGACCTTTACGTTGTGCGAGGTTGCCGCTCTTCAGTTTCGTTAAAACTTTAGTCTCTAGCAATTTTTAAAGATTTGCGCATTTTCTCAGAATTGCCAGAACATGAAAGTTTCCGTCAAAATAGGGATTTTTTTAGGAAAGGAAAGGATAGATATCTTTTATTCATTACATACGTCTATGATTAAATGTGATTAAACCATTATCACTTAAATGCGGAAATACCTACATATTTGTAAAATAAAAATACATATTTATAGTGATGTATAGATAAGTAGAACACTTTTTGAAAGAAAATAAAATTAATTTGTAAGTACCCGGCAAATGCATACCTACTACAAGATAATACGTTCTATTAATTTGAACTGGAAACATAACTACTAAAATAATGAACTCATTACGTACACAATATGTACATACATTATGTACAACAAAATATCGACTTGCTAGTCGCGTCTTTTGATAAGTGAGGTTTGGCAACACAGCATTTAACAAAATTAGGTACAAAAAGCGTGACTTTGCTTGCTTCCCGGCTGTCAATGTCAGTCAGTTCACGGTTCTCTTTCGTTCCCTTTGTTTCGGACTTTGTGTTAATTTTGTGTTAAACGCCATCTAGGTAAAAACGATGTGCTACCTTCCCACGCCATCTGTGATTAAGCATATGAAAGTGGTAAATCATCAATATAAAATAAAATCGTTAAATCTTATTTTATGGACAATATTACAGCTTGGCAAAAAAATATAATATTTAATATTACTTATTCTAAAAAATATTGAAATATTTTGGTGTGTTTTAGTGGAAGTTTATTTTTGTTTGTTGGGTGCAATGGCCGCTATGAAAGTTTCCAGGCTATGAGACAGCGCCATCTACAAATAATACGGAAACGAGGTACGGGAAAGGAGTACGTACGATTGACGATTTGTAAGTTAATGTTTGTTTTACCATTGACCCACTTTCGCCGTGTTGAATGGTTTAAAATGTCGTTTAATATAGACAAATCCGATTATAAATTATAGTATTGCGTTAAAGTCCTCTATTCCAAGCCTAGCCCTTATTTCCAAACTTATAACTGCTGCTCAGGAATCAATAAAAAAAACCAGGAACACATTGAAAAATTCAAGTACCAATGTTTACGTAAGCATGGAGAGGGGGGAGGGGAAGAAGAAAGAGATTTGCTTACTTTTGCTGAAGGGGGGGGGGGGGGGGGGGGGGGTATTATTGCTAAACATCTGCTTACGTAATACTTGAACGGCCCCTAAGTAGCGATCGCTACTAGACAACCTTTGGATGGAATGGCTCTTGTGAGTTTTACCTAGGGTACACACTTGTCTAACATACGTCTTGTTAGAAAGTAATCCTG
Source organism: Philereme vetulata (assembly GCA_918857605.2). Lineage (NCBI taxonomy): Eukaryota > Metazoa > Arthropoda > Insecta > Lepidoptera > Geometridae > Philereme > Philereme vetulata. The sequence continues at coordinate 3,765,934 of OU975484.1, forward strand.
TGAGCTATGTAAAGTGTTGCAATTTAAACTAATTGTATTTAAGTTACGGTTTCTATACAAAAAGTAAATGTATCTACAAAATGTTCTTGATTTATTACAAAAAAATCTCGAGAAATCGATGAAATGCTTCTCGGCACAATGTTAGACAACTAGCTTATTGTACGATGCCACAGATTACTAAAAAGTTACTACGAGCTGTTCAACAACCCCGCTAGTTCAATGACCTTGCCCAGTCAATAACTGAGTTGAACAATGCACCCAACCTGTTATTGGCTCGATCTATGATATACTCTATTTTCTAAATGACGTCTAGTAATGTGCCTCAAGTTTAGTGCATAAATAGTTATAGGAATTGCAGTACTTGTAGGATGAATGGCAAAGATTCTTGAACACAATTCCTTTGAGGATTACAGTGGGGTCTCTGAAAAGAATTATTACTTTACACAGTGAGGTGTATTGTATTCTACTTTTTCAATTTTAAAAGTCGGTAAGTATGCGCCTGCTGCATAAGGCTTGTGTTAAACACAGCGCCATCTGTGTTGCATCGAATTAAACTAATGATTTCAAATCTTTTGTGTTGCGTGTTCCAACTGCAGATCTTTTACCTTTACAAAGGAAGAGTTTTGGCCGAAAGTGTGTTGTTTTGCCGTTTTCGCGGGCGTAGCGCAAGTGCGTCACACGTCGCAGACTTTACGTGTCAGCAAATTGTTTTAAGTATTATAAATACGTAGGTTAAAAATTAAGTTTTAACATCTTGTACTTTTCTATTGTTGCTGGAAATATAGATTATTTTATACTAAACTTTCTTAACTACGCCTATTTTTTAATTTTCTTTTCGCCTGGATTTTGATGATCCCTCAATAATTACCAAACATCTTATTTCGCAGCGCAAATGATGTTTATGTAGTTACACGTTTAGTACGAGATAAATTTAGAGAGCCGTTTCATTGCAGCAAAAGAAACAAGATAGTCCGTCAACATTGCACGATGTTTGGCGACGTAACAGGACTTTTTCTGCAACCTATTCCAGGAAATTTGTCTTTTATGGGTTAATAGAGACCTAATAACTTAATTGACTGACTGGTAGATAGTGCTATTAGCATTAATTCCTCCTACCACTATTCTGGTTTATAGGAAAGTATTAAATAAATAAAAAATAATTAGAGTGTCTCTTAAGCGCCAAAACATACCTCTGGTTTTACAGTGATTTATGTAATACTATTAGTATATAACTTTTTGTCGAAGAAATAAACACAGTTATTTAAAACTCTGTCGTAAAAGCTATATGTAACGGTTATGTTGTGATGACCGGAGGACCGGAGAGAGTGGCGTGTATGACCCAGCAGTGGGTGGATGTGGGCTGAGATGATGATGTATGTGACAGGATAGGTATACATTACCTGCCTGTCGGCAACGGAGGGCGTGGCGGGCGAGTGCGCGCGCGACATCTGCACACACACCGAGCGCGCCTGTTCGCGCCACCACGACATCTCCTTCTCCAGCACACTGCACACATACCACATTTTTTTTTATAAATTATAGGCTAGCGTTCAACCACGATCTCGCCTGATGGTAAGCGATGATGCAGTCTACGATGGTACACGCTTACCTAGAAGAAACCTGTTCACTCGCGACTTGAGGACCCCTAGGTTGTTGTTATCAGGAAACACATATGTAGGTACACAACACTAAACTATTTCTTTTAAAATATCTTGGAGTATTCCATTAATATTTAATATTATACACTAGCTTCTGCCAACGGCATCGCAGCCGTTGTTTGTCAACTAAAGGCAGCCTATGTTTGTATCCAGGTCATAATCTATCAACACACCAAATTTCATCGAATTAGATTCAGTCATTACGACGTTATTAAGTAACAAACAAACATCCAAACTTTCACATCCCACTAATATTATAAACGCAAATGTTTGTATGTATGTTTGTTACTCACGTCGGAACGACTGAACCGATTTCGATGAAATTTGGTATGTACGTAGATCATTATCTGGATTAACACATATACTACTTTTTATTGGCAAACCACGCGTGCGAAGCCGCGGGCGGAAGCTTGTTTATAATATTAGTGCGATGCGAAAGTTTGGGTGGATGTTTGTTTCTTTTTATCGCCTAGACTACTGAAACGATTTGGTTGAAATTTGGAACATATGTTGATGACGATGTGTAATAGGACATGACCTGCGGAATCGAAATGAGGTGTGCGAAGCCGCGGGCGGTAGCTATCAATTTATACATTTGCCAGAGGCGAGGGACCTTGACGTTTTTGCACTGATGTTTTCTTTTCAGTCTTCATTCAAGGTCTCGGATCGGTCGGAAAATAATGTTTATTGTACTTAAAGTATTTTTAGTTTTTCATGATAAATAATGGTCAGTGTTTCCTGTGCGCCTCTGTCTAAAGTTGCGTACGGACTGCGCGTTCTCGTGTACGCGTAGTCTAGCTATGTTGAACACACGTACAGACAGTAAACTCAGAAGGTTCTTGGTGGAAAAGTCTTAGCTGCATAAGGACAGTGCGTACATTTTTTTTATTGATGATAGCCAAGCGCTTGACCACTACCTCACCTGGTGGTAAGCGATGATGTGATCGAAGATGGAGCACGCTCGCCTAGAAAGAACCTATTCACTCTGGACTTGAAGACTCCGAGATTATACTGGTTCGGAAAAACATACGGTATAAGTGGTACATCGTACATTGATGTTACGTAGTCGGTTACGCGTGTCCTGGAACGTCATGCCCATACTTTGCAGCTACGCTATGTTTTAAGATTATAATCTGTAAAACATGACCTTTCCAAGTTTACAAATAAAATCTTTACGGAATAATTTTTTTTATTTACGATGGATACGCGTATAGCACCTGTACGGACTGCAGCGAATCTGAACGTCCAAGTAACGCGTACACGTCTCCTTTACACACAGTCCGTACGCAGCTTAAGAGTCTTCGCTGTCGTAAGAGTACGCGGCTGAACAGCCGACCAACTACCCCTCCCGACTTGTGGAAGGATCACCGGGCAGCCAGAAATGCGTGAAGAGATTACCTGAAGCTCTACGAGCTGACCCGATGAGCCCCCCGTAGAAACGGGGGGCGGATAGAATACCGCAGGAAAGAGTTTTAAAACCCAGCACTGCACCCAAAACTCCCAAGGGTATACTGAATGCGTTTTCAAACTGGTTCGATTGTGAGTATCAAAACCATTGATGTATGGTACATGCGCAGTAACTACACTAGATACTCACATACTTAACACATATTTTTCGAATTATTTAAATTTTGTTCTATGTAATCGAAATCACACTTGTACTAACGCATGTGACATGTGTAATTAAGGTTTATACTAACAAATATGGGATCTTTGAAATCTGAAAAATAAATGCATTGAAAACACGTCCATCTTAAGAGTAGTGTGTACCTGTGAGCCGCCTCTTTGAGCGCGCCGGTGAGCTGGTGCACTGGCGGAGCGGCGGCGGCGGCCGCGGCGAGCGCCTCCGCGTGCCGGTCGAGCGCCGCGCGCAGCGACGCCGTGGCCGCGGCGCCGCCTCGTTCCGCCGCGGCACGCGCGGCCGCTTCCGTGTTGGCTGCGACTGGACAAATTAACTTACGTCACACTGGGAACGAAAACCACGCGCACCCGCTAACGAGAGATTGAAGAGCACGTTGTGAACCTGCTGGATGACGAGCCAATGACAGTGAGTCTAGATCCCGAACGCCACAGTTTCGTCAGCCCATCGATTCAAATCAGCTGTTGGCCTATTTGTCCAACAACAGATCACTAAACTGAAAGGCAACACAGAAAATAAGCAGGGCGACTCAGCACAAACGAGTACACGCAGAGGCCTCCTGTGCCAAGCAGTCAGGTTGCGGATGATGATGATGTGTGTCGACTTCCCTCTTTGTATACTTGTGTATTCCTCTTATTTTGTCTTTGACTTTTGTGCCCAAAAAGCTATTTTATATAATCATCACAGTAACTCTTTAAATTCCAACATTTCACCATTTTATAACATATACTTACATTCCTTAGTGCCGTTTTGGAAAGCGTGATTGATCTGTCTGAATATCTGCGCGTGCGCCTTCTCCATAACAGGAACTACGCTCTCGAACAACGCGGCGCGGAACGACTCCTTCACCATCTCCGAGACGGACTTCGCTATGGACGTGCTGAGGCGTTCGGTTACTGACTGCAAAATAACACGAATTCAATATAAAGTTTGCTTTATTGGGTAATTTTACCAACTATACTTCAGCCGAAGGTCGGTGGGAAATCTACCCTTTTCCTCGGCAGACACATCTATCTCTATCCTACCTATCCTCCGCAAATCTCGCGGGACCCCTATGTATTTTTGCTTTTTAACGAAAGGAAATGGCGGGATCAGATCGTGAAGTTCCTGGGCACGTTCTCATGAATGTATACTGTAAAACATCGATAGGCATGCAACTTTACGGCGGTGTTCGAGACTTTGGATATTAGCCTCCGCCATATATTGTTCACCTAAAAGCCCTACGTACGATCGAGTCTAAGATAGCGATCTGGTATTTTGCCGAACCATCCCAAAGGTGGCAGCAGTACTCCACACCAGACCGGTCTTGTGCTTTGTATATGCTAAGAAATTGTATTTAGTATTATTCCCCGTACCTTGCTGTTGGCGAGCTTCTCAATGTTGTCCCTGAGCAGATGGTCCGTGGCGGTAAGCTTGGCCGCCAGCTCGTGCTGCAGCGCGGCGGCGAGCGGCTCCAGCGCGCGCGCGGCGCCCACGCCGGCGGACGACGCGGCGCGCGCGCTCGCTGCCTCACCCATGCGACCGATGCGCTCCCAACTACACAATACACGACTTATTCATTATGTGCTTTACCACTTTTTATTGTTTCTTTTCTCAGTATGTTCTAAATGCTATTTTATTGTGTGCTTAAGTAGTAAATAAATTAATGTATATGCTGTGTCGCAGTGTGTCTGAAGCTAGAACAATAGCTGTGTCATAATTTCTGTGAATGTCTTGAACTTATAAATGTCTATTATTATTGTTAATTTTTTACACTATTTTAATGAAATGAATTATGTTTAGTTGCGTTAGGTGTGGTTGCGTTCACAGAGTGAGCACAGGGAGCGCTTCTATTCTATTATTATTTAAATGTAAGTCTATGTATTACTCATTGGAAATCCTTAATAAATAAATTAAATTAGAAACATGATGGACGGACGGACGTACGGACGTCGTGTCGCCCTGTCTCTTTCGAACGCCGTGCACACGCGTCGTTCGCGAGTTATAAAAACATCCGAGGAGCCAGGTTCCCGTCGGAACTCCAAGCGCTTACAGTCACATCCGCGACTTATTGCTAACAATTGCACATGCCTACGAAATATTATCGCGGCTCTTATAGCTTCAATCAATATTTATTTATTTTATTTATTGGAAAATCAACAGCTATTTTATCTTAGATAGATTACAGTAATAATAGCAGAAAGCTAATTACAGACTTTCACGTATAGTAACAATAATGTGAACATAAGTACACAAAAGCTCACTTGTCAATTACATGGAATAATAGGTATACATGTATTACGTAATGTTAATCTAAGTAAACCTAAGTACCTACTACGTAATTATTAAAGTAACTTGTGGCCAGTCGCTGTCTGGCTGAATTTACGCTCGTACAGAATAGATCTAGGTCTAAATCAGGGTGCCTGCAACACTTATTGAATAGATCGCAAATTCGCCATAAAAATGCATTTTGCCTGTAGTTTGTGCCAACAATAGGAATATAAATTGTGGGGTTAAATCGAGTTATTTTGGACGGGGCATGATTGGCAATTTTACTCAGTAGCTCAGGACAATCTATTATATTAGAAAAGATTTTCAGAAGGATCAGCAATATCACGCTTTTTTTGCTAGCGGAAGAAAGTGAATTTTTTTGTAGAGTTCATCATAACCGAAAGAATTAGGGAATTTTTAACCGTAAAACAGAGATATTTAATAACTTGAACTTGTAATATCTTCCATCTTACACAATATCAACTCTACGACCATCAGCCATCATCGGCCCGACTGAAAAGCCGTAAGTGCCTATCAGTAGCGACCAACGGCACTTTTCAGAGCCACCCCTCTCAAAGCCAGCTCTGAAAGTAATCTCAATTAACAATTGAAGGATTCTCGGAGATTAAATCAATTATTCTTGCAGAGCTTGGCAATACGACACATTGCGACATCTTATGTGTCCAAGAAATCCATGAAGCCAGGAAAACCCCCTACAGACCCTAAAAGTTATAGACCTATTTCCCTGCTATGCCACCTATACAAACTATTCGAAAGACTTTTCCTCAACCGTCTTATCCCGATTATAGAGCCACAGCTAATCCCTGAACAAGCAGGATTCAGACCCGGGAAAGCTTGCTGCAGTCAGACGCTCAAGCTTACCCAGCATATTGAAGATGGTTTCGAGGCGAACAGTATCACTGGTTTGGTCCTTGTTGACCTACGAGTATCTGCCGCATACGATACTGTCAATGTTAAAAGACTTCTTCGCAAAGTTGAAAACCTGACTTGTGATCTTGGGTTCGTTCAAATGCTGGGTGAACTTCTTCATAACCGTCGCTTCCGAGTACATCTTCTATCAGAAAAAAGTAGATGGCGCTGCCTTACAAACGGTCTTCCCCAAGGGAGCGTCCTTGCACCAACTCTTTTTAACATTTATACGAATGACCAACCCAACAGTCCGTCTACTACACGTTTTCTATATGCGGACGATCTAGCGTTGACGACCCAAACATCAACCTTTGAAGATGCCAAAGACAAGCTAACAAAAGCCTTGACTGAACTAGGGAGTTATTACGAAGAGAATGGCTTGAGGCCAAATCCATCTAAAACCCAATCCTGTGCCTTTCATCTGCGTAACCAACAAGCCAGCCGGACACTAAATATAAATAACCTGGCAAGGAGTCCCTATCCAACACGAAAACCTTCCAAAATACCTGGGGATAACTTTGGATAGGTCACTGAACTATAAAGCACAGTGCTATAAGACTAAGATGAAAGTCGGTACCCGAAACAACCTTCTCCGTCGACTCATAACTACCAAATGGGGTGCAGCTCCAGACGTTCTCCGCACTACAGCCTTGGCACTGTGCTTTTCAGCCGGCGAATATGCTTGACCAGTCTGGAACCGGTCCGCACATGCAAAGGTCGTCGATGTCGCACTAAATGATACATGCCGGATAATAACAGGATGTCTGAAGCCAACCCCTCTAAACCTGGTATACCCTTTGGCAGGCATATCACCACCTGGAGTACGACGAGATATGGCTTGCTCTATTGAAAAGCACAAACAAGAGCATGATTGTCGACACCCCTTATATGACCATCACATCCCACAAGGCCCCCTTAAAAGCCGTAAGAGCTTTCAACGCTTCACAAGGGCCACGAGCGATGACCCGACTGCCGCTAGACGCACACTGTGGATAAAAAGTAACTCCCCACCGCCTAATTTTATCACCCCACAGGAACAGTTACCACCCGGGCACGATCTGCCGTGGCCAGTCTGGAAGTCCTTAAACAGGCTCCGCACCCAGGTTGGCCGTGTAGACTGAATATGTGCAAATGGGGATTCAGGGACTCTAACATAACGCAGTGCGACTGTGGTGATCCCGCGCAGTCGATGCAGCACTTGCTAATGTGCCCTTTGTGTCCGAACACCTGCACGATGGAGGACCTAATAACCGCCTCGCCTAATGCTATTGTTGTGGCCAAACACCTGTCCTACATAGTATAAATGAAAACGTAGAACCCTTGACACGCTAAGAAGAAGAAGAAGTAGCGAAACATTAATTACGGAGTATCTGCCTTCCGGCTACAAGCTGCAGTGGCCAATTTGGAAGTCCCTAAACCGGTTGCGCACTCAAGTTGGCCGCTGCCGAGACAATCTAGCCAAGTGGGGCTATATCGACCCATTCCGGAGCCAGGACCATCATACAAGCAATGGCCCACCTGCTCTCATGTCCTCTATGTCTAACCACCTGCACACGAGAGGACTTGTACCAGGCAACAGAGGAGTGTGGAAGTTGCTCTCTATTGTGATAATAAAATTTAGAAATCAAACAGCCATTGATACGAAAGAAGAAGGAGAGCCTTAGGGCGTAGTAAAAGGTAGATACTGAAAGTGAACGCGAGTGCTCACCCCGCTTGCAGCGCGGTCTCTATAGCCTGCGTGGTGCTGAGGGTGTGCTGGTGCAGCGCCGCGTCCAGCATGGCATGCGGACTCTGCGTCGCGTCGCGGAGACCACGGATTTCCATACTTTGTTGCTCCAACAAATCTGAAAACATACTAAGTTTGTAAACACACACAATAACATTTTAAACTATCATGGTTTTTTTCTACTAGCCTATACTATTCCACTGCTGGGCAAATGCCTCCCCTTTTTCTCTCTACTCATATAGGTCCTGTACTATATCCTGCAAATCTCTCCGGAAGAAGCACAAGCTATTGCGCCAGCGTTTCTTCAGCCAACCTCAGCGTATAACAAATCGTCGGTAGGTGAGATCGCATGGCGTCCGCAACCACTTGAAATGTACCCTATGTTTAAGAAATTAATGTTGTTTTGGTTGTATTATGACCAAGTTTTAATATGCTCACGATATGAGCATGGTAGGTTTGTATACCTAAAACTATTTAGGACTATTACTTGTAAACAGGTAGATTAAGCTTGATTTCTTGACCTTAAAAATGTATTATGTTTGCTACATAAAATTAAGAAAACTGATTTACAAAGTGTAACTCAATTATAAATACTAACTTTATCAAAAAAACTTATAAAGGTGCTATAATAGCCTGCTGAGTTATTCTAGTTTAAGATACTATTATACTGAACTGTGTTTAGTTGTAATACGCTGTTAACATTTATGTTCAATAAAGACCTTTTAAAAACAAAACAGTGTATAACAAAAGTAATATAGTCCTCATGAGCTGTTTATTCCAGGAGTCCAAGCCAAGGCTAGCTAAATATTGAGTTACCGGTAAGCCTATCTAGTTTGTGTTCCAGCATGTCCAGCCTGGCGCGCTCGATGCGAGGCTCGTCAGGCACGAGGAGCGTTGAGGACGTGTTGAGGGACTGTGCGCTGGACTTGTCTGATGATGCCTTGCGTTGATTGGCTTCCGTTATTTGTGCTATGGATATCGGTGGCCACGCGGTTTCGCTACCTGGAATATGAACATTTAAAAGTATTTTGGATATCCTCGCAGATCAGATCTCACACATCGAATCGAATTAGGAACCCCTTAAAGTTTTGCCATGTCAATCTGTCTGACCAAAGTTACATCGTTTTACGTGTAGTCTGATTGTATTCATTTGATATACACCCGATTCTTGCGTCAGACTTTTTCTGAACTCATTCAACGTTACAGAGTAAATCGTAAGCTTATTGCTTGCATGCAGAGCAGAAAGAAAAGATGGACGACGAAGTACTGTAACTTATTGCATATTTGCTCGTGTTGACGCAAACAAAGAAAAACGTCGCTATCGGATCCACCATTAGCGCTGTTTCCGACTAACGGATATGTCGTGTATTGAGTGTTCAAACAAATACATGACACAAACGCCTTCCGGTAGTCGGTTCAGACTATTGAATTCGATTATCGTATGGAGTATTGATTTAGAGATTTTACCTCCCTATGTGTGTTCTACCGCTTGTATAATGGGTTGTGTTCTGAGGAGTTGTTTGATATGGTGCCTGCAGGTTCATTTTATCACCGCACCGCTCGCCATCGGCAGGGAATCCATCCACACACCTTGGAGAAGATCTGGTCGCGTACCGTGACGTTCCAGAGGAATTTCCTCCCGCGAACACTTCGCTTGTGGAACGGTCTCCCTGCCGAGGTTTTTCCTAGGGACTATAGTATAGGGTTCTTCAAAACGGGCGTTTTGAAAATTTAAAGGGTCGGCAACGCGCGAATAATACCTTTGGTGTTACAAACGTCCATAGGCTACGGTAATTGCTTACCATCAGGTGAGCGAGCATACGGCCCACCTTGTTTGCTAACTTAGTAGTAAAAAAAAAGTATAATCGTACCAGCCTAACAGTTATGTAAAGAGTTGTCATCAATATCATATCAGGCAAAGGATGTCCACTGCTGAACATAGGCCTCCCCCATAGATTTCTAGAGCGACTGATCTTGTGTGGCCTGCCCCCAACGGCTCCCAGCATCCTTTAACAGATCGCCTTTCCATCTAGTGAGGGGCCGTCCTACGCTGCGGTTTCCAGCGCCAACGGCCGTCAGTTCTTCTAGCTATGTGCCGCCCACTGCCACTTCACTTTGCTACTCCTTTGTGGTGTCGGTGACTTTGGTACGTGTACGAATCTCCCCATTTCTGATTGGATCGTGAAAACTTACTGGTACGTGTCAACTTGTGTGAGAGAAGACTGGTGTCGTTGAACATATCGTTTTGGAATATAGGGTCGTTTCCGTTCGGCAGCGGCGGCGGCACGGGCTTCGGCTCCAGCACTGGCTCCTCGCACACCAGGGCATCGTCCTGACAACAATACTAAACATTACCAACAATACTGAAGCCCGAGTCTGTGGCCTGCGGCTCCCGATAACTACAACCTAGAGGTCTTTGAGTCGCGAGTGAACATAATTTCTTCCAGGCAAGCGTGTACCATCGTAGACTCTAGTCTACATGTACATCATCGCGCGCCATCAGGCGAGATCGTGCTCAAACGCAAAATTAGTTGAAATTTTATTTAATACCAGAAAGAATATACAATTATTTACAATAAAATGCAGAAGAAACAGTTGAATCATTTAAAGACGTTGCAAACGATCTATACGAGGGAAGTTCAATGTATTCTCGGTATCGGGGTAATATACTAATAATGAGGGTAATTAAATTATCTCATTAGTTTATAACACTCATTGAGGGTATAAATACAAAATTTTATTTGATTGTCGCCATTAGTATTCAAAATATCAGGCAACTACGATGACTGATACGACAATGTTGAAAAAAATCGAGCATCGCGCTGTGATAAAATTCCTCACAAAACAAGGAAAGACTCAAAAAGTAATTCACGAAGAAATGATGGCTATTTACCAAGATTATGCCCCTTCATTATCTACAATTCAGAAGTGGTCAAGTGAATTTAGACGGGGTAGAGAGAGTATTGAAGACGACCCTCGTGCCGGTGGGCCGGTTAGTGCCGTTACTGAAGAAAACGTAAAAATTGTTGAGAAACTTGTACTCGAAGATGCCCGTGTGAGAGTGAAAATACTAGCAGAAAGAACCAAGCTATCCGTGGATACCATTCATACTATCCTTCATGACCATCTGAATTTGTCAAAGGTCAGTGCAAAATGGGTGCCGCGAATGCTGACAGCGCTTCAGAAACAAGTGCGAGTTGATTGTTGCAAGGAGTTTTTGGAGTTCTGTGGTGAAAATCCGCAAAGTATTTATGATCGGATTGTTACTGGTGAAGAAACGTGGGTTCATCACTATGATCGTGAGAGCAAGCAGGAGTCTATGCAGTGGCATAAAAAAGGAACAGACTCACCGAAGAAGTTCAAAGACAGCACATCCGCCGGAAAGCTCATGGCCACAGTGTTTTGGGATTCCAAGGGAATCTTATTAATTGAGTACACAAAAAAAGGTGAGAGTATTACTGGCGCAACTTACGCTAACACCCTGCGCAATTTAAAGGAGGCAATAAAAGAAAGAAGACGGGGAAAATTGACCGCAGATGTTCTGATTGCTTCTGCACGACAACGCGCCTGTTCACAAGGCGCGCATTGCCAATGCTGCTGTGCGGGATTGCGGATTTGAAGAAATCAATCATCCACCCTACAGCCCGGACCTAGCCCCTAGTGATTACTTTCTGTTCCCGAATTTCAAAAACGAACTTCGAGGCAAGCATTTTTCCAACGATGAAGAGTTAAAGGCAGCAATTAACGATTATTTTTCAGACCAGGAAGAAAAATATTTTTTGGAGGGAATTGAAGAGTTATTTTCCAAGACAAATAAGTGTGTTCAGATCCTAGGGGACTACATTGTAAAATAAATTTTATTCAGAAATTTCTGCTTATTCTTTCATGCCTATACCGAGAATACATTGAACTCCCCTGGTATAGATAGCTCAACGAAGAAAAGTGAAAAGTTGTGCTGGTCCACAGAACACAGTTTCACTGTTGTCTAAGTAAAGCTTAAACAGGCCACAGAAAAAAAAGAACCACATGGTAATTATCCTTTACTGTACACGAGAAAACACATTAAAAAACATAAACAGAGATCATATGGCGTGGTATGGACATGTCATGCGAAGTAAAGAAAATCATGCGACTAAAAGAGGGTTAGATATGAATGTGGATGGATATAGAAGTAGGGGAAGGCCGAAGAAGAGATGGATGGACTGTGTAAAGAATGATATGAGTAAGAAAGAAGTGAGAACGGAGATGACGGCTAATAGAGAGGTATGGAACAAAAATACATGTTGAGCCGACCCCACGTCATGTGGTAAAAGGGCAGGAAGAAGAAGAAATACAGATCATATTGTACAATATCTTTGTACGATATGAAAAAAAGAGAAAGAAACATAGAAAATATCTTTTATTATGCCAAGCACTAATAACAATAATTTACAACACAAAAACAAAATACAGTACAACAAAAGATAACATAGATATTAGTAGCCGCCACAAAAAGGTTCCAACTTAGCATTTTGCTATGTCACAGCAAGGCGCTGGTCTTCCGTTGGAACCTTTCATATGATCTCTATTTATGGTTTTTTAATGTGTACAGTAAAGGATAATTACCATGTGGTCCTTATAGAAGTCATCATCATCATTATGCGACATAATCTCTTGCACCTCTCGGCTGGGACTTGAACCCCCGGACGTCAGCTTGTGGATGCCCAGGCTCGCATCCTCGCATACACCTGAAACAACATACATAGTGAGACAAGAGGAAAGCGAGGGAGATTTAATAATTGCGCAAACGTAGACACTTTTGACGTGATTACGTTTTTAAAATTCCTTCCATAGACAGATGCAATTCAAAAAATTAATGATAACAAAATCTGGGGATATAGTTTGGTATTACAGCTATTACTCGTGCGCGATAACTTGGGACCTGCTAGTAATGCGACTCCCCGACCGCTTCCCCTGCCCTTCCCCGATGGCGCCCGTATTGTACCGTTCGCATCACTATTTTTACTAGGGTTTTTAGTCTCGTACTGGCCTACGTCACGTAACGACGCGCTCTGGAATTCTTTTAGTTTTCGTTTGTGTTATTGTTTTGTCGTCTGGAAAAAAGAAGTCAACCATGTGGAATGGCTTCGACAAAAGTATTGGGACGATGGCCTCTTACAAGAGACGAATGAATCGCAATTAATTGTAAATTTATCGGATACCTCTTCGTCAAGTGTTTGACGAAGAGTGAGTGAGACTGAGGACGAAGCACAACCTCTAGAAGGCATAAATCCACTAAGTAGTGACGAAGATGAGATAATGTAAATAATAGATAAAATAAATGTATAAACTTAAACATTGTATTGTTATTTTATTCAAATAGTGTAAAAAAGATTAGATAAAAAGCAGCGTCCTCCCTGAGTAACATAATAATTTAGGTTAAAAAAAAACAAAGAAATACCGCGGGTGGCTGCTTGTTATGTTCGCTTTTTTGCGGGCGGTACAAACACGCCAATATGACGTCACCGCGCTCAGGTCCCAACTTATCGCGCACGGGTAATACATATCTATCATCTCCATCCAAAATTTAATTACACCACTGGGTAGCTAGAGTATCAAATAATTCGTTACGCTAAGTGAGGACTGGGACGCATAGCGCGCGGTGGAGGGGGAAGCGCCGCCATTTTGAGGTCATTTTGCTGCGTTTCGAGATTTCCATTTAGTATGTATTTACCTTAGTGTTCAAACATGATTAAAACACACATAAAATAGCGTATGTTATATTTTGTGTAGAAAATATGACTTATTACGCACACGTATTCACGTACAACACACGGCGGTGTCCGTGACACAGCCACGCCCCATTTTTTGTTGCTGACATAGAACATCATCGATGCGATGGGGGGAACGCGTCTGATTTTGAAGCAGAATATCACACTGTGGCGTGGTACGAAGCAGCGTATGCTGAGACAGGGATAATTTTGTCCTCACACAACACCATCATTGTCTGGGTGGGTGGGTTTCATGCTTGCTCAGGGGGTACTATAGTACGTTACCTATTAGAGAACTGCTTGGGTTGATAGGCTACCTTATAAATTAAATAAATAAATAATCCTGGACTTCTATACCTACTTTTTTGTTTGTAAATACATGCTTATAATATAGAGAAACAACCAGACGCGGAACAAATACCTGCAGATCATACAAACATTTGTTCCGCAGCGGGAATCGAACCCGCAACCTCCTGCGTCTCATCCGACTATTAACCCACTGCGCCACGAAGGTCAGCAATATACCATGTGGTCCTATAGAATGAATAGTAGTAGGATAGAATGCGAATAGTCGATACTATACGGTAATAATAACGCGCCTACTTGTCTATTTTGTGATAAGTGGGTACTATTCTGAAGTAACTACCAGAGAACTAAGCAGAGAATATGTTACAATGTTGTCCGTGAGTACATTTAAATTATTTTTCTTTCTTTCATCGCAGGAAACCGTGGTTTCTGTGGTCAGTAACGGCAACCGGACACAGTCACCGGTTGCTACTTCTGGATCCTGGTGACAGTTGGGTGTTTATTTGTTGTTCTACCCGGTGTCAGTGTCCCGTGTGCGACACAGGCGACTAATATGTTTAACAAGTACAATAGAATAAAAATTTAAAAATGTTGCTTGTGTCTTCAACTGACAAAATTTAGTTTATAGTACCACACTTTATGATTGGCAATGGATTGGAAGTTGAGATCCTTTCACCAAAAAGGAAAAATGCTGGTAATCTTCGGATCGGCTGACATGATTTTTATCACACATGGCTAAGAACCACCCCAGTTAAACTAGCATTCTATTAAAAAAAACAGCGTCCGAATTGGTTCATCCCTTTGAGAGCTATGAGGCCACAGACAGAAACACAGACAAAGGGGTCAAACTTAACTTATTCTTCTTGTTATGTCTCCTGTGGTGCTTGTTCTGTTGTACTATTGGTGTTGTTCACAAATTAATGTTTTTTTGATTTTGATTTGATAATACCGCTTTTTTGCGGTATTTGCGGGACGCTTTTTGCGTCGCGGGTTAAAACTTAAATTATAATGATAAATAATAAATTCTTTATTGCAAACACAATGATCCATATTTTCATTCAAAAAAAACACTAAAATAAAATTAAACAATATCTAAATACAGTGTAAACTCCATGTAACGTCACTCGTTTAAACGACAAACTCTTTAAAGCGTCGAAATCACTCGGCTTTGGTTGGTTTAGCTTGTCTTGCATACAATGGTACACTCTGTATAGCATTACACCCACTCTCAATAACGACAACAATTTGTAATAAAAAGTTCTTTTTAAATTGCCAAATTAGTAAAAATTGCACAGCTGTGTATATCCTTTTGTCGTTTTATTATCCTAGACCATAATAAACTCGACTGTCGGCATCATACACACCAAACTTTCTAAGAAATCCGTTCTTTTGTTTACAAAATGGGATTGCTTGCACGTGTAGCTGCAGACTGTTGTTAGTAGAAGTGATGGATTTTATCTATACGTTGTCATATTCTTAGTAACTCACAAACTTTCAAATTGTAAACATGGCTAGTAAGAGAAAATCACTGTGTATTGACGAAAAAGTTTTGATGATACGCGCGATAGAGGCGGGAGAGAAGTTAAGTGATGTTGGCAGACGCTTTGGATTTAGTCACTCTACCGTGTCCACAATATGGAAAAGTAAAGAAAAAATTCTGCAAGCAGAGGATGGAAAATCTTACAAAAAATTAAAGAAACCTAAATACGAAGATTTGGATCAAGCTATGCTATCATGGTTTCACCGACAACGCCAGAATAATATGCCTATCTTGGGGCCGATCGTGAAAGATAAGGCGGAGAAGTTTGCTGAAGAACTTGGTTTAGTTTCTTTCAAAGCATCGGAAGGATGGCTCGGAAAATTCAAGCAACGTCATAATATCAACTATGGTAAAATTAGTGGAGAAGCACGAAGTGTTGACACGAATGTTACTCACGACTGGACTAATAGAGTGTGGTCAAAATTGAAAGAAATATATGTCTCAAGTGACATTTATAATGCTGAAGAAGCCGGAATTTTCTACAAGTTGACCCCAGATAAAACTCTGAAATTTAAAGGGGAAAAGTGTGTGGGAGGAAAGCTGTCCAAGGAGCGTATTACAGTGCTTGTGGCTGCTAATATGGATGGCACAGAAAAAACAAAGCTAATGGTAATAGGCAAATCTAAAAATCCGCGGTGCTTTAAGAACATAAAAAAAATTCCAGTGACATATAAAGCTAACAAATCAGCTTGATTGACAAGTCAACTTTTTGAAGAAGAAGTGCTAAAGTGGGATGCTGAGTTAAAGGGACGAAAAATTTTACTTCTGGTTGACAACTGCCCTACCCACCCTCTCATATCAAACCTCCAGAACATAGAGTTGGCATTTCTTCCTCCAAATACGACAAGTGTCTTGCAGCCAATGGACCAAAGCGTGATTAAAAGCCTTAAGGGTCACTACAGAAAGAAATTATTGATGGAGCTTGTCGAATATGAGGGTAAAACTTCCATTAATATACTGCATGCAATAAATTTTTTATCTAAAGCCTGGGAAGAAATGACACCCACAACTATACAGCACTCTTTTCGTCATGCTGGACTTTGTACAAATTCTATGAGTGATGAGGTGGAAAAGGAACCAGAGTTTGATAGCGACGACAACCTTCCATTAACTGAGTGGATTCAACAGTTCAACATGGCAGGGAGAGTTACAGAAAACCTTCAAACCAACATCGAAGTAGACGACTGCCTGCTTACAACGGCTTCACTCACAGATAAAGAAATTTTGGATTCGGTGAGGAAAACTGAGGATGAAGAACAAGATGATGAAGAAGATGGGACAAATGAACCTGATGAGAATCCGCCGAGTATTAAAGATGCTCTGGATGCAGCTAAAGTATTGGAAAAGTACTTTCTTTATCACCAAGATGCCTCAATATCACAAAATATGAATATAATAAGTAAAAAAATACAACAAAATTACTAGTGCAGCAAAAGACGTCAGACGAAAATAACAGACTATACGCAATAGCGTTCAAATTAAAACAGATTTTTATTGTAGGTACTATTTAACAAGACAAATCAGAAATACACGTTTTCTTTTTCTAATACAAATTTTACTTCTCTCCATTTAACGACAACTCTCTATAACGTCAACTCTCTATAACGTCAAAATATGCTCAGTCCCTTGAGTGTTGTTATATAGTTTACACAGTATATCAAACAAAGTTGGGCCAGTTACATCATTTATAACACAAGAACGGTTGGATCGATTTTGAAGATCTTTGATTTATTGAATTTGTCTCTGTCCAGAATAGCAGATTAAATATTAAAATACCGGAAAAATTCACGCAAAATAAAGTTATGAAGAAAAATCATTATTTCATACATAGATGAGCTAATGATGGCCGATTGACAATTCTACCGGCGACGTACATTGGCAGCCCACGTCATAATATAGTTTAAAATAAAATGGTCGTAATGGTCGCATCGCAATTGCAACTATGAAGAACTAAGAAATAATCTATACTAATATTATAAAGAGGAAAGATTTGTACTTTTGTTTGTTTGTAATGAATAAACTCAAAAACTTCTGGTCCGATTTAAACAATTCTTTCACTATTAGAATGCTACATCATCCCTGAGTAACATCCGACTGCGCACAAGGAGGGTAATGTTTTTATAGACAAACAATGCGTGCGAAGCCGCAGGCAGGTCAGCTAGTATGATATGAAACAGATAACTATAATGTATTTACCTGAGGTTGAACTTCTGGATTTGAGTCCGATATCTGGAGTCACCACTGCCAAGGGAACCTCATCCTCTTCACGTTTACCGGGAGAACTGGCAAACGAACAAACATTTATAACATTTATTTTCGAAGACATTTGCCATCTTCAGCGATATATAAATAATGCTGGAAATTTCACACCCAAACAAAACAAAGCTTGTACTATGGGCGATATTAGACAATGGGCTTGCAACCTGTCACATGACTGCTTAATATCTATACGTACCTTCACGGGTCTGCGTACTGAGTAAGAGAACCAAGGAGGGTCTATTATGGAATTAATATAGTCGAATTTTGACATTTATTTACATTGGAGTACAAGTAGTTGGAAAAACTTTAGACCGCCAAATTTCCGTTCTTGAAGTCACGAGTGAACAGGTTTCTTCGTTCCATAATCATCGCTTACTGTCAGACGCACAGAACACAAAAAACAATAGAAGTCGTAAGTGGGCGGAGCCCGCGTAACACCAAGTACGCGGAGTTCCGCGCACTACAAGCTACACAAACTTCAGTTGTGTGTTGAATTACGTCAGGGTAAATGTACAGTCAAAACCGTTTATGGCGACATCGTTTAGAACAACATACCGGTTAAATTGACCAAAATCAAAGGTCCTGGCTGAATGTTATATGACCGCCTTATCGAAAACATTGGTTTTTACGACATTGTTTACTACGACATACCGCATTAAGCGACCACATTTGGTTAATGTTTTCGGAGAATTATATCTGTAGAACGACCGGCTCAGCTGTATTGTAAACCATTTGAATAGGTAACTGTATCCACATCTGGCACAGTATAATAGTCAATGGCTATTATCGTAAAAGTAAACAAAGTTTAGGGTCTTTTGTAATTCTTAGAAACAAAGCACACACATGCCGTAGCCTCAAGGCCCGCTTCGTCATATCTCTTAAGTCAGTTTGTTACTTATACACAAGACGCACCAAAACATATTGTTGAGTTAACTGTGAAAATTGTAACATGTCGCAAAAAATAAAACAAATCAATATCGAAGAAAAATCGCGTATTATTTCAAAGCTAGAGAAAGGAATTCCAAACAAAGACCTGGCAAAAGAATATGGTGTATCACACTCGACAATTTCAACCATTTAGAAAGAAAGGGAGAAAATTCAAATCCTTTACGACAAGAATTTTTTGAAAATGAAACGAGCCATATCAATAATGATATTGTTCTTTTATATTATACGTTTGTACTGAAGTAAACAAAATGCGGTTTAATTTCCTACATGAATATACATATTATCTTTCCTATTAATACCTGTCACCGGTTGTTACAACTATCGGTTTTTACGACTCAATATGAGTAGTCCCTTCGATGTCGTTATAACAGATTTTGACTGTACTTTAAAAAAATATAAAAATGCCATATTGTGCCGTTTTGGAGTGTAAAAACGATAGCCGAACCAAAAATTTTACAAAAGGGGGCATATCGTATCACCGGTAAGTATTATTTTATTGTTTTTTGATAGTTTTGTTTAAAATGCAAAATCGTCAAACAAAAATAGACTGTGAAACGTACCATTTAAGGTCGCGTTTTTCTTAAACCTCAACTTAAACTACTCAATTAGGGATGTGACCCCAATAAACTGATGAATGTGTTATCGATAGCATTAATTAGTTACCCCCTATTAAAAGGTTTATAATTTTAGGGCATCGATTTCTTTTGTTGTTTTATTGATGATTTTCAGAATGTATTTTAGACATATGGTGCCGAGTGAAATAATATAATAACTTCTGTTTTCAGTTTCCCCAAGGCGCCAGACATAAAAGAAAAATGGATCGTTGCAACTGGGAAACAAAATTGGTTTCCTACAAAAACAAGCACAATTTGCTCAGAGCACTTTAAGGACCAAGATTTTGTAATTAAAAAATGTGGAAACAAATACATTGTTGACACAGCTATACCGACTCTAAAAATGTTGTGGATTCAGGTAATTTATGATTATATTCATAACGTTTTATTATAATTAATGCCTTTATTTATGTTATGAACAGGTAAAATCGAAATATAATGAAAGGTATTAAAAATTACAGACACAAAATCTCTCAGCAGCACAGAGTTTAGAAACTTCCTCATCGCCAAAAGGACATAAACGGAAACGTAATTCAGAAGTCTTAACGAGTTATGTCACTCAGAAAAAAACAAAAATTGATACAAATCGTGCAGATAGCAATGCAGAGTTCAGCTCAGCCGAGTCTTCTCCACGGAAAAAGACTCTAAACAGTGAGTTACGATGGAAGGAAAATAAAATTAGGAGACAGAACATGCGAATAAGGAGACTACAAGCACAAAATAGCAGACTGAAAAAGAAAGTAAAGAAAATTGAAGATATTTTGTTGTTTTAGAAGAAAAGTTCAATATTAGTAATGAAAATATAACCAATCTTAAAAACACTAATGTTAAGGTGAGCGTAATTTATTTATTAGCCTGTACATGACGTGACAATGACCATAGACATTGTACTTTTATTTTGTTATTAAACTAGGTACTTATCTCCTAATATTTTTTGAGGTGAATGACTTGGTTACTCGACAAGTAGTAAATTTAAAATCAGGTGTTGTTTCAAAACGACAGTATTCGCAAGAACTTCGTAGCTTTGCTCTTACCCTCCATTATTACTCGCCCAAGGCTTATGAATATGTGCGCAGTACATTCAATAGCTGTTTGCCTCATCCACAAACACTCAAAAAACGGTATGCGCACATAGGTGGAGAGCCAGGTTTTACGAAAGAGTCTTTCGTAGCTCTAAAACTAAAAGCTGAATCATCAAGTCATCCCTTATTCGCTACCTTAGTGATTGATGAAATGGCTATACGTCGACGGATTGAATGGGATTGACAGAAACTTCATGGTTACGTTGATGTCGGAACAGGGTTAAATGGCGACCAAGTAGCAGAAGCAAAAGAAGTTTTGGTGTTTTTTAATAACGGCCATTAATAGTAATTTTAAGGTACCTGTAGCCTTTTTCCTGGTAGATGGAGTCACAGGAATACAACGCAGTGAGCTTGTAAAACAATGCATAGAACGTGTTCACGAAGTAGGCATCAAAGTTGTAGCACTAACATTTGATGGATGCGCAGCAAATGTCTCTATGGCACGACATCTAGGTTGCTCTTTTACGAATGGAAATGTAAAATTTGAATATCCTATGACAAAAGAACCTATTGTTGTAATACTTGATCACTGTCATATGATAAAACTTTTGCGAAATGCATTTCAGACGTATAAAAGTTTTGTCGACAAAGATGGAAAAAAACTGAAGTGGCAATATTTGGTTGAACTGAATAAAACACAAGAAGATGAAAGATTTCATCTTTCTAATAAACTAAGAATCCGCCATATCAATTTCCAAAATCAGAGGATGAAGGTGAAATTAGCTACACAGCTTTTTAGCTTAAGTGTAGCTGAGGCTATGAAGTTTTGCCGAAAAGATTTACAAATTGATGCATTTAAAGAAAGTGAGGCGACTGAAAAGTTTATACTTTTGATAAACAATATGTTTGACATATTTAATTCAAGAAACTTACACTAATATGGTTTTAAGAAAGCAATAAATGAGCGCAATGCAGCACAGATATTTGATTATTTGAATATGGCTTGTGAGTACCTTTCACATTTGTCTCAGGAAGATGGTACTCTTTTGACAGAAAGTTCCCGAAAAATCGGATTTCAGGGGTTCATAGGATGTGCTGAAGCATTAAAACATTTATATTCAAGCCTTATCAAAGAGAAAATAGCTTATACCTGACATTTTACAAACTAAGCCAGGATCATCTAGAGCTGTTATTCGGTAACATAAGAGCACATGGTAGATCAAATAACAACCCTACAGCACGGCAGTTTGTAGCTGCATACAAAAAACTGTTAGTACATATTGAATTAAAAAATTTCGGATCAGGAAATTGTATTGAGTTGGAACATTTGTCCATACTGAATTGCTCATCCGCTGTTGAGCGAATAAATAAGACCACTGGTTTGGATTTGAGAAATGAAGACTCGATAGATGACCATACGGAAAAGCAAGAGATTGGTGAGCTGCTAAGTAACATTTCAGAATTCAGTTCCCAAGCTATAGCACACATTGCAGGTTACATTGCCCGAATTTTAATAAAAAAAAAAAATTGTGACGACTGTGCTGGCTCACTAATTACGAAACAAATTAATAGTAGCAAAGAT
Source organism: Philereme vetulata (assembly GCA_918857605.2). Lineage (NCBI taxonomy): Eukaryota > Metazoa > Arthropoda > Insecta > Lepidoptera > Geometridae > Philereme > Philereme vetulata. Next base: position 3,788,158 of record OU975484.1, read on the forward strand.
AAGGGCGGACTGGTTTATCCATCAAATGGCATAATCAGAATATGCACAGTCGCTGAAGCTGTTATCCGATGTAAGGATGGACGGGTATTTAAAAAAGAAGTTATAATCACGAAAATATTACGTAAGTTTGTTGGAGAAAAATTATTTGAATATTTTCAAATAATTTTCATCAAACCGGACAATTCACTCGTCCAAAATTCCCCAGAGCCTGAAGACTACAGTCTTCAACCAGTGTGTGTTGCCAGTGATGACCTATGGCACTGAAACGTGGTCCTTTACTCATGGCCTCATGACCAAGCTCAAGGTCGCTCAACGAGCTATGGAGAGGGCTATGCTCGGGGTTTCTTTGCGTGACAAAATCCGCAATGAGGAAATCCGCAGAAGAACTAAAGTTGCCGACATAGCTCTAAAAATTAGCAAGTTGAAGTGGCAATGGGCAGGCCACATCGCTCGTAGAACCGATAACCGTTGGGGAAGAAAGGTTCTCGAGTGGAGACCACGGACTGGAAGACGCAGCGTAGGCCGGCCCCCCACAAGGTGGACCGACGATCTAGTAAGAACCGCGGGGAGCCGTTGGGCGCAAACGGCTACCAACCGCTCGTTGTGGCGATCTAAGGGGGAGGCCTATGTTCAGCAGTGGACGTCTTCCGGTTGATGATGATGATGAAACCGGACAATTTCCCACATCAAACCATATCAGTGATTTGATAAAAGCGATAGCAGAACGGTACATAAATGTGCGGATCCATCATTTATTAAAATTAAACATAATACTCACAAAAAGACAGCTTCTGAACAAGTACGTTCTATTTCAAGGGCATTAAATAATTATGTACCAAAGTAATACACAGGTCGCCCGTGCACCACTGTGAACAACAAAAACATTGATGCTGTGGGCCGTATGATCGAAACAGACAAGCATGTGACCTACCATGAGATCTGGACATCTTTGTACATCTTACAGTCAATCCTACACAAACATTTGGTTGTGAGAAAGCTGTGTTCTCGATGGATCCCACACAATTTGACTGATGCTCAAAAAGCGGACCACATCACTTGGTGCCATGCTATGCTTGCCAGATACAACGAAAGGGCTTCTAATTTGGTGTAGGACATAGTAACAGGTGACGAAACATGGATTTATAGCTATGATATCAAAACGAAACAGTATGGGTCTTTCGAGGTGAGCCGAAACCAACCAAAAGGCGCGCGTGAAAAGTGCCTCGAAGCGGATGATTGCTTCTTTTTTTATTAAAATTGGACACGTGACTACTGTTGCTTTAGAAAATCGTCGTACCGTGAATAGTGAATGGTACACGACCATTTGTTTACCGGAAATTATTGACAAACTCCGTGAAAATAACGGTAAATGCCATATCATCTTGCACCACGACAATGCAAGTTTCCACACGGCTAGACAGACAAATGAGTTTCTGAATGCGAAAAACGTACAACTCATGAGTCATCCAGCATACAGTCCTGACCTGGCACCGTGTGGCTTTTTTCTGTTCCCAAAAATCAAGAACCAATTACGCGATCAACGGTTTTCATCAACAAAAGAGGCTGTCGAAGAGTATGAAAAACATGTATCTGACGTCACCACCGGAGGAGTGCCACATATGTTTTCAAAATTTGTTCAATCTTATGAAAAATTGCATTGACGCAAAGGGAGAATATTTTGAGAAACAATAAATTAATTTTTGACCATTATTAGTATTTTTTTATTGATTCCGGAAACCTGTCGGACTTTTATATCAGTCATTGCATCATCTTATTTGTCCTATCATGGCATTGCCAAATACGCAAAAAGTAGACTTAATTGAAGCATATTTCCTTAACCGACGAAGCCCAACTAATGCGCTGAAGTGGTATCAGGAACGCTACCCAGACCGCGATTGAGGAAGTATGTATAGGTAGGTGATAATCGATATCGATACATTCGTCTTGTATGCTCATTGGTACATCACTAAGTGAGTAGCGCTGTTATTTAAGCATGCGATTAACAGCCAATGCATTATCGATCTTATACTTTGCTGTTAGAGACTATAACAAAAATCGTTAGCGACAGCGCCATCTGTTGTTGAGTGGCTTTGTTTTGTGGGTAATCAAGTAACAGCCATTGCATTATCAGTCTTATTTCTAATAAATAGAGACTAAAATAAAAATATTTTCTAAAGCGCCATCTTTTGCCGAGTAGAAGAAGTAAACTTTAATTTTTTGTTACTGTTTATTTTATTGAATTTTAAACCATGTTCCATAGTAGTTAAGGTTTTATATCCGTTAAATTGGTTTTATGGTTTTAGGCCTCTTTGAACGTTCTCTTTCAACCAATTATAACTTTTATTTCTAAGTGTGCTAGTTTTTACATGTGTAAGTTGAGCTACACTGGTTTTCTTAGTAAAAAGTCATCATGCTAGTTCTATTGTTTTTTATGTTCTGTGGTCAGACGAGATCGTATTCAAGGCAAGCCTATAATTTACATTAAAAAATTGCATAATAATAATAATCCTCCTAGCCGATTTCGGCTACAGAGACTTGACTTTGTGATTATTGGCCTAGGTGTTTAGCCTGTATGTGGCTGATGTACCCTATTTTTGCGCTAAAAGTCCGGTTACAATGAACACAAGTTAAGGCGCCATTAATGTAGTTGTAATTGATATTAGCCGGCGGTCGACTTTTAAGCTGATCTCGTTTTAAGTCTAGTTCTTGCCTCCTTTCTTCTTCAAACTCGTACACTTTGTCCTGAACATGACGCCTCCATTCAGGTCGTTTTTCAGCGAGAGCCTCCCAGCGCGACGGATCGATACAACACCTCTTCATGTGCCTCTTCTGTACGTCTTTGAAACGTAGGAACTGACCTCCGCGTTTCCGCTTACCATGTTCTAGTTCACAGAAGAAAATGCGTTTCGCCCTTCGCTCATCAGACATCCGAGACAGGTGCCCGCACCAACGCAGCTGACGCCGCATCAAATATGCCTCTATGCCACAGACATTAGCCCGTCGTAGAACATCGGTATTACGGACCCGATCCGACCACTTGATGTTAAGAATGTCGCGGAGGCATTTCAGATGGAATCTGTCTAACGTGCGTATGTGTATGCGATACAGGCACCATGTCTCTGACGAGTACAAGATGTTAGGAAGTACAATAGCCATATACACCTTAATCTTGGTACTCAATTTGATGTTATGGGAGCGAAATACCTGGACTCGTAGTTTACCAAAAGCAGCCATAGCGGAGCCAAGTCTGCTGTTGATCTCCGAGTCAAGGTCGCATTTTGTTGTTATGCTGCTTCCCAGATATCTGAATGTATCGACCTGTTTTATGGGCTTTCCATCGATTTGCAGATTCAGTGGAGCTTGGTTAACAGTGTCCATGGCCATCACCTCTGTCTTTGTAATATTAATTTTGAGGCCAAATCTACAGCACGCAGCGTCAAGCCGAGTCATCAAGTCCTGGAGTCCCTCAGAAGATTCCGCAACGAAACATAGGTCATCAGCATACATCAATTCGGTAATGAGGTCATACGATACCTTTGTGTGCGCTTTTAACCTAGCCAGGTTAAAGATACTGCCATCTGTGCGAAAACGTATGCGGATCCCTTCGGTGTTGGCTTGTAAAGTCTCCCTCACGACAACGGAAAAGTACAGAGCAAAAAGAGTGGGTGCTAATACACAGCCTTGTTTTACACCACAAGTGACAGGGAATTGCTCTGTCTGCTCACCATTGACGGTTACGCAACAAGTCATGTTGTCGTGAAGAAGTCTTATCAAGCGTATAAATTTGTCGGTGCAACCAAGTTTCGAAAGCACAATCCACAAAGCTTCGCGAGGTACACTGTCAAAAGCTTTCTCCAGATCAACAAAACAGAGAAACAGAGGTTGACACTGTTCCCTGCTTTTCTCTTGCAGTTGTCTAAGAGAGAATATGGCCTCGCATGTGCCGCGATTGGGTCTAAACCCAAATTGCGTTTCAGGCAATATACTTTCAGAGAGCTCCATAAGACGATTTAAGAGTACTCTGGCAAAAGTTTTTCCTGGAGTAGACAGAAGTGATATACCCCTATAAGAGTTGCAAACAGATCGATCACCTTTATTTTTATACAAAGAGCAAATTAGTGATACGCCAAAACTAGGAGGAACGAACTCCATTTCCCACATGCGCTGGAAAAATTGCCAAATCTTGTAGTGCAACTCATCTCCGCCATATTTTAATAGTTCTCCTGGTATGTTATCGATGCCGACAGCCTTATTGTTTTTCTGCGCTTTGATGGCGATGATAACTTCCTCAAGAGAAGGAGGCTGATCCAGATCTACGGCTTGTGGTAAGGCAGGAAGTGATGCTAAATAGTTTATGTCAGCAGAACGATCCACATTGAGTAAGCTGTTATAGTGTTCTGCCCAGCGAGTAAGAACTTCTCCTTTGCTTACCAGGAGGGTACCTGAAAGTGATTTCAGTGGTACGTTTACTCGATGTGGACTTCCTACTAACTTTTTAATCTCGTTAAAGAAATCGCCGAGTCTATTCGAATCAGCAAGCCACTGAATATAGCGAACCTTGTTCAGCCACCACTCATCTTTTGCGTTTCGAGTTAGTCTCCTTATTTGGCTCGTACTCTCCTTTATTTTTTCAGAAGCAGTTGTCTGATTTCCCTTTCGAAGGAGCTGGCGGTGTTTTTCTAGGGCGACTGTCAATGTATTATCATTTTCGTCAAACCAGTCTTCACAGACACGAGGTTTTTGGCCTAAGATCTCAGTAGCCGCATTGATGGTATTTGTAGTTAACAGTTTCCAGCCCTCGTCTAACTGTTCATCTTCGGGGTGTATGCCTGCTGTAAAGGTATTGACAGCTTCCCTGTAATTTGCCAATATTTCAGCAGACTCTAGCTTTTTCAGATGAAGACAGTTAGGCTTAGCCCTGCGAGGTCTACGGCAAGGGCTAAGACGCAAAAATAGTTTTGTAACAACAAGTCGGTGATCCGACCAACAGTTTGCGCCCCTCATTACTCTCGTTACTTTGACATCCGCTATATCCCGTTGACGGACTATAGCATAATCAATAAGATGCCAATGCTTGGACCTTGGGTGCATCCAGGTAGTTTTGTATTTATTTGGGAGTCTAAACATGGTATTGGTAATACCCAGATGAAATTGGGAACAGAGGCTTAGTAACAGTTGCCCATTACTGTTCATGTTACCAATGCCATGTCGCCCTATCACCCGAGGCCAAGCTTCAAAATCACGTCCGACGCGAGCATTAAAGTCGCCAAGAAGCAAAACTTTCTCACAGCGCCGGATTTTAGTCAGCACTTCTGACACTTCCTCATAAAATTTGTCCTTGACGTCATCACTTTTGTCGAGTGTTGGCGAATATACGCTGATAACATTTAAGTATTTATTGTTTCGAAGATGGAAACGTAAGGACATGACACGATCAGAGATAGCAACTGGATGTTCTTCCAACTTAGAGGCTAAAGTAGTTTTAATAGCAAAGCCTACTCCTGACCGTCTAGGCTCAGAAGCTGGTGTGCCTTTCCAGAAGAAAGTGTACCCACCACCACGTTCAACAAGCTCACCTTCGTCAGCTAGATGTGTTTCGCTGAGAGCGGCTATGTCGACGTCATAGCGTTTGAGCTCGCGAGCCACAATGGCGGTTTTACGTTCTGGGCAGAGGTTGTTGGGTCGGTCTAAAAGAGTACGTACATTCCACGCACCAAAAGTCATATTCATCTGCATGTTTTTAGATTTATTCTTATTGCGAGGAATGAGCGTTTGTTTGGGGCACCTTTTCTAGCCCCCTCCCCGGCTGAGCGAGGAAAGCATTGCCTCTCTAAATAAAGCTGCTTTGTCTCAAAGAGTGCTGCCGAACCACACTGTCACCCCGATGCAGTGCTAGAGCGACCACTCTCCTCTCCTTAGGCCACCAGACCAAGCCCAGGACTTTTTTAAACTCGGAATGACAAAGCCAAGTCAGATGCGCAGGATATATTAAGTTGCATAAGTGTGCGCGCCGTACACAGATGCACCCTCTCCTCCTTACTCCCCTTGACCCAGTGGAACGGAGAACCGCTACGACTGGAAGGGAACAGGACGCAGTATCTGGCAACGATAAAAACTCCTATCGCTACCTTCAGGCCTTCTACAGTTGCCTGGTTGCCTCGCCACTTGAGGTGGATTGCGTTGACGCCGAAGCAACGAGCACTAGCACGGGGAGTGACCGTGCCGACTCGAGGGCCGAAACACGCCGTTGCTACAACAAAGTGTTTCGGCACTCGAGCCCCCCTCTACCAGCCTAGGTTCCTAAGGTGTGGCCGCTGCATGCTATAGCGGCGACCACTAACGACGATCGAATGCGTGCCGCGCGATCTGAGGAGCCTTTTATAGGCGATGTTGCCTCGACCACTAACGACGATCGAATCTTCGTATATTCAACGGGCAGCGTAACGACGCCCCAGAGACGTCCGCACTGTACGACGGCTCGAGCACGACTAAAATTAAAATTGCACATAAACTAAAACTAAAATTGCATATATCTATTATGATTGTACATGTTTATTGAAAATAAGAAAAACAAAACCAATATGAAAACTAGTAACTTCCGTTGGAAACCAATTTTTTTGTAAATTTAAGTAGAATTACCCAGACCCGAAACAAATATCCGCAGATCATGCAAGCATTTGTTCCGCGGCTGGAATCTAGCCGGCAACCTCCTGCGTCTCAGCCGGCTATCCGGCCACTGTGCCACAGGGGTTGTCAACTACTATTCAACTACGTACTGACCTGAAAGCGTCAGGCGTCATGAGGTTGAGTTGAGGCGCGCTGGCCGGCGATTCCGGTCTAGGCACCAGCATACTGTTGGTCTGTGGCTGAAATAAATAAAAGCCTGTAAAACAATCCTCTCTCTACGATGTCTTCAAGAAGAGATGGTGGAGCACGTGATGCTTCACTGTACGCCCACAGCGACGCCAGACTGAAAACCAGTCTGCATGTAATCAAATCCTCATCCACCAACATCACAACGACATCCACAGGGATCTTAGAAGGCTCCGATGTCCTGCTCCGTTGTTTCATGGAGTTAGCATGGCTGGGGTCAGGTTAGAAGGGGGGGATCAGTGCTAATCTTATTCCCACCACCCTAGAATTAGAATCATCTCACTCTCTTTAATCTTAAAGGTTTGCTAGAAGAAAACACTTACTCTTAACTCTTACAAGTCTTTGTAAAGTTTGAGCGACAACTGATCTAGGAATATGCCTATACAATATTAGTGTCTGTTTATCTGACGAAGTGAGATTTTGATTATTAAATTTTGATATTGTGTCTTTGATTTTTTGGCATATAAAACATATTTATGTCGGCTCTCCAGACAGCGCCATCTATAAAGCTAGTTGGAACTAGCCTCTCGTGACCACGGCCGATGTAACTTGGCCGAAACGTTGAGGTTAGTCAAAATTATAATTTTGATATTAATCTGTGCGCGAAAAGACCCGTTTTATCTTAAAAACATGAGTATAGTTCGCGAAAATTTAAAAAGTTCTAGTTGGAACTAGTTTTTTAAACTCATTGTAACAGTAAGTACCTGAGCCCTGAGTAGTAAATTCTTGAGTTGTTCAGTCTGTTGCTGCAGTATACTGGAGGCTAGCGCGGGCAACTCTTCAGAGGCGCTTATGGGCGTGTCCTCAAGCGCCAACTCCGACATGGCTGGAACAAATCTATATATTAACACGTGGAAAGAAAACATTGTACACATTTTAAAGCTTATTGCGCGCACGGAGGAGTGAGAGTGAATGCCAAATCGGCATTGTTACAGATTATATGGAGGGGTAAAAGCTAAATAAAATAGTTAGTGTCCTATTCAGAACAAAACAAAAAATATGCATTTGATAATTTATATTGCAAAAATGAAGGAATACAAATTAACAAAATTAATCAATTAACAATTTGTACTACTTATAAAAATAGAAACGAATTGTTATGAAACAAATTTGAACTTGCTAATTGATTTGACACTATTGAAAAATTGTAAAATTTAAACAATCTAGTTTATGTGAAATAAAAGGCAATTTAATTCAATTTTTATTTATAACTAGCTGACCAATCCGCAGCTTCGCACGCGTAGTTTTTCAACAAAAACATTACCCTCCTTCGGCGCAGTTGGGTAAAAAGTAGCCTATGTCACCCGGGGATAGTGTTGCTTCCCAATAGTGAAAGAATTTTTTAAATCGGTCCAGTAGTTTCGGAGCCTATTCAATACAAACAAACAAATCTTTCCTCTTTATAATATTAGTATAGACTAGTGCGGGCAACTAGCTGCTGTCATTAAATGACTGATTATGATCATGTCAGCCCGACTTCACCCACTACTGGGTCTAATAGTCCCCCGTGATTTTGTGCCATCCACCACTTTCGTAATGATCATCATCGGGAAGTTACCCCTTTTTCGGCACAGATATCAGTGAATAGGTACGTATTTTTTTAATTAATGTGCCTGTCTGTAGTTATCCACCTTATGTAGTTTCTGAGTGTTTGTTTCTTGTGTCTAAACAAATGTCTATCTATCTCCCTGACGATAAATGTTGACGCTGGCAAACATAACGTCACTAATTTTAAGAGCATCCTAGAACTGGTCCTCTTATATATTTGGCAGACGACAAGTTGATACAGTCTGCCAATAAAAAAAGGGAGATCTCCCATCGAGCGACCTTTGGCATGGGATCCTAAGACCAAATAGGTCTCGTTGAAAAGTATTACATATGTTTAAACTGTCAGATTATTTAGTTTGCGCGAACTAGGATAGTTATTATATTTTCCGTTAGAAGTCGCTGTCTCAGTGTCATATTGATCTCTAGCTCGTTCTATAGGTTAGCTTAATGAAGTAGTTCTTTCGTGTGCCATTAGATGTCGCTACATACGTGTTTTGTTATGGTACGACATTGAATGAATTCACAGCTTGGGCTAATGGCTAGTATTGTTGTAAAATAGGGTTCATTTTAAATTTTATAGAAAAAATAAATTATTTGAACAACTTAATATAAAGTCCTAGAAAATCAATGAAACAGTCAGTATAAAATAGGTAAGCAAATCATATTCATTCATCGTGTAGGTACCTGTTAAACTGATTAAGCGACATCGTCGCAAAGGCGCCGTCGATTTACGTAAAATTTTTGAAGTTACACTTTTAAAGGCGCGTTTGGAAAAAAATATGAGTAAAATTTTTACGATACGCGCGCAAACAGACAGCCAAAAAGCGACATGAAGTTAACTGATAACTGTCTTATGTGCTTGGACACCGAAGACCAAAAAGCGACATGATGAAGTTAGCTGATAACTGTTTCATGCGCGCGCACATCAACAGCCAAAAAGCGACATGATGAAGTTAGCTGATAGCTGTCTCATGCGCGCGCACACCGACAGCCAAAAAGCGACATGATGAAGTTAGCTGATAGCTGTCTCATGCGCGCGCACACCGACAGCCAAAAAGCGACATGATGAAGTTAGCTGATAGCTGTCTTTCAAGTTTCCGTGAAAACTCATCATTACTATTATTATTTATTTTTATTAATTTATCAGAGTTGTGGCATATGGGAAGAAATCTTTAGATATTTTTGTTCTGTTCTATTCAATGAAGTATAACTTCTTACGTGTGTACATAAGTCCACACAAACGTTTTATTTTTAATGGAATGTATCATTTACTGAATAAATATTCAAGCTGCCGGTATTAAACCCAAATCAGTTAATACGATTGCGGATGTGTGTTTAAAATGAATGTCGTACATAACAAAACAGGTTGTATACATACTTCGAATGAGCTGTGCGTGGTCGCGCGGCGGCGTGTACTCGAGCGAGCCCTCCTGCAAGCCCTTCGGCTGCACGATGAACAGCTGCACGTAGACGCGCCTGCCCGCCTCCTCTGAGCACGACGCGCGCGACCCGTTCTCCTGAACAACAACTATATACACAACCTCCGTGTATGGCGACGTCTGCTGTGCCCGAATAGCCCACTGAGACGCACCAGGTAGCGGGCCCGATTCCCGCCGCGGAACAAATGTTTGCAAGATCAGATATTTGTTTCGAGTCTGAATGCTTCTTTATTCCACTAATATTATAAATGCAAAAGTTTGGATGTTTGTTACCCAATCACGTCATAATGGCTGAACAGATTTCGATGAAATTTGGTATGTCGATAGATTATGACCTGGATCGACACATAGGCTACTTTTTATTGACAAACCACGCGTGCGAAGCCGCTGGCGGAAGCTAGTATATTATAAGTAAACAAATATTTACAATAAAAAATGTTTAAATGTGTTCTATCAGTTAACTGGTACAACTTGTACTGTACAAGCTTTGCTTAGCTTGGGCTAGATAGCGCTGTGTGAAATTAACAGCATTAATTATTTAATTATACAGTGATTGATTGGGGACATATCTACACAATCACTTAAAGATTATTTATCTTGAGTTGCAGGGCCTCGTGGCATTTTTAGAAAGAATAAGATTGCCAGTACTTATACCGTCCTCTTAACTTAGTCAGCCTTAATCCGTTGGAGTGACATGGTCGATATGTGGAGAGCTGCGCTAAGCTGCGAGATTCCACACGATTTTTCCTTTCATCATCATCATTCCTTCTCATCCCACTGCTGGGCATAAGCCTCTCTTCGTTGTCGCCATTCGCCTCTTTCCTGCGCTATTCCTACATACGACCTGCGATTTTTATAATGTTTGATTTGATTTTTTCCTTTATCATTAAGAAAATCTGTATTAATATTATCAAGAAAAACAAACAATTTCTTGGAAAATGAATGACTTACATTGTGATGTAATTCAAAGTCATCAGGCGAGCCGGCCGCGTCCCCCGTTGATCCATTGCGGTGGAACGGATCATCGCACGATGATTCGCACTTCACTTGCCGCTCCTCTGTCAATATTGCAATCATTATCCACACCAATATTATAAATTCGAAAGTAAACTATGTCTGTTGCGTTTTCACGACGGAACGGTTGGACCAATCTCATTTATTTATTTATTTAATACTTTCACACAAACAGAATAGTGTTAGGAGGACTTAATGCTATTAGCATTATCTACCAATCATCCTGGTCGTGCTAAAAGATAATTATTATAAATACGGGATTTATCACGTACCGTCTTATCGGTGTTTCGACCGACAATGTTTAGGTTCAATTCGTGAACTTTCATCAGGGTGAGTGCGATCCGCTCCGAATAACGTCAAGACGTTATTCGGAGCGGATTCACGAATTGAACCGAAACATTGTCGGTCGAAACACCGATAAGACGGTACGTGATAAATCCCGTATTTATAATAACGATTGAAATCAATCACGAAAGTTTTTTAAGTAAAATATCTGCTTTTTATTAACAAAACACGCGGTCGAAGTCGCTGGAAGAAGCTTGTCACACTAATATAAAAAATGTGAATGTTTGTTTATTTACTTGTTTGTTTGTTACTCAATCACGGCGTAACGGCTGAACCGATTTCGACGACATTTGGTGTTACGTAGATTATAACCTGGTTTACCACATAAGCTACCTTTTATCACATAAATTAGTTCCCATGGGATAAAAATGGGATGTCAAGTTGCAACAGCGAGTTTAGTTTTATTTCTAGGTTACCTACACATTTAGTACTGTAACACGTACGAAGTCGCGGGCAGCAGCTAGTATTATGAATGCGAAAGTTTGGACGTTTGTTTATTTATTTGTTACTTAATCACGTCGTAACGGCTGAACCGATTATGATGAAATTTGGAATGAACGTAGATTATAACCTGGAATAACACATAGGCTATTTTTATTGACAAACCACGCGTGCGAAACCGCGGGCGGAAGCTAGTGATTTATAAATGTTTCTTGTTATATGACTGAGAGGTATAGAATAACAGTTACCGGCATCTACGATACAGAAGCTCAGCACGGGATAAGGCAGAAGGAACTCCGATATGCTCTTGCAGTAGGCGATGGTGTCCTCCTCGTCGCGCGCCATGTTCAGCACGTACAGGGTCCTGGACTTGAAGTCCGAGAGCAGCAGGTAGCTGGCGCTGCGATCCAGCATGGCCTTGAGGCCCAGGCTCTCAGCGCCGAGGCACGGCGTGAAGGAGATGGTCTGCATGCAGAGCCACGACTTGCACGACCACACCTTGATCGTGGTGTTGTTGTCCGCGCCGGTCACCGCGAATTTCCAGAATTGGACGCTGTAATCGAAATGTATGGTTTGCAATACCGTTCAATTTAATTAACCGTCATTATTTCTCGTATACCTACTAGAAAATGAAAACATTTATTTGAGACGACGCATGGTCAAAATACAACACAAAAGAAGATGGTGACGTAGAAGTAATGATAGATCTTGTTCAGATACTACCAGATACGTGTTTGTTTCGTATTTTATTGACATTAACATTGGAAATACCTACCCGACTAGAAATCTCGACGGAAATGCATGCACTTAGACGTAAGAATGACATCTCTGATTGAATTTTTTTACCTAATTGAATGTTCTCAATGTAGTAAATAATGTATTGTATATAAACGACGACCACCGTGGCGCAGTGGGCGAATAACCGGATGAGACGCAGGAGGTAGCGGGTTCGATTCCCGCCGCAAAACAAATGTTAGCATGATCTACAGATATTTGTTCCGGGTTTAGTTGTTTTTCTATATATTATAAGGATGTATAGTAGAGTCTCACTAGTCCGGCACTATTAAAAACTAGGGGGTGCCGGATTTATGGATTGTATAGAAAAATTCATAATATTTAAATAAAATATGTGCGCAAGCGCAGAACGAGATTAGGGAGGGGTGAGGGAGGCGTGACCGGAAAGGGTGCCGGATTATTGGACGTACCGGACTACTGAAGTGCCGGATTAGTGAGACTCCACTGTATTTACAAAACAAAAAAGTATATTAGTATTATATCAGTTATCTGGTTCCCATAGTACAAGCTCTGCTTAGTTTGGGGCTAGATAGCGCTGTGTGAAATGTCCCAACAATATTTATTTAATTTTAAACTATGATCAATCAAAAAATTAAATTAGCAGCGCCCTAACGGGTCCATGTACATACCTAACATATTTATAAATGTACAAAATAATATTGTAGAGATCGTCTACTCCAAAAATGAACGCCCCTCCACTTCATTAGTGTGCGTCAATACCACAGCAAGACAATTTAAAATAAGCCTTGTGATTACAGTTAATAAAGAACATTTCGCTTTGCCGTAATGAAGCGGGAGGCCGTACATTTTTAGTGTAGATGGTCTCTACTGTATTTACATAAATGCAATAAATGAAATATTAATTGTTTGTGAGAAAATGTGATCACTAATTCCTTCTGAGAGGAATAGAAAAGGCGTTTCGTGACTGATTCTGAAACAATACAGTGCGCAGTCTTTTCAAATGAAAGCTTGATGCACATTGGTTCTTAGATGAATCGGCCGTGCAAATGTTGCGGTATGTTTGTATGGGAAGGAGTTCAAATCGAGGTTATATTTTTAGCAATCGTTTGACAATGTAATTTTTACGTGTTACCAGTAAAGATTACAATTCGGCACGGGCCCACTGCTCGTCCAACGCGAAATTATTAAGATATTTCTGTTACGGCTTAAAAGCACTGTTAGCTCCATAACAGAGGAAACTGTACAGTTTTTTATCTGTTAAATGACCAACGTTCAGTACATTGACGAGTGATGTCGCAAAGATTTACATTTTTTATTCATTGAAAATGGCGATTAGCAGAGTGGAGGGCAAGAGATGCTCGTAGACCAAAAGGCAGACCACCCGTCCGATGGTCGAATGACATAAGCGTAGCTGGGTGTCAATGGATGAGACTCGCAAGGGACTGGAAAGAATGGCGTAATATAGAGGAGGCCTTATCCAACAGTGAGTGCAGACGGGCGTAGATGATGATTGAAAATATGTAAATGTTTATAGAATGCTTACTCAGTATTGCAGTTGTTGTGGTTGTCAAGGAAGAACAGACAGGACAGGGGCTTGCCGTCGTGCGGCTGCCACTTGTGCAGGCAGCGCGGCCCGCTGTCGTTGTGCATGTACACCTGCAACAACACAACACGGACCTTCATATGCACATCCTTTATCTATTTTTATTTTATTCAGTTACTAACACAGAATTGCGCTCCCGGACCCCAATTATAGATGCGGCTTTGAAAGCCGCTTAGCTGAAGTGGGATTGGGCTGGCCACATCTGTCGTATGCCAAGTGAGCTGTGGGCTAAGATCGCACCCCGACCCAGCGGCGCGGTACACAGAGACAGAGATGGCGGAACGAGTTACACAAATTCCTGGAGGACTGGCTAGATTTGGCACGGGATCGAGATGTCTGGAAGGAATGGGGGGAGGCCTTTGCCCAGCAGTGGTACAGAAGTGGTTCATAATAATAATTTAGTTAATAACCGACTTCAAAAACAGGAGGTTTTCAATTCGTTTATTCGGAGGTTGTGCGTGCGCGCTCTATGCCATGGCAGGCGGAAGAGGGCACCATCGCACATTAGTTTCCCCGCCGTAAATCAGGGTGCGTCCATCGCATCTTGTGATTAGACATCTTGTTTCTAAAATGGGCCGACCTTTTACCCAATAGCCTCAGCGTGGTACAATGGCCAAAATTGAAATAAAAGGTGGGAACAGTATGAAAGATAGTCGGAGCTTCGTTTAGAAAAGACGCATACCTGGAAGAACATGACGCAGCCGTCGGCCCCGGCGGTAGCGAGCGCGGTGCCGTCGGGGCTGAAGGCGGCGGCCACCACGCGCGCCTCGTGCTCCGCCGCCACGCGCACGCCGGCGCTGTCGCACAGCGCGCTCGCCCAGCCGACGCCCGCGCACGCGGACACGCACGATATTATGATGCGCATGTTCCAGATTCGAGCTGTTCAACATTTAACTACTATTTTAAACAAGTTTGGTAGAGATTGTTAAGTTTATGGGTGTATTTGTGAAATGCGCGAATGGGTACCATTCAGTAACTTACTTTTTTTTTAAGTTATATTTTCCCACTGCTGGGCAAAGGTCTCCCCCCTGTTCCTCTACATCTCACGATGTGAGACAAATGGGCAACAGTCGTCACACAATGAGTGCCTGCAGATGGGCGTCGAAGCCGGGGCAGGCCGAGGAAGCGTTGGCGTGACGATCTCGATGCATTCCAAGATGGCTGGTGGGACGTGGCGAGTGATCGTGAGATGTGGAGGAACTTAACTTTAGAGTATTTTTATTACAAAATTAAGTGTTTAATTTCTCCATACTAAACTAGAAGAGGAAGCTACAGATATTTTTTAATATCTTAAATACCTCTAGTTTTCTAGGCTACTCTATATCGTGCGACGTTGCCGATCTGCTATGAAAATAATTCATGTCGAGGAGGCGCGCGGAATTGTCATTTTGCATCGTCAGCGATGTTTACGTTCTCAGAAACTCTTAAAGTAATGGAAAGCAAATGCTCAAGTAAAAAAAAATCCAGATAAGGAAAATTTTGTAAAACAAAACTTGCTTGCAATATCAGCGTGTATACGAGTATATGTCTCGTACCTAAATTAGTTTAAGTATTTCAGAAGTCGATTTGTTTTCAAATAGTATTTTTATTTATAGTGTTATCCAAACACATGCGGAAAATTCCAAGATTTTTAAAATTCGATTTGTTTTTACTAAATTTATACTAAGTATCTCCTTACCAATATTTCCATGTGTAGTGAGTAGCAACTTAGCCACATCTTCATCCGGGCCCTCATCATCCTCATCAGGTATGTACGGACACCACACCACTCTGTGTCCAACACTTGTCATGCCCGAGTCATCTCGAATCTCTGCTAATAGTGTAGTCCTGAAACAGTGCAAGTTGTTTAAATAATAATAAATATTTCTGAACATTTCACACAGCGCTATCTAGCCCCAAACTAAGCAGAGCTTGTACTATGGGAATCAGATAACTGATAGAATACTTATATAAGGTTTTTTTGTAAATACATACTAATATATAGAAAGACATCCAGACCCAGAACAAATATTTGTAGATCATGCAAACATTTGTTCCGCGGCGGGAATCGAACCCGCTACCTCCTGCGTCTCAGCCAGCTATACGCCCACTGCGCCACGGAGGTCGTCAATAAATTCATGCTTGTCTAGAATATGAATATACCAGGCACACAGGGGCCTCTTACAATGGCTTGCAGCATTCATGGTACTGCAGATGTGTTGCCTATAATGTATTTTTTTATGGGTTTTCTGCCATCAACTTTGGAGTATAATTAAATGTGTTCTAGGATGTGCTGTCTATCACTTAATGCCTTTTTTACACCTCATGTTTAAATCCTCTGGGAAAACCTCCTTATAATACACCTCACATTAGATTTTGTCCTATGCTTTCTTTATAATTATCTTGGTTTACCTCAATCCACTGTCAGTGACTTCAATCTCATGGACATAGAAGTTGCCCTGTTCGTCAATTATAGCTAGTATCACTTGGTTCTGGATGTGGGCAAATGCTAAGTCTTGGACCTGTAACAATTTTTATACAATTTTTAAAAAGAGACACCAAATAATTTACCTAGTTGTTATCTCAAAATTCACAGTCTTCCCATAGACTGTGAAAGGCAGCGGCTATGGCCAAAACGTCAGGTGATATAAAAAAGGTACATACGTGATTTTAATATGTGAAGAGAAAACGTTGTACCTCTCTTTAATCCTTTTGAGTGCATGCATTTGGCTAAGTTAAAGTTTATAATGAACAGGAAGGGGGAATGCCAAAATTAAGCAAAAAAATAATCTTTTGTGTCTTAATTAGTAATTATGTGTAGTGATTGTAGAAGTTTGAAAAATATTATGTTATCTCAAGTAAAGATTGAAAATTTATAGCAATTTACTAGCATTCGATTCGCGCTTAAATAAAGTTGTATATAATTTATATTCAATAAATTAATAATTACAGCTTACCTCTCCTTTCATTCCTTTGATAAGAGCCCTCAAATTGGATCCCTCTGTCGGCAGATCAGGGTTGTGGACCACCCGCACCATACCTGTCCATGACCCTGGATTTGTGGCATTGGGAGCTGGAAGAATTATATTTTTATCATAGCCTTCCTCCTTATCTGGTTTTGACCAAGTGATTTGGTGAATTTTTGCTTGGTATATGAAACTGAGTGCCATTTGGCAAAGGCCTCCTTTTCCATTTACTTCTATTTCAATGATAAGATTTATGAAGTACTTTCTTTCCCAGTTAATGCTGGATAGAACATGTAAGAAAAAACATAGTTCTCATGGAAAACAAAAAGGTCAACATTATGCAAACATCAGAGAAGTTCCTAGATGTTTTCTGTAACCTTATATAAAGATTTTTTTTTATTAATTTTTTTGGGAATTTGCATCCATTACGACGATGTCAGTTTCATAATAGCCTACAGAAATAACCTTGCCTCAGGGTAATAGACACAGGATGGATCATAGGGCATGTTCCTAAGGCGCATGACCTATGAGGTTACAGGCAATGGTACCACTGAACATCACGTGGGCTATTTTCTTGTTCCATCTCCATATTGTATAAAAAAATTAAAAAGATACTTAAAACAAACCTTTGATACAATAGGCCAAATAGTTTCCACTCATATGAATAGCGAGCAGTTGTCCATGATAAAACTTAGGCTCCCAATTGTAGTCTACCAGGTTTGTAAGCTTCACCTTGGAGCTTCCATGATCATGGTTACCGGCGTTTGTGGTGACTACGACCTGTGAGGCATACACCTCAGAACTGCAGACACCATCACCTTCAGAAAACGATCTGAAAATATACGCAAAAATGCTTTCTATGATCAAGGTGTCAACCTAATGAGATAAATAGCTAAATATCCGGCATGTACAATACCATTATGGTGTGGATTTTCTGAGAAAACGAAAGGAAGTTGGACAACAAACGCTTTGTAATCTGAATGATACCAATCAAAACTTGTAATGTCAGGAGAATGGCAACAGGTAAAATTGTACCTAGGTCTCATGACACCACAAAATTATCTGTAACATTACGTAGAATAGCCAGATAGAGCAGTTTTTCTTAAGATAAAACCGAACAAACTAAAATTCGCGAACCTTTGCACTTACATTGTTTGAGTCTCTTCTGCTAGTTTTGTAAGCATTTTCGATGGTTGCATTACAGCTCAACTTTGCACTTTCCACATGAATTTCAATAGCAATAGACGAATTCACAATGTAAATTCTCTAGAATTGCAAAACGAAAGATGCAAAAATTACAAACGCGGCCCGCTGATGCCGACCGACATTAGCAATGCGTTTAGTTAGTTCTATGTTCTTTAGTAGAACTACTATCTATCTACCAGTCCGTCACAATCTTTACCTATTTTCTAACTATTTTATGAAAGTTAAATGATTTCTCAATATTTTTTTATGTCAAAACTTTATTAATAAATTTATGCTAGTAAAGTAATAAATTAATGTCAAACAAAATGTACTTTGTATGTAACGCAACTTCAAATGCAAGAATGTTAACGAAACGCAAGTATTTACAAGTATGGTCTCAGTTACGATATTTTTGATATAACAATGAAAGATTTACATACGAAATTTAAAAAAAAGTAGTTACAACTAGCGTAATAGATGGTTCCGTCTAAACAAGCACTAAGTCATGCTCCGCTAAAACAGTTATTTTCTTAACTTGCCAAACTGTCAAGATTGCAAAGCCAACGTCAAAATTTCTAGAGAACATGCTCACTTCGTTTAAAAGTTTTTTTTATATATAGTTATAGGCTTGCGTTTGACCACGATCTCGCCTGATGGTAAGCGATGATGCAGTCTACGATGGTACACGCTTGCCTAGAAGAAACCTATTCACTCGCGACTTAAAGATACCCAGGTTACCTGGGTATCTTTATGTCGCGAGAACCTGGGCCAGGTTGATAACATTGTGGATAAATAACAGAGCATCTACAGGACACCACTCATTTTGTAGGCTTCGTTCATGAGAGTGAGGTAGTGCTTGCACACTTTGTATCTGAAAACATCATTAAAGGAAACTTGCCGAATCTCGTGCGGAATACTATTATGAGTTATTATGAGTTATTATTATATTAATAAGTTATTGGGCGTGGGCGTGGGCGTGGGCGTGGGCGTGGGCGTAGGCGTGGGCGTGGGCGTGGGCGTGGGCGTGGGCGTGGGCGTGGGCGTGGGCGAGGGCGTGGGCGAGGGCGTGGGCGTGGGCGTGGGCGAGGGCGTGGGCGTGGGCGTGGGCGTGGGCGTGGGCGTGGGCGTGGGCGTGGGCGTGGGCGTGGGCGTGGGCGTGGGCGTGGGCGTGGGCGTGGGCGTGGGCGTGGGCGTGGGCGTGGGCGTGGGCGTGGGCGTGGGCGTGGGCGTGGGCGTGGGCGTGGGCGTGGGCGTGGGCGTGGGCGTGGGCGTGGGCGTGGGCGTGGGCGTGGGCGTGGGCGTGGGCGTGGGCGTGGGCGTGGGCGTGGGCGTGGGCGTGGGCGTGGGCGTGGGCGTGGGCGTGGGCGTGGGCGTGGGCGTGGGCGTGGGCGTGGGCGTGGGCGTGGGCGTGGGCGTGGGCGTGGGCGTGGGCGTGGGCGTGGGCGTGGGCGTGGGCGTGGGCGTGGGCGTGGGCGTGGGCGTGGGCGTGGGCGTGGGCGTGGGCGTGGGCGTGGGCGTGGGCGTGGGCGTGGGCGTGGGCGTGGGCGTGGGCGTGGGCGTGGGCGTGGGCGTGGGCGTGGGCGTGGGCGTGGGCGTGGGCGTGGGCGTGGGCGTGGGCGTGGGCGTGGGCGTGGGCGTGGGCGTGGGCGTGGGCGTGGGCGTGGGCGTGGGCGTGGGCGTGGGCGTGGGCGTGGGCGTGGGCGTGGGCGTGGGCGTGGGCGTGGGCGTGGGCGTGGGCGTGGGCGTGGGCGTGGGCGTGGGCGTGGGCGTGGGCGTGGGCGTGGGCGTGGGCGTGGGCGTGGGCGTGGGCGTGGGCGTGGGCGTGGGCGTGGGCGTGGGCGTGGGCGTGGGCGTGGGCGTGGGCGTGGGCGTGGGCGTGGGCGTGGGCGTGGGCGTGGGCGTGGGCGTGGGCGTGGGCGTGGGCGTGGGCGTGGGCGTGGGCGTGGGCGTGGGCGTGGGCGTGGGCGTGGGCGTGGGCGTGGGCGTGGGCGTGGGCGTGGGCGTGGGCGTGGGCGTGGGCGTGGGCGTGGGCGTGGGCGTGGGCGTGGGCGTGGGCGTGGGCGTGGGCGTGGGCGTGGGCGTGGGCGTGGGCGTGGGCGTGGGCGTGGGCGTGGGCGTGGGCGTGGGCGTGGGCGTGGGCGTGGGCGTGGGCGTGGGCGTGGGCGTGGGCGTGGGCGTGGGCGTGGGCGTGGGCGTGGGCGTGGGCGTGGGCGTAACGCCCACGCCCACGCCCACGCCTACTTTCACACAAACAAACTAGCACGATTTATAAAGTTGAATCGTACGGTACGACAACGTATCTTCTAAAGAATAGCCAACTCATCATCATCATCACCCACAACCTGATTCCCCCCATTGTTTGCCTCCCGTTGTCCCTATTCGTATACGGTTAAATAGTTGGCGCGATACGTAACGTATTTGGTTCTGGTTTTGTTTTGGTATTACCGTTCAAAGTTAGCGTGATTGCCCCCAAGATTAGAGTTGAGTACCTCACAGCTGTCTGTCAATTTCATTTTGTACGAAGAGAGAGGTACTATGTCCGACAGAGCATATTATCTAACTAAAAAGTTATTCTTCTTACGTTGAAGAACATTAGATGGATGTTAATTGAGAATGTTATTCAAGATAACTAACTGAAGTTCAGTTAGTTTTCCTGAATCCTCACTGACCACCGTGCTGAATGAACAAACTAACTAGACAAGCCCTTCCGCTTTAGCGCGAAATTCATATATAATACTCGGGAGCGATTGTAGGAACGATTGCTTATAATCTAAAATTTATCGTATAGCGGTATTTTTATCGGAATGTTTCGATATTTATCGCTGGAAAAATTGATGCGATTGCCGGTAAATTACGATTAGAGGCTACTTTTTATCCCAAAAATTAGTTCCCATGGGATAAAAATGGGGTGTCAAGTCATGTTGCAACAGCGAGTTTAGCTTTATTTCTAGGTCACCTATTCATTTAGTAGTGTTACGCGTACGATGTTGGGGGTAACAGCTGGTTATTGTATATTGAAAAGAGACTTGTCATAACGGTAAATAATATTGTCAAAAATCTTACATAATTTCAAGAAAATAATTGTCGATGTCAATTAAAATTATTAAAAAAAAGCATTCATCCATGCTTGCCTAGTGAGCGACTGAACGAACCCGAGTTTACCCAAGCGCTAACCAACGATCGAAAGGAGCAGGCCAAATCGAAGGAAGAAATAAATGATTCCTCGGAGTCGGAATCAACGCAAGCAACAAACTAAACTGAACCCGAGCTCTAACGATCCGACCCGAATCGAGAGAATAATGAATGATTCCGGAGTCGGAGTCATTAGCAATTGGCCGGAATAAATAACTATACTACCAACTCCGCGCGCTGAATCGACTCATTTCATTCACTTACTCCGGTGTTACCTTCGCTACATTCTCCTTTTTCTTGCTGAGTATCTAAAGTGACTAAGTCAGAAACAGAAATAGAAAACAAACCAACGATTAAAAAAAAAGAGAATTTTAGTGAATCGAATGAGTTGACAGGTGACAAAGCAAGTGGATTGATTTTTGCGAAAATGGTAAGAATTTTTCGTAAATATTAATTTTAGTGCTCTTTATTTTACATTTGGAGATAACTACAATGGCCACAATTGTTGCAGTCGCTTACAGACAAGTTTGCGATGCTCATGCAGCGGCCGGGCGGCGACAATGTCCAGAAAGATGACGTTCCGTGGTGGATGCGATATGCTGGACGAGGGCTCGGGACAGTTGGCAGTTTCAGTGAGTGTCTTTGTGCTCTAATAATCGCTGTTGTTAATAATACAGTCGTATTCAATTGCGTGACAATGTGAGAAGTCAATTCTTGTAAGTGCCAGTACAGAAGTTGTGTGATTTATTGATCTGGATTGCCTTTTCAGGTTTATGTGGTCAAAGGCGGTATTCATTTTGCATGTTTAGAACTTGTACAATTTATCCACAAAGGCTCCATGACTAAGCTGTAAAGTTTTAATACTAATTGATTCATAAATATTAAGTTAGAAGTAATTTGCAAAGGTACTTTCACCTGTAAACATTAAAAAAAATTAATTGGTTCGGTTCCATTCTCTTACTAAAAGTTGTAGTGTTGAGCACACTGTCATGTCCTTCCGTGTATGGTTCAAACTCAAGTGGCTAATTTTAATCAGTACCAGCATCACAAATCTAAGGTTAGGGTTCATCTTTCCCCACCAGATTGTATGTAGAGTGGTAGCACCATATGTGATCAAACATAGTCCAAGCTAATCATCTTATCACAAGTGTCTTATGTATGGCAGTCTCTATTTCTGACAGATAGTACCCATCATTATACAAGTCAACTTAATTGTGACATGGTACTAAACTAATAGTAATTAATAAGATCAACACAGATGTCCAGCATTGAGGTATATTCGCCTTCCTCTTGATAAGAGGATGCACTGCCAATTGTGCTACAGGCTCTTGTCACATCAGGGTTTAGGTATATTGTTCACTAGTTGTTGCCCGCAACTTTGTACTCGTTACACTGCTAAATTTGTAGGTAACCTAGAAATAAAGCTAAACTCACTGTTGCAACTTGACACCCCATTTTTATCCCATGGGACTGGATTTATGGGATAAAAGGTAGCCTATGTCGTGCCAGGTTATAATCTACGTATATACCAAATCGAAATCGGTTCTGCTGTTACGACGTGATTGAGTAACAAACAAATAAATAAATAACCACATCCAAACTTTCACATTTATAATATTAGTTGTTCATAAAGATTCAAGATTCATTTATTCAAATAAGAGTAACGTTACGGACAAAAGTATTTTTCAAACTTACGCAATCACTGTACCTACATAATTATCGATTAAAACGGGTATTTATCGCGTAAAAGTTACATACGCGATAAATACCCGTTTTAATCAATAATTATATTAAGGACAAATCCAAATCGTTACCCTAATACACAAGACTTAATAAAATAAACTTAAAAAAACTAACACAGATAAAAAAACCAACAATACAATTAAACATTAGACAAACAAGCACACAGTAGTTAAAAAAAAAAAAGTACATCATAATTAATAACACAATAACAACTAAAAATATACAAAAACATATCCCCATGTACCTACCTACTTATTTCTATTAAACCCCTTCCTGACTCTTAATCTCTTAGCTCACAAGTCATCGCGCATTTCGACATACGTGTCCCACCCAGTCCCACTTCAATTTAGCATACATGTTACAGATAACACATAGGCCATTAAATTGGAGACAAATATGACTCCAAATGATGTCTGATTTTTATAGCCAGGTTTTTTAGCCTGGTAGTGAGTGCCGCTCTCAGAAAAACACAAATATCATGGTTTGTTCGGTGAAGATATCCATCTGTTTGCTGCATTACTTGTGTGTTTGTTTGTGTATCGGCAAATGTAAAAGATGGCACTCGCGCACAAATTGCTCATACATTTTGAACGGAAATTTATTCGTAACTTTTGTTTTACGTAGTAGTTATTCTAAGCTCTACTACCTTTAACCTCGATTAATTCGTTTATACTAGGTATGAGATACCCTTAAATCAATAAACCTACTGATGTGATTACTGATTACAACAGTCACTGTAAACCCATGCTATTCCTGATACCTGTAATTATTGTTTGCATTAGTCATAATAAGATAAGGAAAGATAACATTGAGATTTCCATTTTTTGTTGCTCACAAAAACAACTATTTTGTGACCTTGTTACATATTTGTATTCTTTGATAAAAGCGCTTCTTAACTGTAGTTTTTTTGCTGTTTCAAGGCCGGGATTGTCTCTAGCAATTCTATGAACTGACTCAAATTTATGATTGCAATGCAAAACTGCCTTGACCTTATAAATAGCACTATTAGAAGTAAATAGAAAAACCATGGGTAATACTAAATACACCTTCTTATGTTTTTTCATTGGGCCATTCTCAGTTACTGTGTCTTTGTAAACAGAAGCTTAGCTGGCAAAATATTTGGCAGTCACTAAAATAAATTTGAAGGACCATATATGTAGATTCAGTGTGTACCTAGTGGGCGTTGGTTTATAGTTCAGTTTAGGCAATTTTAAAGCTATTTTCATCTCAGACTCTTTTATTGATCCACCTACTTACTTGACCCAATTGAGGACAGAATGTTACCTTGTGGTTGAAGGCATGTGGATTCAAACGAGTTAACATTGTTTATGCAAAATCTGATAATTAATTAAGGGTATGTGCTTTATCTATCAGCTCTTATTCATTACACTCGCTTAAACTTGATTCTGACTGACGCTTAAACGGTTTCGATTCCAACAGGTTCGACTCCTAAGAGCCGCAATTAAGATTTTATTGAAT
Organism: Philereme vetulata; assembly: GCA_918857605.2. NCBI lineage: Eukaryota > Metazoa > Arthropoda > Insecta > Lepidoptera > Geometridae > Philereme > Philereme vetulata. The sequence continues at coordinate 3,812,661 of OU975484.1, forward strand.
GTAGTGACGATAAAAAAACGATGGTAATTTTGACAGATCTTATTGTATGGTATTCATTTATTTCGGACCATTCACAATCCATAACCACAATCACAAATCATAATAAAATTATTTAAATTAAATTATAAAAATTTAAATTTAATTAAACCAAAAACAATTAAATTAAATTATGATCTTATACACACTTTGTATTGTATTATTATTGTGTTAAATAGATACGATACTAGAAGAGCGGTAACTAATAATAATATTACTGGACATTTCATCACAGAGCTATCTACCCCCAAACTAAGCAGAGCTTGTACTATGGGAACCAGATAACTGATAGAATACTTATATACTTTTTTTTGTAAATAACATTGTTATAATATATAGAAAAACATCCAGCCCTGGAACAGATATCTTTAGATCATGCAAACGTTTGTTCCGCTGCGGGAATCGAACCCGCTACCTCCTGCGTCTCAGCCGGCTATCCGCCCACTGCCCCACGGAGGTAGTCCAGAGATAACTGGCAATCTAAAAGGCTCTGCACACTTAGTTTGACAAGTAGGGCGCTATAAAATGTAAAGCATGACAGAAGTATAAAGAATTTATCATAACTTTAATTGTACGCTAGCTGACACGCCCGACTTAACACCAAGTGGACCATTTGCTTGATCCATCCATGCTGTATATAAAATACTAGCTGACCAATCCCCAGCTTCGCACGTGTAGTTTTTCAATAAAAAACATTACCCTTCCTCTGCGCAGTTGGATAAAAAGTAGCCTATGTTCTCAGGGATAATGTAGCATTCTAATGGTGAAAGAATTTTTGATATCGGACCAGTACTTTTTGAGTTTATTCATTACAAACATACACACACAAAAATACAAATCTTTCCTCTTTATAATATTAGTATAGATAGTATAGAAAAAGTATGAAAAAGAGCCGTTGGCAATCACGCCTCGCCTGGTGTGATGTCTCACTTAAAAATTCATACAAAACATGACAGTCACGTAACCGTTGGTAACCGCGTCGGCGCCGCCCGAACTGCGTTTGGTAAGTGGAGCTCCTAGATTTCATATTTTCCATCTCTTTCTAGTTGCTATAATCTTGGGCCTACTAAACTGCACGGGTATCATCATGCTAAACGTCGGCTGCCTTATAGCTGGAATATGGCAGATGTTAGCCGGGTTTATTGTCATCGTGTGTGAAGCTCCGTGCTGCTGCTTCTTCATCGACTATGTGCAAACGCTCAGCGATAAGGTGGAGGGTCGACCGTATTGGAACAAGGCTGTGCTATACTGCGGGTGAGTGATGTCATTTAAATAGATACTAGCTGACCCGACCGCGGCTGCGCATGCGTGGTTTGTCAACAAAAATATTACCCTCCTTCTGTACAGTCGGGAAAAAAGTAGCCTATGTCTCTAATCCCGGTCATAATCTATCTATATACCAAATTTAATTGAAATCAGTCCAGCCGTTTATTCATGAAAATGTAACAAACATACAGACAGAGAGACAGAGTTACTTTCATATTTATAATAATAGTATTGATATTGATTAACGAGAACATACATGGCCTTATAGCCGGTATATGGCAGATGTAAGCCGCGGTCATAGTTAGTTTGAATCTGGCAGATTCTTAGGTATATGGCTGATGTTAGCCGAGTTTATAGCCTCATAGTTACTGTCTGTAAAGTGTAGTTCTGATCTTTAATTAACTTTGTTGTGCATGGAAATGTGCCTTATTATAACCATATCTTTTAAACTTGTCACTGCCTTACTTAACACAGGTTGACCACAAACCGTTTGAGCCTGGAGCTGTACCTATAGATGTTCTGATATGCTATAGATTTTCAATTTGTAATCAAAACAAAAGTGGTTAATAATTCTCAGACCGTGACTGTTCATAAAACATGACAGGCTTAGCAGTGCATTGTTATACATTCGAATTAAACAAAGCCCAATTGATATGAGTCACAGAGACAAACGCTGCGTAATTGAGAGACGTATCTTATTACATACACCAATTATGGAATTTGAGGTCATGTTCAATCGATTTGTATGTCGACGACTTATTTACACCTGAGTTGGTTTGATCGATCTCGATAATATTATATATCAACCTTCTACAAAGGTCTACTCAAAGGTCCTCACAATTACACTAGTAAGATGGCAATAGAAATCGCAATTGTGGTGTACATTTTGAAAGTTTTAGTAATGATAAACTCTAGTTCTTCAGGTAGAGTTTAAACGGAAAACTAATTGGCTCCTTCAGGTCCAAGGGCGTCGCCAAGGGGGGCAAGGAGGGCATTACATATCAAATGTAATGTTTTGGTTTTGATGGTTGTTCAACGATGTCAGGAACAGACGGAGGGGTACACGCGATCTTACGCAAAAAGTACACCAAAGCCCTTTAATTTCATTGCTCGTCCCACAAACTGAATCTAGTTATCAATGATCTAAATTCACTTCCTGAAATTAGAAATGCCAAGGGGAACCACCAAAGATACTATAAACTTTTTTCGGGAATTAGTTTTGAGGAGGAAGTTGATACCTAATATTTCCAGACTTTGCGAGACAAGATGGAGTGAGAAACACAAAACCATCAGAGTTTTTAAAGAAAATCTTCCAGTAATTCTGGAAGCCTTACAAACTATATTTCAGGAAGGAAATAGCGCAACTCGGAAAAGTGCCTTCCAACTGCATGCGGCTACTTCCAGAATTTCTTTCATTCTCGGGATTATGTTGGTAGCCAAATACTCGGCTTTGATGCCGGCCTTTGAACGTACTCCAATCTTGGCTTTGGACGTGGTCAAAGCCTCGGAACATGTTAAAAGGATTTTACTTTTAATTAAAAACCACCGTGAAAATCCGGAAAAAGTGACAGACGAAATTATAAAGGAAGCTAGGTACTGCTGTTGCGGAGAAAGTCGGACTGGAGGAGGACATTACATCAATGCCGCGTATTACGGGGAAACAACGTCATAGAAGCAATCATCCAGCAGAAAGCCCTTCAGAATACTGGAAGAGGTCATTAGTAATACCATACTTGGATTCAGTTATCACCTCCCTTGAAGTACGTTTTGCTGAAGAAAACACGCCATCATTCGCATTATCTAAGTTACACCCGGCGCAGATGCAAAAGATGACAACTGAAAATCTGAAACAAACTTGTGAATCTATTGCCCAGTTTTATGATTTACCGAACATAAAGAATGAAATCGATCTTTGGCAGCAATTGTGGCACGATAGGCTTAATCTAACAAATCTTACAGTTGTTGATGTCCTAAAAGAAACAAATTCTTTCTTTCCCGAAACGGAAAAAGCATTGAACTGAAATATTTATATGGCGGGAAGTACACTTTTCCAGTCCTTTATACAAACTGAGACTGCCAGATTGCAACTTGTTTACGGTTGCGCGGTGCTGCGCTTCTCATCAGTGCCAGTGCGGTTCGGCAGTCACCATTGATCACCAGCTTGGTCACCATGGATTATCATGTTCCAGGGCCGCCGGTAGGATTTCCCGTCACCGCTAGCTTTAATGATATCATCCGCCGGGCTTTTTGCAGCGTCAACGTTCCAGCCGTTTTCGAACCGAACGGTCTGATACGTGACGATGGTAAGAGGCCTGACGATATGACTCTTATACCTTGGGAGAAGGGTAGGCCTTTGGTGTTGGACGCCACGTGCGTCGATACCCTTGCGCCATCTCATCTGTCTAGTACCGCAGATGGGGCCGGTGCGGCGGCAAATTCAGCCGAAGATCTCAAGCGGCGCAAATATGGAAGTCTCGACAGAGCATACGTATTTGAGCCATTTGGGGGTCGAGACTCTGTGTCCATGGAGTACCGGGGTCCATCGCGTTTTTAAAATTCTTTTTAGGCGTCTGGTCGAAACGACGTGTGATCCGAGAGCTGGCGCTTATCAGGGTCAACGCATAAGCATTGCAATTCAGCGGGGCAATGCAGCCAGTGTCTTGGGGACAATTCCGCCTGGTAGTGATCTGGAGCAGTTGAGCTATCTATAGATCGTTTGCAACGGTCTTTACAGTATTCAACTGTTTCTTCTGTATTTTATTGTAAATAATTGTATATTCTTTCAGTACGTGTATACATTATTTGATTGGTAATATTATGGCACCTAAATGTTTGAAGACCGAGTTTCTAAAGACAAAATAATCTACTCCTTTACTTTGTCAAGAAATTAGGGTCCAGACGGTACTTGAACGTTCGTCCTTCCTCTAACTAAGGAAATTAAAGGTTTTCCATCATCATCATATCAGCTATAGGAGGTCCTCTGCTGAACATAGGCCTCCTCATAGATTTCCAGAGTGATCGATCTTGTGCGGCCTGCACCCAACGGCTCACATCAAAATTTATCGCGTCATCTTTCCATCTAGTGAGGGACTGTCACGCTGCACTTGGAATGTTTTAGATAGATAGATAGACGACCTCCGTGGCGCAGTGGGCGAATAGCCGGCTGAGACGCAGGAGGTAGCGGGTTCGATTCTCGCCGCGGAACAAATGTTTGCACGATCTACAGATTGTTGTTCCGGGTCTGGTTGTTTCTCTATATATTATAAGTATGTATTTAAAAAAAATGTATATAAGTATTATATCAGTTATCTGGTTCCCATAGTACAAGCTCAGCTTAGTTTGGAACTAGATAGCGCTGTGTGAAATGTCCAGCAATATTTATTTATTTATTTATAGATAGATAATTCTTTATTGTTACACCAAATTAAAATAACTTTACCTAGAAAACTTAAAGACTAATACATGGTGGTACAATGGGGGCGGCCTTATAGCTCAAAGCGATCTCTTCCAGGCAACCTTTGGATGGACTGGATTGAAAAGACGTGTGAGGAGGCGGTGTTACAATAAATACCTATTTATGTAGGATGTTTTATTTCTTTGTATTTCCCGTACGTGTCGATTAACAGTTTGATAAAATAAAATAAAAAATCGTTTTGTTATTGCAGCCTGGCTCTGCCGCCATTCTTCATCTGCTTCTTAAGCATCAGCACGTGGTTCGGCAGCGGATTGATCTTCGCGACGGGAGTCATCTACGGCATGATGGCACTCGGCAAAAAGTCAGTATAAACACTTCAGACTATAATACTAACTGTGCTGGCGAGGAAAATACCAATCGACTCGAGGAACTCTTACTTTCTTTGGCGTTTGAATGCATTCTATGACAAATAGTTTTTATATCTACCTTCAAATATATATATATTTTTAGTACAAATAATACAAATGCACTTTGTGGATAAATCAAATTCCATAAATGTAATGATATTTGCAACCCAAAAAAGCAGATAATTTTTATTTTTATTTAATTTATTAATTTAAGATAAGGTAAGAGACTACTAAGGTCGAAAATGCCTGGAGGAGCTTCTGGTCCATGAAGACGCTAATGAAGGGAGACCTTCCATTGTCACTTAAGCGTAAGCACATCGACATGTGTATTCTGCCCGTCCTTACCTATGGTGCCCAAACTTGGTCATTGACAGTATCTCAAAAGTAAGGGGTAAAGAGAATAGACAGGATCCGCAACACCACACTGCGTGCGAAGACCGGCATCGCAGATGTTGGCGACAAGACTGCCAGGCTGAAGTGGGACTGGGCGGGTTACGTTAGTCGTATGGTCACAGACAAATGGGCAACAGTCGTCACAGATGTTGTGCCTGCAGATGGGCGTCGAAGCCGGGGCAGGCCGAGGAAGCGTTGGCGTGACGACCTCAATGCATTCCAAGATGGCTGGTCGGACGTGGCGAGTGATCGTGAGATGTGGAAGAACAGGGGGAGACCTTTGCCCAGCAGTGGGAATGTATAGGTTAAAAATAAGAGTACATTATACACATGTATGCAATTGGGGGTCAGAAGGGCCTTAACATCTATTTTAGACCTAAATAATAATCACACTAATATTATAAATGCGAAAGTTTGGATGTTACTCAATCACGCCGTAACGGCTGAACCGATTTCGATGAAATTGGTATATACGTAGATTATAACCTGGATCACCACATATTTGGGAACTGATTTATGAGATAAATCAGTAACCATGGGGTAAAAATGGGGTGTCAAGTCAAGTTGCAACAGCGAGTATAGCTTTATTTATAGGTTACCTACACATTTAGTAGTGTAACGCGTACGAAGTCGCGGGCAACAGCTAATTGTATAATATAAGAAAGTTTTAGTACTACTTGTCGGAACTCTGATTAAAACTTATAACATACTAAGTACATTATTATCAGTAAATAAAGAAGTGCTAAGTAATTTCTATCAATATATTTTATTTAGTATCTACCTGGAAATGGAACAAGCATTTGGCCCACCTGATGTTAAGTGGTAACCATCGCCTACAGAAAAGTATTAAATATACGATACACTGCGTCTATAAATTTGAGGCATACAGGTGTAAAGCCTCATGTGCCTGTAATATATGGCGAAATTTAGATTCTGTGTCTGTTTCGATTCCTACTGGTCATTTGTATGAGCTTGTTATTTTGATAAGAAGTACAGATTAAAATTAACGACACATTTTATCTCGGAGTGTAAAAAAACGCCCCTATAATAAAAATAATATCGCACTTTGTGGGTAAATAAATAATCTAAAAACCACCACCCATACTGCATAACACAAAGGTTAGCTGGAAGAAAAGTTTGATGTGCATTAAGTTTCTTCCTTTTTAATTAGGTGCAACTGCGGTCAAACTCAATTTTAATCATTTTGAAGTTTCCATTCTGTAAGAGTGCATTCAAGTGTCATTTTACGAGTATTTTGCTCGCCATTGTTTGTGGAATCAACACAATCCATACGAGTTAGTGCTTATTAACGTTGCGTGTAATCAATGACACTAATGTGTTCTGACAACTTAACTTCGGTGTCAGCTTGGGAGTACTAATATAGATGAGGTGTTCTAATAATGTTCTAATTTTGGTGTAAGTTATTGGTTCGTTGGGTGTTTGAATTTCTCTGGAGTTATTACCAACACAGTTATGTTTTAGACTAGGACTAGCTTGATTGTAGAGTGACTTGTGACAAAAACCGTTGCTTGGTGGACATAAGGCGTTTATGACTTAATTGCCGCCATTAATCGCAAAATGAGGTTCTGGATGTGCGTTAGAGCACTTTTTGGTCTTCATATAAAAGTTGGTGCAAAAATTATATTAAATCAGAAAATTTATCAAAGTTATTACAATTTTTACTCGTGATCCGGCCCCTGTCTTTGTTAGACAGTACTTGAAGTATATTAATAAAACGGCCACAGACGTGTTACTAATTTTGTATGAAAATATATCTAACTACCCTCATCTATAAAAAAACTGTCACATTAAATTTTTACTTGCAATTGGGCCTGTCTTCCTAAAACTGTGAAGTGTGTACGTAGCCTGTAGAAGTATGTGGTATGTGAATGTGTGGGCGTGCAGGGGCTCTCGCGATGACATGGCCGCGATGGCGGGCGCGGGAACGCCGCCCGGCGCGCCGCTGCCGGCGCAGGACCACAGTGTCACGCTCATGGAGGACCCGGACGTGTGGCGCCCTAACTAAGGCAATAACACCGGCTTGCTTGGCTTACCTCGTAGTATACATCTTCTAACTTATATATTGATCTTTTACGATGCCAAAAAAGTTCCGTGACTTAAAACACTTAAGATTTTTGTGACTAACCCTTACTACCGCTGTGGGTATAAGCCGTGTATTCTAGGATCTTGGTGACTAATGTCCTAGACGCTATTGCCAGACGTCTTGCATAGCGACCTTCGTCGTCATATTAATTGCTAATTTAAACTTATTACGATAACCCCTAAGGTTCAAGTTCAAACGGCTATTGATCTAGCATCATCAAAATACTTACGAGGAAGCCAACTAGCCTTACACTAATGAAACGCATGGATAGTTGTCGCATCCAGCTCGAAGGACCATTTTGTTGTCAGCTTGAATGTACGTTCACGGCGCACAAGTTATTTTATTTAGCACACAATTTTCTTTTCAGATGTTTTTTTAAGACTTTGTTTTGGTAATATATTTTGCACAGTCGTCGCATGAGGATGAGGATACACGGCGCTTGTTTAGAATAGACATATTTTTATAGGTTTAATAAGCCATCTATTTTAAATTTTATAATGCAAGTGTATTTTGTAATGCTATTTGTTTTTAATCATTTATTAATTTATTTAATTCCAGTTAAATTGTGGCGCTTAAATTGTTCTCCATTATAGCTAGCATTAAGCTCTAATATTTATTATTTACAATGTCAAATGGTTGCTTAGAAATAAACCCTAAGCGTGACTTATGCATATATGCACGTAATCTTGATGCTTTATAGGAACTTCTACGCACCTTTCACCATAAGTCACAAGGGCCAACAAAGGCCAACTTCGATAAATCATTCGTCACACAATAACCATAAATGCAATAACTGTTCTGACAATGTGAACGCATAATTGCAGTCCCGGATCTACGATTTTTCCGAACCGTAGCAGAAACTTGACGTACCCCCCCCCCCCCCCCCCTCGCTTTGAGGGCTATGGGGGCGAGAGGGGGTATATTAATATGAGACACACACACGTTCTACTTTCTGAAAGGTTTCATTTTCTTGGACACGTGTTATGTAATTTTGGGGGTATTTGACTGGACTACATATTTCCACCGATATCGTGCGTAGCCAGAGGGCTCAGAGAGCCAGAGGCTTTGGGGTTCAAATCAAATGAATAATCGATAGTAAGACTTGCACTGGATGCTAGCTAATGGTTTGTGAAACCAGTTTTTTTTTATTTTAAATGTGAATTTGGTGCCGTCGGGAATTTCCGCCCTGGGCAAGTGCTTCGGTTCGCCCCCCCCCTGATCCGGGACTGCAAAATTGCGATCGAGCCTGATAAAAGGCTACTTAATAAATAGCAGGGTACCTAAGTATCATGCTTTGAAATACGTGTATTGACGTTATTTATTTGTGTACCTACAGGGGTTCCATAGATGATATGAGGACGTCGGCCGCGAACCTTGAGTCTGGACTCGGCCAGCCGACGTCAGCGCCGCGCGCCAACCTCGTCTCCAACGAACAGCCCGTCAGCTTCACTGGAACCCCCACGCGGCACTGACCCTACTAACACGTAGTAAGGTCCATATTACCTTGCCAGATCACTGAAGGCAAGATGACCGTACCAATATGTAATAAGGTTTGTTTTGCTTTGCCACTGAAAGCAAGGCTGCCCCTCGTTCTATCATACGGTCAGTTTGAAGTGTTCAGCTAATATAAGTGGCCACTGTATTTTCAACGCCCTGAGGAATCTGGGAACAAATGAAAAAGTGTCGTAATATCATACTATTAAGAAACAATTTTGCGCGGCGTTTCATATTAGTACAATATCTATGATTAAAAATGTTTTAGTTCAATTCATGTCATCAGGGAAAAAGTCATAAAAGACCTTTGCAATGTTCTTAACATCATGCTAATTGTATACCTACAGAGATTGGGAGGTGAGGTTTGTCACCATTTATAAATCAATTTTGTAGGGTTTTGTGAGTGTAATATTGAGTTGGCTTGGAGTGGATTCTTGTACAGCGTGTAGGTAAATTCGGTGTTGGATTCTTCTGAATGTTGGCACAGGAGTGTTTTGTAAAAGACGAAAGCATTTTCTATAGATATTATAGTTGTTCCAAAATATAATATAGTCTATATAGAGCAGCCAATGTGACCGTGTCCTCCAAAACAAATTATTTTTTTCATACTTTTGGAAATGTGAGAATATTTTTGTCCTCCGTTTACAATTTAGAATCTATGCATTCGACGGTTTTTCTACGTGCGATAGAACGTGATGAAAAAAACGCGCTAACTTTCACATTACATTTGAATCAACGCGAATATGTACAGTCTTTTGCGTGTTCGTAAAAAGCCTTTCATCTGCGCGCTTTAAAATCGTCTGCAGACTCTTACTAGTTACACTTAGATATGATTAAAAGTACGTATTCATAGCACTTTCATAGATGGGTATAATTCATAGGAATATATTATATAAGTGTGTTTCCTTATACAAATCATATGAGGCATGTATGTGCAAACATAGCTGTTGATATAAGTATTAATTTCTCATTCAAAAATCATTCTATTATCTTTTTGAATGGACCAAACTACACAGATAGCTAAATTTACATTGTTGATGCTGTTTTTACAAGCTTATAACTGCTAAGTATCTTCTTCGGATGACCCTTATCCTCTAGCATGCGTGCAGCGTGTTGTCACCGAGTGGGCTTACGGCACAGGCAATTTGGTGACGCAACAGAGTTGATGTAGTGAGCGCGTTTCTATACAAGTCCATATAAAGAATACCGCACGAGGCGAGGCGGTGCGGTTCGGGTGGCTCTAATGAGCTGTGACCTTTAAAGGCCTTAGTTAAGATATAGTTCTAACCAACATAAGAGAAAAAAGGTCCTTTGGTGCACTGGTTTGGGTCAAGCCTTAAATATTTTTAAAAGCATCTCTACTGTGCAATATCAATAACTGAATATCTGAGTTATTGCTTAAAATTAATTGAGATTGATTTACGAAGCTCGATACACTGAACGCGGTTGGGGACGGCGCGAGGGATAACACACCAACATTATACGTTCAGACAGCAGCGTCGATGAAAAGTTCTAGAAGGATGATTTAAAAAAAGTTTGTTAATAAAATATATATTTTATCTAATCACACGACCTTTATTAAAAGCTTTTTATAAATCATGCCTCTACAAAGATTTATTTAAATCTTTAAACATGCATGGGGGTGTCCAGTTGGCTACACTGTCTGTACATGCTAATAATAACCACGCAGCTCTTATACTCCGGCCGCTCCGTGCTCTGTCACGTCGCGTGTGCGATGCGTTCGGTGTACGCTCACATGTTTTGTATTCGTACAAAATCGTAGTAATTACGTATTTATATCTATTTTATAAAAGCTAGCGTTATTTAATTTTACTCTCATGTGATAATTTTATTTCATCAATTTATAAATTCCTTGACTGTCTTTTAGGAGGGTAAATGTTGCATTCCAAAATGTACGGAAAATGGGTCTTTTTTTTGCAACCGCATAATAAATACTAAAATGTCAACTTGTTGCAAATTTTAATCGTGTAGGTATATTAATTTATCTAAGAATGGGATATTTACCAAGGTCAATGAGTTTTTGGGCGTCCCCATATTTCGGCATAGTTGCATGCGCCGCGATCACGGGGTAAACTGAAGTAAATCCTAGCATATCTCGTTTTAGTGAAAATACAGTTAATGAGCATAATATAAAATACCTATAGTATATATTACAGTTGAAATTTAAATTAAATTTGTCTTCATTAAATATATCTTTTTATTTAGAAATTATCGTAAATTTGTAGTTAAATATACTGCTTTCAGTAATTTAGTAGCATAATTATCATAATAGTCGAAATATCATCACATATTGTTACTTATTCGATGTTTAAAACTACTGTTATAGTAATTCCGAGATATGTATTTAAAAGAACAATGCCGAGCCAAAAAACGCTGTCATAATAATACCGTTTTTATGTATTAGCTAGTTTAAAAGAGACTTTTGTATGTCTCATGGTGACGCAATGCCATGTAGGCAGGCTGACGTAGCTTGTAAGCCGCTTAACATCAGGCGGACCTAGGGCTTGTCCTGTCACATAATCTTTCGAGGAGGTCATAAATTCAAAGGGCTAATTTTAGATACTCATTTTAACTTTATGCGTTGACTGCGTTTTTTGGTATCGCCACAGATTTGTCACGTACCGTTATCGTAGGTACGACTTTTCCGGTTCAATTCGTGAACCTTCATCACCGTAACAACGTTAGAATGGTACGTGATAAATCCCGTATTTATAATAATGATTGAAGTAAATCACGAAAGTTTTCTTAGGAAAAGTATTATTGTGTTTAAGAAAGACCCTAGTCTTAGATAATGTTTGTTAGGTTTAAAGTTTGCTCACACACGGCCAAGTTTGGGACTTAGCATAGTTTTTGTAGCTGCAATATTGAATTTTATTTTGTAAAGTGGATATAGATTTTGTGCTTCCTATTATTTTTTTTATTTTTAGTTGGGGCTTGAACACATAGATATGGATTGCATCAAAAGTGGTGGTGCATTGTCCAACCAGATATCCAAATTGTGTATTTAAGTCTGTGCCAAGATAAAAAGGGCTGTCATTATATTCGTACTTTCATTGAAGTGTGTGTGATAGATCCCTTTTGCTCTTGGGCCCTTTACATAATTTGTAATCATTTATTCATATATTTAATTATATTATTTACTTAGATATTGTAAATAATATAAGGAATGAAATAGCTGAATCATATTTTATTGCCTATTGCATTGTTATGGTTATTATTCAAAATTATTGTTTTGAGGCTGTACTGACGTTGGAATAGTGTAAAGAAATAATCAAAATAAAACGGTGCCGGCAGAAGTGAACACTTGAATAAAATCAGACTACACAGATACTTATATACAAAGGTGTAAGTAGGTAGTGACGGGTGTCGGTAACAGTGTCGCGTGTTCAACGGTTTTTTTCCATCTCAAAAAAGGTTCAACGCACCTAAAGAAGTTTTCACTTCAAAAATTATGATGTTCTACCTAAATGAAGCGAACTGGAAGCCAACTTACATAATTTGTTTCTATTTAAAAACGTTATAAAACAAAAACAAGACAATCTGTCCTTAATATCCATAAACTGGACGATAAAGTCGTGTTTTTAAGCTTTTAGGGGCTAAGGGATCGGCTCAATAGGCGATACAAAAATAATTCCATAATATATTGTATCACCATAAAGATGAACCTGATTTTCCTTGTAATTGTTTAGACTTCCTGTACATTTTTATTATTTTTTAGCCGACTGAGACGCAGGAGGAGGTAGCGGGTTCGATTCCCGCCGCGGAACAAATGTTTGCACGATCTACAGATATGTGTTCCGGGTCTGGTTGTTTCTCTATTTATTATATGTTATTTATTTATTATATTACAAAAAAAAATGTATATAAGTATTCTGTCAGTTATCTGGTTCCCATAGTACAAGCTCTGCTAAGTTTGGGGCTAGATAGAGCTGTGTTAAATGTCCAGCAATATTTTTTTATTTTCATTATTTAGTATTTTTTACACTGTTCCAATGTTTATGAAGTTATTAATCACGTAAGGTATGTATTGGTATAAATAGTTGTATAGAGTAAGCAGTTACAGTTGTTTATCGTCAAGTTAATGTTACTGTTTAGGAATGCATATCTGTAATAAATATGTGTATATCGAAGAGCTTGTTTTATTGGGTATGTTCTTCTACAGCCACTCAGTCCTGGCCCCTGAGGGGGTCATCAGAGAAGAATACTTTATATGCCAAGGCGTATTCACTATAAATCTAAATGCAAAGTAAAAAAAAATCAATTGAACTTTTTTTGAATTGAAATGTTTTGCAATATCTGGTAATCAGTACTTTTGTTTCAAAAATGATGAATAATTTTTTTCCAGTTTCTTTTGGCGACCATGAGTACCTACTACTTGATACAAACTCAAAGAAAATGCATTTCCCAGCATATTATGATTGGTTGTCGGGGTAAAGTTAAATTAGAGGCAAAGATGGGAAATATTTACATATATTTTGCATAGTAATAACTTAAGTAGATTTATTTACAACTTGCTCACATCATATATTCGAAAGTCGAGCATTGTTACAGAAGGAGGCTTGTAATAATATGTATAACTATATATCTGAAACAAAGAAAATACTTTTAACAAGTAATAATATCATATGCAAGTGAGGGTAAAGTATGTCTGTTACTAGAAGGTTAGTAGGGATATTGCCTCATACTGATCCATATTCTATTGATATTAAGCTGCTAGAGATTTATAAAGTGATAGACCATTGGATAGGAGCCTAGGATTAATTAGCAAAAAGTGGGATGCCAATGCTGACTTACTAGATATTTGCTTGAATATAGCTCCAGTAATAGTCCCATGTCTCTGTATGAGGCACTTCTTTTTGTCTGTTTCTAGACACACTGTAGGAGGCTTCAGGTTGGGCTGTAACTTGCAAGCTTGCTCAGAAATTGCGACTATGATGCCCGCGGAATCGACGTGGGCCGAGCCTTTGGAAGCCAGGCACAGACCTTGATGATCAGCTACTAGGCACCCGTTTATGTTGGGTGTTGACATTATCTCTTCGATAACTTTATCGAGTTCCTTTTCCATTGCTAAAATACAAAATAAATTTAATTTTCTCAGTCAAGTGAAGATCTGCAAACAAACAAACAATGATTGATTTCTTTCTTTTTGTGTCTGTCAAATCAGACGGATACCAAGGTATTAAAATCTCTTTGACGAATACTATCGAATCACTGACATTGACAGTATTAAACAGCTGACACTAACATTAAAATTGCGTTATAAGTTACATACACTACACAAACAAATGTCCCGGGGGGACTTTAGACTTAGCAATGCCCGGGACTCAATCACAGGCAGGACTGTCGTGTTATGTCGCCGGACATCGTGCGACGCGACGTCACGAGACATTTTTTCGGTCACTCACTTGTTATCAGTTATCATATCAATCACATCATCAACTGAAAGAATCGCGATCGACATAGTTGGCGATGTATGTCATGTGCGACGTGTCTCGGGACTCCCGGGACGTTTGTTCCATATTGAACGAGGAACCTACGATGTAAATGAGGACAAGCGACATGTTTCGCGACATGTACCGCACGCGAGTCGCGCGCGGTACATGTCGCGAAACATGTCATGGGACAATGATCCTGTGAAACCGGTGCCTAAAAATGCTTCAAGACTCCAAGATTCTTGAATGTTCAATAAGTTGCGGTTACGCTGTTTAATTTTGGCAGAACAAAGGTGTGACCGTGACCGTTACTTAGCGTAACTTTATATGGATATATAACAGAATACGAGTTTTTTCATCGTATACGCTAAATTGTTTCGTTGCTACGGAAGTTTACTGAAGAACCAAGGCTACATAAAAATAACAAGCGTATTTGCAAGGTCGCGTTTAGTTGTCCAAGACCTTTGCCTGCTTGCTCTAACTATTTCCTAAAGTTTTAGCCTTTGGTGTTTTTCAAAATTTAGCGATTCGCGTCTTGACTTATATTATTAGTATTATTACCCCACTTTAACAAAGAAAGGTGTTATGACTTACCTATTTTTTCTGAGAAGTATTTTTAATACCTACAACATGAGACAAGTAAGTATAATACTAACATGCTCATGCCTAAGTACCTATAGTATTATGTTATAGCTTGTGTTATATATAGCTCATGCTCGACGATCACAAACAAACTGTACTACCTACTTGTTCGTATCATACCTTATTTAATTATGCTAGAAACATTAGTAGGTAGGTACTTACCTACACGCATAGTACAATACCGTATTAGGTACCTACCTACATACAGTACAGTTCAGTCCACATAACAAAAAAATGGGCATCTTGTTCAAACGAATAGATGTGCTCTGAATGCAAACCGAGGTAAGTAATTTATTTTTTTGTATATTCAAGACTTCGTCTCGCATAAATTAAATTAAAGTGGTGTATGTAGGTATGTGTGTGAATGCCAAGCCAAATGTTTTGGTTAGTCTGTTTTGAGTCGCGGTCGTGTAAACGTGTTGACCTTAGTTTATTTTCAACATGCTACAGCTGATTGTTTATAGTTTGTTGATATTTTTGTCGATGCTGGCGATCGCTGATGTCGTCAGCTCCTGCATGGAGGATGAGAGGATCAAGAGGAGATGCAGAATATTGACCGGTGCGTACCTACATTTAAGCTATATTATTTATTTGTTACGTCGTCGCATTATTTATTTGTTACGTAGATCTATTCCAAAGAATTTATACTAAATCAAAGCTAAACATGCATCGTACGTTTGTCATATTTCGTATCCCGTTTTTTCGTATCTTTGTCTACGTATCTACTTACCTATCTTCTACGTAGGTACAACCCAAACACCATCCTTATGTTATCTAGAAGTGTCATGTTTCGTATCCCGATAGATAGTTAAAGTTAAACATAGTAGGAACTAGGTAAGTAGATTTTAACTGTCATTCTATGTATGTATAAGTATGTAAGTACATATTTTTTTATATATGATATTTATTTATTTAAAATTATTTATGTAAGTACTTACCTAATATGTATGTACCTAGTCAGGTCATAAGTATTGTCACACAGTAAAAACTTTTCTTTTAGAATGCTGGCCACAAAAAAGTTTATAGAATTCGAATTTCGAATTGTTTATGAAAATAAAAATGTATACTTTTTAGAATTTTACTCATTTTTCATATTTAAAAATAAATATGGAGTGGACGCTTAAAGAAGACCGTGTTGCAGTTATTGCGTTGCATCGTTGCGGTTACGCGCCAATTCAAATTTTTGACATACTGAAAAATTAGAATATAACCAAAAGATTCGTTTATCGCACCATCAAACGATACAATGAAGACTCTAGTGTAGATGACAGGTCAAGAAGTGGTCGCCCTCGGTCTGTTAGGACTCCAGCAGTGATAAAAGCTGTGAAGGCGCGAATTCAAAGAAATCCCAAACGTAAGCAGAAACTGTTGGCCCTTCAGATGGGGTTAAGCAGAACCACGGTGAAAAGGGTGTTAAATGAAGACTTAGGGCTTCAGGCATATCGAAGAAAAACAGGTCATCGTTTGAATGCTCGTCTAATGGACCTGAGACTGAAGAGATGCCGCGCTTTGTTGAAGCGGTACGCGGGAAAAAATATCGGGAAATTCTTTTTTCGGATGGAAAAATTTTTACCGTAGAAGAGAGCTACAACAAACAAAATGATAAGGTGTACGCACACAGTAGTGAAGAAGCGAGCAACCGTATTCCGCGTGTCCAACGAGGTCATTTTCCATCCTCGCTCATGGTATGGTTGGGAGTTTCTTATTGGGGCTTAACAGAGGTACATTTTTGTGAGAAAGGTGTAAAAACGAATGCAGTTGTGTATCAAAATACAGTCCTGACGAACCTTGTGGAACCTGTTTCTCATACCATGTTCAATAACAGGCACTGGGTATTCCAACAAGATTCGGCGCCAGATTTCCAATAATATCCGTTAGGATATTATTGTTCTGTGGCAAGTAGGTGGGCGTATTTTTTTAAAAGTGTAGGTACTTGTGGTTTTTGTCCTATCCTCCAACTTTCGTAATATTTCTTAAATTTATATTACGCTAAGCCCCACATTTTGTATCACACTAATAATAAAAAAGCGGCCAAGTGCGAGTCGGACCCGCCCATGAAGGGTTCCGTAGCAGCAAGTAACTTAATATAAAAGTTCTTGTAGTTCCATGTAACTTTTTTATATTTGAGTTGATTGAATGAAAAGTAAATTGCTGTTTACGATTTATGACGTATTAAAAAAACTACTTACTAGATCTCGTTCAAACCAATTTTTGGTGGAAGTTTGCATGGTAATGTACATACATCATATATTTTTTTAGTTTTATCATTCTCTTATTTTAGAAGTTACATGGGAGGGGGGACATTTTACCACTTTGGAAGTGTCTCTCGCGCAAACTATTCGGTTTAGAAAAAAAATATATTAGAAACCTCAATATCATTTTTAAGACCTATCCATAGATGTATGGGTTTGATATAATTTTTTTTTTTAGTTTCAGTATGGGGAACCACCCAAATTTATTGTTTTTTTTTTCTATTTTTGTGTGAAAATCGAATACATCTACTTACCAAGTTTCAACAGTACCTATAGTTCTTATAGTTTCGGAAAAAAGTGGCTGTGACATACGGACGGACAGACAGACAGACATGACGAATCCATAAGGGTTCCGTTTTTTGACATTTGGCTACGGAACCCTAAAAATGCGAAAGTTTGGATGTTTGTTTATTTATTTGTTTGATTGTGATTCAATCACGTCGTAACGGCTGAACCGATTTCGATGAACTTTGGTATATACGTAGATTAAAACCTGGATTACCACCATAGGAAATAAAAGGTAATGGTAATGTGGTAATCCAGGTTTTCACCACTTTGAGAAACCCCACCGTTCATCATTAGCCGGTAGACGTCCACTGCTGTATTAGGCCTCTACTATTTAGAATCTTTTTATATTAGATATTTATCTAGGTAATACTAGTCACGGCTTCGCATGGATCAAAATAAAATAACCTACCGACTCTACCCTAATCTACCAACATACCTTGTCCTCACAATTACGAACACAAAAACACGTAGTATTGTAGCACTGTATAATAATATACAGTGCTACAATACTATACATAATACCTATAGGTACATTATATTATGATGTGAAATTATTTAATTGTGAAATTTGTTTTTAGTAATTGATCAAGCGAAGCGACATCTCCAAATCTACTTGGGCAAATCGGTGTTGTATGACAACGTTGAAAGTTAAGTTTGGATGTTTGTTTGTTACTCAATCACGTCGAAATGGCTGAACCGATTTACGTAGATTATAACCTGGATTACCACATAGATAGATAGATAACTCTTTATTGAATTACCACACAAACAGAAATAATACAAAAATAAATAATAGGTTAAAATAATAAGGCAATGTAATGTGCGGCCTTATCGCTGAAAGCGATCTCTTCCAGGCAACCTTTGGATGGAGCGAAATTTACAAAGGTGCGGTGTACTGTAGAGGATACATTTACACATATATTCTAAGGTATATTAAAAGTTATGTAGTTTTTAATCCTAATACTTATTATACTTATAAAATAGACTAATATATAGGTATATACATATAGCAAACTATACTAACAAATAAAATAAGTACATAAATAGTAAATAAATAACGCTAGGAAGATGACATCGTCAGGTAATGATGTTTCACCTTCAACTTGAAGGTGTGTAAGGAGAATGACCGTCTTATTTCTTCGGGCAGAGCATTCCACAGCCGAACAGCCTGGATAGTAAAAGAAGCGCTGTAAAAGGAAGTGCTGTGCGAAGGAGTTCTGAGTATAAAATTTTCTGATGACGATGGAGAAATTCAAATCTATCTTTCAGATAGTGAGGAGAGAAGGGATTGAAAAGAATAGAATAGAGTAGAGAAAGGATATGCGTATTCCGACGAAGACGAATTGGAAGCCACTTAAGCGTTGAACGGAAGGGAGACACATGATCATATTTACGGAGGCCAAATATAAATCTTATACAAAAATTTTGTAGATGCTCGAGCTTGTTAAGCTGTTTCTCAGTGAGGTCCAGATAACAAGCATCGGCATAGTCTAGTACGGGATGTAAAAGCGATTGTGCAAGCGTCAGCTTGGTTATAAATCTGAAGATCGTCTGCGTAGAGGTGAAATGACGAAGAAAGATTATGAGAAATAGAGTTTATGAAGATTGCAAAAAGAAGAGGAGATAAAACGCCACCTTGAGGTACACCAGCAGACGTATTACACCACGAAGAGAGAGACTCCTCGAGTCGAACACGCTGACGGCGCCCGTGCAAGTAATTAAAAAACCAACCAATCACCGCTGGAGATACGTTAAGGGAGCTAAGTATTACCAGGAGAATATCAAAATCTACGGTGTTCTATGCGTTCAGCATTACTGAAATCGAGTGAAGTCAGCACGGTAAGTTGTCCATTTTCCATACGTATATCATCCGTGATTTTGACTAGAGCAGTGACAGTACTGTGGCCTTTACGAAAGCCAGACTGCAGAGGATTAAGGAGACTATAGGAGGAAAAAAAGGAGTTTAATTGATTATGGACCAAGCGTTCGAGAACTTTGGAGAGAAAAGGAAGGATAGAAATCGGGCGATATTCAGAAAATGATTTGGGATTAGGTTTCTTTGGCAGAGGAATTATTTGGGCTTCCTTCCAAATGGAAGGGAAGGTACCCGTCATTAGGGAGTGGCTCAAGAGATGGCAGAGGGTAGGTAGAATGATATCAAGGATAGGGATAAGCATATTGCGGCTGATACCGTCAAGCCAAACAACATTGGATGTAATTGACAAAATACTTTTCTTAACGTTAGCAATGGTGATTGGGCTGAATATAAAAGGGGGATGATCAGAAGTTGGTAACGAAGAGAGAAAATTAATAAAACTGATTTTATCAGCATCAGCAATGTAAGAAGATGAAGAAAAATGTTGATTAAGGGCATATAGGCTACTTTTTATCCCATAAATCAGTTCCCATGGGATAAAATGGGATGTCATAGATATGTATTTTGCACCACAGAACAACGCGGGCAAAGCCGCTGGCAGCAACTAGTATTTAATAAATATTTCATAATAATACTTCTAATAATAATTATACTGAGCATAAGTGGAATTTCTAACATTTTATAGATGTCATTTTACACAGTTTATGTAAGTTTAAAATAAATATTGAGTAATAGAATAACATTCAACAACGTTAATTGATGTTAGTTTTATGATAATAACTCATAAAATTGTGATTAGTGCCTTACCTTGCTTTGACTTTCTTCACCTTTCCAACTCTCGATCCTTACGTTCCTCTGAAACCCTTCAATTAAAAACACCCCATCATACCTCAGTATTTTATAGTACCTCTTTTACTCTGCAGGCTACCAGGCTCTGGAATGCCCTACCTGTCCTAATTCGTCACGCTAAATCTCTCATTATCTTTAAAAGCATGGTCAGACAACACTATCTGTCAAACATCGCTCATTAGGCCATTTATTTATGTATTTTTATAATTTATATATATGTATATGTAGGTATATATATTTTATGTAGTATAATATTTATATTTATGTAATTTTATGATTATATTACATGCATTTTATTTTATATTATATTTAATAACGCCGCCGTCCTTAGTTGTTCACATATATCCTGTCCATCCAAAGGTTGCCTGAAAGAGATCGCTTTTAGCGATAAGGCCACCCATTGTACCTATGATTTAAAAATGTATTTTATTTTGTATGTTAAAATGTAATGGTGTGCAATAAAGAAATTATCTATCTATCTATCTACCTTTCCACTTAGTGATTTCAAGGTTCCATTGACAAACTGTTCATTCAATTTTTTTTCAGTTTTGTTTAAAAGATTGGCTTTTTCTCATGAATAGGTCTAACTTATTTTACGGCATAAAAAGCTAAGGAACTTATGAAGGGTGACCTTCCTTTATCGCTAAAACGCCAACTCATTGACATGCGTATTCTGCCTGTCACCTACGGTGCCCAGTCTTGGTCCCTGACCGAGTCTCAGAAGTTCAAGTTTGCCAAAGAGCGATGGAGCGCAGCATTTTGGTGTGAAACGGATAGACCGGATTCCAAATTTCTGGCTGCTCTCGAAGACCGGCATCGCTGACGATGACGTGGGCATCAAGTCCAAGGTCACAAGCAACATGGATTTCTAAAGACGGCCTAAAAAGCTGGAGCGACGACTTGGACGTCTTCCAAAGACAATGGCGGGATATGGCTCGAGACTGTTATATGTGGAAGGAATAGGGGGACCAGCAGTGGGACAGTACGGGCTAGTAAAGGAAATAAGCTAACTTGTAAGGTTACCGTTAAAAAATAGTAAAAATAAAACAAAATTAGACCATTCTTACTTTTAAAAATTAGCAGTATCGATTTTTAAAAGTAAAAATGGAAAAATTTGACACCAATTTCCCATTACGTTAGGCGAGGGATTTAAAATTACCAAAGTTTGATTGTTTTTCTGTTAGTTTATGTGTGGTTTAAGGTAAAAGTGCCATATTTTTGACTGCTGTGACTGACAAGACAAATAAAATGTTCTGATAATCCTATAAATGCGTTTTGTTTAAGTCAGTGAGTGTGTGAGATAAAGTTAAGTTTCTCAATGGAATTTTATTACGACAGTTCATTTTAAAATGATTATTTTTACGGGATATTAACAAAATATTGATAATTAATACTATTGTTTATAAAGTTCGAATACCAGGGAACACGAATCTATCAATAAAATTACAAAATATTGACCGAAAAAATATGACTATTTTATTTCATGTATACATATTTAAAAATACGACTAACTATCTAAACCGAAATCCAAGTTATTTTTATTCAAAAGTTATTTCTCTTGTACGTACCTACTTACCTAGATAATACACCTACTTGTAAGTACTAACTAAAAACCTAATATGATATAAATTAAAAAACTCAACTGTTGATCCGACCTCGAATTCTTTATCGTCGAAAAGTCAAAATCGGTTACTCCCCACCTCACCATCTTGGCATGCGAGTGCTTACGAAAGGTCTTCGTAAGCATTTTATAGCATTTGGCAATATCTTCGATGAAGGGGGCCAATGACATTCTTGAAAAGTGTGACCTTTCTTTTCTTTCAAACAACATTCTCAAAAATCCATTTTTGTATTCGAAATACCTATTCAATGTCAGCCCACAAAATGTGCGTGAGTAAAAAAAATCTTTCCACACTTCCATGTAGGAGAGGTAGGTACCCTAAAAAACAAGGTATCACAGCATTTAACGTTCATAATTCATAAAAAAATCGAAATCAACATGTATGTTTGTATAAACATGTATGTTTGTTTGTCCGAGGATTACTCTCGAAGCGTTGATCCGATCATCATGAAAAGTGATACATAGGTAGGTAGTGATGGCACAATTTTGATGTGACAAAATAAGCTAAAAATGTTGGGCTATTGAGATATTGGGGTTCAAGAGGGGTAAAAAAAAATGAAAATGAGAAAACAGGTTGCCTGAAAGAAATCGATTTGATTGATACAACTAACTATCCATTACCACATCAGTTGTTTTTAGTTTTTAAGAACTACCTAGTAAGTAGGTATCTAACTATCTATGTTTGAAAAATCCCGATGCCTACTTCCGTTATCTCGTAGCACACTAATAGCTTGACGAAGTTTTACATAAGCCATCATAACTGCATAAGTCATTTATTCTTTGCTCATATGTTATACGAAATAAGGTCATAAGGATAAAGTGCTTATAGATATTATTTGGTTTTTGGTAATTATTGCTAAACTTTGTTCTGTTGTTTCAGCACCGTACTCTTTCGTGAAGAACCGCATAAAAGGCATGAGGACCCTGAAGGAAGACACAGCACCCACAGAACCCACGGAGCCCTCAAGACCCACGCTCCCAGCGGACAGCAAACCCTCCATCGAGACTGTTTGATGGCGTTATGCATCATATTTACTAGCTTTTAGAGTAGAGTTTGGAACGTGAATCTGTGCAGCAAGCTCGGTTATATTTGATTCAAGGAGGCATTTATATCGAACCACAAATGTTCTAGTAGTTGACTCGACCCGATTTCACACCGACATTTTTATATTAAAATATAAAGGACAGTGTAGCTTTCTATTAGTGAAATAATTTTCAGATTCAGATCAGTAGTTCCGGAGATTATCCCCTACATCCCATCCCAAACAAACAAACTCACAAACTGCACCTCTTTATATTATTAGTATTACCCGTGCGCGATAAGTTGGGACCTGAGCGCGGTGACGTCATATTGGCGTGTTTGTACCGCCCGCAAAAAAGCGAACATAACAAGCAGCCGCCCGCGGCTTCGTCTTTGTTTTTTTTTTAACCTAATTTATTATGTTACTCAGGGAGGACGCTGCTTTTTATCTAATCTTTTTTACACTATTTGAATAAAATAAAAATACAATGTTTAAGTTTATACATTTATTTTATCTATTATTTACATTATCTTATCTTCGTCACTACTTAGTGGATTTATGCCTTCTAGAGGTTGTTATTCGTCCTCAGTCTCACTATAATCACTTGACGAAGAGGTATCCGATAAATTTACAATTAATTGCGATTCATTCGTCTCTTGTAAGAGGTCATCGTCCCAATACTTTTGTCGAAGCCTGTCCATATGGTTGACTTCTTTTTTCTAGTCACTCTCACTTATGCTGGTAATTGCATCTCTCGTTACTTTTTCTATTTCCCTTTCTGACTGGTTGATATTTTTATCGGCTACTCTTTGCTTGACCAAATTCCAAATGTATTCTATTGGATTGAGGTCACACATGTATGGTGGTAGACGAACTACTTCGTGGCCATGCTCTTTAAAAAGTTCGTCAATCAAATATTTTTTTGGGGGCCAAAAAATGTATCACTGTAACAAGTGATACATTTCAGATTTTGTCATTCTTAGGCCAGTACGAGACTAAAAACCCTAGTAAAAAATAGTGATGCGAACGGTACAATACGGGCGCAATCGGGGTAGTGCAGGGGAAGCGGTCGGAAAGTCGCATTCCTAGCAGGTCCCAAGTTATCGCGCACGAGTAATATGTAGATATACTTAGAATTATAGAATTAGGTAAGAAGGTCGCTTTAAAGCGCTTTTACTATTTGCTTTGTGTCTTCTATTTTGATTATATTATTGATTTTGTGGTGTACAATAAAGTGTTTTTATTCGTTTATGGTTGTGAGAAATGTATCGTTAATTAGGTTACATACCTACAAAATAAACTTTATTTATAAGCAAAAATGGGACAGGGATTTATTGATCGAGTAAAGCGAGATCTCTAAATCAATATGTATGTATGTTTGTTTGTCCGAGGATTATTCTTGAAGCGTTGATCCGATTATCGTGAAATGTGATACATAGGTAGACAGGTAGTGATGACACAATTTTGGTGTGACTAAATAAGCTAAAAATGTTGGGGGGTTGTTGAGATATTGGGGTTCAAGAGGGGTAAAAAAATGAAAATGAGACTATTAGGTCAAGTTATTTTTAGTAAATTCTTTATAGGTTTTGAGTTATTAGCCATAATAAAAACTGACAAAAGTCTGAAAACCAGAACAACTGCAATTAGTACACCAAAAAATATAACCACATACATGAACTCCCGTTACCTGTAATTTGAATGACACTTTAGGTCAAGTAATTTGGTTACATTTCGTGGCACTATTTTATTGGTCAAAGATTAAGGCCGGCCGGCTTGCACAACGATCCAACGTAATTAGAGACTAAACATGTTTAAATTTTACGTATTTGTATGATATGACAAATCCTTAAATCATTTTAGCCATTATATATGTTTATGCATCGTTGCGCCAGTCGCCCTAAGATTATTACATATACAATATTTTTTTTTGTGTTTTGTGAGACTCGCGAGATCTCAGTTCGGGGCGAACCACTAGTATTAGTAGATAATTAAACTTCTATTTAAAATTTTAACATTAGCAAAAATATGTATGTACATGTGGCCGAAATGTCGGTTATTCGAGTAGGCTCCATGAATTGTTTAATTAATAAAATTATGAATTTAGTTAACTTTTGTGTTCGCATCTTTACCTACCAACAAAATTTCATTGATTTACCGTCAACCGATAGAGGTCAGCTGTTGCTTTTGTACCTATAGTTAATCGAATTAGGTCTGGTACCTAGTGACACCGTTAAAACAGTTATTTTCATGAAAATCTTCAAATAAATGTGTTTTCTTTCTTTCTTTCTTCTTCTAATACTATTAAAGATTTATCTGAAATTTTATGTAGGTACGTGTATTTGAGTAAGTGCACTAATTCCTGCATAAAATTGGAAATCGAACTCTCAAAAGTAGCCGACTATTTGGAGGTTAAAATAATGCCAAATAATGGTTAAAATAGTTCTAAGGATATTATGGATTTTATTTAGAGAAGGAGGCCTTGACGACCTCCGTGGCGCAGTGGGCGAATAGCCGGCTGAGACGCAGGAGGTAGCGGGTTCGATTCCCGTCTGTTTGCATGACCTACAGATATTTGTTCCGGGTCTGGATGTTGTTCTATAAACTTTAAGTATGTATTTACACAAAAAAATTACATAAGTGTTCTATTAGTTAACTGGTTCCCATAGTACAAGCTCTGCTTAGTTTGGGGCTAGATATCGCTGTGTGAAAGGTCCAGCAATATTTATTTATTATTTATATGGAATTTCAACAGGTTTTGAAGATTAATAAGTAGTACAAAATGTGATTTTCAGCAGGTTCTGCGGGTTGCTAGTTCAAGAACTAGTTTTTAAGAAAAAGCTGGGTATTATTTATGAAAAATATGACTGCACAAATTGCCACCTTCATTATTACCAAAATTCATGATTGTGCATCCAACAGTTTCGGAGATCCAGAAATACCAAACACGTTACCCCAGCAAAAAATTATAAAAATAAACTCAGTAATCTTACGAAGCACGAATTCATACTAAAGAGGTAGGTACCTCTTAAGCACAAATTATAAGCTATCTTTCTGTATTCTTTTTATCCCCCTAGCCCCATCAGGTAAAAAGATTGCCTGATGGCGCAAACATAACCCCAAAAAATGTATTTAATATTTCTAAACCTTGAATGCACAAATATAATTCCCTGCGCCGTCAGAATTCTGAAAGGAGACAACTTTTAGTTGGGGCAACGCACACTTGATTGCTTTGCTTGACATTCACTCTCACTTGGCAGTTGGCATGGCAGTTGTCGTCCGTCACTCGTCACGTCAGCGACCGACCAGTAGTGTTTGGTGGCGTGTGTGCACAGTATGTGTGTCTATTTTATTTAATCTATCCACTGGGCAAACACGCGAAAGTTCTACCATTACCATTACCATTTATGATTTAAAATATCTATAGATAATTTTTATAGAAGTCAACTTGGAATTGTAAGTATTAACCGTTTGCTGTTACGTTTTATACCTAGATTGAGAACTAAAAAACCGAGCAATTCAAGGTTATTAAAGTTTCTATTGTACGCTGTCTTGGGTAATAATATGATATTAAGTTTTAGCGGTTTAATTTAAAGTGCTTATGAATATGTATTTGTTATTAGACGTAACTAAAGCCCATCACACACGACAGCTATAACGATTAATTATGTGTAGTGTGTGATGGGCTTTTCCTGTGCGAAATTATGTATTTTGATAAGTTATTTAGGAACCTCATTAATCAATTAAGAACCTAGTTCTAATTAATTAATACCTATTACTCGTGCGCGATAACTTGGGACCTGCTAGGAATGCGACTCCCCGACCGCTTCCCCTGCACTTCCCCGATGGCGCCCGTATTGTACCGTTCGCATCACTATTTTTTACTAGGGTTTTTAGTCTCGTACTGGCCTACGTCACGTAACGATGCGCTCTGGAATTCTTTTAGTTTTCGTTTGTGTTATTGTTTTGTTGTTGTAGTTTTTGTTGTTATAGTTTGTGTCATTGTTTTGTTGTTGTAGTTTTTGTTGTTATAGTAAATGTTGTAAATTTATAGGATACCTCTTCGTCAAGTGATTATAGTGAGACTGAGGACGAAGAACAACCTCTAGAAAGCATAAATCCACTAAGTAGTGACGAAGATGAGATAATGTAAATAATAGATAAAATAAATGTATAAACTTAAACATTGTATTTTTATTTTATTCAAATATTGTAAAAAAGATTAGATAAAAAGCAGCGTCCTCCCTGAGTAACATAATAAATTAGGTTAAAAAAAACAAAGACGAAGCCGCGGGCGGCTGCTTGTTATGTTCGCTTTTTTGCGGGCGGTACAAACACGCCAATATGACGTCACCGCGCTCAGGTTCCAACTTATCGCGCACGGGTAATACCTATGTAATTATTAATTTACGTATATATGTAGTTCTTCAATATACATTTTTACAAGTTACTTAGGTAGATAGATAGATAACTCTTTATTGAATTACCACACAAACAGAAATAATAATAAAAAAAAAAAAAAAAAAAAAAAAAAAAAAAAAAAAAAAAAAAGTACTGGGTTAAAATAAATAAGGCAATACAATGAGGTAGGTACCTAAATAATCTTAAGATAGTTATTTTTATAAAATATATTATATTTTATTTATAGTAATGCATTCAAACTTAAAAGGAAGAAATGTCCAATATATTATACTGTTTAAAAGAGGCGGGGGGGGGGGGGGGGGGGGGGACTATAGGTCTCCGGTGTTCGAAACTTCACATGTAAGCTTCCTTTATGTCTACTAGCTCACAGTATTTAATGGAAAGGTGAGCCAAATTAAAATAATAATTATATACTTTTTAAACTGACTGTACCTAGGTAAGTACATTATGATAATATGTAGGTTTTTATTTAGTTTGATAATTTATTTACAACGCCCGCGACTTGATTGCGTGACGTTTCCATCGAGACTGGCCGCCCGCCTGCCTACCCACCCGCGTGCGCGGTAAAAACCTTGTAAAATCCTGTGACAAGTACATTTATATATATAGTAAATATACACGTCGTTATATCTAACTACGAGCTATGATATTTAAATTGTAATATCGCTAACACTACGCTCCGCTCCCTTTATTTATATGATTACATTATCCCTAAGATCGTCGGTAAGGTAGTGTCCTAGGTATTTAAATTGCGTGAAACGCTTGATTTGAACACCGATTAGGGTCATGTCGCGAGTGTTATCTGAGGTCTTACCGGCGGTAATATAAAATGTATCTAAGTATTTACCTAGTGGAATTAAAATAATGTGTTTGTTATAGATAAATAATGGCGTCGTCGCCAACTTTACTCCATAATTCTTGGAAGCCTTTCAGCCTGCACAATGGACTTGAATTACCGCCTATCGGGTGTAAGTAGATGGTTTTTATTAGTTTTTGGTAATTGCAGTACCCGTGAAAATTATTTATTGCCATACTTACATGCCATATTTTTTCAGTCGGTACGTTTCGAATTAAACAAAGAGATACGATATTTTTCGTCATAGAAGCCGCGCTAAAGGCGGGTTACCGATCCTTTGGTAAGTCTAACAGTTTACCTCTTCATTCATGCTCTGAAAGTTGGAGATTGTTAGCTCGATACCTGTTGCGTAAATACGATTTACGCCCCTAGGGACGTAAGTAAACTTGAAAATAGAACAGGCTCATTGAATTTATTATATATATATATACTAAAATGAAATATAACCTCCATGACAAATCCTTATTTATATATAAAAATAAAAGAGGCCATACTTTAGTAGAGAAAAAAAAGAATACCCGTGAACGCAAGTTTTCTTTTTAGCAAGACATTGTTATAAATACTTACTACTACTACTAGAGTAATATCATCGCATTCGTGATGAAAAGTTATCTGTCAAAATGGGGTGTAAGCGATCACTAGCACCCTTAGCGTTCTCGCTTGCGTTCGCTCACTCGTACGTCAAAATCGCTTACGCCCTTGTATAACAATGTACTAAGTATTTAAACTTTGTTCCTACCTGTTCTAACTGTTGAAAATATATAATCATATGTTATGAACATATTTTCACTAACTCACAAATCATGGTAAATAGGGTTAGAAAGGAGAAAGTAAGAAAATATTTTATTCAAAAACCACACAGTAATAAAGAAAAATAAAACACAACAATAAAATCTAACCTAAGCACTAACAAACTTAAAAGCTCTGTGTGGAGATGAATAGGTACTCAGCTCAGTATGATGCTACGGTATGTTAATTACCTCTCGTAATTCTTGATCATGGGTAGCCATAATAAGACAAACACAAATATGATTAAATTCAAAGCAAACCATATTAAATACATGCTTATCACAATTAAATATCTACCATTTTAAACCTATAAAACTATCACTACTAACCATCACTATTAACTATCACACTTAAGAACATTTCACTGGTATATTTTAGTCACTAACTTTAATTTGGGACATATTTAACACTACAGTGCACGCGCCTCTTTATTTTACATGGGTGCTCGCGTGCTCTACCATAGTAGAAAACAATATATCAGATATTTGAAAAATGGGTAGTTTTAAAATGATAAAACTAAATAATATGTATCAACTATTTATTATTACACACAATTATTGCAAAAAATGACATTTTTAATAGAATACACATTAATTAGGAACAATTTACGATATCAAAAAGATAATCAACATTTTTGGCATGGTTGTTGAGATCAGCTCAAAAAAATATCTAATAAGCGATGACTATCTTATTGGTCACTATCCTCGCATTCGATACAGATCACAACTTGGTGATCACGACAAATCCACGTAGCACATCGCTTATACCACTTTACTTACAGTCAGTTTTATTACGCCAATACTCGCATGTACTACAATGGTAGAAGCCGAACTTAGACACCTAATTACGAGAACATGCGCTTACGCTGCCAGTGGGCGCTGTACCAATCCGTTCCGCGATTTTGTCGACGAGGCTTATTTAGGAGCGCGGGCAATCAGGTGTAAGAACGAATGAATAGTGATAAAATAAGTAAGTGCATTCTACTATAGTAGAGCACGCGTGCACTCTAGTGTTAAGGTTGAATAACGTAAAACAAACATAATATCTACCTTAGGAGTATTTATGCATGTAATGGGAATTTAAACAAATTCTACCCACAGAGGCTTGCACAAGGCTTGCGCAAAGGAATCGTACACGTGTGTGGGCGCTTCATGGAACATATCTTGGAAATGGTTCCCAAATTAAAGTGTGCTATAGTAACTATCCCGTTTGTACATACCTAATAATACTTAAATGTTACAATTTATGTTTAAAAAGTTTAATTTAGATTGCTGTAATTAATTAGTATTTCCTTCACAGACACAGCTGCGGTGTACGGCAACGAGATGTTTATAGGGGAAGCCCTCTTAAAGTTACTGCCTAAATTTAATTTAACTCGTCAAGATGTTTTCGTGACCTCTAAATTAAGTAAGTCTCCGTGCATTGACCTTGGAATAAAGTTGAACAAACTTTAGTAAGACTTGTGTTCTATAACTCTCTTCACAATTTCAGGCAACGCGGACCATGGGACTAAGAATAGGGTTATAGAGGCATTCGAGAAAACCGAGGCCAACTTAGGGTTCCCGCCTGACCTATATTTGATTCATTTTCCTGGTTCAGCGAGACTAGATCCGAAAGATCATAGAAATAAAGGGCAGAGACACGAGGCCTGGAGCGCCATGGCCCAGCTGTACGACATGGGCCGTGTCAAATCCATAGGCGTGTCGAACTTCACCGTTCAGCACCTCGAGGAATTGCTTATAGAATACCACAGCGATATTCCTGTCGTTAACCAGGTATCAAAAGTCACAGCACAATTTCTTATTATAGTTATAATGGAATCAAACGTGTCGTTTTTAATTAGGTTAATGTCCTACCTACATTTTGTTTTATAGGTAGAATGGCACCCCTGGTATCACGACGAAGACCTATTAGAGTTCTGTAATAAGAACTCTATTCAACTGCAGGGATACCACTCGCTGGGGGGAACCGAACACAGCACCAGTCTTTTGAAGAACACACTCTTCAAAGATATAGCTGACCATCACGCGGTTAGTCCATCTCAGGTGCTGCTCACTTGGTCGCTGCATAGAGGAGTCGCCGTTATACCCAAATCGACAAATGCTAATCACATTGCGCAGAATATTGCACTCAACTTTAAATTGAAGCCAGAAGAAATTGACAAAATCAATAATTTCACATCAAATCAGGTGAAGTTAGCATGGGATCCGAAAAACGTCTCTTGAAAATTAAATAAACGCAGGTAAACAGTTACAGCGACATTGTTAAGCTCTTCTAATTTACATTGTGTTCTTTTAAAAACATGGATTATTCCAAGCACTAAAAGATAATTAATCTACTAAATATATGTTAAGGATCTTTATCTATATAAAGGATGTCCCATTCATCATCATCATCATCATATCAGCCGTAGGACGTCCACTGCTGGACAAAGGCCTCCCTCATTGATCTCCAGGAATTGCGGTTGGAAGCGGCCTGCATCCAACGCCGACCTGCGGTTCTTACCAAGTCGTCTGCCCATCTTGTAGGTGGACGTCCTACGCTGCGCTTGCCGGTCCGTGGCCTCCACTCGAGAACCTTTCGGCCCCATCGGCCATCTGTTCTGCGCGCTATATGGCCTGCCCATTGCCACTTCAACGTGCTAATCCGTCGGGCTATGTCGGTGACTTGAGTTCTCCTACGTATCTCCTCATTTCTGATTCGATCCCGTAGAGAAACCCCGAGCATAGCCCTCTCCATAGCTCGTGGAGATGTCCCATTAAGACCGCCTATTTTGAATCCAGCGCCATTTTTATGTCGGTCGTACAGCTTTTTTTGAACACAGGTGTACAGGATTTCATGTGTTAATCTACACCGAGCCTACACTGGCTTTTCATAGTAGGTACATATGTATTTTTTGTATAATCTCTTAATTACTTAAGTATAAATATAGTACTAAAATAGGTATCTACATCATTATATAACCTTATTTCTCTTAGATTTATAAGAATTAAATACTCTCTCTGTGTTGAATGTGTAGAAAATTTAAAAGTTTTTATTTATAAAGTGAATTTGTGTGAAGGAAAATACAATAATATATTACACCTAATTAAAATAAAATTCAGTTCATAGATTAAATTCAAAGCACAGCACAAATTAAAGACTGCAAAGCAGATATGATCAGAAGGTCTCTTGTAAGGAAATAAACATTAAACGATTAGCTTGGCTTTATAGGATAGTAGAGTAAAGTAGCAGATTCATAATACCCGCACAATGGTATTGGACTGCAAAACTAATTCACGCTAGAGTTTATAAATCATCTGTGTCAGAAAACCATACCTACCTATAGCCCACGATCCGACTGCGTAATAAGTTTCTGCTGGGTTGCTTAACAAAATAAGTCATTATAATTAATTTTAATAAAGGATTAGATTCTTCCTTAGTATGACGTTCACCTGTTTTTAAAATAATTTATAATTAATTTCAAAGAGAGATGTGCAAAGAACTTAAAATAATCGAAATCGATGAAATTTAGTAGGTATAAAAAGAGAATATTACCTGGATTGAGACATAAAGTCTAACTTTTTATTAGCTGCAGTAAAATGACATTTAGTGGGTTGCCGGTTTTTGAAGAAAAATAAATAGGGATGTAGCTAAATGAGTGAATCATAAATGAATAATCAGTTTGGTTTTTTTTTGAGATTTAATATTAAGTTGTAATGTATTTTTTTAACCTATTATTATTACTATTCTAGAGGATTGATCTTTTTTAGTGGAAGTATAGGGAGGTACATTCAAAATGAAACAAAAACGTCATAATAATGTTATTTAATTAATTTTTGTGAACTGAATCACATCCCTATTGAGATTAGGCTGGCAACATTATTTTACGGAATGACATTTAGAAACGTCATTTTACTGCAGCTAATAAAAAGTTAGACTACTTTTTATTGTCTAATAAAAAGTTGTTTTTGTTAAAAAGCGCGAGTAGAAGCTTATGAATTATAATTTTATTTACTTAAAAAGCAAGCAATACTTACTAGTAATAAGAAAATTTATTTTGAAAAATATAATACTAGCGGCCATATTTTGATAGGCAACCCATTAGAAAAATATTAAGTACCTACTCTATTTATAATCTATACCAATATTAAAAATTCGAAAGTACGTATAACTCTGTCTCTCTGTCTGTTTATTACGTACTAGCTGACAAATCCGCAGCTTCGTACGCGTAGTTTTTCAATAAAAACATTACCCTCCTTCTGCGCAGTTGGGTAAAAAGTAGCCTATGTCACCCGGGGATATGTAGCTTCCCAACAGTGAAAGATTTTTTTAAATCTGTCCAGTAGTTTCGGAGCCTATTCAATACAAACAAACAAACAATCAAATCTTTCCTCTTTATAATATTAGTATAGATTCACGACCACACGTCTGAAATATTTGAATTAAATACAAGATGAACGTAGATTTCAAGCCTCTCGAGATTGGGCCTCAAGATGAATGTGGGCAAGACGAAGGTTATGTCGAGCATTCCCTCGACTTTCGGTCTCAAACGTCATTGTTGGAAGCGAGAAACTAGAAATGGTCGACTCATACGTTTATCTTGGCCATGTTTTATCTTTTGGCAAGGAGTATCAGATGAAGGAAATCACCAGGCGTGTTCAACTTGGATGGGCAGCTTTCAGCAAACTAGATGACATATCTACTAACATCCACGCGTATTCCACATCAATGTCTTAAAACACGTCTCTATAACCAATGTGTCCTGCCAACTATGACTTATGGCGCCGAGACATGGAGGCTCACGAAGGAGGCTGTGCACAAAATATGTGTAGCACAGAGAGCCATGGAGCGCGCCATGCCCGGCATCACACTATTACATCGAGTTCCTTATACTGAAATTTGCAAGCAGACTAAAGTACAAGATGTCAGCAAGCGAATAATGGCGCTCAAGTGAAGTTGGGTAGGACTTGGCCCGACGCAGTGATGGTGGTGGACTAAGGCACTAACAGAGTAGAGGCCGAGAACTGGACATCGAAATAGGGGACGTCCACCAGCGAGATGGGTCGACGACATC
Source organism: Philereme vetulata (assembly GCA_918857605.2). NCBI lineage: Eukaryota > Metazoa > Arthropoda > Insecta > Lepidoptera > Geometridae > Philereme > Philereme vetulata. The sequence continues at coordinate 3,846,899 of OU975484.1, forward strand.
CATAAGACCGTGGGTTGTACGTGGTTCAGACTGGCACAAGATCGGGAAGAATGGCAGAAACAAGGAGAGGCCTATGCCCAGCTGTGGGTCGACACGGGCTGAGAATGATGATGATGAACGTAGATTTCACGTAGTCGGATCTTGGGCTGTAAGAGTCAAATTAAAATATAAACCCAGAAAGATCATGCGAGTTAAATATGAAGAGACCTAGCCAGAAAAAAGTATAGGTAGGCCATTTATGAGATACCTGTATGACTTCAGTTATAGTTGATATGGGTAAGAATGGAGTAATAAATTGGGGGGTATGGAAAAATATACCAATCACTGGTTCATAAATAGTTACTAAACTACTTATGAACCAGTGATTATTTTTTCATCCCCCATCTCGGAAAGAGTATTTTTTCTCTTCGATATCTGAGTGCAATAGCCGTTTTTATCCGCTAGATAGAGGATAAAGTAAATTGAATTTAGAACATCATGTGCACTAGGTTTGTGAATTCGAAACAATATTAAACCTATTTACTTCTACCTCCATGGTGCCGAATTTATCATACAACCTTTTTTAATCGGAACCTTCTTGGTGTATTACTTTTTTTTGCATTTAGTCATTTCCTCGCTGAGGTGGGATGAAAAGTTACGTGTTGCACTCGAGTGCAAAGATTTTTCACCTCGTTCTCTTTTGATTCCCTCGCTAACGCTCAGGATTCTAATTTTTGAATCACTCGCTGCACTCGTGATTCAATTTTAGAATCCTTCGCTTGCTCGGTCATCAAATTTGAGCACGCGGTTAAAAAGCAACTTTGGACTTTTTTTTTTCAAATAACTATTTACCTAGATGGCTTGTGGCAATCTTTAAAAACTTATATCACTGCCACAAATGAGAGATAATCACACTAATATTATATATGTGAAAGTTTGGATGTTTGTTTGTTTGTTACTCAATCACATCGTAACGGCTGAACCGATTTCGATGAAATGTGGTATATATGTAGAGTATGTAACCTAGCAAGCTCGCTCACGTCCTCGTCACGCCCGCGCACAAGCTGTGCATGTCGGAGAGGTCCGTATATATAATGGGTCCCTCGGTCTACAACAGGCTGCCGGAGAAAATGAAAAGGATGCAACTTCCACCAGATAGATTAAAAAAATGCCTCGTAGAAAGTTCTTTTTACTCTGTAGATGAGTTCTACACATTGCCTATTGTTTAATTTTGTTATAAATAAATTTATTATACAATTATTAGTTGCACAGAGAGCCATGGAGCGTATCATGCTCGGCATCAAACTCTTAGATCGAGTTCCAAACGTCGAGATCCGTAGAAGAATGAAGGTTCATGACGTTGGGAATCGAGTTATGGAGCTCAAATGGTCTTGGCCGGGACACTTGGCAAGACGTAGTGATGACAGGTGGAGCAGGGTAGCGACTGAATGGTGGCCGAGGAATGGCTGTAGAAGGGTTGGACGTCCGGCAGCGAGATGGGTGGACGACATCGTTAGAGTCGCGGGCCGTCAATGGGTGAGACTAGCGCAGGATCGTGGCGACCCAGCAGCGGGTGAAGTCGGGCTGTGGATGATGATGATACAATTAATTTATAATGTTTTTATTAGCTATTTTTATTAATGCTCAATATTGTAATTATTGCTTACCTTTATATCATTTTGGTTTTGACTTGTAACTTGGCGTTATAACTAAAGAATTGTTTTGTATGAAAATTATATAAACATCTTAGGCATAGTTTGATTTTAAGGTTCCGTACCCAAAGGGTCAAACGGGACACTATTACTAAGACTCCGCTGTCAGTCTGTCTGTCCGTCCGTCACCAGGCTGTACCTCATGAATCGTGATAGACAGTTGAAATTTTCACAGATGATGTATTTCTGTTGCCGCTATAACAATAAATACTAAAAGCAGAATAAAATAAATATTTAAGGGGGACTCCCATACAACAAACGTGATTTTTTTTGTCGTTTTTTCTCGACATTGATAACGGCAATAGGTAGACGCTTGAAATATTTACAGACTATTTAGTTATATATTTACTTTAAAAATAAATAATTAAATTAAAATAAAATTATTATTTACGGAGGGGGCTCCCATACAACAAACGTGATTTTTTTGCCGTTTTTATAGATAATGGTACGGAACCCTTCGTGCGCGAGGCCGACTCGCACTTGGCCGGTTTTATTATAAGGACTTCCACTCCACACGCTAGCAGCCCCGCACCGCTTCCGTTGTGCATTGCTGTCGAAGCGCGGTGGGCCAAACACGGTTTTTGAATTGAATCGCAATAAAGTAGCCCTAGCAAGCGCCTGACATAAAGTCAGCTGATGCCGACTTAATTTTGTCAGGCGTCATCTTACACTAGATGATCGTACCATCACACTAGTAAACTCACATTATCCTTGAAATATGTAGTTATACCGTCTTTTGTCTCTTTCTATCTGATTTAAAACTGCCGGTCAATGCAAAAGACAAAACACAGTGTAACTTTTCCTGACACAGTAAGGATAATTTCTACCTTGGTAGCTCAAGGTGGGCTTCAGAAACAATAGATCTTCAGTATTCTGGGAGGTCCTCTATGTGTAATAGAAATAGAACATATATATTTTACGCTGCAAACAAAACTTCTACGCAAGCGAAGTGTATTAGGACGCCCTCCGGCTAGATGGAGTGACGATTTGCGCGCTGTGGCAGGCAAAGATTGGATGAGAAGAGCTGAGGATCGGGCTCAATGACGCACCCTGGGAGAGACCTACGTCCAGCAGTGGACTGTTATAGGTCGATGATGATGATGAAACAAAACTTATTTTAAGATATCAAAATAGAAAAACCAGCCATGTGCGAGTCGGACTCGCGCACGAAGGGTTCCGTACTGTTATCTATAAAAACGGCAAAAAAATCACGTTTGTTGTATGGGAGCCCCCTTAAATATTTGTTTTATTTTAATTTAATTATTTATTTTTAAAGTGAATATATAACTAAAAATTCTGTGAATATTTCAAGAGTCTACCTGTTGTCGTTATCAATATCGAGCTAAAACGAGCATAAAATTCACGTTTGTTGTATGGGTGCCCCACTTAAATATTAGTTTTCTTCTGTTTTTAGTATTTGTTGTTATAGCGGCAACAGAAATACCTACATCATCTGTGATAATTTCAACTGTCTAACTATCACGGTTCATGAGATGCAGCCTGGTGACAGACGGACAGACAGACAGACAGCGAAACCTCAGTAATAGGGTGCCGTTTTACCCTACAAACTAACAAAATAATATATTTTGACGGTATTTAACCCTCGGTGTGCGAATCATACTCGTGCTTGATCGGTCATGCTTTGAGAATAGTCAAGCGCTACTCGATCCATACGATGGTAAAGTGAAGTGATAGAAGATTGAGGACTTGTTGTTTCCGACATTATACCTAATGTAATAAGTAAATGCTAGCAATGTTTTGCTTGCTAATTTCATAAAAACAAACCTAGGTTAGGTTAGATAACCTAAGTCCATGAAATATGAACTATTGTATTGTAATAATTCATCCATAGACATATTCACATGTACACATAACTACACATCAAGCTATACATTTCCAGTATAAGCTGACCTCTCATTCTACGAAAAGCCTACACAATGCAAGGTCAGCTTATACTGGATAGTATAGTCATAGTACTAGAATAGAATATGTGTAGCCGTGTGTACTTAGACTAGTCATATAAACAGAAAAAAATATAAATTATCAAAATTAACAAATTATTAAATAACTTAATAACAATATTAAGTATATACAAAGTTAATTAATTGGTTGCAGCAAAAGCATTGTCAGATTGCATAAATTTAATTCAGCCTAACTAATAAACGAATTATGTCACAATCAATTAATTATAATTAATATATATATATATATATATTTAAGCTTTTTTTTAAACTATGATGATGAACTAACTCTATAAATGGGAATTTTGTTTAAAAATTACCTAGCAAGTTTAGTAAGTTAGAATCGGAATCACTGCTAGAAAAGTTATCAAAACAAATGACGTCGCAAGTAGGTAGGTTATTTATTTAGATCGTGATTACAAGTTGATATGAGTGTCGCCGAGTCGACCCGCATTCGGTAAGTCAGTCAACGTAGTGACGCTGTGAGAGCACCGCGTGCTTGCTTCGTAAACATTCACATTCCATTTTCAATAAACTCGTGTTATTTAAAAAAAAACCTTGAATTAAAAGTGCGTCTACGATGCCAGCTTTGGTTATAATATTGTTAGCCATAGTGGGTGCTATTTTCCTGGCGTTTGGGCTTCTGGATTCGATATGGAGTGTTCTGGAGCTGGTAGCCTCGTATCTGATGCCTTACTTCCTGCCGGCAGAGGTGCAACCTCTGGCGAAGAAGTTTGGACCTTGGGCTGGTATGTATTGAATCTCCAGTGAGTTTCTAGGGTCTATAATACAAAAGAAAGCTATGAAAGACTTTAGTAGCTCATCCTAAGTAGCCTAAGTAGGCTTTAACAATTTTATGTATAAATAAAATACTCTAGGAAGGTTCTACGAAGTGTCTACAAATGGTCTATTAAATTACCTATTATAAATGGTTGTCCTTTTAGTTAAAACACTGTTAAACCATGATGGCCGATCGGATTTGAAACTACCTTCCATGCAAATATTAAAACACGTGTGATTATTCCAAGGACAAATCGAATTTTTTAGTCATCTGGGTCAAACATCGAACTTGTAATAACTTAATTTAATTTCATTTGTTCTTAACTTTGACAAATTACATGTGCTTGGATAAGTCAGATCAAACAATATAAAATATGACACATTCATACAAATAATACATATAAATGCGAAAGTAACTATGTATGTTTGTTTGGTACCTGTTTCATGACTAAACGGCTAAACGGATCGTAATGAAATTTGTCATGAAGATAGATTATACCCTGGGGAAGGACATAGGCTATCTTTTTTCTCAGAAAATAATCTTGAAGGGGGTGAAACAGGGGTTGAAACTTTGTATGGGTAATCCATAATTCCTCATGTTATAGATCTGAAAATTCATTTTAGGCTTTTGGTAAGAAATAAAGAAATGCGTGTTTCTAACTTTTTTGCAAAACTAATCCCTAAAGGGGTGGGGGGGGGGGGGGGGGGGGGGTCAAGTAAGGGGTTAAAAACATATGGTATTCTTTAGATGCACTCCCTATGTACAATTACAGATAGATTGTGACCGGGATTGGGACATATGTTACTTTTTACCCCGACTGCGCAGGATGGTAATGTTTTTATTGGCAAACTACGCGTGCGAAGCCGCGGGCGGGTCAACTAGTAATTACATAATCAACAGAAACATTGTATACTTACAGTTAATACATTTTATAAAAAGAAAAGAGTGAAACAGTTCTTAATAATAACAGTTTATATACTTAATGCTTTGTTTTATACATGATTCCGAAGTCACGATATCAAATTAGTCTAGAAGTCTATTTCAAATCAAATCAAATTTAAATAATTTGTAAATAATTGCGAATATGGGTTAGTATCAGTCTGACCGAATTCGTCTATAATCAGCGTTTATTGCATGCAATTTCCATCAGCGTTCTACCATACAAAAACTAATATCAATATTATAAAATTATTGAAGAGACTTATCGCTAAGAAACTCATTTATATTGAACTATGCCTTTTTTATTAATATTAGTTTCAAGTTTCTCTTGAACACACTGAGACTGGAAGGACCCAGTTCATAACATACTCAGGTAGGTGGTTATATGTACATGTATTTGTGGAGCCATACACATCACACTCTGATTAAACAAGGCTGTCGTATGCGGGAAACAAATTTTATTACGATGCCGTTTACTAAGAGGTCCATATTTGTTTTAATGAATGTTGAGATTTCGTAGATAATACAGACATGGGAGAGTCAAAATCCTAAGCTCCGTGAAATAGGGCATACAGTTGTCAGTTTTCTGCAACTTGCATAATGCTCTGATACCTACTTCTTTTGAGAGATGAATAAAATACAGTGTAAACTCTATATAACGACACTCAAGGGACTGAGCATATTTTGAACCCTCCGTCGTCCGAGACACGTTCTCGGAGACCCGGATGACGAAATCACTTCCGCTAATGCGGGTGAGTCATCCACATTAGACAGAGCAAACACTCCACAAATACACCGACCTCGCCGGCGAGGTCGACGAGTCCCATTAGTCGCCGCCTACACGAGGTACAAGCACGTACCCGGGCGTTTCTCTCCTATCCCCGTCCCGGCAACAGCCCAAGCCGAGGTTCGTACCTAAGTGGTGCCCGTGCGCTAGTTGCCTCATCAAAAATAAAATTATAGGGCTGAGCGCCTTCTGCGCTCGCCAAAAACTCGGTTAAGCTGCAACGGCCTCAGAGGCCAACAGCGAGAAAAGTCCATTCGAAAAAAAAAAAAAAAAAAAGAGCATATTTTGACGTTATAGAGAGTTGTCGTTAAATGGAGAGAAGTAAAATCTGTATTAGAAAAAGAAAACGTTTATTTCTGATTTGTCTTGTTAAATAGTACCTACAATAAAAATCTGTTTTAATTTTCTCTCCCGCCTCTATCGCGCGTATCATCAAAACTTTTTCGTCAATACACAGTGATTTTCTCTTACTAGCCATGTTTACAATTTGAAAGTTTGTGAGCTACTAAGAATATGACAACGTATAGATAAAATTCATCACTTCTACTAACAACAGTCTGCAGCTACACGTGCAAGCAATCCCATTTTGTAAACAAAAGAACGGATTTCTTAGAAAGTTTGGTGTGTATGATGCCGACAGTAGAGTTTATTATGGTCTAGGATAATAAAACGACAAAAGGATATACACAGCTGCGCAGTTTTTACTAATTTGGCAACTTAAAAAGAACTTTTTATTACAAATTGTTGTCGTTATTGAGAGTGGGTGTAAATACAGAGATTACCATTGTATGCAAGACAAGCTAAACCAACCAAAGCCGAATGATTTCGACGATTTAGAGAGTTTGTCGTTAAAACGAGTGACGTTACATGGAGTTTACACTGTATATGTTCTTTGCGTGTGGAGTTGCCCCAAAAAATAATTCCATATCTTAATACCGATTCTACACATCCATAATAAGCGGTTATCATAGCAGACACATTAACAATTTTTCGGAGCGTGTACCTGCATTGCATACGAATATTGATTAAGTCTCTTAGATATTTTCTTTAAATTGTATTAATCTTCGTTTGGCCACAATCTCACCTGGTAAGCGATGATGTGGATTGTGGTCAAGATGAAGCACGAAGGTCTAGACTGGAATAATCTGTTACATATTAGTGTCAACGTGCGATTTTCAATTTAAATTTTAGTCTAAATTTAATCCTAAAAACTAAGCGGTCTCAACTTGATCATTAGTATGTAATTTACATTATTGTTAAATCGCTTACAACTTTGATTACCTAATGGTTTCCCCGAACTGAATCATTATTTTTATATTATTAAAGGGATTTTTATTAATTACCCCGGTAAAATCTCAGAAAATATTCTCCACAATCTTTGACTCTCAAAATACCTATATGCGCGATATAAAGACAACCATCATCGTATCACATTTCAAATATGTTTTGTCAAATCGTTTTTAAATCAAAATAACTGAAAAAATATGGCATGCAAGTAAACAAAATTGCGTGTTTTGCTTTCCTGTGACTTCATCTGAAGTCGTTTAATATATTTTTTATGTAAAAGTCACTTTTGAGAAAATGCATACAAAGAATTCACACACACGAGAATTCACTTGACCTAACTTACTTTGACTTTGTGTTATCCGTTGCAGCTCATTTCGATTCGTAGCTTCCAAACTGATGGACGAATTTGAATGTGGGTTTTTTATAGACAAACCAGCTGACCCGACCGCGGCTTCGCGCGCTTGAAATTTCCCGTTTCCGTTGGAACTTCGGTATAAAAACTGTATAAAACACTCTTGTTCAAATGACGCGACACTTCATGTAAATGACTCAACGTCAATGAACGACAGTTAAACTAAATGGATATTGTTCATACAAAACTACTAAAATCGCGATTAAAGAATGGGGGGGGGGGGGGGGGGGGGGTAAAATACTTTAAGACCTATTTTCGTACCTACCAAATAAACAAAAAAATTAGTGAATATCGGTCGAAATTTTTATATATTAGAATTTATAGCAAAAGAGACAAACTCAATATTTGTTCATTCATTAAAAGTACAAGGATAATTTTGAAACGTCAATTTGAACCGCCCCTGTTTCTCCGCGACCAAGCCTGGATATTCTACAAGTAGAACACAAGGAATTGATAAAAAAAGTGTTCTAACGACAGGCGTAGGTACGTTCAGCAAGATCAACATTTAGTTGTGTGACCGTCCATGGTATTTATAACTTAGCGCTACGCTGCTTTGTAGCTGTCAATTTAATACCTAAACCACAGAGATATAATACCAGGCCAAAATCAATATAAATGGCTGTTACATTTGTTTACGAAATGAGTGCCTTGACCCAAGTTGTAAAGAAGTTTTCAAACTGGTTTGACAGCTAAAAGCACCAATATGGATAGAATTACCTAGGTCGGCCAGGGTCTGCCTGTAATTATGTAAGTAGAGGAAAAAATGTTTTAACAAGAGCACTGGGTGTTGCACGTCATAAAATAGTAACGGATGGTAGTGATCATACATCATACATATAATATACCTTGAAATACAATATATATAATATACAATATAACTTGAAACTTGGAAAGGTTCTCGGACTAATTTTAGAAGTCATTCATAAGATAGATACCCTAGGTAACCCTATATTGAATTATCACATAAACAGAAATAAATACAAAACTAAATACTAAGCTAGAATAAAAACCGGACAAGTGCGAGTCGGACTCGCGCACGAAGGGTTCTGTACCATCACTACATAGTATAAAACAAAGTCGCTTCCCGCTGTCTGTCCCTATGTATGCTTAGATCTTTAAAACTACGCAACAGATTATGATGCGATTTTTTTTAATGGATAGAGTGATTTAAGAGGAAGGTTTATATGTATAATATAGTAGAGTATATGTATAATATAGTATACATGCTGAATATAGTAGAGAAACACTGATAATTTAAGAGGTTTCTAATGTGGTGTCGTAAATTAACCCATTTTTTTGCGCTTACATTGCAAACGCGGGCTGAACCCTACGAGATAGATCAAAATAATGTACTACAGTATTGTACACATTAAAAATTTCTACTAAAAAATTCTTGATGGTATATGTCTATCACTTAGGGATAACTCACAATAACTATATAGTATAAAATGAAGTCGCTCCCGCTGTCTGTTCGCTTAGATCTTTTAAACTACTCAACCGATTTTAATGCAGTTTCCAGCAATAGATACAGTGATTCAAGAGGAAGGTTTATATGTATAATACGAGTACATAGGTAGTAACTGCGAAACTAACTGTTTGTTTGTTTGTTACCTTTTCATAACTAAAGGGCTGAACGGATCGTAATGAAATTTGTCAAGGAGATAGATAATAATCCTGGGGAAGGACATAAGCTACTTTTTACCCGAGTGCGCAAAGCGCAAAAAGAGGGTAATGTTTTAATTGAAATACCACGCATGCGAAGCCGCGGGCGGGTCAGCTAGTTATCTATAAAAACACAATAAAATCATATTTGTTGTATGGGAGCCCCCCCCGTAAATATAATTTTATTTTGATTTAATTACTTATTTTTAAAGTTAATAATATAACTCAATATTTTGTGAATATTTCAAGCGTTTACCTGTTGCCGTTATCAATATCGAGCAAAAACGAGCAAAAAATCACGTTTGTTGTATGGGAGCCCTCTTAAATATTTATTTTATTCTGTTTTTAGTATTTGCTGTTATAGCGGCAACAGAAATACTTACATCATCTGTGAAAATTTCAACTTTCTAACTATCACGGTTCGTGAGATACAGCCTGGTGACAGACGGACAGATAGACAGACAGCGGAGTCTTAGTAATAGGGACCCGTTTGATCCTCTGGGTACGGAACCCTAAAAACACAATACAATAGATGGACTTATCGCTGAGAGCAATCTCTTCCAGGCAATCTTCAGTGTCAAAACTTGCCAATTTGAGACAGATGTGCATTGTTTGCTTGGCTTGGGACGCGGGCTCTGAGAGCAGAGAATAGGCCGGGGACCTCAGTTTTTGAAGATGATTAACAGACTTCAAAAAAAGGAGGAGATTATCAATTCAGCTGTATATTTTTTTAAGTTTATTGCGTCTGAATTTCGTCATTTATCCACCAATTTAAAAAAATCTTCATCAAAAGGATATAATTTCCGATTGGTCCCGTAGAAGTTACATTAAAAACGATTTAGTAGTTTGATTAACTCAGTTATATGTTTTTGTTAACGCGCCGGCGAACCCTGAGCGCAACTTCAATTCGGACGCGTCAAAAACTTCGGCCTGAATATCGCTATCCCTGTTTAGTGACGAAGTTTAGCCACGCAGAGCGACAGTGATAGCAATAGAACGATTCTAAATTGGATTAGATTTTGACCGTGTTCCGTAATACCAAAAATGATGACTGAAAACTTGTTGTATTTTTTTCAATGTGTTGTTATTCTGTAACTAGACGATATAATCTATGTTCCCATGACTAGGATACGTAAGATGTTGTTGTTTTTAATACGAAACAATTAGGTTGAAAACAGGTCTTTTATGACGTAAAAACATGCAGAACGCGATACGCTTCTATTTCATTTTAGGTAAATATTTTGATCTAATATATGGTTGGGAACCTAGATAAATACTATTCAAATTAAAATAATACCTTTTTAAGGTAGAAATATGCTCCAATTAGATATGATCTTGGTAGTACGTGTTGTATGGGCGATTGTCCTTCCGGTGTCCCCTTAAAAGTGGCAAGTAGCAGCATTAGCAAAGCATCGCACATAAGCATAACCCGCAGGATAAACGTGGAGGACCATATCTAGGACAAAATAGGTATAGTTAAAATCAGGCAGGCCATATGCTTGTTCCATCACCAGGAAATATAATTTAAAAAAAAAGTAAAACCAACACAAGAGGTAAATGAACTAATTACAAATGTGAAGGGAATTCTTACCTGCGTTGTCTTGGTTTTTGACTTGTTGTTTATATAATTATGGTACCTGATAGGTACCTTTACGTTTGGTTTACGATCACTGGGAAGATTCAAGGGCGGAGACCAAAATGTCGTAGCCCCAACGCTGGTCGGACTAAATAAGCATCACACTTGACACTCAACTTGTGGAGGAATTGAATAGAATAGATAGAATAATTTATTTCAGACAATATCCATAGGATATACAAAACATAAAAGTAATAATTATACAAATACAAAGGAAGAACAAGGCGAATAACTTTATAAGAGAGTGGATCATGACTACTCTGCAGTAGGAAACACAATGAGTAACCTAGATAGGACAAAAATCGTCTGCGCTGTTTATATAGACTTAACAAATGCTTTTGACTACGTAGATCACAGTATCCTTCTATCTAAGCTTGAAAGTTATGGAGTTTGAGGTAACATCCTAAGCCTTATTAGATCTTATCTAAGTAACAGAAAACAAGCCACTCTAATAACTCGCATCTGTCCAAAGATAAAGATAACATATATTTATTTTGCTTAACATGTGTGGGTTAACATACATTTAACATAATCTATTAATTAGCATGCTGGATCTTATTGTAGTGGCAGTAACAACATGTTTTACCAAGAGTGGTATGCAAAAATAATGAGATGACGTGCCAGAACATATTAAACATTTTTTTTCCTTTTAACGGATTTAAATAGCAAAAGAAACATATCATTACAAATCAAATACAAATTATTATGTACTACAAATTAATTAATGTCAAATACCTACAACAATAATAAAATAAAATATAAAATTAAATCAAAACAACAAACTAATAAATGAACTGATTTATACGTTTAGCTACCGTGAGACTAAATATGGAGTACCTCAGGGAAGTGTTTTAGGACATCTTCTCTTTATTTATAAATAATATGCCTAAAATGATTGCAGAAGAGATGGTATTTTTCGTTGATGACAGTACCTACTGTAATTTTCACGCAAACTTTTAAATCAGACCTAGAATCTTCAATTATAAGTGCTAAAGAAAGATAATTAAATGGCTTTAGCAAAATAATTTATTAATTAATTTGGACAAAACTAATCTTATGACATTTTCTAATAAAAAAGTAAGCAATTGGACATTAATATAAATTCATCATCATCATCATCAGCAGGAAGACGTCCAATGCTGAACATAGGCCTCCCCCTTAGATCGCCACAACGAGCGGTTGGTAGCCGTTTGCGCCCAACGGCTCCCCGCGATTCTTACTAGATCGTCGGTCCACCTTGTGGGGGGCCGGCCTACGCTGCGTCTTCCAGTCCGTGGTCTCCACTCGAGAACCTTTCTTTCCCCAACGGTTATCGGTTCTACGAGCGATGTGGCCTGCCCATTGCCACTTCAACTTGCTAATTTTGAGAGCTATGTCGGCAACTTTAGTTCTTCTGCGGATTTCCTCATTGCGGATTTTGTCACGCAAAGAAACCCCTAGCATAGCCCTCTCCATAGCTCGTTGAGCGACCTTGAGCTTGGTCATGAGGCCATGAGTAAAGGACCACGTTTCAGTGCCATAGGTCATCACTGGCAACACACACTGGTTGAAGACTTTAGTCTTCAGGCTCTGGGGAATTTTGGACGAGAATATATCGCGAAGTTTCTCGAACGCTGCCCAGCCGAGTTGGATTCTTCGTGCGACCTCTTTGTCGAAGTTGGACTTACCTAATTAGACAGTTTGTCCTAGGTATACATATTCGTCGACAACTTCGAGAGTATCGCCCCCAACAACTACCGGTACGGGTGCAACATGGATATTTGACACGATTTTCGTCTTATCCATGTTCATTTTAAGACCCACCTGTTGGAAGACCCTACTGAGGTCGTTGAGCATGGTATCAAGTTCCTCGAGCGATTCGGCCATAATGACTATATCATCGGCAAAACGAAGGTGAGTGATGTTTTCGCCATTGGTATTGATGCCAAGTCTGTCCCAGACCAAGAGTTTGAAAACGTCCTCCAATGCGTTCGTGAACAGTTTCGGAGAAATTACGTCTCCCTGTCTCACGCCTCTCTGCAATTGGATTGGTTCCGTACTCTGGTCCTGTAGACGGACTGACATAGTGGCGTTACTATACAAACACTTCAACACTTCGATATACCTATAGTCGATTTGGCATCGCTGAAGAGACTGCAGTACCGCCCAGGTCTCGATTGAATCGAAGGCTTTTTCATAGTCCACAAACGCTAGACATAACGGCCGATTATACTCCTCGGTCTTCTGTATAATCTGGCGTAGCGTGTGGATGTGGTCTATGGTACTAAAGCCTTTTCGGAAACCGGCTTGTTCGGGAGGCTGGAAGTCATCGAACCTGCGTGCGAGACGGTTCGTAATCACTCTCGAAAACAGCTTGTAAACGTGGCTCAAGAGCGAGATGGGCCTGTAGTTCTTTAATAAGGTTTTATCACCTTTTTTAAAGAAAAGCACCACCACGCTCTTATCCCACGCTTTTGGCGTGGTTCCTTCAAGGACAAACGGAGTTAAATAACTTCTGGAGGACATGAAGTACCGGTTTTCCACCCGCTCTCAGAAGTTCTTTCGTAACTCCATCCTCACCTGGTGCCTTGTTGTTTTTAAGCTGTTTCAGAGCGATCCTAATCTCGTACAGGCTGATGTCCGGGATGTCTTCGGTATAGTGTCGGGTTAGTTTGGCTCTGGTGTCCTGAGCCAACTGACAAACGGACAAATATAAATTACATAAGACATAATATTAATCAAGTTGAGATCACTAAGTTTATTCTTTTTACACCTTGGCCAATCTTCCATTAAGCAAGGATCCTCTCCATCCAAAGGTTGTCTGGAAGATATCGCTTTGTTAAGCGATAAGACCTCCCATTATGTTTACTTTTATTTGTTTTTTTCTTTAAATCTGTTGTGTCTAGCTTGTAAGGTATAATAAAGAATTTTCATTCATTCATTCACTAAGTTTTTAGGATTAAATTTAGATTACAATTTAAATTGGAAATTGCACATTGATACTATAATATGTGAGAGACTTAATCAATTTTTGTATGCAATGTTACATGCTTCGAAAAATTGTTGATGTGTCTGCTGAAGAAGTGTATCAGAGCAATATGCAAGTTGCAGAAAACTGACAGCTGTAAGCCCTATTTCACGGAGCTTAGAATTTTGACTCTCCCATGTCTGTATATCTACGAAATCGCAACATTCATTAAAACAAATATGGAAATCTTTTAGTACCGTAAGAGTAAACGGTATCATAAAAAGGTATACTCGTACTACAATATGAGTTTCCTAGCGATAGGTAAATACCTTGAATAATTTTATTGAATCTGAGATTTAATTATTAATTTTCTAATTTATAACAAATTTATTTTTATTAATTTTTGTTGTTCTATTTTATAATATAACACTTATAACGCTGATTAAAATTGCATGCGACAGGCGCTGATTATGGACAAACTCAAACTGTATCACTAACCACATGACTATTAATAATTTGATTTGATTTGGATATCGATGCTCAGAGAGAGAGAGAGAGAAAGAAAGATACTTTTGTATTCGTATGACGCATGTGGTTATTCATCATTAGGATCATTTTGAACCTTGCTGGGCCTCTCTCTGTTTGTCTATAGTCCTGTGCCAGTACAACCCATGATGGTCTTAACACTATCGTAGACTCTTCTTGCAAGTTTTTTTTTTATTAATTATTGGCTTGCGTTTGACCACGGTCTCGCCTGATGGTAAGTGATGATGCAGTCTACATTGGATCACGCTTGCCTAGAAGAAACCTGTTATCTCGCGACTTGAAGACGCCCAGGTTGTCAGGAAACACAGACTCGGTCAAGGCGTTCCATATTGGCGGTGCGCATAATAAAAGTGGAAGATAACCGCTTTGTGCGTATGAGAGGTATTTCAACCTCACAAATAAGGAACCGTTTCCTTCATCCAATTTAGTTCTACTTATACAGGATGTAAAAAGGCTTACCGTAAACTTGAGGGCTCCCTTCAGTGTAAGCAATTTTATATATGCGCCAAAGATACATACCAGTACCAAAAGTGGAACCAAAAGTGGAACTGCTATTCCATACTTTGGCGACCTCCGTTGCGCAGTAGGCGAACCCGCCCCGGAACAAATGTTTGTATGATCTACAGATATTTGTTCAGAGTCTGGTTGTTTTTCTATATATTATAAGTATGTATTTACAAAAAAAGTATATAAGTATTCTACCAGTTATCTGGTCCCCATAGTACACACGGCTACAGTGGTACCTACCATTCGTTAGGGCAACAATATAACCATGTCTAGACTCTACCTACAGTCATAGTGTCGCAAGTTACGACGTCTCGTAACAAACATAAATCCAACCTTATTAGAAAATTGAAAGTAAGCGGTAACAGTCCGTAGCAACGCGCATCTTGCCGGCGCCGGCGCGGGCGCGCACCTATTGCGTCATTTTAAATTGTAGCCACAGCCTTCGATCTTATTTCATGGTCAATTAGTCAAATACTTTCGACTGCCATATTTTAAGCAATAAATACATTTTATTTGCCTATGCAAATAAAAAATAAATGTGGATTAGGTGTTGTTGAAAATAATAGGTACCTAATACAAACGTAGCTAGCTAGCTTCTGCAAAAAGTCTATAAATGGCTGAACTAGAAAATATCTTTATTGCACACCATCACACTAATATTATAAATGCGAAAGTTTGGATGTTTGTTTGTTACTCAATCACATCGTAACGGCTGAACCGATTTCGATATAATTTGGTATGTATGTAAATTATAACCTGGATTAACACATAGACTACTTTTTGTTGACAAACAAGGCGTGCGAAGCCGCGGGCGGAAGTTAGTTAAAAATAAACAAATGACAGAAAAAACACTTTTAAATCATAGGCACAATGGGCGGCCTTATCGCTTATAGCGATCTCTTGTAGGCAACCTTGGGTTAGAATGTGAACTAGTTAATTTTTAGGTATTTTACATTATTTAAAATTTGTACCTACCTATTTTTTCTGTGCATCATAATAAAGATATATTTGTATTGAAACAAGCGAGATATATCTTTCTACAAATTAAACTTCTAATAATGTCAATGATCGAGAACACTAAACGACGGAAGAGCATACTAAAGTAACCATGTACATTATATTCTACCGACATATCATGGACATATATTCTACGGACATATCATGGACATATATTCTACCGACATATCATGGACATATATTCTACCGACATATCATGGACATATATTCTACGGACATATCATGGACATATATTCTACCGACATATCATGGACATATATTCTACGGACATATCATGGACATATATTCTACCGACATATCATGGACATATATTCTACGGAAATATCATGAACATATATTCTACGGACATATCATGGACATTATATTCTACCGACATGTCATGGACATATATTCTACCGACATATCGTGGACATATATTCTACCGACATATCATGGACATATATTCTACGAACATATCATGAACATATATTCTACGGACATATCATGGACATTATATTCTACCGACATATCATGGACATATATTCTACCGACATATCATGGACATATATTCTACGGACATATCATGGACATATATTCTACCGACATATCATGGACATATATTCTACGGATATATCATGGACATATATTCTACCGACATATCATGGACATATATTCTACGGAAATATCATGAACATATATTCTACGGACATATCATGGACATTATATTCTACCGACATGTCATGGACATATATTCTACCGACATATCGTGGACATATATTCTACCGACATATCATGGACATATATTCTACGAACATATCATGAACATATATTCTACGGACATATCATGGACATTATATTCTACCGACATATCATGGACATATATTCTACCGACATATCATGGACATATATTCCACCGACATATCATGGACATACATATATTCTACCGACATATCATGGACATATATTCTACGGACATATCATGAACATATATTCTACGGACATATCATGGACATATACTCTACGGACATATCATGAACATATATTCTACGGACATATCATGGACATATATTCTACCGACATATCATGGACATATATTCTACGGACGTATCATGAACATATATTCTACGGACATATCCATGGACATTATATTCTACCGACATATCATGGACATTATATTCTACCGACATATCATGGACATATATTCTACCGACATATCATGGACATATATTCTACCGACATATCATGGACATATATTCTACCGACATATCATGGACATATATTCTGTGCATAGTACATATATTAGGTCTTTACCTATGAAATTGAAGATTCGTATAAAAATTTTAATATAAAAAAAGTTAGGTATTTTTTTAAGTCATTTAGATGTCAGTTTGTTTAATCCTTTTACTGTAGAAGTGCCGGACGGCTATGAAGTTAGCGAAAGCGTTTTGTACTGCCTCTCGGGTGTTGATTTTTTTCCACTTAAAAATTGAAAAATTTTGAAAAAAGTAGAATTCTGTTGAGACTAACGCTTACGTTTGTCGTACATGATCCACTTTTTATCGCAGGTAACAATTTGATTTAGAATTCCCTCGTTTCTATGCCGATTCAGTAGGTAGTGCTATGCATGCTTCGACGCGTTAGTCTCGCTGTTGGTCGCTTAGTTCGTGTGGCACCCACTTATCTAGCTTTTTTAGGGTTTCGTACCCAAAGGGTAAAACGGGACCCTATTACTCCGCTGTCTGTCTGTCTGCCCGTCTGTCACCAGGCGGTATCTCATAAACCATGATAGTCAGACAGTTGAAATTTTCACAGATGATGTATTTTTGTTGCCGCTATAACAATAAATACTAAAAACAAAATAAAATAAATATTTAAGGGGGGCTCCCATTCAATAAACTTGATTTTATTGCTCGTTTTTGGACGATATTGATAACGACAACAGGTAGACGCTTGAAGTATTCACAGAATATAGAGTTATATTATTCACTTTAAAAATAAATAATTAAGTTGAAATAAAATTAATATTTAAGAAGGGCTCCCATACAACAGACATGATTTTTTACCGTTATAGATAATTGTACAGAACCCTTCGTGCGCAAGTCAGATTCGCACTTGGCTGGTTTTATCTTTCCGATTTGACGCAAGTGCTTCAATGTTCTTTTGAGTGTCAAACTCCAAGGCCCGCAGCAAGCTCAGCCGTAGATTGAGTTGGATCCGCCGCTTCCACTATTGCCTTTAATGAGGATCCGTAACGTTTTTAGTTGAGAATGCAGATTTACAGAGCTAAGAAATCCTTAAGGGCCCTGTCTTCTGTTACCCGTTTTATGTGAATATTTCGAACAAGTCTGTGCCTCGGTTGATAAAGAGAGATAAACAAAAATAAATACACCCAAAGTTTGATTCATCAAAACTTAGCCAAACGGCTTGTGGGCACTGTGAAATTTATATTACTGTATTTTATTTATTGGTGGAGGGGCATGAGACAACTAAACTTTCAAGTTTATGCGACATCCATCATCATCATCATTTTGAGACGTCCCTTTTTTAGTTTTTGGAGAGGCATAAGGCAACTTTCTTAGTAAATTTTCATGTTTATGCGACATCCATTATCATCATTTTGAGACGTCCCATATTTTTTTTAGATTTTGGTGGGCATAAGGCAACTTTCTTCGTAAATTTTCAAGTATATGCGACATCTACAAGGATCACTTTAAAACGTCCAATATTTTTTTTAGTTTTTGGAGGGGCGTAAGGCAACTTTCTTAGTAAATTTTCAAGTATATGCGACATCCATCATCATCATTTTGAGATGTCCCATATTTTTTTTAGATTTTGGTGGGCATAAGGCAACTTTCTTCGTAAATTTTCAAGTATATGCGACATCTACAAGGATCACTTTAAAACGTCCAATATTTTTTTTAGTTTTTGGAGGGGCGTAAGGCAACTTTCTTAGTAAATTTTCAAGTATATGCGACATCCATCATCATCATTTTGAGATGTCCCATATTTTTTTTAGATTTTGGTGGGCATAAGGCAACTTTCTTCGTAAATTTTCAAGTATATGCGACATCTACAAGGATCACTTTAAAACGTTCAATATATTTTTTTTAGTTTTTGGTGGGCATAAGGCAACTTTCTTCGTAAATTTTCAAGTATATGCGACATCTACAAGGATCACTTTAAAACGTTCAATATATTTTTTTTAGTTTTTGGAGGGGCCGTAAGGCAACTTTCTTAGGAAATTTTAAAGTATATGCGACATCTACAAGGATCACTTTAAAACGTTCAATATATTTTTTTTAGTTTTTTAGGGGCCGTAAGGCAACTTTCTTAGGAAATTTTCAAGTATATGCGACATCTACAAGGATCACTTTAAAACGTTCAATATATTTTTTTAGTTTTTGGAGGGGCCGTAAGGCAACTTTCTTAGGAAATTTTAAAGTATATGCGACATCTACAAGGATCACTTTAAAACGTTCAATATATTTTTTTTAGTTTTTGGAGGGGCCGTAAGGCAACTTTCTTAGGAAATTTTCAAGTATATGCGACATCTACAAGGATCACTTTAAAACGTTCAATATATTTTTTTTAGTTTTTGGAGGGGCCGTAAGGCAACTTTCTTAGGAAATTTTAAAGTATATGCGACATCTACAAGGATCACTTTGAAAGGTCGAATATTTTTTTTTTAGTTTTTGGAGGGGGGCGTAAGGCCACTTTCTTAGTAAATTATCAAGTATATGCGACATCTATAAGCATCACTTTGAAACACTTTTTTCCTCAGCAAATTATCCAATTTATGTAAAACTTTGCACACCGGTAGAACTAAAATAAAAATTCCAGACTAAAAACGTTCTGATCTGATGATGGAGTCAGGAGCTGTTCCGTGGAACTCCATAGCAAGTTGTCCGATTGAGGTCAAACTATGAATACTGGTAGAATTTTAATAAAAATACTTTACTATTTTTAAAACGCTCTGATCTGATGATGAAGTCAGGAGCTGTTCCATAGAACTCCTCAGCAAGTTGTCCGACTGAAATAAAACTTTGCACATCGGTAGAACTAAAATGAATATTTTCGACTACACTAAAAACGCTCCGATTTGATGATGGAGTCAGGAGCTGTTCCATGGAACTCCTCAGCAAGTTGTCCGACTGAAATAAAACTTTGCACATCGGTAGAACTAAAATGAATATTTTCGACTACACTAAAAACGCTCCGATCTGATGATGGAGTCAGGAGCTGTTCCATGGAACTCCTCAGCAAATTATCCAATTGATGTAAAACTTTGCACACCAATAGAACTAAAATAAAAATTCCAGAGTATTCTAAAAACGTTTTGATCTGATGATGAAGACAGGAGCTGTTCCGTGGAACTCCTCAGCAAGTTGTCCGATTGAGGTCAAAGTATGCATACTGGTAGAATTTAAATGAAAATACTTTACTATACTAAAAGCGCTCTGATCTGATGATGGAGTCAGGAGCTGTTCCATGGAACTCGTCAGCAAGTTGTCCGATTGAAGTAAAACTTTACCCACCCGTAGAACTAAAATGAAAATAAATCACAAAAGTTATCTAAGTAAATTTGTTTCAGATAGAGACTTCGTTATATTTCTCCTGTAATCTTTGTTGATGTTCCTATCAATCATGGTAATTTGAGATTGTTCGCACTCCAAAACTATACGACAAAATAACAAAATAAAAAATTGTTTTGTAATGTGTAAGTTACCTAAGACTTTTTATATGATACCAAACTGAATGTTATCCTACATACTTAGGTAAATACTTAAATGCAACTGTAGGTCAAGTAAGTTGGTTATGAATTTCGTGGCGCTGTTATACAAGTGGTTCGCCCCGAACTAAGATCTCGCAAGTCTCTCAAAAAACAAAAAAATATTATTCATAATTTTTGACTTGTAAAATAGTGCCACGAAATAACAACCACAGACTTATTTGACCTACAGTTTTATTCAAATAACAAGTAATGGGAGTTCATGTTAATTGGTTACTTTTATAAAATTGCAGTTATTCTGGATTTTAGACTATTCCCTGTATTTGTGTCACTTAAACTACATGAAATTCAGCAACCAAATTGCAGCACTGTGGGGTTACTGGTGTACCCTGTGTATTTTGTCAAAGTTCAGTAAACTCAAAAACTACAAAGATTAATTTAAAAATAAAAACGGGCTCAAAACGTGCTAATGAAGAACTTTTTTTATAAGACGTCCCATTTGACCTAACAGACTTGCAAGTTCTTAGTTCGGGGAGAACCTATTGTACAACAGCGCCACAAAATTCATAACCAACTTACTTGACCTAAAGTTATATTCAAATTACAAATTACGGGAGTTCATGTTAATTGATTGTCTACTCGTTTTAGGTTAAATATTGCAGGTATTTTGGATATCAGACTTTTCTAATAGATACTCAAAGATTATGAACAATATTCGTCTCGATCTGTTCAGTCCCCACAGTTCGGCAAACATTCATTTTGCAAACTATTCTTCGCAAGCACTCTCAGTTGTTCTATGACCCTAACCTGAAACATTCGAAACGGAGAGCAGATAAAGTTTGCAAAATAGCTCAACGACGTACAGCAGTGGCAAGTCGTCACTTCTTTTTTATTAGCTCTTCCTTGTACAACAGAGTTAACAAGGAAATTAACATTTACCCGCTACCCCACAACAAATGTAAGATTAAATGTCTAGAGTGGCTTAAATCTTTAAATTACGAAGATACTGAGGACCTCCTAAAGATTCCCAAATAGTGCCTACACACAAAAACACACACTCCATTACACACATACATACACATACACCCTCACACAAACACACACACACGTTCACACACACACACACACACACTCACAAATACATCCACCCACACATATCCTTCTGGTCTGTTGGAGAATAACTAGAATTTTTAGTTTAGTTTTATGATAATGTACCATTTACCTGATTGGAACTCATAGATATATAGGAGGAGGGCGTTGGTGTCTGTAACACAGTTTTCATACTAATACAGGCATCATCGTTTTAAACTGTACACATGACTGTATATTTGTTGTTCCTTAATAAATGCTTTTTTTTTTTTTTTTTTTTTTATATATTTTTTTTGTTTTGTGGAAGACTGACGAGATCTCAGTTCGGGGCGAACCACTAGTTATTTTACTTGTAGAAATCTTGTCAGACCATTATAATCTCGGAGTCTTTAAGTCCAGAGTGAACACGTTCTATCTAGGCAAGCTGGCTCCCTCTTACACCTTACCATCAAGTGAGTACCACTTTAAGCGCTTGACCACCTAAGTGGTCAAGCGCTTAACCAATACAATTAAAATATAAATACTTTAAACTACAAATGAAGATAGGTACGAAGATACCTAACACACTTTTAATTAACATTTTCATTTGATCGACATGACAAAGGATCAACATTTCTTGTCCTTTAGTGAGGTGTATAGGACACAAACTCACACGTCCGCAAGCCACGCAGCAAGTTCAACGGCCGGCCGGCTTCGTAAATATCTAAAATTGACAGCGTCAGATTTTAGAATGCCCTCTTAACATATAGTGCAAAAAATTTTGTTCTACGACAAAAATTTACGGAGTTATGACCAAATTATTAGCGAAGTTCACTGAACGGCCGCCGCGGTAGCTGTGACGTCACTGGGACGGTCGTCACCAGTTAGCCGTTGGCAGCGATACAGCGCGCAGTGTTTTGTTTGGTTAGTTGTGACTTTAAAAGAAACTAAGGGTCTGATTTGTGTCTAATTCACCTTTTTAACTATGTATAAATATTGTATAGTGCCGAAATGTACAAACACTTCTATTAAAACACCAGAAAAACTATTTTTTATCGTGCCAAAAGACCCAAAACTTCGTAAAAAATGGTATTCTGTTGTAAAAAGAGATGATAAAAAAGCAGCACAGTCTAGACATTCCACGTTCAAAACCGTCTCCTCTTTTTCATCACATGTAAATGTGCAGCAATAGGCCTTACTTTTTATTCTATGTTCAGGCGTTATTTTTGCTTTTACTGTACAAACATGTCCCGACCTCTGGACTTGGACAAATCCTACAGCATCATCTCCATAGGTTTCACGAGCAGATCTGTAATAAGTAAATAAAACGGAATAAAAATATTTATAAGTAAAAACATATGATAGTGAATTAAAAAACAAATTATTGATCGAGCGAAGCGAGATCTCCAAATCAACTTGGGCAAATCGGCGTTGTATGTATGTATGTTTGTTTGTCCGAGGATAACTTTCAAAGCATTTATCCGATCATCGTGAAATTTGGTATATAGGTAGGTAGTGATGGCACAATTTTGATGTGATTCAATGAGCTAAAAATGTGGGGGGGGGGGGGGGGGGGGTTTGTTGAGATATTGGGGCTCAAGAAAGGTAAAAAAAAACAAAATGGGACTATCCGGTCAAATGGCACGTTTAATAAAATGTCTTTGTGAGTAAATTTCGAGCCCGTTTTTATTTTTAGTTTAAACTTTATTTTTTAAGTTATTAACCATAATACAAACTGAACTTTGACAAAATTCACAGGGTACACCAGTGACCACACAGTGCTGAAATTTTGTATGAGTGTAGCTTTAGTTACACAAATATAGGCAAAAGACTGAAATACAGTATAACTGCAATTTCTACCTCAAAAAAATTTACCAAATAACATGAACTCCCGTTAACTGTAATATGAATGAAACTGTAGGTCAAGTACGTTGGTTATGCATTTCGTGGCACTATTTCGATCACAGAACATAAAAAACAATAGAACTAGCATGATGACTTTTTACTAAGAAAACCTGTGTAGCTAAACTCACACATGTAAAAACTAGCACACTTAGAAATAAAAGTTATAATTGGTTGAAAGAGAACGTTCAAAGAGGCTTAAAACCATAAAACCAATTTAACGGATATAAAACCTTAGCCACTATGGAACATGGTTTAAAATTCAATAAAATTAACAGTAACAAAAAATTAAAGTTTACTTCTTCTACTCGGCAAAAGATGGCGCTTTAGAAAATATTTTTATTTTAATCTCTATTCATTAGGAATAAGACTGATAATGCAATGGCTGTTACTTGATTACCCACAAAACAAAGCCACTCAACAACAGATGGCGCTGTCGCTAACGATTTTTGTTATAGTCTCTAACAGCAAAGTATAAGATCGATAATGCATTGGCATGCTCAAATAACAGTGATAACAATAACTACTCACTTAGTGATGTACCAATGAGCATACAAGACGAATGTATCGTTATCGATTATCACCTACCTACTACGGGTAACGAAATAGGTACGTCAGGTTATATTTGTGGTGGTCGAAATAAAAAGCTTTTCTTTTCTTTCTTTCTTAACATAATCACAAGTATCCAACTCATAAATACTTACTTAAAAAAATATTATATTACTGGAATATTATATACTGAATTATTATTTGAGGGGCACACTAAAAGTTTCCGGAATCAATAAAAGAACACTAATATTGGTCAAAAATGAATTTATTGTTTCTCAAAATATTCTCCTTTTGCGTCAATGCACTTTTCATAAGATTGAAAAAAATTTGAAAGCATTTGTGCCACTCCTCCGGCGGTGACGTCAGATACATGTTATTCATACTCTTCGACAGCCTCTTCTGGTGATGAAAACCGTTGATCGGGTAATTGGTTCTTGATTTTTGGGAACAAAAAAAAGTCACACGGTGCCAGGTCAGGACTCTGTATGCTGGATGACTCATAAGGTGTAATTTTTTTTATGTCTTGCGCCTTGGGGAAACTGAAAACAGAAGTTATTATATTATTTCACACCATAGGTCTAAAATACATTCAGAAAATCATCAATAAAACAACAAGGAATTAACGCCCTAAAACTTATACACCTTTTAATAGGGGGTAACTAATTAAAGCTATCGATAACACATTCATCAGTATATTGGGGTCACATCCCTAATTGAGTAGCGTAAGTTGAGGTTTAAGAGAAACGCGACCTTAAGGAGTATGATTCAGTCTATTTTGTTTGACAATTTTGCATTTTAAACAAAACTAACAAAAAACAATAAAATAATACTTACCGGTGATAGGATATGCCCCCTTTTGTTAAATTTTTGGTTCGGCTATAATATTTACACTCCAAAATGGCACAATATGGCATTTTTATATTTTTTTGAAGTACGTTTACCCCACAGTAATTGAAACACGACTGAAGTGAGCGAAGCTTGTAGTGCGCGGAACTCCGCGTACTTGGTGTTACGCGGGCCCCGCCTACTTACGACTTCTATTGTTTTTTGTGTTCTGTGATTTCTATAGTCAAAGATTACGAATAATATTGTTTTGTTTTTATGGGAAATCGCGAGATCTCGGTTCGGGGCGAACCACTAGTTATTTATATTCAACCCATCCTAACTATGTACATACCGAATTAATGATTTGTAACAATGGCCGAGATAGTAATAATAATGAGAATGATCAGTAAGTGCAGAGAACCATGCACTGTAGGTATAAAGCGAAAGTTGGTTAAGTCATCCGCGAAAAGATTTACAACAACGAAAACAACGTTCGTTTATCAAGATACTAAGAACACGAATAAAGCTATAACTATGGATAAAGATTCATAAGTTTACATTAGTTCTTTTTACACTTACCTCAAACGTTCTGAATACATCCTAATACCTATACTTAACATTGTAGGTACTTTACCTACAACTAATAGAAAGACCTAAAGATTACTAATGAGCACCTATGTACGTAGATAAATAAGCAGCACCCCTTACCTTTGTAGTTTCCAACCACGGATTTCAGCGCTCGTGAACTTAGAATGATTACCTAGGTAATCAAATACTTCCCATGAAAGAATCCACTTTTGGAAGGTTATCTGATTGAGCTTGCACAAAACCAGGTTCTATTTTATTAGTACTCATATTATGTACGTTTTTTAGACACTCACTTATACTCTAACAACTCTATAAGTAAAGAAATTGATAAATGTAGTGAACAAACGCGTGGCCTCTAAAGAGTGCCGCTTGCGCTCGGTACCGTCGTAGTGACGTCACACGCACCCCGCGCACATTGACGTTTAGCGGGAGGAACGGCATATGTTTACTACCTAATATCTTCGTAAATAATGGTCCGATTTTGATAATTCAAAAAGATATATCATTTATATGTCTTAAAGAATAACGTGGATACTAGTTCTATTGAATTTTATATAACATTACTGATCCTCATTCGTCGTTGTCGACAATGGTTACCGGCCGACCGCGAGACTCGTTCTTCAACTCATAATTTCAAGATTTATAACGATTGAACCAATAATGGACCGTGTATATGCAAACAATGTTAGGCCCGTACACGTCGTTAATGTTTCGTGTTGTTTGCGCGTGATATTTCCACGTAAGAACTCATATTCGAAACTTGTGCGAATTTTCAGTTTATCCATGGCATCAAAAACTACCACAATTTCACAAAAACAAAAAACTAAAAACAAATGAAATTTCACAAATCTAAAAACAAATGACTGAATATGAAATTAAAATAACACGGCTTTGGAATAAAATGTATGTGAATTTTAAATTGTGCGCCAATCACAGTCTATAATTAAATCTGAATATGCTGGTTATAGAATCTCCAATAACATTGGTAAAGACCTATTATATCGATGATACTAAGTAGGTTAATTTTACTTGTTTATTTGATACTAGCTGACCAATTCGCGGCTTCGCACTAGTGGTTTGCCCATAAAAAGTAGCCTATGTGTTAATCCAGGTTATGATCTACTTACATACCAAATTTCATCGCAATCGGTTCAGCCGTTCCGGCGTGAAAGAGTAACAAACATTCATAGATCCATACATACAAACTTTCGCGTTTATAATATTAGTAGGAAGTAGGATTGATATAGGTACTTACAATATAATATATGATATTATTATTGTACTAGCTGTTGCCAGCGGCTTCGCCCGCGTTGTTCTGGTGTGCAAAAATACATATAGTAAAGACATCGCATTTTTATTCCATGGGAACTGATTTATTGGATAAAAAGTAGCATAAGTGTTAATTCAGGTATCTATATAATCTACGTATATACCAAATTTCATCGAAATAGGTTCAGCCGTTTCGACGTGATTGAATAACAAATAAATAAATAAACATCCAAACTTTCGCATTTATAATATTAGTGTGATTGTAGTGCCCCAGCGGGGCTCATATTTTGGACAAAAATTGTTTGTAGTTAACATCTATTGTAAAACAATAATATATATATATAACTATGAGTATGACCTTTCAAGGTTTCGTCCATTGCGAAACCTTGTACTTAAGGTTTGAAAGGAACATCATCATCATCCAATTATCCAAACCGCAGTATCCGAAATGTTCAGGTTACGAAACGCCTTCTCATCTGATGCATCCGAGTTAGCCAATGTTTGTAAAGACCGTTGCGAATCGTGGGGTCTAGAGGGGGGTTGACCCATGATGCAAAGATCGCGGGTTTGAACTGTGAACCTCGGTGAACAAATTGTAGCGCCTCGATTTGTTATCTTATCATCCTTGTTAACTCCAAAAATTTGTTTCATCTACGACTTCTACGAGTGCATTCGAACACCTACTAAATTAGTAAGGTTAGGTGGAACAGTTTTATTTAAAACCAAAGCTATGTACACCTTAGGCTTACGAGCTGTAGTCGCACAAATTATGCGTGTGGGTGTGGGTTTGCAAACAGTTCATCACAAGTTTTAACAAGAATAAAACCAACTTCAGATACCTAATCATTGAAATCGGTTGACGTGTGAGAATTATTCGCCCATAATTATGTCGTGCCTTTCTAAATTGAAGAGTTTGATGATTTTCTCATAGATCCCATCATCAAATCTTGACCAAATTCATATTAGACTACCCCTGAGGTGCCCCCTTTCTAACAACAAAAAAAAAAAGAAATCATTGAAATCGGACAACGTGGTAAAGAATGATGACTGAACGAACGTGAAAAATAAATATTTTGATTAATTGAGGACCTTAATTTTTAAGTCGGTGAAAAATGACCAAAATGAGCTACAAAATAAACTGTTGAATTTTAAAATTACTAATATACTGTCATACATAAGAAGTGGGTCAGCCTGTAGATGAGATAATGATGATAACTTTTGAAGATATAAAGGTGCAAATCAGCCATTAAATAATAAATAAATAAAATAAATAAATATTGCTGGACATTTCACACAGCGCTATCTAGCCCCAAACTAAGCAGAGCTTGTACTATGGGAACCAGATAACTGATAGAATACTTATATACTTTTTTTTTGTAAATACATAGTTTTATTAAATAGAAAAACAACCAGACCCGGAACAAATATCTGTAAATCATGCAAACATTTGACCCGCGGCGGGAATCGAACCCGCTACCTCCTGCGTCTCAGCCGACTGTTCGCTTACTGCGCCACGGAGGTCGTCAAATGTCAACCATTAATGTCAACTTTCATATTCCTATTCCAGTGGTGACCGGCGGCACTGATGGCATCGGCAAGCAGTATGCCAAAGAGCTGGCGCGGCGCGGGATCAACCTGGTCATCATCAGCCGGAACCCTGAGAAGCTGAGGGCAACCGCAGCTGATATAGGTACTTAAGCTTTTTGTTTTTTTTATACATTGCTTGCGTTTGACCACGATCTCGCCTGATGGTAAGCGATGATTCAGTCTACGGTGGATCACGCTTGCCTAGAAGAAATCTATGCACTCGCGACATGAAGACACCCAGATTGTAGTTATCAGGAAACGCAGACTCAGGCAAGGCGTTCCACTCCTTAGCGGTGCGCATAATAAAGGTCGAAGAGAACCGCTTTGTGCGAATGGGAGGTGTTTCTACCATATAGCGGTGGCGCACCGCAGAGCGTCTGGTTGTCCGATGATAGAATGGTGGGATTAGGTTGAAAATTTCTACTGCACACTGAAATGTATTCGATAAAAAACCGAGAGGCTTGTCGAGAATCTTTCGTCGATGCTCCAGGCTGTGAAGCCTTGCATCAACTAGCTCATCGTTGCCTATGAGCTTCTTGGCTCTTCTCTCAATTGATTATAGAACTTCAAGCAGGTACTTCGCTGATCCGACCCAGAGGTGAGAACAGTACTCCAAACACGATCGGACTTGTGCTTGATACAAGTTGAGCAACTGTCCCGGTGGGAAGTAGTGCCTTACCTTTGCGAGTATATCCAGCTTTTTAGCAGCCAACTGGGCTTTCAACTCAATGTAGGGACCGAATCTTTCTTATTTTCCTAACAGTAAGTTCTTGTTTATTATGTATAAGTAAAAGCATGGAACGGGGGCGTGGTGGTTCTGTTCTTCAAGAAAGGTGACAACACCTTGCTTAAGAATTACAGACCCATCTCGCTTTTGAGCCATGTTTATAAGCTGTTTTCGAGGGTCATCGCGAACCGTCTCGAACGCAGGTTTGATGACTTCCAGCCTCCCGAACAAGCCGGGTTCCGTAAAGGCTATAGTACCATAGACCACATACATACGCTGCGGCAAGTCATACAGAAGACCGAAGAGTATAACTTGCCGCTATGTCTCGCGTTTGTGGACTATGAGAAAGCCTTCGATTCGATCGAAACATGGGCAGTGCTTGAGTCTCTCCAACGATGCCGTATTGACTATCGGTACATCGAAGTGTTGAAGTGTTTGTATAAAAACGTCACTATGTCAGTCCGAGTACACGAACAGAGCTCGAAGGCGATTCCCTTAAAAAGAGGCGTAAGACAGGGAGATGTCATCTCTCCGAAACGGTTTACGACCGCATTGGAAGATGCCTTCAAACTTCTGGAATGGAAAGGACTGGGCATCAATATTAACGGCGAATACATCACTCACCTTCGGTTTACCGACGATATTGTGGTCATGGCAAAGTCGATGGAAGAGCTCAGCATGATGCTCGAAGGCCTCAATCGAGTCTCCCAACGGGTAGGACTTAAAATGAACATGGACAAGACGAAAATCATGTCGAATGTCCATGTCGTCCCTGCCCCAGTTATGGTTGAGAACTCGGCTCTTGAAGTTGTCGACGCGTATGTATACCTAGGACAAACAGTCCAATTAGGTAGGTCCAACTTCGAGAAAGAGGTCAATCGTCGAATCCAACTCGGATGGGCAGCGTTTGGGAAACTTCGCAACGTCTTTTCGTCCAACATACCTCAGTGCCTTAAAACGAAAGTCTTCAATCAGTGTGTGTTACCAGTGATGACATATGGAACCAAGACGTGGTCCTTCACTATTGGCCTTATGAATAAGCTCAGTGTCGCTTAACGAGCTATGGAGAGGAGGGCTATGCTCGGGGTTTCTCTACGGGATCGAATCAGAAATGAGGAGATACATAGGAGAACTCAAGTCACCGACATAGCCCGACGGATTAGCACGTTGAAGTGGCAATGGGCAGGCCATATAGCGCGCAGAACAGATGGCCGATGGGGCCGAAAGGTTCTCGAGTGGAGGCCACGGACCGGCAAGCGCAGCGTAGGACGTCCACCTACAAGATGGGCAGACGACTTGGTAAGAACTGCAGGTCGGCGTTGGATGCAGGCCGCTTCCAACCGCAGTTCCTGGAGATCAATGAGGGAGGCCTTTGTCCAGCAGTGGACGTCCTACGGCTGATATGAGTTGTTGTTTGGGTAAAGCTCTATTGCAAAATTATAGATTTGGCAATGGACGTGCAATAAGCCCGTA
The DNA here is from genome assembly GCA_918857605.2 of Philereme vetulata. Lineage (NCBI taxonomy): Eukaryota > Metazoa > Arthropoda > Insecta > Lepidoptera > Geometridae > Philereme > Philereme vetulata. The sequence goes on from OU975484.1 coordinate 3,877,768, forward strand.
ACAAAATCGGTATCGCGTCCTGAATCAATATAAATCACGTCTGATTCGTTTTATTTGATTATGTTAAAAATATCAAATAGTTATTATAGGTACTGAAATAACGAAAAGTTGAGGAGTAATAAGCTAGCGTGGTATGGGCATGTCATGCGGAGGGAAGAAAATCACTTCAGATAACAGAAAAAACAAACTACTGAATTGATTTCGATTAAATTTCTATGGGACCACCTCGGAAGTGCACTCTTTCGAATAAAAAAAGAATTTTGAATATCTGTCCACAATTCACGGAGAAATCGTTGAACATACATAAAAATATATACAGTCAAACATCCTCCTCCTTTTTTGAAGTCAGTTAAAAAGAGTGTTAGATATGAATGTGATGGATGTAGAATTAGAGGAAGGCCGAAGAAGAAGTGGATGGACTGTCTGAAGATTGATATGGGTAAGAAATAAGTGACAACGGAGTTGACGACTGATGGTATGGAAGAAAAATACATGTCGACCCCACGTCATGTGGGAAAAGGGCAGGAAGAAGAAGAAGGACATGACGTAGACGGAAGAAACTAGGTAAGCTATAGTCTAACTTTTTATTAGCTGCAGTAAAATGACGTTTCTAAATGTCATTCCGTAAAATAATGTTGCCAGCCTAATCTCAATAGGGATGTGATTCAGTTCACAAAAATTAATTAATTAACATTATTATGACGTTTTGTTTCATTTTGAATGTACCTCCCTATACTTCCACTAAAAAAGATCAATCCTCTAGTATAGTAATAATAATAGGTTAAAAAAATACATTACAACTTAATATTAAATCTCAAAAAAAAAAAACCAAACTGATTATTCATTTATGATTCACTCATTTAGCTACATCCCTATTTATTATTCTTCAAAAACCGGCAACCCACAAAACGTCATTTTACTGCAGCTAATAAAAAGTTAGACTATAGTGAAACTTGCCTTTTTGGCTTGTTATTATAAAAAAAATATATTTTAATGCTGGTGCTATATATTATATTTAAATTTTTTTATACCAGGAAAATCTTGTTATTTTGTTGTTTTTATCTAATACTAACATAATTTTTTTTAGAAATTATTTACTACATTTACCTACACTAATATTATGAAGAGGTAAAGTTTGTATGTTTGTTTGTAGGGGTAATATTAGAAACTACTGAAACGGAAAATCCTTTCACTGACAGTAAGGGCGACTTGCGCAACGACACCTAAACGTATTTAGTGGCTAAATATAATCTTAAGGAGTTGTCAAATCGTACAAATACGTATAAACATATTTAGTTGCTAAATACGTCCTACGTACGCACTCCTCCGATACGGGTCGACCGATTGTAACGATTTTTTTTTGTGCATTTGGTAGGTACGAGAATAGTTCGTAAAGTATTTTTCATCCTCCTACGCCCAGAATTTTTAAGCGCGAGTTTTGTATCAACAATATCCTTATAATTTAACCGTCCATCGATCATTGAAATGAAGTCAAGTGTCGCGTCACTTTGACAAGAGTGTTATATATAGTTTTTATTCCGAAGTTCCAACGGGAACGGGAAATTTCAAGTGTGTGAAGCCGCAGGCGGGGGTCAGCTAGTATTACTCGTGCGCGATAACTTGGGACCTGCTAGGAATGCGACTCCCCGACCGCTTCCCCAATGGCGCCCGTATTGTACCGTTCGCATCACTATTTTTTACTAGGGTTTTTAGTCTCGTACTGGCCTACGTCACGTAACGACGCGCTCTGGAATTCTTTTACTTTTCATTTGTGTTATTGTTTTGTTGTTGTAGTTTTTGTTGTTATAGTTCTTGTTAAGTGTTTTTGTTATCATTATGAAGGGTAAACCTTTGCATAGCGGAGAAAGAAACCTCGTGCTAAATTGTTAGAGTTATTTGAAAACGAAAAACGGAACAAACAGTTTTGTTTACCTGTCCACTAAGTAGTGACGAAAATGAGATAATGTAAATAATAGATAAAATAAATGTATAAACTTAAACATTGTATTTTTATTTTATTCAAATAGTGTAAAAAAGATTAGATAAAAAGCAGCGTCCTCCCTGAGTAACATAATAAATTAGGTTAAAAAAAACAAAGACGAAGTTATGTTCGCTTTTTTGTGGGCGGTACAAACACGCCAATATGACGTCACCGCGCTCAGGTCCCAACTTATCGCGCACGGGTAATACCTAATAAATAATAAGTACCTTCTATTTCAACAATGTCTATGTATATATTATCTTAAATTCTTTAGTATTTTACATTAAGAGGTTCTTCTCGTATTGAGTTTTAGTGCGAATCACCTACAAGTCATTGTTATTTCTATAAAATTATCTTTACAATCTCATAAAATATAATGACTCGTTAACTTTATTCTGTTGTAGGAAAATTTTATAGTTTGAACATTGAATGCAATGACTTTGAAGGTGCTGCAAAATACTTAGTTGTACCTACTTTACTTACTTGCTAGCCAACTTATAAATAATATAACTAGTAAAACTTAGCAATATAAATTGATGCTGAAATTAAAAGAACTCTATCACATAGTACCATTGTACGGAGAATAAATCTTTCTCATAGCCCCGTCAAGTATCACGCCAATACATTTTGTATGGTTGGTTGTGTGTACCTGTTACTTATCTTATTTATCTCCCGCAAGTCTTTCCACCTGTCCCACCCTGTGCCTTAGCACCCTTGGCTCCAGGGCTGCCATGGCGCCCGTCAACGCCGGCACAGCCACTGGAGTCGCCGGGCACTTTATTGCACATAAATTAACATATCTTTATATAGGCGAACTTAATGCTAGCAAGTATTCTCTTCCAGTTCACCTTTGCGTAATGTGGAAAAAATGTTTTGTTGGTAGTGCACGACAAGTAATAAAAAAATAAAAAAAAAACTATACCCAAACATCAAATGTATATAGTTATACAGCATTTTCAATAGACAGTATTTTTCCTTGTTTGAGTTGTACAATCCATATTGGGGGGGGGGGTTGGACCATGACCCGCAACCATAGACAATACAAACCGCCACGCGGGTCCAATTGCGTGTTGGCGGATAGCGTCAGAGCTTCGTTCGTTGATCGGCAGGGCGGGGCGCACCGCTTGCAGGTTAGGTTCACTTGAGGCCTGAAAGATGTTAGGTGGGCCCCCTTACTCCTGTTAACTAAGAGAGAGGTGTAGTGTTCTTAAATGAGTAACCCATTATATCAATTTATTTGGGTTAGTTATAGCTATTTTTTGTTCAGAAATAGAAATGACTGAATAAAAGAAGAAAGAAAGAAAATGTTTTATCGCTGGCGATTGGCGAGTGATAGATGATGGTATAGGCCGCGTCATGTAAAAAGAACGCTGGCGGGCAACATATTTTAATTCTATTTAATGTTATTCTATCTAATATGTTTTTCAACCAATAACCAATATACGAAGCCGCGAACGAAAGGCTAGTTCAAATATAATACAAAAGGCGTACTTTCGTACGTCAGTGTACCCATAAGCAAACACACCCCCTCCACTTTCTTCCAGCGTTCTTGTTACACGACACGCGACCTCATGCGCGACCTATATTCAGAGTTGCCAGTTCGGCCCTTAACGCGCCGGCGAACCACTGAGCGCAACTTCAATTCGGCCGCGTCAAAAACTTCGGCCTGAATATCGCTATCCCTGTTTAGTGACGAAGTTTGGCCACGCAGAGCGACAGTGATAGCAATAGAACGATTCTAAATTTGATTAGATTTTGACGGTGTTCCGTAATACCAAAAATGATGACTGAAAACTTGTTGTATTTTTCTCATTGTGTTGTTAATGTCTGTAACTAGACGATATAATCTATGTTCCCATGACTAGGATACGTAAGATGTTGTTGTTTTTAATACGAAACAATTAGGTTGAAAACAGGTCTTTTATGACGTAAAAACATGCAGAATGCGATACACTTCTATTTTATTTTAGGTAAGAATTTTGATCTTAATATATGGTTGGGAACCTAGGTAGATACTATTCAAATTAAAATAATACCTTTTTAAGGTAGAAATATGCTCCAATTAGAAATGATCTTGGTAGTACGTGTTGTATGGGCAATTGTCCCTCCGGTGTCCCCTTAAGGTGCCGATTATCGTCCTTTGGGAAGTTATTTCGGCCCTTGGCAGCCATCGGCCTTTTTGTAGCCTTTACCCGCCATTCTGGTTCTGGTTCTCCCATTTTCAAACGCGAGTGTTGAGCGTGTTTTTATTAAACTCAAGAGGAATAGTGAATAGTGAAAGCCGCTAATAACTACTACTGCAGGCATAGAAAACTGTGGTGATATAATAAATTTCGAGCCATCACCAGAAATGTTATGTGCTGAAATAAAATATAAGTAAAGACTTCTTTGTTGTGAAAGTTTTAGTTCTTTAAACCATAAAAATATATTTAGTTAAATAACGTTTTTTTTATTTCAATTTCGGCCTTTCGTGCCAATAGTCGGCCTTTTTTTAGCAAAGCTACCGGCCTTTTTCTGATTGAGGTGCTGGCAAGTTGGCTTATATTATCATAGTGCATCGTTCTGACGCCATGACGACATACGAGTCGGTCTCATCTCCAATCCTAATCGCGATAATAGATGTTTCACATCAAAAAACTTTCTATCTAGACTTCTGTCTAGCACGCGAACTAAGTCATGTGCTAACCATGTCTTCGGTTGAATGTTCTCAATTTAGATGCTACATTAGGACATAGGTTACGTAAAGAGTTGCGTTTGTGTCAGGAGTGTGTGTTGCGTGCGATTGCGACAGAGACTACACCCACGATTGTGTATTACGTTACTGTCTATTAAATTAATTTAAGTACCTACCTACCTGCGAAACCATCAAATTTAATTGTTTATTTTGCTGTAAGTATGGTTGTACAAAGGCATTAGTATTTGTAAAGGTGGGTAATGTTTTAATTCTGTCTATCTTCCTGGGCTCCGGCGGAATTCTTTGCCAAGTGAGAGGTGTTAGTGCAGGTATTTAGTTGTTTTGATCGAGCGAAGCGAGATCTCTAAATCAACTTGGGCAAATCGGTTGTAAAAAAAATGTATGTAAATGTAAACATACGAGACATACTCTAACTATAGCGTGAGCCTAAAAAATATTCATTACTAGTGGTTCGCCCCGAACTGTAATCTCGCGAGTCTCCGATTGAAACAAAAACATATTATTTGCAATCTTTGACTATCAAAATAGTGTCACGAAATAAATAACCAAGTTGCTTGACCTACAGTTTCATTTAATTTACAGGTAACGGGTCTTCATGTTCATAACTTTCATTTGACGTCCCATTTGACCAAATAGCCTTATTTTCATTTGTTTTACCCCTCTTGAACCTCAATATCTCAACAACCCCCTACCATTTTTAGCTCATTTAGCCACACCAAAATTGTGCCATCACTATGTATTAAATTTCACGATGATCGGATCAACGCTTCGAAAGTTATCCTTGGGCAAACATACATACATACAACGCCGATTTGCCCAAGTTGATTTAGAGATCTCGCTTCGCTCGATCAATAAAGTTAAATTTTTATATATTATTATATTTTTTTGCGTTTCATTTGAGAGTAGGTACGTGTTAAACATATAATACCTACGTGGCTTAGCAAGTTCTTAGGTTAAACATACATGTTTTATTGACTGTTCAATAATATTTGCAGGAACACTTTGTATGCACATAGTCAATATAAGGCTTGATTGAATAAATAAATTAATATTTATTCCAGCGTTTAAGACCCCACTGTACACATATTTATGTAAATAAACCTTTTAAAATGTAGTTGTTACCTATCGCTTAATTGGTATAGAGTTTAGACTAGATTTCAACACCCGAATCTTGAAACGAAGTTGCAGAATTGGGGTCTCTGAATCTAAATTTTTGATCAACTTAGGACGCAGCCATCAGCCAACTCACTACTTCCAATGACGATGCTCATGTCTTAATTAATCGAGCAAAGTGAGATCTCTAAATCAACTTGGGCAAATCGGCGTTGTATGTATGTAGGTATGTGGGTTTGTTTGGTTCTCCAAGGATAACTTTCGAAGCGTTGATCCGATCATCGTGAAATTTTATACATAGGTACACAGTACGGTACAGTAGTGATGGCACTATTTAGGTGTGACTAAAAAAGCTAAAAACGTTAGGGGGTTGGGTTGTTGAGATATTGAGGCTCAAGGGGGGTAAAAAAATGAAAATGAGGCTATTAGGTCAAGTGGGACGTCATATTAAAGGTATCCATTAGTACATAAAAACTTCGTTTTTATTTCTCGTTAATTCTTTATAGTTTTTGAGTTATTAGGCATATTAAAAATTTAACTTTGAGACAAAATTCACAGGGTACAACAGTGACTCCACAGTGCTGTAATTTGGTATGCATGTAGCTTAAGTGACACATATATAGGGAAAAGTCTGAAATCCAGAATAACTGCAATTTCTACCCCAAAAAAGGTTAACCACATCACATGAACTCCCGTTACCTGTAATTTGAATGAAACTGTAGGTCAAGTTTTTGGATATTATTTCGTGGCACTATTTTGATCACAGAACACAAAAAACCAGTGGCTAAGGTTTTATATCCGTAAAATTAGTTTAATGGTTTTAAGTCTTTTCGAACGTTCTCTTTCAACCAATTATACTTTTTATTTCTAAGTGTGCTAGTTTTTACATGTGTGAGTTTAGCTACACTGGTTTTCTTAGTAAAAAGTCATCATGCTAGTTCTATTGTTTTTTATGTTCTGTGATTTTGATGGTCAAAGATTACAAATAATATTTTTTTGTTTTAATCGGAGACTCGCGAGATCTCAGTTCGGGGCGAACCACTAGTGTATTGCGGCCACACTCAAACAAATTAACATTGATCAAGATCTTGTGCAATAAAATCACAGACAATACTGCAATAAACACGATAACGTTTCCAAATTCTAAGAATATGCGCAATTTAGCATAATCTTAGAATTTGGAAATGCATAACGATTGCATGTATGTTGCAGAGAAAGAGCACAGCGTGAAGACGAAGATCATAGTAGCTGACTTCAGCAAGGGAGCCGAGGTATATGCGAGCATTGAGCAAGAATTGGGGGACCTTCCAATCGGTATTTTAGGTGAGTCAAGAAGAGCTATATTCCACAAACTGCTCAAGGGGCCTCTTTGGGTGTTGCCTAGAGGATTTCTGTTCTGATAGAGCATATCACTATTCTTTGTCCTGTAAGTACCTACCTATTAAATATTTTGCTTTTAATTCATCTAAAAGGTTTGTCCATTTTAGATATACCTTCATGTATAATGGAGGCATACAATACGTTATGTTACAAAGCTACTGATGAAACATACTTCACGGATCCCCTCCCGCCAGTCTGGACTGCGAAGTCTGGAAGGGTGGCAGACTTCGCTGTCCAGACTGGGTGGCATCCACGTTCCCATTTATCCATAACACATAAAAACATGGTCAGGCAGGATTTGGTTCAACGCATTACAATTCAGCGTGGCAATGCAAGCAGTGTCTTGGGGACACTTGCGTTTTAGTCACATAGCTGAACAACCTTTGTTATTGTCTTCCTGCTTTACTATCAGAATTTAAAGAGAGCCAATTATGTCATAAAATGAATCAGACACTCTATCTACGTTTATCCCCCGTGACACAACTGCAACAACAATCTATATTAACATTATTTTAATAAAATAAATGTTTATTTCCCAGTTAACAACGTAGGCGTACAATACGATTTCCCCATGCCTTTGAATGAACTGCCGCCCTCCAAGTCCTGGGAGATCATCAACGTGAACGTCGGGGCTGTGACGTCAATGAGCAGAATGATACTGCCTGGTATGGTTGCCAGGGGAAAAGGAGCTCTCGTGAACGTATCTTCGGGGTCAGAATTGCAGCCTCTGCCGTTGATGGCTGTTTATGCTGCAACAAAGGTATAAAGTTTATATTGGTTTGCATAAGTATGAAGTGTGTAGGGCATTTGTTAGACACAATGTATGTATTTTATGTGGTTTAATAATATTCATTGCCGTGGGGTGCCGGTAGTAGAATGTTACCCCTCCTCTCATGCCCGTGGATGCAGTAAGAGCCTGCTAAGGGTAACCTCCGGAAGATGGGCAGCAGCGTCTTTCCGTGTATCAACATCCCGTACTGCGCTCGCCAACCCGCCTGCCAAGCGTGGTGAGTATGGCAACTACCCATCATGGAGATCCATGGAGGCCTACGTTCAGTAGTGGACGTTTTACGGCTGAAATTATGATGATGAATAATATTCATAATGAGCCGAAACATTGTGAAGATACTAAATATGTTACCTACCTATCTTATGTCATGAATGATATTAGTGGATACTTGCTACTTGAGAATATAGGTTTCCAACCATAAATTTGCTGATGCCATAATTCACAATACCCAAAACGCATGACTAATAACTTGTACGTAGGTAGTAACTATATTATTTAACTGTGCTAATACAATGGACATTGTTTGTTTACACTCGAACTGATTCCCCAAATTGAATTGGCTTGGTAAAACCGACACCGTCTGTTTCATGTTCACGCGCCGGCGAACCCCTGAGCGCAACTTCAATTCGGCCGCGTCAAAAACTTCGGCCTGAATATCGCTATCCCTGTTTAGTGACGAAGTTTGGCCACGCAGAGCGACAGTGATAGCAATAGAACGATTCTAAATTTGATTAGATTTTGACTGTGTTCCGTAATACCAAAAATGATGACAGAAAACTTGTTGTAATTTTCTCATTGTGTTGTTATTCTGTAACTAGACGATATAATCTATGTTCCCATGACTAGGATACGTAAGATCTTGTTGTTTTTAATACGAAACAATTAGGTTGAAAACAGGTCTTTTATGACGTAAAAACATGCAGAATGCGATACGCTTCTATTTCATTTTAGGTAAGTATTTTAATCTAATATATGGTTGGGAACCTAGATAAATACTATTCAAATTAAAATAATACCTTATTAAGGTAGAAATATTCTCCAATTATAAATGATCTTGGTAGTACGTGTTGTATGGGCGATTGTCCCTCCGGTGTCCCCTTAATGTGTAATCTTGCTTTTTGGGACATAGCCGTGAATTGGGTCTTCGTGAGATAATGTTATCGTAAATCGTAATATTATAATGTAACCATCCGAAGTTGAGCATTCAAATGTCTTATGATAGCTTTAAATTAAATAAGCCATAACTGGTCTATAAAAATTGTCATACGTTCGACATGTAGGTACTCCCTCCTCAGTTTTAGCTTAGTAGTTTAAAGCGTAGTCCACTTACAATAGATTTACAAATAAACACTCTATAATAATAGGTTGGGGAAAAAGACTTTTCGCATTATAGTATGTATGAACTTGTAATAAAATCTCTTTGGCTATACTATTTGTATCTGGCTGGTTTTGGTATCATTCAAAGTTTAAATTTTAAAGAAGATAATTCCAAATTCAAATTAAGAAAAATTGTGATTTTTATTTGTTTTTCGTACTGTAAAGATGAGTGAATCTAATGAAGAATTTCGATACATTTTAATATTTTACTACAAAAAAAGGTAAAAATGCAACGGAAGCCGCGAAAAAAATTTGCGATGTTTATGCACCTAGTGCAGTGTCTGTGAGAGTAGCACAAATTTGGTGTTAAGGGGACACCGGAGGGACAATCGCCCATACAACACGTACTACCAAGATCATTTCTAATTGGAGCATATTTCTACCTTAATAAGGTATTATATTAGTTTAAATAGTATTTATCTAGGTTCCCAACCATATATTAGATCAAAATACTTATCTAAAATGAAATAGAAGCGTATCGCATTCTGCATGTTTTTACGTCATAAAAGACCTGTTTTCAACCTAATTGTTTCGTATTAAAAACAACAACATCTTACGTATCCTAGTCATGGGAACATAGATTATATCGTCTAGTTACAGAATAACAACACAATGAGAAAAATACAACAAATTTTCAGTCATCATTTTTGGTATTACGGAACACGGTCAAAATCTAATCAAATTTAGAATCGTTCTATTGCTATCACTGTCGCTCTGCGTGGCTAAACTTCGTCACTAAACAGGGATAGCGATATTCAGGCCAAGTTTTTAACGCGGCCGAATTGAAGTTGCGCTCAGGGTTCGCCGGCGCGTTAAGCGTTTTCAATCCGGAAATTTTGATGTCAAAGATGCACGTCGTTCTGGTCGCCCTATTACGGATAAAATTGATGCCGTTTTTGAAAAAGTGGAGCAAGATCGGCATATCAGTAGTTACGACGTAGCTAAAGAACTGGGAATTGACCATAAAACAGTTTTGGCGCATTTGAAAAAAACTGGGTACACAAAAAAGCTCGATATTTGGGTACCCCACGAGCTCACTGAAAGAAACCTAATGAACCGTGTACTCATTTGTGATTCTTTATTATGACGTAATGAAATCGAACCATTTTTGAAGAAGCTGATAACTGGTGATGAAAAGTGGATCACGTACGATAAGAACGTGCGAAAAAGGTCGTGGTCAAAGGCCGGTCAGGCTTCACAGACTGTGGTGAAACCCGGGTTAACTCGCAACAACGCTGTGTGTGTGGTGATATTGGAAGGGCATTATTCATTATGAGCTGTTACCACCAGGCAGGACTATTGATTCTGAACTCTACTGTGAACAACTGATGAGATTAAAGCAAGAAGTTGAGAGAAAGCGGCCGGAATTAATCAACAGAAGGGGTGTGGTTTTTCATCATGATAATGCTAGACCTCACACATCTTTAGCCACTCAGCAAAAATTAAGAGAGTTTGGCTGGGAGGTGTTAATGCATCCGCCGTATAGTTCTGACCTTGCACCTTCAGATTTCCACCTGTTTCGGTCTCTTCAGAATTCTTTAGGCAGTGTCAGGTTAACATCACGAGAGGGCTGCTAAAACTACTTGTCGCGGTATTTTGATCAGAAGCCCCAAAATTTCTATAGCAATGAGACCATGTCCCTACCTACAAGATGGCAAAAAGTTATGGAACAAAATGGTATCTACATAGTTTAGTTAAATGTAAATAAACTATATTAAAAATGTTTTATTTTCTTAAAAAATGCGAAGAAACTTTTTCCCCAACCTAATATGTTAATTCATCGAATAAAGCAGGGATATCCCATTAGTATCACCCCAGTTTGTTCTTCTATTTTTGGTAAGTTCAGAACTGAATTCCTTATTTTAATTTTTCCAGGCCTACGTCCAATCCTTCACCATGGCTGTCCGCGAAGAATACTCCTCCAAAGGCATTCACGTTCAGCACCTATCACCTCTCTTCGTCTCCACCAAGATGAACGCCTGGTCCAACAAGCTGCTTGAAGGAAACTTCCTGGTCCCAGACGCGGGAACGTTTGCAAGGAATGCCGTGAACACGTTGGGCAGGGTGCATAATACTACGGGATACTGGTTGCATGGCATACAGGTATTAAACTAAACTTTATTGCTGACAAAGATTGCTGGATACAGGTCGCACAAGAACGATTACTTTAGAAATCTAGATTTTGGGGAGGCCTATAGGTATTCAGCCCTGCTGTGCCCAGCGGTGGACGTCTTATGGCTTATATAATGATGATAATTGATCTTGTATAGCTCTGCTAAACAGCAGGGGGAATAAAAAAATCTACAAATACCCTTCAAATAGACAAACGTCTAAAGATAAAGCTACAGCAATGAGGAAACAAAATGAAGAGGTGATTTTCAACATCATTATTGGATTGAAATCAACACATATTATTTACTAGCTAACTAATCCGCGGCTTCGCACGCGTGGTTTGCCAATAAAAAGTAGCCTATGTGTTAAAACAGGTTATGATCTACGTACATACCAAATTTCATCGCAATCGGTTCAGCCGTTCCGACGTGAAAGAGTTACAAACATCCATACATATAAACTTTCGCGTTTATAATATTAGTAGGATTCCGGATAACGAGAAGAGCCGTTCCTCTTCTGTCCATTATTTAATTGAAGATTATTTAGGAATTCACAGTGAGTGGTATTCTGGAATTTCCTAAGTGATAATTTTAAGAGGTACAGCCATGTTCATAAAAAAACTAGGCATATTAATGGTGCACTGGTATATTTCACTATTGGTCACACGTCCTAGGCACTAGGCACGACTGAGATTCAAACCCATGACCTTGTGTCCAGAAACCGGGGTCCCTAAGCTGTCCTAAGCTGACCACGAGTCTCCGTCAGTACTTCGAAAGCTTTTTATTCGGCTACCAGTAACACCACGTACATAAATAGTCATAATAGTAGGTTATTGATAACTTGTATGTCCGCGACTTCGTTAGCAATTTTCTGGATCTTGACAACAGCGCCACCTACCGGGTCCAATTGTGTTTTCAAACTATTTCATCCAAATCGGTCCAGCCGTATAGGAGGAGTTAAGTGACAAACAGACGTACAGAAGAATTATATATAATAAGATAATCATTAGGTATACTTATACACTTAGACATCGTATTTGACGACTTCCGTGGCGCAGTGGGTGAATAGCCGGCTGAGACGCAGGAGGCAGCGTGTTCGATTCCCGCCGCGGAACAAATGTGTGCACGATCTACAGATATTTGTTTCGGGTCTGCTTGTTTCTCTATACATTATAAGTATGTATTTACAAAAAAAAATGTATAAGTATTCTATCAGTTATCTGGTTCCCATAGTACAAGCTCTGCTTAGTTTGGGGCTAGATAGCGCTGTGTGAAATGCCCAGCAATATTTATTTTTCTTTTTTTCCAGTATTTCTTCATAAAGTTTCCTCCGGTGTGGATCAGGACAAAGATCGGTGCATACATGAATCAGCAGTTCCGAGAGGAGTACTTTCAAAACGCCAAGGTCAAGAGTAACTGATCTCATAAACATAGGAAATAATAATGCATTTTTATATTAAATTTCGTATGAGAGTCCGGGCATGTTTCTTACATTAGATAGAAAATTAAATTCATTCCAATCAAATACCTATAATGTTTTAAACGAGTATCAATATTTTAAGCATTATACCAAAATTATTTTATGTAAGCTTCTCGGTACAACTTACTACGAAATAATGTGATATTTTACTAAGATTTGTTACATTAAAGTGTGCATGTGATAATATCAATAAAATAATGTTTCATGTAAAGAAAATGTTTTATTTGCCACTGCAATTGCAATTTATTTGCAAATAGGAGTCAGAAACAACTACATACAAGCTTTTTTTTCGATCATGGGTATGACGACATTACCTAATCAGGTCATAAATTCTGTCACATGTTTAATATAAAATAATTAAAACAAGTTTATTCATTATGTAACCATTTATATACCAAAATGAACTTAACAACACATAGATTCTTATGACACTAAAGTTTATTCAAAATGACCTCCGTGATTTTGAATACAGGCCTACAATCTGCGCGGCCAGTCGTCTATCGCAGCACGAACGAGGTCCATGTCAATATCGGCGGCTGCCTTAATCAAGGATGTCTTGAGTGACTCCAAATTGGGATGAGGCTTTGAGCACGCCTTTTCCTCCAAGTGTTGCCATATCTTGTAATCTAACGGATTCAAATCTGGACTGGAGGAGGGCCAGTCTTCGTGCCGGATGAAGATTTCACGCGCCGCCAGCCAGTCTTGTGTGCTCTTCGCTCTATGAGCTGGCGCCGAATCTTGTTGGAATACCCAGTGCCTGTTATTGAACATGGTATGAGAAACAGGTTCCACAAGGTTCGTCAGGACTGTATTTTGATACACAACTGCATTCGTTTTTACACCTTTCTCACAAAAATGTACCTCTGTTAAGCCCCAATAAGAAACTCCCAACCATACCATGAGCGAGGATGGAAAATGACCTCGTTGGACACGTGGAATACGGTTGCTCGCTTCTTCACTACTGTGTGCGTACACCTTATCATTTTGTTTGTTGTAGCTCTCTTCTACGGTAAAAATTTTTTCATCCTAAAAAATAATTTCCCGATATTTTTTTCCCGCATACCGCTTCAACAAAGCGCGGCATCTCTTCAGTCTCAGGTCCATTAGACGAGCATTCAAACGATGTCCTGTTTTTCTTCGATATGCCCGAAGCCCTAATTCGTTAAAAAATAAAATTCGCCCTAAAACATGGTTCTTGCATCATAATGCGTAATTAGAATCTAATAAAATGTTTGTTAGGGGAATTTTGCTTTGTCCTGTTGTATGAGAATACATTTTATCAAATTTGACTAACTTCCGCTGCTCAGATTTTTTTCATTCATTACAATAAAATGATCCTTACAAAGGATTGCATCGATCAGCATCAAACGAACTTCTGTCATCTACACTAGAGTCTTCATTGTATCGTTTGATGGTGCGATAAACAAATCGTTTGGTTATATTCAAATTTTTCAGTATGTCAAAAATTTGAATTGGCGCGTAACCGCAACGATGCAACGCAATAACTGCAACACGGTCTTCTTTAAGCGTCCACTCCATATTTAAAAATGAGTAAAATTCTAAAAAGTATACATTTTTATTGTCATGAACAATTCGAAATTCGAATTCTATAAACTTTTTTGTGGCCAGCATTCTAAAAGAAAAGTTATTACTGTGTGACAATACTTATGACCTGACTAGGTATATACTCTTTGACGTTTGTTTTGAAGGATTTTGAATTACTGACGGAAAAGTTTGAATCAATTTAGAATTCTACCGTGCTTCTACCCATCTTGATCTTGTAAAGCGTGGCAAAAATAAAGGAACCAAGGTGAACCCTGTTATGAAAATGAGAATCGATAAAAAGGCATGCAGCAGGAATGAGGCCCCCCTCATTCCATCGACAGGGAGGTAATGTGGGCACGCACCAGAGGATCCAGAGTAATTTCTTCCCGCCAACATTTAGGTTGTGGAATGGTTTCTCTGCCAAGGTTTTCCCTAGAGAAAACGGTACGGGGTTCTTTTAAAAAAGTTAAATGGCTGACAACGGGCGTATTTTCCTTTGGCGTTACACACGTCCATAGGCTAGCTTACCGCTGCTTGTCCATAATAGGTAGCCACTTACCATCAGAGGGAGAAGCTGCTTGTGTTGCCAACTTAGTCGTACAAAAATACCTCCTTTCATAACATGTAAATTTGCTCTGTAATCTATTCCAAGTCGGTAAACTAGGTCCTACATCGAATCGTCATTCTATCACGTGTTCGAAATAAAATGGTCAATTTAGTTTCTTGGGTTTGGTGCTTTGGTGTAATTTACGCACTTTGTGATCCCGTACAGTAACTTCATGATATTTTGCTATTCTACCCGTCTCCACAGACCCTTTCAATACCTCTGTGGTATTATTTTCATTTAACAACGGCTGTATCAGTATCATTAGGGAACTGCCATTTCTCCTGCTACAAAACTAAGAGCAATAATGCGATGAGGTTCTGGGGAAAGTATATGGAAAAGACTCCATATACTTCCAGAGCGACCGATCTTGTGCGGCTTCTTTTACTTCGATACGCTCTCAACAAAATTATGACTTTTCCTACAAAACTTTAATCACTCGTATCTTCTAAACGGAAAGAGATAGGCATAAATTAAGCGTGTCAAGCAGTTAAGTACTTGGGACACTACCTTACCGACGATCTTGGATAATGTGGATATAGAAAGGGAGCGTAGGGCTCCAGCGGTTAGGGGTAACATGCTGACTCGTAGATTCGCCCGGTGCTCTGACGAAGTTAAAGTCACACTTTTTAATTAAGGCATATTGTCAGAGCCTGTACACGGGTAATCTATGGGTAAACTACACAAAAAAATCGCTGGATGCCCTACGAGTCCAGTATAACAATAACTTTAGGATGATGTTGAGGCTCCTCCGTTTTTGTAGTGCCTCAGAGATGTTTGCTCAGTATAAAACTGATGGCTTTCATTCCATCATTCGGAAGAAAACAACATCTCTGATGAGCAGAACGCGCGCCAGCCTCAACACCATCCTACAAACTGTGGCAGGGCGTTGTGAGTTCCCTATATGGACACACTTCATCCGGTGTGTTTTTTGTTTCACCGATACATAATTTTAATTTATAAATTGATCGATATTGATTTAATTTGTTTGATTGTATATCATTTAATTTGATTTGGTTTAATTTGATATAATTGATTGTGATTATGGATTACGATTATCTGAAATAAATGAATACAATACAATAGCAAACTTTTCTAAATGGTAGTACAAATTTTTGGTGGAACAATCTGACAAATTTGTAAAAAAGGGACATATTATGTAATTCTAGAATTTTATGGTGCTGTTAAATAAAACTCACAAATATGTAAAAAAAAAAATTGGATATATGATTAATAATAATTGAACAAGTGTTTTTTTTATTGATTATAGCCAAGCGCTTGAGCACTACCTCACCTGGTGGTAAGTGATACACCTTCACTTACCACCAGGTGAGGTAGTGGTCGAAGATGGAGCACGCTTGCCTAGAAAGAACCTATTCACTCTAGACTTGAAGAATTGTAACGCAAATGCGTTCAACAAAGATTACATAAACATAAAAAATGCCTGTAGTTTTTGATGACAATATTGTAATTACAATTTTGTAGCGGTAAGTTACAACTAATATAAAATGTAGGTAAGTTTTGAGCATTTTGAAATTTTAGTTTATTTACTGCGAACAATAGAAGTTAACAACAAAAGTACTATAAAATCACAATATACATATGAGTATAAAAATTTTATCCAAAAATTTTCATTGAAAGTAAAATCTGTTACGCTTGAACGAAAAACTCGCCGGCGCTGTTGGTGTTTAATGAAATATTAATTGTCACTACATTTACTACTCGTTGTTAGGGCCATTTTTTCGTATACAATTCAAATTTTAAAAATTTGACATGGCGTAAGACCACCTCGCAGAATTGTACTACAATTTACTAAATATGCAAACTTGTAATCACAATGATGTGTTCAACAAAGACATTTTTCTACAAATATGTAACTTGTCACCTGTAGAGTGAAACTGTTTGCTGAACAGAAATATGTAAAATTGTACAATTCTACTATTTAATAAATTTTCCACATCCATATTTTTGTTGAACAGAAACTTGTCAAATAGTTATTCGAATATGGTTTGGGGAATCGGCGATCCCAACATATTAACAGTGAATAGTAGACTTTTTTATTCTGATTATGGGTTTTTGCATATTATTACAGACTGGCACTAGTTTAGTAAACGTTATGTAAAAAAGAGTATTTTAGCGTACTCTATTAGTGTTATAGATTATAGAGTACGCCTACATGATATAGAGGCCAATACTCTGTTTTAGAGTACGGTTGGCAACCCTAACTGTATCCCACAACCATATACATCTCGTAGCATGAGTTATTTGGTATCTTCTCCTTCCAGTAATTTGTATGATTTGCCTTTGTCGCCGACATTTACACAAGAAGTAAATGAAGATACTAAAAAAGTGGCAAGTACCAATGTAAGACAAACTGTGAAATCGCCATCAAAAATCACCCAATATCGTTTCGAAAATTGTACCAATTGTTTTAATAATTAAACGATTTATGCAATACATGTTCGTTTTTTCCTCGCAAGTGTGTTGAAAAAGTGCGTATGAAACTCGTGAGCAACTAGCTCACTAGACACTCGGCTGATTTACGCAAACCACAACCTCGTGTATAATGAGCAACTTAGCTCACTTGTATCATAATATACTATTATGACATGGATTAATATTTAAACTATAAAGATTAATTTTAACATTATTATTATTGTATTTAGAGAATTTGACATTTTTAATATTTAAGTTCTAATATTGACATTATTATTATTGTTTTTTTGTATGAATTTGACAGGTTTGAAATTATGTAGGTATTATCATATTTTATATTTGTATTCAATTTTATCGTAGAGTTTGACATTTTTATTTTATAGTATTATTGTTTGTATCTTAGAATTTGGCACGCCTCGATGAGGCGGAATGTAAATTAATCCTATTTTATAATTGCCATACGAACTATTGTACATACATTCATGCGAATAAATGATTACGATTAGGATTATGATCGCATGCCTCCTGGTGATGATGGCTGGCCGCCTGGTGGTGACCTGCTTTGCTGCGGCTTCGCTCTCCCTCGTCATAAGCCTCTATATGCGGCCTAAGGAGACGTTCCGAGCGCGGTACCGGCTCATGAGCACTGTCTGAGCCATACATGTTGGAATGTGGCGTGAGGCAGGGAGGGTTGAGCTCACCAGCACTGTTTAACTTGTATTTAAACGGACTAATCGAGGCAGTCAGCAGTGAGCATACTGGTTGTCATATTGATGGAGCATGTTTCAATAACATTAGCCACGCGGACGATATGTTGCCGCTAAGTGCGTCGATCTGTGGGCTTAGAAAGTTGCTAAGTATATGTGAGAATTATGCCAACAGCCATGGACTAAAAGTCAGTACATTTCAGACCGGCTCGAGACGAGTTACGAGGGTGAGGTACCCTCGTAGGCTCCAGTAAGGCTTTACGGTTCCAACTTGAAAAAAGTGGAACAGTTTAAATGCTTGGGTCACTTAGTTACGGCCGAGTTGAGGGACGATGCTGATATTGAACGGGAGAGGAGGGCTTTGTCAGTCAGAGTAAATATGATAGTCCGCAGGTTTGTACGTTGTTAGAGAGACGTTAAAATAACTATCTTTAGAGCATTTTGTACTTCATTCTACACGTGCAGCCTGTGGGGAAACTATACTCAGAGATCGTACACAGCCCTCAGAGTCCAGCACAACAACGCGCTGAGGATGATGTTGGGGCTTCCCCGCTTCTGCAGCGCGTCGGGAATGTTCGCGGAGGCGCGCATCAATTGTTTCTATGCGACAATGCGCCTGCGCTGTGCATCCCTGGTGCGGCGGGTGCGGGCGAGTACCAACGTCCTCCTCATCGTGCTTGCAGACCGCCTCGACCGTCCCTATCTGAACCACTGCTGTAAGCTCCATATGCCACACAATCCCTTCCAAAGAGCACTATGAGTATTTGTGAGTGAGAGTACCTGACTATATGATTTATGATTATTTTGTGTTATTTGTGTGTATAAATTTAATTTGTACTAACCCATTTGACATGTTTAATTAAGTTTTTACTAACAAATATGCATCTTTGACATCTGAAATCAATGAATTGAATTAAAAAACTGAATTATAGCAGTCCATTGCTGGATGTAGATCTCTCCCAAGGTGCGTCACTGAGCGCGATCCTCAAATCCTCTCATCTAGTCTCTGCCAGTTACAGGCGACACAAAAGAAAAACATTGTGAGATATTTATATATATTTTTTATTACTAATTTTCGGTCACAACCGTCAACACCGGAGATATTTTGTCGTACGAGCGAGCGAATGCAAGCGAGAATGCTAAGAGTTTGAGGGTGTTATTGATTACATCCAAGTTTAACACATAATTTAACATGCGAGTAAATTAAAAAAAGATAGATAGATAATTCTTTATTGCTACACCAAATTAAAATAACTTAACCTAGAAAACTTAAAGACAATGGGCGGCCTTATCGCTCAAAGCGATCTCTTCCAGGCAACCTTTGGATGGACTGGATTGAAAAGACGTGTAAGGAGGCGGTGTTATAATAAATACCTATTTATGTAGGATAAAAATAAATAAATACCTAAACCTAAAATATACCTACATATACTTACATAAATAAATATAAAATATATACATATATACTTTTACAATAAATATCGAAAGGAAATACAATGTTTACTCTAAAAAGCCGCTAAGTATAGTTTGTAGACCTCATTTTTGAAAATAGGTAAAGATTTAGCAAGTATGATGGAAACGGGCAAGTCATTCCATAATCCGACAGCTCGTACCGTAAACGAGTTACTAAAGAAGTTGGAATTATGGGATGGAGTTTTCAACTGGAGAGTAGTGGAAGAACGCAGATTGCGGGTATAGGATAGATTTAGGAATTCAAAGCATTGTTTGAGATACGGCGGAGAAGAAGAAGTACAAGAATTTTATATAAAAGAGTTAGAGTATGAGCATTCCGACGAGAGCGGATTGACAACCACAAGAGTTTAACGCGAAACTCGGAAATATGATCATACTTGCGCAAAAAAGGTCTTATTCATAGCAGTTTTTTGCTACTAAGAAGGAAATTTGATTTCCCGGTGTCTCTTGTTTTTATTTCACAAGCAGACAAGGACGTCGAAAAGATAAAAAAAAAACGAATACTAGATCTTAAGATGCAAACAGATGGTGATAGCGATTTAAAATTTCCAAAAAATAAAAATAGGTGGTCTACATTTGGTGACATTACATGACCAGGGTACGTCCTCTTCGAAGGGTAAGCGGTTCGTTCGAGTTCGATATGAGGAAGACAATGTTGATATAGAGAGCGCAGAGACCACTGAACTCCACAACATTTAGCCGAAGAAAGACTTGACTGTCATCGAACGAAATGTCATGACCCTGGACAGTGACATGAATGCCGAAGAGCCTCAAGGGGAGCCACCTTCACCTCCAGCTCATCCAATCAAGGTAGTGAAAGCATTACATCAATTAAGAAAAAAGCAACGTAAATCAATGATTATACTGAAATTATAATTATACCACTGAAATAAAAGTTAAGTTGTTGGCATTTCTCTTTTTAAGAAAAAACGAGTGTGCTTCAAACCAGACGACTGAAGTAAAACTTCTTTTTCAAAATATTAATTTATAAAATTGTCCACACGTCTGTAGGTCGATCAGTCTATGTTCATTCTGTAATTTGATTACATTCTCTCTGCATTCAGGACAGACGAAACTTACACTCGCACATTAAAGTTTAAAAATATATGAAATGTAACTCTCTCTCTTTCTATCTTCATTAACTTAGGTCTCCCTCTCACGTAAAGAAGTTTTACTTGAAAACTAATCAGATAAAGGTTCTCCCTGCGTTATCGTTCGCCTATTTGTTGCGATATTGCAGATGATGCACTTTAAGTATTTTTCACTGAACCGTTTCGGATCTAAATAACATTGCTGTTTGACTGCTTATGTGACTTTAAAATGAGCAGGGGAGCAATCGCGCTAAGTTTGAACGATGTTACCAAAGTAAAACAACAGCGTTCCTCTGAAACCCTTCAATTAAAAACTCCCCATCATATATCAGTATTTTATAGTACCTCTTTTACTCTGTAGGCTACCAGGTTCTGGAATGCCCTACCTGTCTCAATTCGTCACGCTAAATCTCTCCCTATCTTTAAAAACATGGTCAGACAACATTATCTGTCATCCATCGCTCACTAGGCCACTAATTTATACATTTTTATAATTTATATATGTAGGTATGACAATATATATTTTATGTATCTTAATATTAATATTGGCCTTATGAATAAGCTCAGAGTCGCTCAACGAGCTATGGAGAGGGCTATGCTCGGGGTTTCCCTACGGGATCGAATCAGAAATGAGGAGATACGTAGGAGAACTCAAGTCACCGACATAGCCCGACGGATTAGCACGTTGAAGTGGCAATGGGCAGGCCATATAGCGCGCAGAACAGATGGCCGATGGGGCCGAATGGTTCTCGAGTGGAGGCCACGGACCGGCAAGCGCAGCGTAGGACGTCCACCCACAAGATGGGCAGACGACTTGGTAAGAACCGCAGGTCGGCGTTGGATGCAGGCCGCTTCCAACCGCATTTCCTGGAGATCAATGAGGGAGGCCTTTGTCCAGCAGTGGACGTCCTACGGCTGATATGATGATGATGAATATTAATACTTATGGAATTTTATGATTATAAATATATATATAATAATAATGCATTTTCTTTTATATTATCTAAGTAGGTATATTATTTTTGTTTTTTAATTGTAATTTAAACGTGTTCTATATTATCTGATTGACGCCGCCCGCCGTCCTTATTTGTTCACATAGATCCTGTCCATTCAAAGGTTGCCTGGAAGAGATCGCTTTTAGAGATAAGGCCGCCCATTGTACCTATGATTTAGAATTGTGTTTTCTGTTATATGCTTATATTTAATGGTGTGCAATAAAGGAATTATCTATCTATCTAACGTTACGTTTATGCACATGTCGTATCGCGCTGACACGCGCGACTTCAGTCAAACCAACGCGTGAAACTAGACACGCTCAAAAAAACAGCCATTATCGAGTCAGACTCGCGCACTAAGGGTTCCGTACCATTAACTATAAAAACATCAAAAAAATAATGTCTGTTGCATGGGAGCCCCACTTAAATATTTATTTTATTCAATAGCACAATTTTATTTATTTAATTTTTTTGAGGTTGGTGCCGATTAAGCTAGTCCTCTAAATAGTATGAGCGCCCATACAACTACGAGGACTTAATCTAAGGATCTTAATTGGCGTCAACTATGTATGTATGGGGACAACCTGTATCTGTAATGTTATTTTTATGTTATTTTTTGGATATTTTTTTTATTTGTGCTGTAAGCACGTAAGCAAGTACCTTGCTTTTTGCCAAATTTCGTGATTCTAGGTCAACGGGAACTACCATATAAGTTTTGGACCCACAACCTACAGTACCTAGGTATAGGGTACTTCCGGTTGACCTAGAATTGTAAATTTTGGTTAAAAGCAAGATAAATCTTACAGCACAAGTAAAGGGAAAATTCCGAAAAATAAAAAGTTGAGAATTAAGTTAAGTTTTCAATTAGTATTTTTATAGTGTTATCCGAACACATACGGAAAATTCCAAGATTTTTAAAATCATCTCAAAAATTTCAAGCCTAGACGGGACTTGAACCCGCAACCTTCCTCTTGATACGAGGATGCACTATCCAACTGTGCTACCAGGCCATTTCACGTCCAGGTCGAAATTTTTGAAATAATTCAGAATACGACTAAAGCGCCGTTAGCTCCATCTACAGGAAAATTTACACAGTTTTTTGTACCTGCTCAAATACTAGTATTTGAAAATAAGCAACGCGACACCTCTTGTCAATGTACTAATCTGCAATGTTTGGCATTGAGCTGCTCAAAAACTGTCCAAGTTTTCCTGTAGATGGAGCTAACGGCGCTTTAGTCGTAATCTGAATCATTTCACTAATTTCGACCTGGACGTGAAATGACCTGGTAGCACAGTTGGATAGTACGTCCTCGTATCAAGAGGAAGCTTGCGGGTTCAAGTCCCGTCTAGGCTTGAAATTTTTGAGATGATTTTAAAAATCTTGGAAGTTAAGTTTTGGTACTTACCAGTTTTCGCGAAAATCTAAATTTGCCTCAGGACCTTGATTTTTATACACTTAATAGGGACTATAATATACCTCAGTATCTGGTATAAATTTCAACTTGCTAGATCCACCCGTTCCTGAGAAAATCGGTGGAGTCACGGAGTGACAGACGGATATACGGACAAGAGAGTGATCTAAGGGTTCCTTTTTTGACTTTTAAGGTACGGAATTCTACTTAGCGTGAATGCCCCCTCCGGGTATTTCTAGATTAATTGAATCAGCTACACTGAAATAACTAACTCCTTGATACACAGATATAGTTAGTTATTTATGTTGTGTTAATTTTGCGGACAGTTTACATGGCAGAGATTACAATAAGTTGACTAATTTGTATTAATATATCAATATGTCAGCAATTTAACGACGGAATTCATTCATAGCGTTCATTTATCAATTGGTTGGGAGTACTTCTGGCTATCTGCCAGACAAAAAACTATTCGTTTATAACCGTGGTTACTATAACCATATGCACGACCGTAGTGCCGCTATTATTAATGCTCCTATTTCAGAACCGCTGTTTGTTCTGTTTCAATTCATTGGCAGAGATCCGTACCTATATCAACACGAATGGGTGCCAACATCTGTGATCGGCATTCTGTCATATTTAACATCTGGCCTTTCATAATCATGTTACTTAAAACTGATAGGTAAACGTACTAATGGAATGCTTTTAGTTTTTGACGAGAAATAAAAGCATAATCTTTAAAAAACTTTTAATTAAAACTTTCTCAGCTCATAACAACAAGTTACGGTCTGGTTCATAATTGGTGTCGTACCTTAGGGGTTAAAATACTCTTCACCGGGTTAGCTAATGCATACAAACGCATAAGCAATTAACGAACCGTTGCAGAGCATTTTAGCAGCAGCCTATTCCTGCAAAATATGAAACCTGACCCAGTACAACATGGCACTATAACGTCAACAAATAAATAAGCTAAGGTTTTTTCATCTTTATCAGGTGTTGTCTTTCACTTAACATTTTCACTTTAGACTTTAGTTAAATTGGAATGCCCAGCACTGTCTATCCTCACTTGGCGATGTTGCTCGGTGATGTGTGTCGTCACTTCAGCCGTCCTATATTATTTAAATGCTTGGGTGTTCAACGTGACTGCTAAACTTACAATTACTTATTTACTAAAATTACTGTTTCTTAAATTAATGTATTTTATATTGTTTAGCGCTCGCCTATCCGCCATCTTCGATTTGTCTCATTTTGAGTTGGTTCATCTCGATGACAGCATCTGCAAGAAAGAAAGAAAACAGTTAAAATTGTGAGTTATGAGCTGACTCGCTGTAGCTCAAAATTGTGTAGTTGATTACGATGGTACGATGGTTGAGTACACAGTAAAAACTTTTCTTTTAGAATGCTGGCCACAAAAAAGTTTATAGAATTCGAATTTCGAATTGTTCATGAAAATAAAAATGTATACTTTTTAGAATTTTACTCATTTTTAAATATGGAGTGGACGCTTAAAGAAGACCGTGTTGCAGTTATTGCGTTGCATCATTGTGGTTACGCGCCCAATTCAAATTTTTGACATACTGAAAAATTTGAATATAACCAAAAGATTCGTTTATCGCACCATCAAACGATACAATGAAGACTTTAGTGTAGATGACAGGTCAAGAAGTGGTCGCCTTCGGTCTGTTAGGACTCCAGCAGTGATAAAAGCTGTGAAGGCGCGAATTCAAAGAAATCCCAAACGTAAGCAGAAACTGTTGGCCCTTCAGATGGGGTTAAGTAGAACCACGGTGAAAAGGGTGTTAAATGAAGACTTAGGGCTTCGGGCATATCGAAGAAAAACAGGACATCGTTTGAATGCTCGTCTAATGGACCTGACACTGAAGAGATGCGGCGCTTTGTAGGTAAGGTGTACGCACACAGTAGTGAAGAAGCGAACAACCGTATTCCGCGTGTCCAACGAGGTCATTTTACATCCTCGCTCATGGTATGGTTGGGAGTTTCTTATTGGGGCTTAACAGAGGTACATTTTTGTGAGAAAGGTGTAAAAATGAATGCAGTTGTGTATCAAAATACAGTCCTGACGAACCTTGTGGAACCTGTTTCTCATACCATGTTCAATAACAGGCACTGGGTATTCCAACAAGATTCGGCGCCAGCTCATAGAGCGAAGAGCACACGAGACTGGCTGGCGGCGCGTGAAATCGACTTCATCCGGCACGAAGACTGGCCCTCTTCCAGTCCAGATTTGAATCCGTTAGATTACAAGATATGGCAACACTTGGAGAAAAAGGCGTGCTCAAAGCCTCATCCCAATTTGGAGTCACTCAAGACATCCTTGATTAAGGCAGCCGCCGATATTGACATGGACCTCGTTCGTGCTGCGATAGACGACTGGCCGCGCAGATTGAAGACCTGTATTCAAAATCACGGAGGTCATTTGGAATAAACTTTAGTGTCATAAGAATCTATGTTTTGTTAAGTTCATTTTGGTATATAAATGGTTACATAATGAATAAACTTGTTTCAATTATTTTATATTAAACATGTGACAGAATTTATGACCTGACTAGGTAATTTAGGACCTAACACTTAAAATTTTAATAAAGTGCCACGCGAGCATGATTGTGGACAGATAGTAGTCTAGTAATAAGTGTGATTCAGGATCCGAGTGCTTGTCATCCATTTAACGATCGCTGCTGATATTCCAAGTGTCTATTTGCAAATTCATACTGACAATAAAATGCCGAAAAACATTACCGCTTTGACGTCAACCGTGCATTTTATTTATATCTAATAAACTAACTTCAATGTTTAACTATAAAGAAGCCGAGAGAAAATTTTTACGTGTCATTAAAACGTCGCTATAATCAGTTATTTATGCTTTAAATTCGGTTCCACCGCAACTATTTATACAAGTAAAGGTATATCTGCCAAATATTATAAAATTATGACGTGCTTAGAGTGTGCTCATGGTCGAGAGATGTTCTGAATAGATTATTTCGATGATTATAATATTCATCATATTCTTCCATTTCCTCTATCAATCCAATCCTAGATCCTTGCGTTCATCTGACACACTCCAACTCAGGACACCTGTACACTCCTCCTCCTACGACGAGTTAAACCCTCGTTCATTATGCGTGATGACTGGTGTCGGACAAACTTCAACACTGAATTTGCAGTCGTATAAACTGAACTTACAAATAAGAAACAAAACTGCTGTAACAGCTTCTAATATAACCCAATCCTACTGAAACATTTTTAAGCTGCTTTCAGTAGACTTACTTATTTTTTGTGAGTTTGTGCTACTAAAAATCATACATAATTGACTTGAGCCATAGCTTTTCGCAAAAAAAATATGTTTTTGCCATTATTTTCTAGTTGTTGATATTTCTCCGGTGGATTCTCGAAATAAAATACCTATGTCAATATTTGTAGTATTTATTTTTACACTTCTGTTTATTATCTGTTCCTTTGCGATGTGTTGCGTGCGCCCGCGCGCATGATTTATATCCTCGTTATGCGCTGTCACTTCACTTTTCTATTTTGTCACTTAGTACGTCAATGTATTGAAGACTAGATGTTAACTGATATTTTTTTTCTACTGATTGAATATGTAGTTATTTTGTGTTTTATAAATGTATAAAATTGTAATGTTTGTCTGCAACCTGTGTGGCTGATTAGTATTTTAAAGTTTTCTTGTAAATTTTACTTATTTGTTCTAGCCTGATTCTAATAATCAGACTGTTATAATACAAACATATAAGCTTTTTTCTATCCATACCTACTTTACCACTGAATTAATTTTTTTCTAATATAGATATTAATATATAAATGTATTATTTATATATGTATAATATGCTTACTAAATTACTGATATAAATAGTATATATATATATGTATATATGTTTATGTGTATGAATATAGACACGAATCTAGAAGTATGCATATTTTTTTCTTTTCTCTTATGTGTTGTTTATAGAGGTTTATTAGTACCTAGGTATTGTAAAATTAGAGAAGTACGTGTTTTTTAGTAAGTCGATAGATTATAAAATTACCTAGTTATTAAGTTCTGTATAATTGTTTAACTTTTAAAACTATGTATTGTATGTCAGTGTTGATTATCATACATAGTATTTATTTCAGTTATATTTTTAGTTTTTTCACATTTTGTCTGCTTTTCTGTCGTATACTACAATAACTACTGTATCAATTTGTGTACTCCTGCAGTACCATACCACTGTTATCTGTTAAACTGTACTCAAAAATGAGTCGTATGTACATGGGACGAGAATCCTTACCTTGCCGTAACACAGTTGTAAACTAGCACGGAAGGTAAAGTTCTTCAACTGTATACTTACCTAACTACCCTCATTGTTTAGTAGATTTACTTAAGATAAAAGATTGTTACATTATTTATAGTTTACTTATTAAGAAAATCAAGTAGGTAGGTATACTACTGTTTTATAAGAAGACAAATAAATTTATTCTTATTCTTATTCTTATTCTTATAATCAGCTAGAAATAACACGGCTTCCTCTGAAAGAATCTAAACTAAAACTAAAAGCGTTCTTCGAAAACCACCCTTATGAATATCAGATTTCAGAGTTATTTATTTCACCTCTAATTATAACATTGGTTGTTACAGGCATGTCAATTTTTACAATATAAAACTTATAATAATTAAATTAAAATAATTTAATTAAAAATCATGTCAACTAAAAATGATAGGTTCCTAACTAAAACGGTATGTCAAAACTAAACTATAATAAAAGCAAATATAATAGTGGAATATGTCAAATAATTGCATCAAAGGAAGATTCTAATAAATTAGAATTCTAAAATTCATTTATATAATAAAAAGCATGTCATTCAAATACCATTTGATTTTTTGTTTAAAATCTGAAATATATACTAAATTTACAATTTTTGTTGGCAGTTTATTGTGCATTATTAATTTATTATATTCTCCCTGCTTTTGCACTTTAGTTAGTCTTACTTTTGGTTCATATAATTTCTCCTTATTCCTTAAATTATGGTTGTGCGTGTCTTTTTTCTTAATATACTCTGTATCATTGTTATCTTCAATTAATATCCATTTTATCTTAAATGAACTGTTAATTTTCTCATCTGTATGAATGCGTATGTCTAACCAATTGTTTTTTTGCCAATATTCTGCTTAGTTGTAATTAGTTTATTTTTATTTATTTATATTATTAACTGACATCACACTAATATATAAATAAATTTATTTATTTGTTTGTTTGATTGCAAGCCAAGTTTCAAATCCTGAAGGTATATTTGCTCACTAACAAGCTTCCGCCCGAGGCTTCTCATGCGTAGTTTGTCATTAAATAAGTAGCTTTTATCACAATATAGGTCATAATCATCTATCTATATACCGAATTTCATCAAATCAGTCCATCCCGTCGTGATAATCTTACAAACAGGCAGAGAGACAGTTATTTTCAAATCTCACTAATATTATAAATGCGAAAATTTGAATGCTTGTTTATTTGTTTGTTACTCTATCACGTCGTAACGGCGGAATCAATTTTGATGAAATTTAGTATATGTATATGTAGATTATATCTAACCTGGATTAACACATAGGCTACTTTTTATCCCCTAAATCCTGATTTAGGGGATAAAAATGGTGTGTCCAGTCAAGTTGCAACAGGGAGTTTAACTTTATTTCTAGGTTACCTACACGTTTAGAAGTATTACACGTACCGCGCGTACGAAGCCTCGGGCAACAGCTAGTTTTTAATGTATTTTTGACTTACCAAGATTATGCAATTTAATGAAATAGTGAATAAACGAATACTGAATACTGTTTCGCTAATATTCAAGGCATACACATTTTTCAATTTGTTTCATCTATTAATTCCAACTGTTTGCTTGCCACGTTTAAACATTGCCGTAAACTTCAAAAGTTTTTCTATAGTGTTGATGTCTTTATTACGCATTTCTTCATGTTCAGAATAGAGCTGCGTGGGTTTATTCAGTTCCATATTGCAAGTGTTATGTTAAGTGAGCGTACTCTTGCCAACTCTTGCATTTGGAGCCAAATCGAAATATTGATCGTCTGTTTTGATTAGTTGGCTAAATATACTTTGATTTATTTAAAAGTCCGTGTTAATATTCGATCTAATTTCGATTTCAACTCTTCGATTTTATTTATCGTTGTTTAAAATAATGATGCTTCTTTTAGAAGCTTATTTAAACCTTTAATAGGAAGTCTATAATATATTGAAACTTAGACGCCAGTAGGTGATAATAAACTAAGAATTGGATTTAGAGTAAAGATGACTTCACTCTCTTGTTGATAGATTTATATCTCGAATATAAAAGAAGGATGATGTAGTTTTAATTATTTTCTAATGAAATATTAAATCAATCTTTCTCTTGCTCTCTGAAAAAACCAGCGTTGATGATTTATTTTGATTGTTCACAGATTTATCGCATTTTTCTTAGAAATTAATCATCCCACTAGTGAAAGGATATGTCGGTGTGAATAACGTATTTTTTAAATTATCCTAACAACGGTTAGACTGAATGCAGCTACAATTTAAGAAACAATTTATTGTGATTGTGAAAGCTTAAAAAGTAATTCCAATAACGTTAACATGTTCCCAGCGGCACAGATTTATCTGTAGTTTTCATTACTGTGTTACGGGTCGCTTTAAACCTTGTCCTAAACCAGAGATTGTGGCAGCACGAGGCATATTAAATCCCACCGCCCAAATTAATTTTAAATAAATCAGATGATAAGAGACAGGTTCTGACAGGTACTGTAACTACCTTACCTTGGTGTCACTATAGCAATATATTATAAATAAAAGCAATATTTTATAAGAAAGCGCCCGTAGGAGACCAAAATCCTTTTTTTGGCGCCAAATAAGACAAACTGTACGGTTTTTTTTGTGTGCGGCACGAGGTCTAAGAAACCCGGCATAAGTTGGTATACCATAGAACTAATAAGATATCAATAGCACATCTCAGATATATAGTTATCTCTTTCCTACACTGAACCAGATGGAAGTTATGCCTCCCGCACGACAGAGACGTTTAAGTTTTTTCTTACCGCTATAAAGACGAGACACGGACAGGGTGTTTCAAGCCATGTTTAGCACTTATCGTGTTAAAGTGAGAGTGTTGGCAGAGATGCAGGGCCGTGCGTACCTTGCGCTCTTATGTCCAGCTAGTATGTGACACGGCGTGGGTTGGTTTTGATCTTGTTAATAGATTACAAATGCTCATTTAGTAATCCAATTATGTTGTAATTCTAGTCGTGTGGAATGCTATGATTTCTGCGCAGAGGCGCCGGCGCACGTGCTATTTTAGACCTTGATCTAACGCAACATCTGACGTGATTCAGCTACTAGCAACTGAAATCTATTCATTATATTCTATTCTGCATTGCTTGTTTTCGTTTCTCGTTTGATCGACTATAGATTTGGCGAATTAGTCTATACTAATATTATAAAGAGGAAAGATTTGTTTGTTTGTATTATATATAAAAATTATTTCACTGTTGGGAAGCTACACTATCCCCCGGTGACATTGGCTACTTTTTACCTAACTGCGCAGGAGGAGGGTAATGTTTTTATTGAAAAACTACGCTTGCGAAGCTGCGGATTTGTCAGCTAGTTATCAAATAAATCTACAGGATTACAAGAATTTATACGTAAACCAAACAAGCCCAGTCAAGTGGGTCCTGGCCAGAAAATGATGATGAGTTATCATTTATATTATAGTTTAGGAAAAGTTCTTTCAAAGACGAGAGCAAGATGAAGCATAATTATTTTGTTTAGACAAATATAAACAAGTAAGCGTACTAATTCGGTTTGAATTTGTATTAACTGTTAAAAATAGGCAAAAGTAACAACGAATAAAGTCACGCTTGAATTAACCAAAACGCCGGTTCTCTTGGCAATAACACTGAATGCAAAAAATGCGTACGTCACTAAACAACAAGCACCTTAAAACAATCCCGAGTAGAGTAGCCAAAGACTGGCTAATAGCAGCACCAGGATGAGGTAGGTGGCGGCAAGGCTGGTGGTCTCGTGGTTCGGCATGGCTGGCTAGGCACTCCTTGACACTGCTGGACACCTTCACTGGACAAGCGGCTCCTGGGAACTGGTCACGCAATCTGTCCTCCGTCGCCCCATCGCCTACGCCGGCCACGCCTCTTTCGCACGCCAAAAGCTTCATTTATAAATATGAATAATATCATTACTGCCTTTAACTCACGGTTGCTGACAGGTGCCCATCTCGTTTTAATTTCTTGCATAATTTGATAAAAATATTGATCAGCGGCTAATGATGACACTGATAGACTCCATAGGATGACCACAGAAAGCGAATACTCACGAGGATGACCTTGTAAACCTTCAACTTGGACTTCTTGATACTGCCTACTCTTTGCTAATGTATTTGAAAAGATAAAACATCAAAATCCAATTCAAATTATTTCATAAATATAATATAATTGTATTTATTATGAACCAGTAACTTTTTAACAAAAATATAAACGACTTCCGATAACAGTAAAAACCAAACTATTCTACTAATTTTGATGAAATTTCAATGGGATCAATCTAAAAGTATATCCTCTCAAATAAAAAACTAATTTTCCAAATTGGTTGATATATAACGGAGTTCTGAGCTAACAAAACATATCATAAAAGGTTAACAAATATAAGACTTATATGGTTTTCTCATGGATGCCATCGTCAGAACTGGACCAGATGGAATGGGACCACACGGGAAGCACCAGCTTTCAAATAAAAAGAATCATCAAAATCTGTTCACCCAGTCGAAAGTAATGAGGTAATAAATAGAACCTCTTTTTTTTTAAGACAGTTATAAATAGAATGAACGAATGATTTACAAAAAACAACTTTTAAACGAGCAATGTAAGGACGTGTCGGTCAGGGTTATAAATTAAAAAAAAAACAAATTCATCTGTTCTGTTACAAAATATAAATAAATTTGTTACAATCCGTTATTTTAATATTGCTTCACCTTTATTGAATTACAATCCGAACTAAGCTGATATTTAGAATAAAATCGACAAAAATAATACAGAAATGTTCAGTACACTATGTAGATAGATAAAAAGTGTATTAAAAATAGTTGTAGACAATTTAACATGATATTTAATTCTTTGGTAAGTATTTTTTTTAATTGATCAACAAACCTGATTAAATCAGTATTTAGCAGTATTACAGATTAAAATATTCACTCGATTCTAAACAAATACTGGAGCTATATCTTTAACCGCATTCAAACACACTTTCTCTGTTATTCAAATGGAAAATTCTATTATAAAATCGCAATATGTTATTAAGCTAGTAGCTGATTGTCCAGAACCAGATAATATAAAAATTATAAAATGTACTGAATGTATATGAAATAAATAACATGTAATTTGACGCGTTATTGCCAAAACCATCGGTCACCAGTAATGACCAGTTCGTTACGCGCAATAAAATCCACTTTAAAAGCTCTTTATAATGTTTATTTATAAATAACAATTGGAATTGCATTCAGTACTTTCTGTACCTACCTATTTAAATAAATAGGTTTGTAAAACATAAGCTAGCCTTTGTTAAAGTCAAACTTTAAAATAATGTAATCCCTTCAGAGAAGAGCCATTAGAATCATCGGTGATCCCAAACTCGCCGACAGGCTGGAACCGCTGAGTCAACGCCGTGACATCGAATCGCTTAGTGTTATTCAACCGCCTGATTATTGGGGAATGTTCTGAGGAGCTATTCATCCCGTTGTCGAGATTTTACCACCGCACTTCTCGACAACGTAATAAAGCTCATCCACATATCATCGACAATTGGGTATCGCGCACCGCACGCTTCACGCAATCTTTTCTACCCCATACTTGTTAGATGTGGAATGAGCTACCATCTGAGGTTTTCCCATTAGGCTACGACATGGCACTTTTCAAGAGAAATGTAAAGAGGTTTCTACAGTGTAGGGAACGCATCGACAATACCCCGGGTGTTGCCGGTGTCAATAGGCGACGGTGACCGCTTACCATCAGGTGGGCCGTAAGCCTGTTTCCCTACAAATAACATAAAAAAATGTAATGCGTAGGTATGTAGGTACCTATGTACGAAACTAAACTGTATAATAAGAAAATACCTATATAGTGCCTATGGGGCGGTGCATCGTAGGGAACGTTCCTAAGGTACATGCCTTGTTGGCAATGATTTATTATAGGCGATGGGTACCCCTGACATCAAGAGGGCCTTTGCTTGTTCCAGCTCCGTCTTGTATAAACGATGTTACATCGAAAAACTTTCTTCAAAACCAACAACCAACAAAAACATAACATTAAATGCGACAGACTTACTGCACTTAGAAGACCATGGAGTAAAACAGCCAAAGGAAGAACAGCAGGATAACAAGGATCATGTAGGTGGCAGCGAGGTTTACTGTTTCTGCGTTGATCGTCATTGTGGCACGCTACGAGGCTATCCTGGCGCGGCTGGCTGGACCGACTGGATCCACCAGTACCAACCTCCCGGTGTACGTCAGAAACCAGGGCCCCACGTAAGGGTATTAAGATGCAGATAATTTAACTATTTGGATTTTGAAATCTGGTCTGGAGTGTGAAAGCTTGTTCAGGATTTTTTATACTTAATAGAAACGAACGGTGCAAAATGTTGTTCGTTATGACATTTTTATTTTTTATTATGATTGCTTGTATTTTAGAATTTGGCACGCCCTGATGAGGCAGAATGTAATTGAATCCTATTTTATAATTGACATACGACCTATTGTACATACATTCATGCGAATAAATGATTATGATTATGATTAGGTGTCGTCATTCGAATTAATTAAAAAAATATTATTTGAAACAAACGTTAATACATTTTATTTATGTATAGATATATAAGTTATTTCAAGGTAAATTATTCGATTGAATATTATAAGAAGCAAACACACAGAAACTACATACAATAATTATTTGCATACAGACACTTTCTAAATCAAAACAATATACTTAGATTTATATGTTCTATGCCGAAGAAGGAGTTTTTTTTAAATGGATAGATCTTCATTTGACCACAATCTCATCTGGTAAGCGATGATGTGGTCTAAGATGAAGCACGAAGATCTAGAAGAAATTTATTCACTCTTACCATAAAGAGGCCCGATTGTATTCTTTAGGAACAACAGATGACGCTAAAGTGTTCTATACCTTAGCTGTACGCATCAAAAACATAGAACCAAAACGGTGTGTGCGAATGGGTGGTACTCGTATATCAACTAGGTACAGATGGTACTGAGCCGTGCGCCTGCTTGTGCTTTGATAGAAGGGAGATGGCGGGATCAGATCGTATAGTTCCTGGGCACATTCCCCTAAATGTATTCTGCAACTTAGCAAATTATAGGCTTGCAACTTTACACTGGTGTTCGAGACTTTGGGTCCTAATCTCCTCCATATATTGCTCACTTATAAGCCTAAAAGCTCTACGTTCTATCGAGTCTAAAGTAGCGAGCTCGTATTTGGACAAACCATCCCAAAGGTAGCAGCACAAAGCCGAATAAGGAGTATGGTTCAGTACTGTGCTGAACATTTTACGTCAGCGTCAGCGCTGGTATTCTGCCAAAAAACCTTTTGTTGATGCCTCGGACATCACCAAAATACACATAAGGATAAATAACTTGCTCGACAATAAGTTACCCTTACTTGAAATAATCATAGGTATTACACATTACTGGATATTTTGATTTTTACCCGAAAAAAATATACAGAACTACTTGAGAAAAACGACTGCCAATTTGCTAAGACTGGGGTCTATTAAGTCATCTTGAAAGAAGAAGGAAAAATGATAAATACAACACAAAAAGAACAGTGGAAAATAAGACATTAAATACCTAAATCGAGCTGGAAAACACATTGCATCTAGATTACCAGTGTGCTACCCACCTAAAACAGTAGCGACGATGATAAAATTATAAATATCTCAAGAAATTTCGCAAGAAAAACACATAAATGTGTTATGTACCGCTACATTTTGTTCCTTTTCTCTGGCCACATACGCGTAAATGCAATGAATAACGGTATAAATTCACTAATGACAAGAAGCTACGCAAAATATTTATAAACGGCAAATGGACACTTACCCACTTGACGAATGACAAGAGAATGCTCGCCAATTTCACAGAGCGGATTATGAAAATAATGAATTTTATAATTACTGGAAGGATGAAGTGCATAAATAAATTGTCATGAAAGTTCTGTACTCCCTAATTTTTTGCAGAGGCAAAGTTAATTTACAAATACGAGTATTTGCATCCTTAGAATATAAAAAGTAATATATCAGTAGGTAATGAAAGTCCACTTACAGTTATCTAAAATGCTGAATACAGCATCCACAGAGAGACGAGCAGTAGCAGCAGGATGCAGTAGGTAGCCATCAAGTTCGTTCCTTCAGTCATCTTGAGGTTCTATTTTACTCCGGTGCTCTCTCGAAGGCGTGTCTCTGGCGACTGATCAGAAAGCTCACGAAAAGCTCGCTATATACCTAATTGTTATGTTCGAAACATGACGAGAAATTCTATTTTTTGTTTTCGTCCAACACCTCTTGATTAACGGAATGTCGCTACAGAATTTCGTGGTGAAAATATCACGACTTTTATGTGTTTTCTCGGTTGTTTTTGTTACCCTTTTAAAACTCGACTCGCAGCTTTGTAATTGAGAAAAACAGGGCAGGTGTTTCTGCAAAATAAATAGGATTTGAGATGGTTGGAATGGAGTTCAATTCTTTTGGAATTCTCCAGCTGGAGATGTGTTTTGAGTGCGGCCCTGTCGGCAATTTACATTTCTGGAGTATGATATACCACTGAGCTATTTCCGAACTGAATAGTCTGCGTGTGATGTGTACGCTACATTTCAAATTGAACCAGAATCTATCGCGCAGAACTCGATAAATCAGACGAGTTCAACCACAATCGATTATAGGGATTAGAAACGACGCCATTATTTATTTTTCACATGTGTTTTGTGAGGTCGTGTCATTGGAAGAGAGGTTGAAATAACATTCCGTCCGTTGCCAAAAGTATGAAAAATAAACTCTATTTAATAGTAGTTCTACGTCCACATTATTATGTTTAAAATTCCATAAAGTTATTTGAATTGTTAATTTATTATGCTTTGCCATTAGCGTTTTAAAATGCTTTTGTAAGCAAGTAGTGTGCGTTCATATTATCTCAAATTTAATAATTGATGTAACAACAGTGACATAGAAAATAGCGGGGCAACTAGCATTTTCTGTCGGGATCTTAGATATTAGCGTCTTCTATACTAGAGGTTCGCCCCGAACTGAGATCACGCGAGTCTCCCCCAAAATAAAAAAAATAAAAATCTTAGGGCGACTCACGAAACGATAACTAAACGTATTTCGTGGCCAAATATGATTTAAGGAGTTGTCAAATCATACAAATACGTAAAATTTAAACATGTTTAATCACTAAATATGTTTAGCAAGCGTTGTGCAAGCCGGCCTTATCTTTGACTAATAAAATAGTGCTTCGAAATGCATAACCAACTAACCAGTATCATTCAAATTACAGTTAACTGGTTCATGTCAATTGGTTACTCTTTTTTGAGGTAGAAATTGCAGTTATTCTAAATTTCAGATATCCTATATTTGTGTCACTAAAGCTATACGAATAGCAAATTTCAGCACTGTAGGGTCACTTGTACTCTGTGAATTATGTCAAAGTTCAGTTTATATTATGGCTAATAACTTAAAAACTACAAAGTTTAAACTAAAAATAAAAACGGGATCAAAATGTACTCACAAAGACCTTTTTCTAAACGTGCCATTTGATCGTATAGTCTCATTTTGTTTGTTTTTCCCCCCTTGAACCCCAATATCTCAACAACTCCCCCAAATTTTTAGCTCATTTAGTCACACCAAAATTGTGCTATCACTAGCTACATATATATTAAGTTTCACGATGATCGGATAAACGCTTCGAAAGTTATCCTCGGACAAACATACATATATACAAGTCGATTTTTCCAAGTTGATTTAGAGATCAATTAAGGATCTACAGAATAATTACATCTAGGGCTAGCATTTTAGTGTAGACAGTAGTAGTAACCATTCTACGTGAGACAGTACACATTGGATTTCTACGCTAAACTGTCATTTTACTCTATTCTTCATGTAATTGATCCATAGATCCTTTATATCGAGGCATATCGTGTGCCGATTGACTGATTTTTGTAACAGTCGCGTTTCCCCTCGCGAGCTAAACCACTAGTAACTACAGTAGCAGCACAGATAGTTTACTTTTAAGAAGAATTATCAACGCTCATTAGACTTTACCAGTTTACGAGCAGTAGATAGTCAATCAACTTATGTTTGTAGTTGGGCTTGCAAACAGTTCTTATAATGTTAATACAAACTGACCAAAATCAACTGCAAAATTACCTTTGT
Source organism: Philereme vetulata (assembly GCA_918857605.2). NCBI lineage: Eukaryota > Metazoa > Arthropoda > Insecta > Lepidoptera > Geometridae > Philereme > Philereme vetulata. The sequence goes on from OU975484.1 coordinate 3,915,441, forward strand.
ATTTTAAAATGACTAATATGCAATCGTACTTACTACGGAACCCTTCACTGTGCATGGTCCGACAAGCGCTTAACTTATTATACCTTACAAGCTAGACACAACAGATTTATAGAAAAAAAAACAAATAAAAGTAAGCATAATGGGCGGTCTTATCGCTTAACAAAGCGATCTCTTCCAGACAACCTTTGGATGGAGAGGATCATTGCTTAATGGAAGATTGGCCGAGGTGTAAAAAGAATAAACTTAATAATAGAAAAAGAAATTAGTTATATACATACATATTAGGTACATAAATAACTTTAAATAAATAAATAAATATCATATATAAAATAAATAAATATGTACTTACATACTTATACTTACAATAATAATATAAGAGATCAGATGAATCATGACTCTTCATGGAGATAAAAGTTTTTGAGTCTAGCTTTAAATACGGAAGGTGAGGGGGATTTCTTAATAGAGACCGGCAAGGCGTTCCATAATCGGACAGCTTGGACGGAAAAGGAGTTTGCATAGAAACTGGTTCTATGTATCGGGGTTTTGAGAAGGAGGTTTTCAGAGGATCGGAGTGTTTGGGAACTTATGCAAAAAAGGAATTCAAAGCGTTCCTTCAGATAACAAGGCGTGGAAGGATTACGAAGGATGTTGAATAGAAGGGATAGGATGTGAGTATTCCGACGAAGTCGAATGGGGAGCCATTTGAGTTTATTACGAAATTCGGAGATGTGGTCGTATTTCCGGAGTCCGAAAATAAACCTTATGCAAAAATTTTGAAGACGCTCAAGCTTATTGAGCTGCTCCTCCGTGAGGTCAAGATAGCAGGAATCAGCGTAATTTAAAATTGGGAGAAGAAGAGATTGTGCAAGCGCAATTTTAGTAGCTATCGGAAGAAAGTTTCGCAGTCTCCTGAGCAAACCAGCAGAGGCAAATAGCTTCCGACTCACAGATTCGAGCTGAGGACCCCCCTGAGGATTATATTATCTCATTATTAAGTCATATGTCACAAGGTTGGTAATTTGTAATTGATGGGTTGTTTTTTTACATGTCATACAGTGTATATATATTTTATTACAACTGTTACACTTAAAAGGAATATGATTAGTTTCTCCAATTCCCGGTAGAACACATTAATACTACCAGGTACCTACACAGCCTCAAATGAATGCCTGCTTGTTCGGTCTCAAGAAAGTCCCACGGTCTTGTTTTCAAATCCACATTCTATTTTAGAGCCGCTGACCTGAAAGTGTCACCAGAACAGACACGACGGAATTAGTCCTAAGTTCAATACACTTATTTAAAAATATTAAATTAACAAATAATGCTGGACATTTCACACAGAGCTAGTCCCAAACTAAGCAAAGCTTGTACTATGGAAGCCATATAACTTATAATAGTTATAATATATAGAAAAATACCCGAACCCGGAACAAATATCTCTAGACCATGCAAACATTTGTCCCGCATCTCAGCCGGTTACTTAGATAAACCACTGTTTTTTTACGTTCACTGCCACTGACAGATATAAACTCGAGTCATTACGACCAGACTTAACAGGTGCTAAGCAAGCGTGCTCTACCTTCCACCATAACATCACTTACCATCCGGTGAGGTCAAGGTCAAGGTTTCACTGTCCTCAATAAATAAAGCTAAATTACCTAGTAATTACAGCATTACCTAAATGCCTAGCTTTCTGCATTCGTCATTTGAGTTATGTACCTATTTATATATTATTTTAATTTTATTGTTCACGTTTTATTAGATTCGTAAGATTATTGATTTAGGTTATTAGCTTGGTCTATCTTTAGATATTTATTTATGTATTAGGATTATAAGCATTTCTTTATTTTGTATACTCTGTGCGCCGCCGTTCATTACTGCTTCGCTCTTTACTTTCCATCCAAAGGTTGCCTGGAAGAAATCGCTTTGAGCGATAAGGCCGCCTATTGTACTATATTTAACATAAATTAGTTTTTTTTTAAGTATTACTCGTGTACAATAAAGAATTATTCTAAATCTAAATAGAAAACCAGGACAGAAATGAGGAGATTCGTAGACGAACCAAAATCACCGACATAGCACAAAGGATTAGCAAGCTGAAGTGGTAGTGGGCGGCACATAGCTCCAAGAACAGACGGTCGTTGGGGCAGAAAGATCCTCGAGTGGACACCACGCACTGGAAAGCACAGCGTAGGACGGCCTCCCACTAGATGGAAAGTCAACCAGGTTGCTGGGAGCCGTTGCGTGCAGGCCCCACAAGATCGGTAGCTATGGGAATCTATGGGGGAGTCCTATGATAAGCAGTGGACTTCCTGTGACTGATATGATAATAATGAGAAAACCAGAAATGATTGGAGCAGACTTGATATCGAGTCATACAATCTATTAGGTTAATGCTGGTATTTGAAAAATTATTAGTAAATAAATAAATATAAATAAATATTGCTGGACATTTCACACAGCTCTATCTAGCCCCAAACTAAGCAGAGCTTGTATTATGGGAACCAGATAACTGATATAATACTTATATACAATTTTTTTTGTAAATACATACTTATAATATATAGAAAAACTTCCAGACCCGGAACAAATATCTGTAGATCATGCACACATTTGTTCCGCGGCGAGAAACGAACCCGCGACCTCCTGCGTCTCAGCCGGCTATTCGCCCACTGCACCACGGAGGTAGTCAAAATATTGCTGGACATTTCACACAGCCCCTGATTTTGATTGCTATCTAGCCCCAAACTAAGCAGAGCTTGTACTATGGGAACCAGATGACTGATAGAATACTTATATAATTTTTTTTTGTAAATACATACTTATAATACATAGAAAAACTTCCAGACCCGGAACAAATATCTGTAGATCATGCACACATTTGTTCCGCGGCGAGAAACGAACCCGCGACCTCCTGCGTCTCAGCCGGCTATTCACCCACTGCACCACGGAGGTAGTCAAAATATTGCTGGACATTTCACACAGCCCCTGATTTTGATTGCTATCTAGCCCCAAACTAAGCAGAGCTTGTACTATGGGAACCAGATGACTGATAGAATACTTATATAATTTTTTTTTGTAAATACATACTTATAATACATAGAAAAACTTCCAGACCCGGAACAAATATCTGTAGATCATGCACACATTTGTTCCGCGGCGAGAAACGAACCCGCGACCTCCTGCGTCTCAGCCGGCTATTCGCCCACTGCACCACGGAGGTAGTCAAAATATTGCTGGACATTTCACACAGCCCCTGATTTTGATTGCTATCTAGCCCCAAACTAAGCAGAGCTTGTACTATGGGAACCAGATGACTGATAGAATACTTATATAATTTTTTTTTGTAAATACATACTTATAATACATAGAAAAACTTCCAGACCCGGAACAAATATCTGTAGATCATGCAAACATTTGTTCCGCGGCGAGAAACGAACCCGCGACCTCGTGCGTCTCAGCCGGCTATTCGCCCACTGCACCACGGAGGTAGTCAAAATATTGCTGGACATTTCACACAGCCCCTGATTTTGATTGCTATCTAGCCCCAAACTAAGCAGAGCTTGTACTATGGGAACCAGATGACTGATAGAATACTTATATAATTTTTTTTTGTAAATACATACTTATAATACATAGAAAAACTTCCAGACCCGGAACAAATATCTGTAGATCATGCACACATTTGTTCCGCGGCGAGAAACGAACCCGCGACCTCCTGCGTCTCAGCCGGCTATTCGCCCACTGCACCACGGAGGTAGTCAAAATATTGCTGGACATTACACACAGCCCCTGATTTTGATTGCTATCTAGCCCCAAACTAAGCAGAGCTTGTACTATGGGAACCAGATGACTGATAGAATACTTATATAATTTTTTTTTGTAAATACATACTTATAATACATAGAAAAACTTCCAGACCCGGAACAAATATCTGTAGATCATGCAAACATTTGTTCCGCGGCGAGAAACGAACCCGCGACCTCCTGCGTCTCAGCCGGCTATTCGCCCACTGCACCACGGAGGTAGTCAAAATATTGCTGGACATTTCACACAGCCCCTGATTATGATTGCTATCTAGCCCCAAACTAAGCAGAGCTTGTACTATGGGAACCAGATGACTGATAGAATACTTATATAATTTTTTTTTGTAAATACATACTTATAATACATAGAAAAACTTCCAGACCCGGAACAAATATCTGTAGATCATGCACACATTTGTTCCGCGGCGAGAAACGAACCCGCGACCTCCTGCGTCTCAGCTGGCTATTCGCCCACTGCACCACGGAGGTAGTCAAAATATTGCTGGACATTTCACACAGCCCCTGATTTTGATTGCTATCTAGCCCCAAACTAAGCAGAGCTTGTACTATGGGAACCAGATGACTGATAGAATACTTATATAATTTTTTTTTGTAAATACATACTTATAATACATAGAAAAACTTCCAGACCCGGAACAAATATCTGTAGATCATGCACACATTTGTTCCGCGGCAAGAATCGAACCCGCGACCTCCTGCGTCTCAGCTGGCTATTCGCCCACTGCGCCACGGAGGTCGTCAATAGCCCGAGTATTTACATATTCGGGGAAAAATTTTAGTCCACTAAAGATACCGAGTTTTGATTCCGCTCACCTACGTAACAGGAAGGACGGAACCACGGACTTTTGTGTTTTTCTCGACTTCGTGAAATATAATGCACTGAAATACTAGCGCGTACCCCTACTAGTAGGTGCACTAATGCATTACTACTGATCATTTTATTTCATTTCATTTATTTTCCACTGTAGGTACATTATATAGGTATAACACTAAGTTACGTCTAATTATGTTCTTATTATTGATTAAAACGGGTATTTATCGCGTATGTACCTTTTTTATTTGTTATCCCGACGTTACGGTTGTGCTGCAACAGTCATGGTCTCGGGCTGAGACATTGCCTGTTGCAACACAATACAATGTCAATACAGACAAAACAATGTCAAAGAAGTCAATAATGCATTTGCGAATTAGATTTGGCGTAGCACTACGGGTCTACGCCGTAGAGGGATAAGCTAAAGCTGGTCATACACGGAGACGCGACACAAGATTCCACGCCAATACTCCAAGTCTCGAGATACCGTCCCCGTGTATGGCCAGCAAGAATTTTGGATGTCTACAAAACTGTCACCTGTAGAAAAGATCATTCGCACAAGAGGTAAGGGCTTTTCAAGTCCGAGAGTTAAAGTTGAATTGCACTTAAACATGAATACCCGGCAATCGTTGAGAAAGCTGTCCTGGTTCTGATTAAGTATGTGAAGACTAACTGATGCGAGATTGCTTTGCGTTCAATTGTCAGACGGCGGGAATCGAACCCGCTACCTCCCGCGTCTCAGCCGGCTGTTCGCCCACTGCGCCACAGAGGTCGTGTTACGTATAGATATGTACCTACTGAAGCTTGAATAATAAAATCAATCAATCAATTACCGAAGTGGGTTACATATTCGGTTAATTATACCGAATATGGGTTAGTAACAGGTGGTTAGTGTTGCAGTTTGGGTTCGTTCATAATCAACGTTGTTGTTTGCTGTTTTTTTTATACAACTTATATCGCAAACGAGCATGCAGTCCACCAGATGTTAAGTGGCTACTGCAGCCCATGGATATCCACATAGAATTCAAAACAAGCTATTATGTTGTCTTGATCTCTATGTTGATACGTTGCCATACTACAGGACTTAGCTGTTATGCCTATGTGCCAGTAATTACAGGAACATACCATTACCGGAACCGGAACACAGCAGCACAAGTACTGCTATTTGGCGGCAGATAAAGGTAAGGCGGTGGTGCCCACTTCCTCGAGCCCGTTCACAAAAGCTTTACCACCAGTACTGTTTCATCAAAAGATCCTCATGAAATCTAGCATCAACGTTTAATTAAACTAATACAAGCAGCAATCAAATGTTTATTGCGGAAACACTAAGAATTCATTGCAGCTGGAGCTTGATATCGGATGATTACAATCCAAGCACTTGAATCGCTCCGCAACGGATGTATTTTACGATACTCGTAAAACCAGCACGAAATATTCAATCATGAAGGCGTCACGTTCACGTACACGAAATCCGTACCCCATTCTCGTAATCTGAATCAATATTTATTATTTTATTTATTTCCGTAATCCAACAGCGTAATACAAAATACAGTACACATATTTTTTATGTCTTATAGTACGGCCAAAAGTAGGATTACTTAATTTAACACATTTTAAATAACAATAAACAACAGTGCCAAGTTGAAAGATCCCTAAAAACAACAATAACCAATGATGAATTATATTCTTAACTATGAAATGGGCCTATGGTCCACACCAACATGATCATTCACTATGCAGGCACATATGCCTACGTAATAAATAACATATTGATGTGGTTGTGTGTGTATTTGTGTGTATGTGAGACTGTGCGTATGTTTGTGTAAGAAGGTGTGTGAGCGGATGTATTTTGCAATTGTGTGGTGCGTTATAAATGTCCAAATAATTGAAATTGTAATACATACTTATTAAATATATTAGTTATGCTGAGAAATATTAGAGATGGCTTCATCGCTCCAATCAATCACCTGGGTTATAGGTACCTAATTGGATCGATGTAACCTTTTGATTTCATATTTCAATGTGTTTTTAGATAAATTAAACAAATCAAATCCAAAATAATGTTTGTTGTAAGTCTGGGCTGCTCGACACAAAACAGAGTTTTGGGCGTAGTTCGTGCTGACGCCGGGTACATGAAGTAGCGGTGTGTGCCGTGTACGATACAAAGGAACCTGTAATGCCACATTACCTAGCAGCTCACTGCAATCAATTTTTCCAGATAAAATATCATGAAGCAACACAACGTCATACTGTTTTCGTCTTTGTTCTAGTGAGTCAATACAAAAATGTTTACAGGCCTCGAAATATATTTCATAATGAGTATACTCTTTGAAACCTAAGAATTTTATAAATTTCTTATTTACACGTTTTTTTTATTATTATCATCATCATCTTCCTGCCCTTTTCCAGTATTAGGGCCGGCAAAGAATTTTTGTACGCTTTAATGATTTTGAATCATATTTAAACACCCTTAGCGTTCACATTTTGAAATTCCACGGTATGCCACAGCCTGTCATGGCATCCTCCGTTCTCCGTGTGATATCAACGGAATGTGAGGGCTGTGGTTGTTAAAATAAGATTCAAAATCATTTCCGCGTACAAAATCCTTTGCCATGACATGCCGTCTGTCAGCGCCGGCCCTTACGTAAAACAAAAAATAACTAACAAGAGGTTCGCCCAGAACAGAGATTTCGCGAGCCCCAAGTAAAGTCTAAGATAAAAAAAGTATCCATAACCTTTGGCTTTTAAAATAGTGCCATATAAACTTTACGTATTCACGAAATGCGCGACCAACATAACTTGACCTACAGTTTCATTTAAATTACAAGTAACGAAGTTAATATCAAATAATTCTTTTTTTTAGCTTTTAAAATAGTAAACTTTACGTATTCACGATATGCGGGCCAACATAACCTGACCATTTGCATTTAAATTACAAGCAACTAGAGCTTTAGTTAATTGATTATCCTTTTTAGTGTTCCGTAGCCAAATGTCAAAAAACGGAACCCTTATGGATTCGTCATGTCTGTCTGTCTGTCCGTCCGTATGTCACAGCCACTTTCCGAAACTATAAGAACTATACTGTTGAAACTTGGTAAGTAGATGTATTCTGTGAACCGCATTAAGATTTTTACACAAAAATAGAAAAAAAACAATAAATTTTGGGGGTTCCCCATACCCCCCTGATATATAATACATAACATAAATACATAACCCAACTGAAAATCAAAATTTTTTTTTTAATTAAACCCATATGTGTGGGATATATATCTCTGGATAGGTCTTCAAAAATGATATTGAGGTTTCTAATATTTTTTTTTAAACCGAATAGTTCGCGCGAGAGACACTTCCAAAGTGGTAAAATGTGCCCCCCCTCCCCCCGTTTAACATATAAAATAAGAGAATGATAAAACTAAAAAAATATATGATGTACATTACCATGCACACTTCCACCGAAAATTGGTTTTAACGAGATCTAGTAAGACGTTTTTTTTTTAATACGTCGTAAATCGTAAACCGCAATTTACCTTTCATTAAATCAACTCTAATATAAAAAAAAAATACAACGAACTACAAGAACTTTTATATTATTACGTTACTTGCTGCTACAGAACCCTTCATGGGCGAGTCGGACTCGCACTTGGCCGCTTTTTATAGTATAAATTGGAGTAATTCTGGATTTCAGACTTTTCCCTACCTTTGCACTACACTGTAAAAAACATAGCTTGATCTCTGCGACATTTGTTAAACTGACATTCCTAGGGTTGTTATGATACAGAGAAAAATATCGATAGTAATTATCGATAGAAGCTTTGCAGTAAGACCAATTGTTAGACTTTTGAGGGCTCCAACAACCCGTAACGACTGCCATTAGATATTCGTATGGCAGCCGGGACCGACGGCTTAACGTGCTTTCCGAGGCACGACCAGACCAGTGCAAAAACCCATATTTATGCATACAAATATCTGCACTGAGCGAGGATCGAACCCGCGACCTCCTGCGCAGCAGTCGTGTTCACTACCGCTTCGCCACGAAGGCTGTCTGCCATAATTATATGTATATTGGATTATATTATGATTTGGGTAATAAAATGAAACGAATATTTTAATACATACATTTATTTATTCCAAAGGAGTACACCCCAAATCAATATCCGAATCACTTTCAGAATCGCTAGAGCAATCTTGTAAATTTATAATGAACTCTTGTTCGCAAATATTATCAAATCGAACGTCCCGCTCCCAATCTTCTTCCATTAGTTTTCTGCATTTGGTAACTACCTTTTTCCAATCTTCTACAGATACATTTTCAACCGCAGTGTTTAGTAACTGCGAAATTTTACTTGCCGTGAAAGGCGGTGTTGTGTTATGTATAGCAGCGTAACCTTGAAAGAAAAACATATTTTAATATCATAAATTATACAGGAGTTAATACATAAAGAATCTGTCTAACTGAAATTCGAGCAAACAAACCTTTTACTTGGGCCCAGATAAGCTCGATCGGATTATACTGGCAGTGATATGGAGGCAGTATGCTGACGTTATGACCCTTTTCTTGGGCTATGTCTTCTAAGACATACGTTGGTGTGCTGGGTTTGTGCAGACCAACGAGTCTCAATAATTCGTTTTAAGCATTGTTTCATTGGCCTCTATTCCTTTTTCTTGAAGCCATGCAATTATTTCTAACTTCCTGTTTGCCGAAGTTGGTGGTTTGTGCTTTTTAACCGAGTGATATGGGGCGTTATCCATAATTATAAAATGTGGCTCCTTCAAATTATCTAATAATTTTAAAAACCACTCAATAATTTTTTCAAAATTAATTTCTTCATGGTATTCATTGGTCTTCGTAGATTTGAATGCCAATAGGCAATTAGGCACAAAACCAGATGACGTCCCAGCATGAGTTATTATTAATCTTTGACCTTTGCCTTCGGGTACTTTGGTGGTCGATTGTGCCGTATCATCGGTCCAAGCTTTGGATACGGTATGATTGGCGTTTAGCCATGTCTCGTCTAACAAGACAACTTTGTCCCAATTTGTAATTTTTTTGACTTTCCGGAGAAAATTCACTCGAGCAAGAGCAATGTCGGTTCGTTCCATTATAATTTTTCTTTTGTCACTTTTTTTGTAGGAAAATCCAATATTTTTCAAAATGTTCGATAGTGACGGCAAGTTTCCTTTAAACAAGTCTGCGTCTTTTAGGGACGCCGCCAGTTTTTTAATATAGGTAATTCGCCCCGTGTATAATAACCATATACATGGCTGCGAATCGCAGCGGCGTCAAAGTCGTCAATTTTTGTGACAGGAGCAGCCTTTCTTCTTATTTTATTGGCTTTGAAAGCTTTTTTTCCTCGTCTTCAGTCAATACTGCGGTTGAAGATTCGCCATATTTTTCTTTACTGATGCGAATTACTGTCGCACGTCCAATGCCAAGCGCATCTGCAACTCTGTCACAAACTTTTGCCATGAGTAATAGCGGTCCACCATTTTGGTTTTCTCGCTCAAAATATTCACGCAAGCGAATCACAAACTCACGACTTTGACTGTTCAAAACAGTTTTCTTCGTTCTCTTTGGCATTATGCCAACAACCAATGAAAACAAACAATAACAACAAAGAAACTAACAATAATAAATAAACTTAACAAATTAACAGCAAAAATTAACAAAAACAAAGTGATGAGAACGGAAAACACGTGGCGTATACAAGGCGTTAGCACTCGTACTGAAGAGAATGGGTCATGTCAAACAAGATGGCGGCGCGTTGGCGCCATCTTGCACAAGAAGAAACGCCGCGGCCAAACTTCTCTCGAACCCCAAAGTTGTCGGAAGGAATGTTACGAGTAGATTAGAATTTAGGTTTTATTTACTCACTATTGTAAATAATGTTATTTTTTTTAAATATTCAATAATGGTAAGAACCATAGGTCGGCGTTGGATGCAGGCCGCGTCCAACCGCAGTTCCTGGAGGTCAATTAGGGAGGCCTTTGTCCAGCAGTGGACGTTCTACTGCTGATATGATGATGATGATGATTCAATAATGTTATTTGTTTTTAATTAAATGATAAATTAATTTTGAATTAAGTTTTATACAAAATATCGATAGTTTATAGTCTGTGGTCACGATGATTCATCGCAGTCATCACTATAATTAGCTCAGCATGCCCATAAAGTACATTGACTGGTACGTTTGTCCGTACTGTTAAATTCAGAACTTCATAGGCGCGATTTTACTGACAGCTGTCCCAGAGATCAAGCTATGTTTTTTCTAGCATAGTCATCCTGTTTCTTTTGTCCGTTTTGACATTTTTCAGGACACTGAATAATCTTTCTACTTCAACGTTTGAAGATGGCACTCCTAGTAATAATGAAATTACTGCTTCGAGATTTTCGTATAGGAAATCACCACGATGGTTTTTCAAACTTAGTACCTTAACTTGGTAAAGTTTAGCTGGCATTATTTTTGTTGTTCTTCATCGTTAACTCCAAAGCACTTGGGTTCGATTACAGCTCAGCTTTCTGCATGTTGCATTTTGTGACCAAAAAACCAAAATGGTAAAATACGTCTTTCATAGGACTGCTTTTCAAGATTTCTTGCTACCTCAGGATCTACATATTTTTTTGAAATCAGGCTGTGGGTGATGATGATGATGATACGAATTGGCTATTCTTTGGAAGATACGTACGATTGATGTAACGATGTACGTACGATCCAACTTTTTAAATCGTGCTAGTTTGTTTGTGAGAAGGTGGGCGTGGGCGTAGCCCACGCCCACGCCCACGCCCACGCCCACGCCCACGCCCACGCCCACGCCCACGCCCACGCCCACGCCCACGCCCACGCCCACGCCCACGCCCACGCCCACGCCCACGCCCACGCCCACGCCCACGCCCACGCCCACGCCCACGCCCACGCCCACGCCCACGCCCACGCCCACGCCCACGCCCACGCCCACGCCCACGCCCACGCCCACGCCCACGCCCACGCCCACGCCCACGCCCACGCCCACGCCCACGCCCACGCCCACGCCCACGCCCACGCCCACGCCCACGCCCACGCCCACGCCCACGCCCACGCCCACGCCCACGCCCACGCCCACGCCCACGCCCACACCCCCGTTCCTGCCGACGTCCACGCCGACGCCCACGCCCACGCCCACGTCCACGCCCACGCCCACGTCCACGTCCACGTCCACGTCCACGTCCACGTCCACGTCCACGTCCACGTCCACGTCCACGTCCACGTCCACGTCCACGTCCACGTCCACGTCCACGTACACGTACACGTCCACGTCCACGTCCACGTCCACGCCCACGCAAATGCCCACGCCCACACAAACAAACTAGCTAGTTTTCTGTAAATCTACGGATTTTGTGCATAAATCAGAACGGACTTATCTAAAAAGTCTATAAGATAATAAGTTTTTGAAACGAAAAACGATCCATTTCACAAACACTCTCGTATCGAACATTGGCTTGTGATTACACTACCTGTACGCGGATGACGTCTAACTATACCTGAGTTTTGAACCCGATCTGGTGGTACGTGGTATTGAAAACCTTACCAATGACCTCAGTGCTGTGTATGAGTGGACCCAGAAGTATGGTCTACTTATAAATCCTACTATGACACAAGTGATGATTGTTGGTAGTAAGTATCACATTTCCAGACTAGCCGTTAGTTCCCTCCTCCCAGTTAGATACAGTAGTTCTCCCTTAGTTAATTCCTTATAGTTCTTCCTTACTGCACAGAGGCAAAAAACCTGGGCCTGTATATCACCAACGACCTATCGCGGGACCGTCACATTGTCGGTGTCGCAATGTCGGTTCGTTCCATTATAATTTTTCTTTTGTCACTTTTTTTGTAGGAATATCCAATATTTTTATTTTTCAAAATCTTCGATATTGACGGCAAGCTTCCTTTAAACAAGTCTGCGTCTTTTAGAGACGCCGCCAGTTTTTTTAATATAGGTAATTCGCACCGTGTATAATAACCATATACATGACTGCGAATCGCAGCGGCGTCAAAGTCGTCAATTTTTGTGACAGGAGCAGCCTTTCTTCTTTTTTTATTTGGCGTTGAAAGCTTTTTTTCCTCGTCTTCAGTCAATACTGCGGTTGAAGATTCGCCATATTTTTCTTTACTGATGCGAATTACTGTCGCACGTCCAATGCCAAGAGCATCTGCAACTCTGTCACAAACTTTTGCCATGGGTAATAGTGGTCCACCATTTTGGTTTTCTCGCTCAAAATATTCACGCAAGCGAATCACAAACTCACGACTTTGACTGTTCAAAACAGTTTTCTTCGTTCTCTTTGGCATTATGCCAACAACCAATGAAAACAAACAATAACAACAAAGAAACTAACAATAATAAATAAACTTAACAAATTAACAGCAATAGTAACAAAAACAAAGTGATGAGAACGGAAAAAACGTGGCGTATACAAGTCGTTAGCACACGTACTGAGGAGAATGGGTCATGTCAAAAAAGATGGCGGCGCGTTGGCGCCATCTTGCGGAAGAAGACACGCTGCGGCCTAACTTCTCTCGAACCCCAAAGTTGTCGGAAGGAAAGTTACGAGTAGGTTAGAATTAAATTTTATTTACTCACTATTGTAAATAATGTTATATTTTTTAAATATTCAATAATGTTATTTTTTTAAATTAAATGATAAATTAATTTTGATTTAAGTTTTATACAAAATATCGATAGTTTATAGTCTGTGGTCACGATGATCCATCGCAGTCATCACTATAATTAGCTCAGCATGCCCATAAAGTATGACATTGACTGGTACGTTTGTCCGTACTGTTAAATTTAGAACTTCATAGGCGCGATTTTACTGACAGCTGTCCCAGAGATCAAGCTATGTTTTTTCTAGTATAAGGTACCTTTGTAGTGATAAGCGCTGGTAGAAATGCTTTAACCTTATAAGTAGGTAAATTTTGTTCTAAGAACACCGCCCACGCTTACTAACTATCACTTAAACTACGTTGCGGTCGTGTTGCAAACAGTTGGAGATAATTCTCTTTCATCGTGGTGCTGATAAAAAATACCACTAGTTCTAGCGAAAGGCGCTAAAAGAGATCAACTCTTCAATCATTCGGTAGATTTATTGCTTACCGAGAACATGAAAAACGCTTTGAAAATCTACTTAGGCTATCTTGTCTAGCTGCTTTGACTAGGTATTTCATAGAATGACTCAGACGAAATAAATGTGGGGTTAAAATATTTTTACATGGTTCCTCAGAATGAAATATTTTTGCGTGCTATAAAAGGTTTCATTTTTATAAATAAACCGGCCAAGTGCGAGTCGAAGGGTTCCGTAACAAGAGCTATTTGTTTGCCATCTATAAAAACAGCAAAAATATCATGTCTTTTGTATGGGAGCCCCCCCCCCCTTAAATATTTGTTTTATTTCAATTTAATTATTTATTTTTATAGTGAATATATAACTAAATATTCTGTCAATATTTCAAGCGTCAACTTGTTGTCGTTATCAATATCGAGCAAAAACGAGCAAAAAAATCCCGGGTGTTGTATGGGAGCCCCCTTAAATATTTTATCCGGTTTTAGTATTTGTTGTTATAGCGGCAACAAATACATCATATGTGAACATTTCAACTGTCTTAACTATCACGGTTCATGAAAATAGCCTGGTGACAGACGGACAGACAGACAGACGGGCAGACAGACACCGGAGTCTTAATAATAGGATTCCGTTTTACCCTCTGAGTACGGAACCCTAAAAAGTAGTGGCATTAGGCGGGGCACACGTTGAAGAACTGAAAGCCGTTAGGGCAGAAATAATGTTCTTGAGCGGATACCACGAACTGGAAAACCCAGCGTAGGACTTTACAGGTCAGTCGTGATCCGGCGCTAACTAATGACTCGCCTTTCTCTATACATAGGCACTTATCTTCATTCATTTGGTTAGATCATAACATCACGAAGAACGAAGAGAGAAACCCCTATTTCCGAAGAACCCTATAATGATTCTGCTGAGTAACTACGAGTATCTACTTATGTAAGTATACGTAGTTATGTACATTTGTACGATTATTTAAATTTTATTTTTAAGTCTGATCCCGCAATCATTTTCTGTTAGTGGTGGGACGAGCTGGAATAATTCCAAAGAATTCAGAGTTCAAACACTTTATTTCAAGCCCAGTGACTGTAATAGCGGATGCATTGACCGCTGGATGCTATTTTTTTAGTTTTTGCATTAGTTTTTTTAGTTTCTGATTTTTTCAGACGCACAGCTTTTTTTATGTTATTTGTGGGGAAACAGGCTTACGGCCCACCTGATGGTAAGCGGTCACCGTCGCCTATTATGCCTACCGGCAACACCCGGGGTATTGTGTATTCCCGTAGGTACCCTGCAGAAACCTCTTTACATTTCTCTTGAAGCTTGCCATGTCGTAACCTAATGGGAAAACCTCAGATGGTAGCTCATTCCTCATCTTGCAAGTATGGGGTAGAAAAGATCGCGTGAAGCGTGTGGTTCGCGATACCCAATTGTCGATGATATGTGGATGAGCTTTATTACGTTGTCGAGAAGTGCGGTGGTAAAATCTCGACGACGGGATGAGATCAAATAGCTCCTCAAAACATTCCCCATTATAGCTGTGTTCTTAAACATCCAACTCATGAGGGGTTTGCAGAGACCACGGATCTCCACATAATATGAACCTGACACACCTACAAGCTATATGCCTCATTCACTCTCATCACGTTTTCTATTGTATTTTGAGTCCAGTATTGTGTAGATTACTGTAGATAATTCAAATCTCAAAATTTCAAAATTCATCTTTTGGGCAGTCAAGAAGAGTAGGTACATCTTCCTAGGATAGGACAGTCACACAGAAAGGGTGCGGAAAAAGTAATCTTATTTTATCTAGGTATGTAGGTATCTACTTCCTATTTTATGGTCACACTACCTTGGTCTCGATGCTTTCGGTTTCATCCAATTTGGGAAATCTGACTGGTTGTGATTGAATAATTTCATAGTGAACCTCTCCATACGTGTATTATTAATTTAGCAGTATTTTATTAGACTTTACGGGAGCTGGTAGAATGCGCTAGACTAACTTAGTCATCGATATAAAATTAAAAAAAAATGGATATCATCGTTTCCATTCCTAACACTATCAAAGTCACTGTCACACATGACAGCTGTTTGTTTTTGACAGTCCATTGCGCTGTTCTCTACAAAAAAGTAAATCAGAGTGCGTGCGTTATGCGGATATATGAAAAATTACACAAATCGCTGATTATTTCATTCGTTTTTCTTCTCAGTATTATGTGAAGATATTCGCAAAGCAAAAATTCGTTTGATGGGAGAACGGATAGCGCATCCCGAAGAAATGGCGACCACGAGCACCGCCGTCGCGACTGTTTCCTCGCAAGTACAGGAGGTGACTTGAGCGGTGTTTTCGTACACCTTATCTTTTCTATTTGATATAATAATACTAAGTACTCGCGTGCTGATAGCTTTACGTTTTTAATGCTAGTTTATTACTACAGTTGCCATGGAGTATGTTAGTCGGTTTGGATTTTGCGTGTTTCGGGCGCAGCGCAAACTACAGCGATCTTACTCAACCCATGGTCTGCTGAATGATATCAGCGTTCTAGACTTGACCAGGGTGGTGGCTGGCCCCTTCTGTACCATGACTCTGGGGGATTTAGGCGCCAATGTGATCAAAGTGGAAAGTTTGGAAGGTGACGAGGCGCGCAAGTGGGGCCCGCCCTTTATAACCGGCAGTACAGACTCTTATTATTTCCTCTCTATAAATAGAAATAAGAAGAGTATCTGTATAGACTTGAAGAGTCAACAAGGTAAGTTATTTTTTATGATACCTACTGTTAATTTATCATTATCACTCCTTATCATGCTAATTAATATAAAGTTTTATTTATCCTAAAACTGGATGAAATATTTTTCAGGAAAGCAAGTTATTTATGACTTAGCGAGAAAATGTGATGTCCTAGTTGAAAATTTTCTCCCGGGCAAACTGGATCAACTAAACGTGGGCTATGAAAAGCTAAAGAAAGTAAATCCCAAGTTGGTGTACTGTGCTATTACTGGCTTCGGTCCTGTGGGACCTTATTCTAAGAAACCTGGGTAAGACATTATACATATTTAGACAAGCTTGGTTTATCAAAACCCTTCTTATGGACAGTCAGGTAACAAGAAACCTATATCTCAATACTGGTCATAATTTATCTATATACATATCAAATTTCATCAAAATTGGTCCAGCTGTTTAGTTGTGTAAAAGTAACAAATAGAGAGAGACAGAGTTACTTTTGAATTTATAATAAGTAGTATGGATATCAAAATCCCTCATCATCATTAACAGTTCCACTTCACTCACTGCTGGACCTAGGCCTCTCCTTACTCTATTCACTATCTGTGAATGCTATCCTTTGATGCTTGCTACATTGTCTACTGGGCGGCCAACATTTCTCTGTTTGTCAACATAATTTCTACTGTAAAAATGGGTCTGTATTTTTTTGACAATCAAGTTATTTTATTTTAATTAAGATTTTTAGTTTACTAATTACTCTTTATCAGTCACTGACTTAACCTTATTAATGTCAAGATAAAGATAAAGAAATATTTATTGTAACACTGTGTATTAAAATTAAAATTAGTGTCAATAGATTGGCCCTTTTCGAACATACCTACAATAGAAAACATTTTATTAGGTAGGTACTTAGTTTTTTAGCAGAGTCAATAATGACTAGGTTCATCAACAAAGAACTAAGCACAGGTTTTTGATGAAAAGCTGTCAAAAAAAACTTGAATTTCAATTCATGCTTAAGAACAGTTCTAGAATAGTCAAGAACCTATGTTATAAATAAACTTGTGGAATTCTCATTTATTTACTTAATCTGTTGTTGTTACAGCTACGATGTAATCGCTTCGGCAATGGGAGGCCTGGTCAACACCACAGGAGAGAAAGATGGCAACCCTTGCAAACCCGGAGTGGCCCTAACCGATATCACCACAGGCCTCCACGCCTTTGGAGCTATCATGACTGCGCTCTACTACCGACAGAAGACCGGCAAAGGACAGAAGATCGACTGCAACTTATTATCCACACAGATATCCAGCATGATCAATATTGCTAATATATATCTGAACTGTGGTATCGAAGGGCAGAGATGGGGTACGGCTCATGCCAACCTTGTTCCGTACCAGTCATTCACAACTAAAGACGGACAGATGGTCATAGGTACTGGCTCTAACCCACAATTTGCTGACTTTTGCAAGTTGATCAATAAAGAAGAACTGATAACAGATCCGCGTTTTGAAAATAACTCTGCAAGAGTACAAAATAGAGAAGAGATTATTTCTATTATCAGTGACGTGATAAAAACGAAAACAAACAAAGAATGGATGGGTATATTCAAGAATACAACATTCCCGAATGGACCTATCAATAAGATGATAGATGTCTTTGAAGATGAGCATGTAAAAGCTATAGAATTGGTCAAGGAATTACCTCACCCTGTTGCCGGGACTCTGAAGGTGGTTGGACCTCCGACTCTGTACAGTGAAGGAGGGAATATGGCCAGGTTTGCTCCTCCTACATTAGGACAACACACTAAAGATATTTTATCCAATTTTCTGGGATACCATGAAAGCAAAATCGAAGAGCTTTTTGACGGGAAAATTGTGCTATGATGAAACAGAAAAACATCTTTCTCTATGTATAAGTATTCAAGTGTATTTGTTTAAAATATTTTGTATCATGTAGCAAACATTTGTTTTCTTAAAATTTTATCTGCAAATAAGTTGATGTTATAATCTGATAAAAGGTATTGTTGAGATTATATAAGAGTGGTTGAAATAGACAGTTTTTACAGTATCCATTACTCAATAAACCTAATATTACAAGTATTTATTTGATTTACAAGACACGGCCTTAATCTATCTGGTTTAATGTAAGTAATCGTTAGACTGTTTGTGATTATGTACGCGATTAAAGACGTTTGCGACGGTCGGAAAACGCATCATCAGCATCAAATCAGCCATAGCAGATTTCTAGAGCGGCCAATGTGCAGCAACTGCCCTCAGCAACCTGTACTTCGGGCTATGGCCCACTGCCATCCTCAGGAAAACGCATATTGGGACTAAAATAGAGCTGGCTTACTTGATGGTGAGGAGTCGTGGCATAGTGCATAGAAAAAAAATGAAAACATTTATTTGACACGACACACGTACAAAATAAAAAACACAAAAGAAGGTGGCATAGTAGTAATGTTGACTTCTGGCTCTAAGAAGTAGGTGATGGATGTAAATATGAGGATATGAAGACATAGAACGACAAGAATGCCAAAAGTCGAAGATTACAGGTTAATCAAAAAATACAGGAATATCTCACGCAACTTCCATCATAATTACTAGGTCGAGTCATGCCAAAATGGCGCCAGCTCAGCATGTGCCAAGTAGGTAGACTAGAACCTAGCTACTCTGCTAACCCCAGATACTCGTAGTGTCGTCACGGACGCCAGGAGCTCGCACTGCTCTCGGGGATTGAGTGAAGGTAGGTAGAGTATAGTGTCGACCGAATGGTAGCAGAGGTGTAGTTACAAAACTTAGGACGTTCGGTAGCGAGATGAATGGACGATGTTGCCGCGGACTGTTGATGCGTTACTAGCGCAACATTTTTACCCGACTGCGGCTAACCTAAAAGGATGGGTTATGTTTTTAACACTATGGATGTATGTTCCACCGTAGCGCCTAAACTACTCGTCCAAATTTGATGAATGATCGCCGATTCTCAGTAATAGATAGCAATGAACGATTGTCCTAGAGCGTTGTCCTCTGTCAATGGTCAATAGAATGTAATGTAGAGAAGTGCAACAATTAAAAAAATAAAATAATATACATTTATTTCAAGCAATTATGTAGCTCATATAGGAAAGCGCACAACACAATAAGTTAACTAATGTTTATACAGGGTTTTTGAGAGCATGCCTGTGACAGCAATGTCTGGTGTACGGGCAGTCTACTCTGCCGGCTATCATTGCCAAGACGGTGTTGGCGCTGGCCCGCAGCCTGTGCACCAGGGACGCGGCTCGCTTGCGCATGACGGTATGGAAGCAGTCGACCCGCGCCGCTGCGAACATCCCTGATGCACTGCAGTAACGGGGCAGCCCCAGCATCGCCCTGAGTGCATTAAAGGCTTGTATTATGAAAACGGATGGCACGTCTGGATGTCTGAAGTGAAAAAGATTAAAAATATGTCCAGTGTGATGCAGAGGACGAGGAAAATACCGGCAAAATTTTAGAGCGTTTTGATAGCACACTTCAAGAATTTTCTTTGCGGATTAAGGGTACCTAACTAAGCTGAGAAGGTAAATGGTATAGGTTATGGCGCTAACCGTAGCCGATGGCCTTGAGCGAATGGGCGTAGCTATTGTTTCGGACCCGCACCTTCCGCCACACGCGTCTAACCGACCAGAAAATAGGTGAGCACGAGGCAGACGAGCACAACCCTCCCGTACGACAGTCAGCGGTACACTGCCGCCCGTCGCCCGTGCAACTACCTAAAGATACGCCCGCTAATTCGGAAAAAATAAAAAATAATTAATTGCCACGTAAAAGACCGTCGCAGCACAGCATAATATGTTCAACTTGAAGGTAATATTCTTCATTTAGGTGACAGAAAATTACAAAATTTTACGTCGTTTAAAGGTTGAATCAAATTGAAAGTCGAAAACAGCTACATTTTGTTATTTTTTTGTGCACATAAAACTGATTCCTCCCTGAGGAGAAAACCTCCAAATAAGACCAATCACCTACTATATTCGCCTTAAACTAGCCTGCTCCATCTAAGGGCGCACTATACCTGGGGAGACGATAAATCGCTTATTTTGAAACAATGTTTTGTTCAACAAATTTTGTGATTTCAATTTGTAATTCATATATGTTATAGTTAAGGATACGTGCTAGAGCGCCTGTGTAAGTGAAACCACGATTCCGTAAAATTTTATCTATAGAAAAAAAATCCAAAGATGACTCCAAATTTATCTTTAACTCGTTCTTATGCGATGAATACTACAATTTATATCTTGAAACTTTATACAGTAATTCTACACAACATATATAAAGGCACCGGTGTTTTAAATTTTGAAAATTCCTTTTGATTTTACCATAAAATGAAAATATCTAAGTTTTGCACTAATTAAACCATTCGCTCCGGATTCAGTCTGGCCTCGGCTTTCAGACGGGGTACTCGTGACGCTTGTCGCTCCAAACGAACACGTAATTCTTAGGTAGAATTTATATTTAGTTGGTTTTTGTAAAGACGCAGTAATGAGAAATAAACACAACAAGATAATGAAGGGACTGAATGATAAAAAACCGGCAAACATATGATCCACGGCGGGATAGGACGTGCAGCGGCGCGCGGAGAAGCGGGGGTGAAATTCGAGTTTGGGCTGAGGTATAGTCAACTCTTAAACAAAATCTTTATAAAAAAGCCTATATATATAACCTATAGGATTATTTAGATGATAGAGAAGCTTGGGATTGAAATTGCTCCCAACTTTTCAAAAATGTTACAATTTTGACGCAATTTGTTTTCTTTGTTGTTGTGCATTCTAAAAGGATTATAAAAAAGAACAACCAGCCTTGTTTCTTGCCTTTCTTTCGGCTTGGTCGCGAAGGAACAGACAGATTTGTTTTTTGATGAGCTAATATTGGGCGGCGGCCTCGTGTTAGACCCAGGCGGAGATGGAGGGATGAACTGGATGCATTCGAGAAAGAGTGGCCCCAATTAGCCAATAACCAGGATTCATGGCAGGAGGGAAGGGAGGTCTTTGCCCTGCAGTGGGACTCTACGGGCTGATAAATAACAATATACTAATAATATAAATTGGAAAGTAACTCTGTTTGATACTATTTTAAGAGTAAACGGCTGGACGGATTTCGACATGGCTACTTTTTATAGACAAACCACGCATGCGATGCCGCGGCGGAAGCTACTACTAAATAAATATAAATATTTTTTACGATACGACGACCTGATAAAGGTTGCTGGGGGCCGTTGGGTGCAGGCCGCACAAGATCGGTCACTCTGGAGATCTATGGGGAGGACTATATTCAGTAGGGACGTCGTTTGGCTGATGATTATATATTATTTGGAGCCTGTACTGTCCCACTTCAGGTCAAAGGCCTCTCTTCCACTCTTGTGCACGTGTGTGGTCCAGTCTTCCTAAAATGAGTCAAGTTCATCCCTCCATGTCACCAGCCATGGAGGGATGAACGATGGTGATGATCATTATTATAAATACGGGATTTATCACGTACCGTCTTATCGGTGTTTCGACCGACAATGTTTCGGTTCAACTCGTGAACCTTCATCGGGGTGAGTGCGATCCCCTCCGGGCTGCGCCGCAGCCCTCTGCGCGCGAGTAGACAGGCTCATAATAATGATTGAAATTAATCACGAAAGTTTTCTAGTATAAGATGGTGATGGTAGGCACTTGGCACTTGCTTGCCTGCATAATATAGGTATATGTTGTTAATATAGGTTCATCTATATATTTATATTTTTTTTATGTATTTGTATACACTCATGCCCACCATCTGTCTAACGTAATCTGTGGACAACGGTGCTGGTTATGCCTGTAAGACACCTTGTAATAATTATGAAGTCTAGTAATATTTAGGCATCATTGTTTGTTGTCTCAAATAAATAAAAATAAAATGATGATGAATAATTGTTGTGTGCAGGAAGTGGAGCACGTGGCTGTGATCACCCTCCGGCCGGCGACGCGCGCGGAGACGCGGAAGAAGGTCGTCTGGACTGAGGACACCGTCGACAATGAGAACATGAACAAGAAGAAATCTAAATGTGAGCACAAACCTGCATCTCATCAGCCAAACCACTTTGTCTAGCCTCGTCCTGCGCAGCTATCCTATTGGTATTCTCACTGCTTAGCTTTCTCGCACAGCTCTGGTGGACGCACGCTTAAGCAGCAGCAGGGAGCCCTGTGCTAGTACTGTTAAACTGCTGCAGACCATTTTGACTTCAAACTATGACTCAACGCAGCACTCTGTACAACTTATAACGTAGCTGCATTTTTCTTTTTTATTGGTGTAGTATGTTGTGTTGTGTCTTTCAGGTTGCTGCATTTACGAGAAGCCTCGTCGCTTCGACGAGTCAGACTCTGAAGCGAGCGACGACGAGTGCGAGCATTGCTTCGGACACGTCGAGAAGAAACACGAACACCACCACCATCAGAGGCAAGCAGCCGTCACCATCACAGAGAACGAACCACAGGTACTACCGTATCCAATCACATGAAGCTAGAAACACAATTGGCAAATTTAAGTAGACCCATGTTCTTATCCGGAAACAAGTTAATTTTTACAAAATTTTTAAAAACTAAAACCCCGTAAAATAATAAACATTATACAGCTAAGATTTCTCCAACAAAACGGAAAAGTGCTGAGTTTATCGACCGGCTGACCTGCCGGGTTATTTTAAAACGTCGGAAAGCCTTTTCGGGTCGGATTCGGAAGCTTCCTATGGAGAATCCGAAGAACGCTATTTTGAATTCCGACATCTGGAATTTTTGAATAAAAACCAAAACGCTATAATGTACACCATAAAAAAACCGGCCAAGTGCGAGTCGGACTCGCGCATGAAGGGTTCCGTACGTGAAGGGCGCCACGTGTGTTGTATGGGAGCCCCCTTAAATATTTATTTTATTCAGTTTTTATTATTTGTTGTTATAGCGGAAATAGAAATACATCATCTGTAAAAATTTCAACTGTCTAACTATCACGGTTCATGAGATACAGCCTGGTGTCAGACGGACAGACAGACATACAGCGGAGTCTTAGCAATAGGGTTCCGTGTTACCCTTAGGATACGGAACCCTAATTACAGACAAAATAATAGACAAAGCAAATAGTACAATGGGCAAACCTTTGGATGCCTTTAACATAAATTATTCGCGACTTTCACGAGTAACTTTCCGACAGCTATTTCGTTATACGCCTATTCGGAGAGTTTCAGCCAAGCCAGGCGTTTGGTGCGAACTCCTGTAATGCATAAAGCGAAGTATGCAATGGCGAATAAATTATACTGAACACTTTTCCAGGAAACGGTGTGCCAGGAGCCCACAGCCACGATCTCGCTGCAACCCCCGGAACCCGGGCCTGCGCCCCCGGACAAGGCGCCGACTACCTAAGATACGCACAACTATACTTATCTATTACTAGCTTCCGCCAGCGGCTTCGCACGCGTGTTTTGTCAATAAAAAGTAGCCTATGTGTCAATCCAGGTTATCATCTATCGGCATACCAAATTTCATCGAAATTGGTTCAGCCATTATGACAACAAACATCCAAATATTCGCATTTATAATATTAGTGTGATTGTATACATTCGTACATACATTCTGAAGCAGTGAACGCATATTTAACCAGCATATATTCCCGCAGCTTCGCTCGCGGCTTTGCTCGCGTTAATAACTTTAGACTCATTTCATCCCGTTAGGGCGTTTGTGCACTCGCTCGTATTCGATTCGTTTTCGTGATTTCACGTATCACTAACCCATAGACGCCTTTCCATTCCTTGCAAACATCTTGAAGCCTTATCTCGCCTTGGGATATTTCTGTTCCCTTGACCATCATGTATGACGATTGGGTAGGATAGGGCGTGAAAGCGTAACAAACAAACAAACTTACTTTTGCATTTATAATATTGGTAAGTATTTATGGCTCAGTATCGAGTCAGCTGGGAGTACTTAGGTGAAAAAACAAGGCATTCCAAGCCCTTAAAAATGGTCTTGTAGCGGGCAAGACAGGGTGCATATATACAATGGTGACCAGTTGAACACTTATCAGTTATTCTACTTACTATATTCAGTGGATGATTTCAAGTCACAATGCATTTCAAAATGATTTATTTATTCAATTAATTTATGACATTTATCATTTTTTTTTTTAACTTGATTTTTTAACCTAAGTGCTGTTTTTGTGATTTTTAATGTGACTTGTGTTTTGAATTGTGTCGGTTTATTGATTGCTTTTGTATTTAATGATGATTATTTTTAAAATTTTAATGTAATATAATTTAATAATATAATTTAATGTATAACGTAGTTTCAAATACAATTGGTTAATTGTTTTATGAACAAATAAATAATAATATCGTCAGGAGGCTCGTCAGATTGTGTCCACAAGTATATATGTATATAAAAAAAAACTTTGTCTCTTTGGTACAAGTAGGAACTATTTGTCAGTACAAAAGACACTGAAATTTCTTGGTGACGCTATTTTATTTGGCAACAGGGTTTAATTGCACTGATAAGTTTAAATGGCGTCTGTGCGGGTATTTTTAGCAAGAAAATTGTTGTTGACTGACGTCCTAACCGTCAGTTTAATTAAAATAATTTAATATTAGAAAAATGACACTTTAAATGACTTTCTAATTTGGTCTTTAGCTTGAAGGAAATAAGAAAGTTCGTATTTTACAAAATTTTAGTTAGTACTCATCAGAATCGCTATTAATGACCTAAAACTGCTGGTTATAGATTTGTTGGAATATCCCAACTTCATAATCAGCTTCTGCAGTTAACTACATTCTGACTCAGAATACAGAGACATTTGCGTTTTACTGTTAAATTTCTCCTTTCTTTCTTTCAAGAATTGGTACAATTTTTTATATGCGTTCACTGCTTTGTGTTATTGGTAGGTATTATGCTTCGGAGAATGTCTGTTTTAAAACGACTTTAAAAAAGGAGGAGGTTCTCAATTCGACTGTATTTTTTCCCCCTGAGAACTGTCGACTGGGTGAACCGATTTTGATGATTTTTTTTTAATTTGAAAGCTGGTGCTTCCCGTGTGGTCCCATTTCCATTTGGTCCAGTTCTGACACAGACATCCATGAGAAAACCATATAAGTCTTAAATTTGTTTAAATTTTATGTTTTGTTTGTTACCTCAGAACTAAGTCATTTATCAACCGATTTGGAAAATTATTTTATTATTTGAAAGGATATACTTTTAGATTGGTCCCATAGAAATTTCATCAAAATCGGTTCAGTAGTTTGTTTTCTACTGTTATCTGATGTCGGTTATATTATTGTTAAAAAGTTACTTGTTATGTAACTTTAGCATAAAAGATCTGTGAAAACTGTTACAATATATAGACAAGTAGGTAAAGAAATCGACATGGTTTCATAGCACGAGGGTTCAGACCAAGATTGTATAGAATATATGAATGAATTTAATATAGTGGTCCTGAGAACTGCCTATTGGCCGCTGGTAAAAGAACCAATGTGGTGAAAGGATTCAGCGCACGTAGGTTCCTTTATATACTGGCTGAAATAAAGTATTGCAGTTGCCTTAGTTTGCGGATTTGATTCGTAGAAACATGAGTAATAATTTCAGACATTTAAATCATAATCTTGGGGCTACACTCAAATCACTTGTGTCAATAGGCTTGGCCTCTAACCAGCACAGTATCTAGTTACCTTGACCGCGTACTAAATTTTCTCTTTAGAGAAGAATAGAGAAGATGTCATTTATTTATTTATTGAAGTAAAACTTCTTTACGCGCGCTTGACTTGGGGAGTAAGCTGGTGAATGCGTTACGAAAAGTGCGAACGGAAGTTGAAAGGGTGATATAAGTTAGTGAAGATAGAAAGAAAGTTACGTTTCGTATATTTTTAAACGTTAATGTGCGAGTTGCGTCTGTCCAGAATGAACATAGAGAGAACATAGATCGACCTACAGACGTGTGGTCAATTTTGTAATTGAACAATTTTATAAATTAACATTTTGAAAAAGAAGTTTTACTTCAGTCGTGTGGTCTAAAGCACACTCGTTTTTTTTATTTTAGCAACCAACACGATTTAATTAAATTGTGCTATTGCGTACATTAGTGACTTAATTATGATTAAAAATTATATAAAATAAAATGAGAATTATTGTGCACATTTAAATTGGTAAAACAAAAATAATAATATAACAATAGGTATTTATACAATTTTAAAATTATATAAATAAACAAAATAATATAATCAAAAACATTCTTTCTTTCATTCATCTCTTTCGCAAAACCTCAGGCATAACAACATTAGATTGTTCCATTCGTCTGCGAAGATATCGCACGCAGTCTGGATTCTTGTCAAGAAGACTGTTAAGGACGGCGAGGGTGTGGGGGGTGTGGGGTTTTGGGCAGCAGTGGAGACTTGTCACTAGCATAGAGTAAAAACTGGACCGTACTAATGTTTTACTGTCTCCGCTAAAGTGACACTGATAAAAATGAGTTAGTTCTAATAAATGTACTATTTTGTAAGTCCTTCAAAATACCATTTTATGTATGTATTACACGAGTACTGTCGGGCCAGGGTGCATAACATGTCATAACGTGTCCTATACGAAAGCGCTTACTTTAAATATTGAACGCCCATGCTTACAATGACTACAAGCCGCGGTGCTAACATTTCCTCTGAAAGTAATTATTTTCTAAGAAAACTTATATAACTCTTGTAACTATAACTTTAAAAACTAATAAAAAAAACGTAGGTACAAGTTTTACGTTAGAAAACTTTGGTACAAGTTTTACGTTAGAAAACTTTGGTACAAGTTTTACATTAGAAAACTTGACTTACCTGAAAGACATAATATTATGTACTTGTCTGTGTATTCCGTGTTGAATGAACTGATTTCTCGTAGAATTAAGGTGTTTCTTCCCAATTTATGTGAATAAATAAAATATTAACATCTGACAAAGTGTATGTTATTTTAACTTAAAATCATCATCGTGATATTATCAGGCTTATTCCATTAAAATCACCACAAATTACTCCCAGTGGGAGTATAAAAAACTAGAATGCATTATGTTCCTCCTATTTGAGGGATCAAAAATACCTCCATTATGATCCCGGCTATATTGCCAACTACATCGTGGCAATGACTTGATATTTCCTGTTTCCGATTTTGTGTAAATATGATTGGAATGATGTGTCCACGGCTCCGTAGACCCTAGCGGGAGCATATTGCACTCTAAAGTTTAGTATGCTCACACCGGGAGCAAGAGCCTATTAGCGAAAGGGCATCTACTGCTGAACATAGACCTCCCACTTAGGACAAGGACCTCCGTGGCGCAGTGAGCTGAGACGCAGGAGGTTACGGGTTTGATTCACTCCGCGGAACAAATGTTTGCATGATCTACAGATATTTCTTCTCTTTATATTAGTATTTATAAAAAAGTGTATATGTATTTATCAGTGCAAGCAGAGCTTGGTAACCAGATAACTAACGAATAGGTACTTATTGTCATAAAAATCGAACTATAAACGAAGAGAAAGTTCTTTTCTTTTTTTTATTAGGCGCCAAGTCTTTGAAGCTGTTTGAATAAAAAACATTGTTACATTTTTAGGTTTATTTAAAATCGAGATAACTACATCATATCACAATATTATCTAAATAATCTAAAACAATACAATCAGTCAATAATTCATTTGTATTCGCAATAATAGTCGGTGGGAATTCGACTCGTATAACGGCACTACATGCCTATACTTGAATCAAAATTATACCAAACTCATATTTCTATTCAATTTTATCTTAGAGAATTTGACATTATTATTATTGTAGGAGTTTAGCTTAAGCGAGTTTCTCGTCTATATCGATTTTGTGGTTATTGGAAACTTGAGTTAAATTTAAACAGATTATCTGGGAACTGGCCTTGTACGTTACAGATCTTCTATTATGAAATTGTACGTTACAGATCTTCAACTATGAAATTGTACGTTACAGATCTTCAACTATGAAATTGTACGTTACAGATCTTCAACTATGAAATTGTACGTTACAGATCTTCCACTATGAAATTGTACGTTACAGATCTTCAACTATGAAATTGTACGTTACAGATCTTCAACTATGAAATTGTACGTTACAGATCTTCCACTATGAAATTGTACGTTACAGATCTTCAACTATGAAATTGTACGTTACAGATCTTCAACTATGAAATTGTACGTTACAGATCTTCCACTATGAAATTGTACGTTACAGATCTTCAACTATGAAATTGCACGTTACAGATCTTCAACTATGAAATTGTACGTTACAGATCTTCAACTATGTAATCATACGTTACAGATATTCCACTATGAAATTGTACGCCCCTCCGCCTATTTGATCTTAACTACCAGTTTTAAAAATTATTTTTATGATTATGACTTGCAAAATGTTGAATCCGTAATATGCGAACTTATTACTAGAAAGCATTCATCAAGTCAACCCTTGTGTTAATAAATAAAGTGATTTTTTTTATAAAAAATATAATGATTATTGTACTCAATGAAGGCTTTTCATTTTTGATTTAAAAAGAAAAACCTAGTTCCAACTAGCGTAAAAGATGGAGCTGTCTGGAGAAGCGCCATCTATTATTTTAGGTTTATAGTATGTAGGTATGTTTTTAATATTTTAGAGATGCACCGCCGTCATTTGATCAATTATTATCTTGTCAATACAAAGGTTTGTCTGGAAGAGATATCAGTTTTAGCGAAAAGACCGCCCATTGTACTAAATCTTTTTGTAAAAATGGTTCTGTATTTTATTTTGGTGTACAGTAGAGTTATCTTATGACCTCTCCGCTTTGGTAGAAACCTGCCCTTATACCTAGGACGCACAATTTTAGACGCAGGCCAGACAGAAAAGGCCTGTGCTTTACTCTGAAAGATCTTTATCTACTGCAGGAATGCAACTACAGATCACACAATCTCAACATTTATAATAGTTATATATAGGTATATAATAAATCTACTTCTAAAATGTACAATTAGTATCGGGCAATATTTAAATAACCTGGCTGATCTAGACGGATCAACTTTTTTAAAATCAACAGATTAATCTTATTCCATTTCAATCCTACTTCTTGCTCCCAGTGGGAATGGAAAACTTAAGAGTGCATTATGCTCCCATTACGGAACCAAGGGCACTCATCGTTCCATTATACTACCACCACTTGCCCGGAAGCAATAGAGTTCCTTGTGAAAGTACTACCACCATACCTAAATCTGCCGCCAAGCAGAATTTCTGTGTTTCGGTATGAAGGGTATGGTTGCCGGTGAAATTACAAGAAGGCTTTACACCTGTATGTCTCAAGTTGATGGACGCAGGGCAGTCCATCTTAGGGCACATTCCTAAGGCGCGTGACCTACGAGCCAATTATCTGTTATATGCGATGGTTACCACATAACAACAGGTGAGCCATATACTTGTTCAATCTCCAATATAGCTGAGATCATAACGGAATAGAACCAGAGGTATTTTGTGCTCTTACTGGGAGCAAGAGAGTGGGTGTATAATGGAATAAGCTCTACACACATCAAAAAAGTCTAAGCAACACAACTTTTTTAGTATTATTTTTTTACTTCGTTTTAAACCTTCATGGAATATCAAACCTTTGAATAGTCAACCTCTTTGATAAACAAATAAATACTGGCCGCTTTTGTTCAGTAAATTATGTTTTTAAACAATAAAAACATTATTTTGTCCATTTCAACGGCATTTCATAAATGCGGTTTTAATTTTTATTCAACGAAAACAAAAAAGTAACAGCAGTAATCATTGGTTGTGTGTTGAGAATAATAATCCACGAGTTTTTACTGTGTAATGGAGCGCCGTCATCTTACAACGGAAGAGATGCAAAGAGCTGTAGGGATGCTAGAAATTGATAACAGACAAGCCTATGTTCCCGGCATTTTGGTGTTCATCGAAGCGTAATTTGCCGACTCTAGGGGCGTTATTGTGACACAGGTGATCCGTCTAAACAGCACCCAGGCCGAGGGCGTAGTACCACTCGTCGTCAAGACCGATACATCCAGGTAACATGTAGACGTAAACCAAAGCTGACTGCCCAAGAGATTGCATCAAGGCCACAGAATGCTGATGGTCCCGCTATTTGTCCCCAAACTGTGCGAAACAGACAGCGAGAGTATGGTCTACGTGCACGTCGTCCAATCAGATGCCTACAGATCGGTCACGAAAATCTAGCTCGTCGTATTCAATGGTGCAGACCACGCTTGCTATGGACGCAAGAACGATGACACCACATTTTGTTCTGCGACGAATCTCGATTCGGGTTCAAACCTGATACTAGAAGAATGAAGGCATATCGTCGCCCAGAATGTCCACCCATACAGCGGTTCGACAGTAATGGTTTGGGCTGGAATAGCTAAAAACCGCAAAACCGATCTCGTTTTTATAAATGGCAACCTGAATGCTGAAAATGATGTGGAACATGTGCTAGCTCCCTATGTGCGTCTATTTTCACAAACATTGGTACCTGAGTTTACATTGATGCACGTCACTGCCCGTCAGCACACAGCGAGACGGACTCAAGAATGGCTACAGGGCCTGACTGGAACCCCATTGAGCATGTGTAGGATATGCTCCAGAGAAGGGTCCTGAAAAATCTAGATGGGGTTTTAACGGAACAACAGCTAAAATACCTGCTCAAGATCCGCTGGGACTAGGGCATCGGAACCGGTTTTACCCGGAACCGAAAGAACCGGGAATTCCCGGTTCTAGGGGCTATCAAAAGAACCGGTTCTCAAAATTTTCAGAACCGGGTTTTCGGTTCTTTCGATTCTTTTAAAACATTTGAATATCTCAGATCAATGATAATCACAAGCCACTACGCATCAAGGCGTTGCACGAAATGAGGGGTACGGAGCGGGGGCGGGGAGACAAGCACACAGCATCGGCTCAAACCATGCCGCCATCCGCCATTTTGTGTTAGTCTGTCGAAAGCGTTCCGATATCGTGGGTGTGTGTTGCTCAGCAGCGTAGTGTAGTTTGTGCTACGTTATTCTTTTGGATTACCGCTGTTGTTATAGGTAAGTGCGTCTTGTTTTTTTTTGTCATAAATTTATGTTAGGTACCTATACAATACTTTTTGCTTATTACATTGTAAATAACAAAATTAAGCATATGAAGGGAAATAATTTAATCAAAAATCAACTAGGTATTTTATTCTTTGCCTTATTTATTAGTTGTTTTTTTTCAGTAAACACAGAATTACTTTAATAACGTAGCTTATAAGCTACGTTATTAAAGTAATCGTTTGTACCTATGTTCTTTTGTCTTGTTTAAATTTTATTAAACTATGAGTAACAGCTAATAAGTTCCTTCCTTAATAATTTAACGAGTCCGATCTCTATTGCAGGTAAATCCGAACGTAGACGATAGTCTACGATATGCAAAGCGATGGATTTCGAAGAAGTAGTTCATAAAGCAGCAGACAAAGCCTCTGTTTGGCATTACTTCCTTAGAAACAAAAGTAAAAGTGAGGCAAAATGTAAAACCTGTAAAAAAACATTAAAATCAGCCGGTGGTTCTACTAGCAGCCTACAAAAACATTTGAAAAACATCCATAAAATAAATTTGGGAACTACCTCGGTTACGACTACTCCAAGTACAACATCAACACCAAGTACAGCATCAACACCAGGCTCTTCCTCAGAAATACCCAATCAAAAGAAAACTAAACTAACTCATTTCTATGAGAGCGATGCAAACCCAAGTATGCAGATGATGGTAGCTCGCATGGCATCGGTAGATGGACTACCATTGAGGACGTTTGCAAATTCACAAGATTTAAAACATCTTTTTGAGAAGACAGGCAATAAATTACCAAAGACGGCTGATACCGTGCGAAATATTATTCTCAGGGAATGTGAAAAAAGAAGGCAAGAAGTAATTAGCG
The DNA here is from genome assembly GCA_918857605.2 of Philereme vetulata. NCBI lineage: Eukaryota > Metazoa > Arthropoda > Insecta > Lepidoptera > Geometridae > Philereme > Philereme vetulata. Next base: position 3,947,842 of record OU975484.1, read on the forward strand.
AAGTAAAGGCAATTCTATCAGATGAAAAAAAGTTTTCCATATCATTCGATGAATGAACATCTAATCGTAATAGGAGATATATAGGTCTTATTTTGCATTCACCGAATTTTGCTGGAGCATGCCCTTTTCGAAATCTGGGCCTAATAAGAATTCATGGATCTATGAATGCAGAGAATTGCGTGCAACTAATCGAATCTAAGTTGGATGAATATGGCGTATCTTTACGTCAAGATGTTGTTGCTCAAACCACAGACGGCTGCACCCTCATGATCAAATTTGGAAAATATCTCAAGTCGTTCCATCAATTATGTATTGCCCATTCTATTCAACTTGCAGTCGTGGATATGTGATGTACAAGCGCAATGAATATGAAGATGATGCCATGGAATTAGAAACGCCACAAGATCAAGAAGATGAAGATGATTTGACTCTGGCTGAAATAGCAGCTCGAATGCGAAAGGGAGAAATTAATGACGAAGAAGACGATGTAGAAGAAGCCAGTAACGAAGATGGTGCTGCTGAATTCAATAATGAGACTTTAGAACAGACCATATCTCAACAGGCATTTAAATACCACGATCTCGAAAGTACGAAAAGTTGTCAAAACATTTAAAAAATCGCCCACTAAAAATGACGACATTCTACAAAAACATGTTAAAGCTGATTTTGGACAAGAACTATCACTGGTTCTAGATGGAAAGACTCGCTGGAGCAGCATCGCTTTCATGTTGAGTCGTTTTATGAAATTGAAAACATCAATTACAAAGGCATTGATTGATCTAAAAACAGATATTGTATTTTCTGAAGATGACTGGAGAAACATAGGCGACCTATTAAATGTATTGGATATCATCAAAACAGTTGTTGAGGCGCTATGTTGACGAGACGCCACATTACTTACAGCTGATGCTGCTGTAACTTTCGCAATAAAAAAAACTTATCGAAATGAACACTCATATCAGCAACAAAATGGCAGCTGCATTAAAAAACCAATATAATAAGCGACGTCTAACTCAAGCAGCAACTCTGAGATACTTGACCAATCCTGAGAAGTATTTTCAGAACATTGAAAACGAAGATACGACTGTTTTTCCCAGGCTTTCAAGTGAAGATATGCCCCGCGCAATAGTTTCTCTTCTACGCCGGACAAACATGACAAAAATACCTATGGAGGGTTCATTATTGTCAGTATCAGGAACAAGGCAGGAAGCTGAATGTCCAGAATATATAACAAATGAAGAAGAACTTAACAGACAATTGAAAGAAGCTGCTGCTGCGAGAACATCTACGCCAAATGATTTGTATACTACCGTGAGGGTAGAAATGGCACTGTTCGAGAATGGTGGTCAACGAGACCGTTATCTGTCGCTCGCTTATAATCATTTGATGACTATCCCACCTACCAGTGTGGAGCCGGAGCGTATATTTTCATCTGCTGGTATAGTATGTAACAGACTCCGCTCGTCTTTGGGTGATAAAACCCTAGACGCATTGATATTTTTGCGTTCATATTACCTAGGTAAAAAGAAGTAAATGTTTAATCTGTAGATCTCGATTTTTACCCAAAGAATAAAGGATAATTATGTAAGATGGCCCTGGAATATAGCTGATTTTCGCTTTCTCAAACAAATATAGTTTGTTATTCATTTCGAAATGGCATTTGAATCGTAAATGAGATTTTGCAAGTACTATAGTCAGATAGCAATATACCTACCTGCAAAATTTAATTTTAATAGGATGTGCCATTTCGAAATTAATGACTACCAATGTTTGTATGGAAGAGCGGTACTAAAGGGCATTCTTATAGGTTGGTTTTGTTGATTTGAATTCTATTTTTGTTATAATGTACCTACATTACATAACCAAAAACACAAACATAAATTACACGACCATTAGTACTAATGGTCGTGTAATGTTTGTTTATTTTAATTGTACTTCAATTTTTTTAATGAAGTACTCATCTAATTATTAATTAATTAATCAATAATTAATCTAGTGATTATTTTATTTGATTATGTGTGTACAAGTTCCTATTTTTGTAGTGTTAATATTTGCTTTATTTTGTTTTTTTTTCTGTTCGTCAAATCTGTTGTTTGGGTTGGTTTGCTGTAGCTGAAAAGATTAATAAATATATATATATATATAATATATGAAAACTGATTTTTAAAAGACTGATTCTTTGAAAGATAAAAATAAAAGCTGTGCTTATAAATTCTCTTTTGATTTTTGACCCTTCTGTTTTCAAGACTTTATTTACTAAATTCTAATAAATTAACAAAATAACCGAAAGAACCGAAAAGAACCGAAAAAAATCGACTACCCGGTTTTGTGTTGAAACTGGAATCGAAAGAACCGGTCTTAATATATGACCGGTTTCGATGCCCTAGCTGGGACCAATTGCCCCAGGAGGATATCAATAACCTAATTGACTCCACGCAGAATCGTTGCCGACAAGTTTTAAATAACCGAGGAGGAAACACGCTGTATACGATTTAATTTAAATGCCCAGAAGAAGGTTTTAATTGAAAGCAGAATTCATATTTTTGTTTAATTTTACCATTATTATATAATACTCACAAATTAGTACCCAGATTCACAACATACTTTTATTTGAAAATAAACATTTTTTAAAGAAATGTATAGAGTTCAATATACACATACAACATAGAAATATCATTTAATTTAAAAAGAAATAATTTAAAATAAAATTAAGAATATTCAAAATGTATAGGTGTTGCTTACACTTTTTTGATGTCTTCCTTAGAATGTAATACTTTACAACGGCTGCGTGCACGCTCACGTCACGCACACGCACGCACGTGGTTCGCCCGGCCTTAAGTGGTTACTGCTTATAACAATTGTATTACATTACTTATGCAATGTCAATACAATATGTTTCACTTCAATACAGTACATTTCTACAGGGTGGGCCATAAATTTTTGCAAATAGCAACACTTGATTTCTCGAAAACCGTTAGAGGGAGGAGCGCGCGGGGTGCGGGGAATGATGCGCCGCTTCATGCAATTTTAGTTACGACGGAGCGCCTCACGGGCGAACAGCGTGCTTTTTGTGTAAAAGAATTTTACACAAACAACAACTCCTACGTTACTGTACGACACCTATTTAGAGTTGAATACGGATTACGCCGTATAACCCTTTTTAAGGTAGAGGCAGTATACGTGCCACCAACTTTTTTATTTTTTTTGTAATGTTTGTATTGGTGACGGTAATTTTATTTTTCAATGATGGTAACACTGTTTTTTAATACGTCAGAAATGAGTGTCACATTGACAGATACTTGAAAGCTGTCAAACTAATGTCGGCCATGATTGCGCGAAAGTGGTGTTTTTTAGTTGAAAATTTTCATCCAGTTGAATCTTCTTAGATTTTGGCTAAAATGGTAAGATTCTTTATTTATTACAATTTTCTAGGTATATTGCTTACGTTTTACGTGTGATTTTGTTTCTCATTTTACTGTAACTTGTTTTATTTCAATGTTTATTGGTGGCAGTATAAATGCCACTGCCCGCTTACAGCGTTGTTTTGGTGGCAGAATATATGCCATTGCCTGTTTGTATTCCAGGCACACCTGAATGATGAAGATATTGAGAATGAGCTGGAGCAAATGTTTGGACTTCCTGAAGATCCAGACGACTCGGTAGACGAGTACGAGGACGAAGATGGCGTAGAAACCTGTTTAGATGTACGTGCGGTGTTGGAGGGTAGGAATATTTTTCAAAATCAAGGAACTCCAACGCCTGGACCATCGAGACGCAGCCCTGTAAGTTTTCCATCTTCTCGAAATAGTGAAATGAGAGAAAATATAGATCCTAACACAGGAGTACCTAATATTGTACACAGCGATAGCGAACACGAAGAAATATTGCGACCAGTCCGACCTTCACGAGTAAATATTTTTGAATCGTCTTCGGAATCTTCTGCAGAGACTTCCTCAGATGACGAGGATGAGAATGACTGGAAAAAAGGAATTATGTGGCCGGCCAGGCCAAATGCAGATAAATATGATGAAGTTGTCTTGAAGCCTAAAGTTTTCTTTCCAAGCAGAACTTCTCCAATGGCTTATTTTTAGAGATATTTTTCGGAAGAAGTGATTGATCACATAGCTCAACAAACTAATTTGTATGCATCTCAGAAAGCGACTTTACATTGGGAACCGGTAAGAAAGCCTGATATTGAAGCATTTTTGGGAATTATCATTCTGATGGGTATTCATATTTTACCATCCATAGACCTATATTGGTCTAGTGATCCATTTTTTAGAGTCGACGAAATTGCACAAACAATGACATGCAAAAGGTTCAAAAAGATACTAGAAAACCTTCATCTGAATGATAACTCCAAGACTCCTGCAAAAACAAGTCCTGAATATGACAAGTTATATAAAGTTAGGCCTGTAGTGGAAATGTTGAACACTGCTTGCAAAGAGAAGCGAAACAAACAACTTCCCAGAGCATAGACGAAGCTATGATACGATTCAAGGGAGTATCATCTTTGAAACAATATATGCCAGCTAAACCTATAAAAAGGGGTTTCAAGGTTTGGGTTCGAGCAGATAGTTCTACTGGCTATGTATTTGAATTTCAGATTTACACTGGTAAAAATGAAAACAATACACCGGAATTAGGTCTGGGTGCTAATGTGGTCAAATCCTTGTCTAAAACTCTGATTGACGAGAAAGTTCCAGCGCACATAGCTTTCGACAATTTTTTTGCATCGTATCCCTTGATGCAATACCTTTATGACAATGGGATTCATTCTACTGCCACTGTCAATATAAATAGAGCTGATTTACCTACATTTGTAAAAGCGCAAAGACAGAAAAGTAAAGTAAAGCTTGATAGAGGAAATTACAAATGGAGAGTGAAGAAAGATGTTGGATTCGTGATTTGGAAAGATACAAAAAAACGTAACATTGTTGAGTACAGCTTTCCATCCCAAAGAAAAGACTGTTTGTCAGAGAACAATGAAAGATGGCTCAAAGAAAAATTTTCCTTGCCCTTTGGCAATAACAGAGTACACAAAGAGAATGGGAGGCGTAGATAGGTTCGATCAAAAAAGAGGGACGTATGAGGTTGGACGAAGGAATAGGCGTTGGTGGTGCAGGATTTTTTATTTCCTGATCGACCTGGCTATTACGGATGCTTTCATATTGCACTCTGTTTCACCGAGAAATCATGGACCCCTGTCGAATCTACAATTTCGCGTTGCAATTGCTAGATCGCTCATAGGAAACTACACGTCCAGAAAGAGGAGCCTATCTAGCGAACCCAATTTCATTGCAAAAAAGAAGCAAGCAAGAAGTACTGTCAGTATCAGCTATCAGAAAGTTGTAGGAGTGCAAGATGATATTCGTTTTCAAGATGTTGGAAAACATTTGATAGACAAGACTGACACACCGCGCAGATGCCGTTTGTGCAGCACAAAAGCCAATAATGTAAGAAGCAAGTTTTCATGTACGACATGTAAGGTGTTTCTGTGTGCTTACCCTTGCTTTACCCAATTTCACACAAAGAACTGAAGACTACCATAACATATTATGTAGGTATAATAATGTATAAGGAGGTATTACCTAAAAATAATAATGATAAGTAGGTACCAACAAATGTAGAACCAAAACTGCATATTTATTATATAAATAAATATTTTTGTGTTTTGTAACACTGTTTTATTTGTAATTCCAAAATAACTATAAAAAATTTAATAAACATGAAATTTACTGAAATTTACAGAAATATCACCTTTTAGTATGGGCAGTGGCACATATACTGCCACCAAATTTTCCCAATATTTCCCAACGATTTTCCGACTTAAAAAAAATCTTAAAAATCATAGAAAATTATCCTTAGTAACATACCAAAATTTTGTTTTCGTACCACTTCTGGTTTTCTCGGCCTTATAAAGGGCCGTATAATTGAGTGTCCAAGTGTTAATTTAATTAAAGCTTGGGTCAAGAAGTTCGAGCAAACAGGATCGAGAACGAATATTAAACAAAAAGGGCGGCCACGTTCAAGAAGAAGCGAAGAGAACATTCGGGAGGTTGAAATTTCCGTAAGGAACGATCCAGAATCATCTACGCGTAAGCGTTCGGCGGCTCTAGCAATACCAAGAACTAGTCTGCAGCGTATTTTACATTTGGACCTTAAACTACCCATATAAGCTTCAAATTGTGCAGGAGATGAATCCAAACGGTTACATTTAACGTAAGTTATTGGCTGACACTATGCTGGAACGATTCTTTAGCCTTGAGAATGTATTGTTTACGGACGAGATCCATTTTCACATCAATGGGCACGTAAAGAAGCACAATAGTTGGTACTGGAGCACGGAAAACCCTCGCCTTAAACACCAAAAGCCCCTTCATTCACCTAAAACGACAGTAAGGGCTGCCATATCAGCAAAAGGCATAATTGGTCCGTATTTCTTTGAAAACAGTCAAGGAAATAACGTAACTGTAAACTCAGTGGAATACGTGAAGATGTTGCGAGTTTTTGACACCACAGTTACATTAATTTGAAGGATACAACAGCAGGACTTGGATGCAATAAGATGGAGCAACGTGCCATAAGTCAAATGTGGCTTTACCGGTGGTCAAAGAAATGTTTCCTAACAAATTGATTTCTCGCAGAGGTGATATCCCATGGCCTCCAAGAAGCCCAGACCTTACACCTTGCTTTTCTTGTGGGGATATCTGTAGAGTCGAGTGTACCACAATAAAACAACGACCATATCCCAATTGAAAGTAAACATCCACGAGGAGATAGCCGCGATTCCTCGTAGCATGTGTCAACGAGTTTTCCAAAATTTACGTAGTCGGTTGCAAGAGTGCCAGCAACGAGACGGGACACATCTCGACGATGTCATTTTTAAAAAATAAATTGCAATAAATGTTTATTACGTTAAATAAATCATCAACAAAATAATATTAGTAGTTTTATTTTTATTTATGTTTCAAATGTGCAAAAATATATGGCCCATCCCGTATATTATTGTATTATATTGTGTATTAATAAATAAATCCAAATGCCTTCTAAGGCACTTGTCTCTCCGCCGCCGGCGATGAGCGAGAAGCGAGTAGAGCTAGAAACTAGAAACGTGTTGGCGAGCAGAGAGATGCGAGTGTGTAGTTCCTATAGTTGTCTCGCTGGGCTATAAAGCGAGTAAGCGAGTGCGGCGGGCGATACTCATTATGTCACGGGGCGTGTGTTCTGACCGCCAAGCCAGCATCGCTGAGCGCGTATCGCTGAGCGAGTATTGTAGTCGCTGCGACTACAACACAAAATAGTAGAGAGCGAGTTCTCGCCGGCGGCAGTGTCAACGGCCAGCGATCAACTATACGTATCTCTTTTACTGACACGAAATCTATATCTTTTGTTCGTTTCTTGAGCGAGAAAATAGTTGATAGCTTACTCGCCGGCGGTGCGACAAGTGCCTAAACATACTATCTGTTAGACCCGGAACAAATATTTATAGATCATGCAAACATTTGTTCCGCGGTGGGAATCGAACCCGCAACCCCCTGCGTCTCCGCCATTCACCCGCTGCGCCAGTACGGATGAGCAGGATTAAAGCATGGCTATATTATACTGACAAAGGCCACGCGTGCAAAGCCGCGGGCGGAAGTTACACTTTATATAATACATTGACATGGTGCGTACTCTAATGAATAATCACTACAATGGTATTTCAATACTTATTATCGCTGTCTTCCTAAAGTGATTATCTTCTCATTTTCCTGAAACAAACAAAAAAAAATATATTTAAAATTTTATTATATCTCTAAATAGTATAAAACAAAGTCGCGTCTGACTGTTTGTGCGGATAGTTCTTTTATATTACGTAACGGATTTTGATATGGTTTCACTATCATTTAGAGAATTTGTTCCGGAAGGTTTAAATGTGTATTACATGCACATTATTAGATTAGATTAGATTAGAAAATTCTTTATTGCACTAATAAAAAGATACATAGGCGAACTTAATGCTAATTAGCATTTTCTTCCAGCTAACCTTTGTGTAGTGTGGAGAAAGTGGTAGTGCCAGAAAAAGGAAATATAATCAAGCTTTAGCTTAGAAATAAACTTACAAAAATTAAAAATAATAATAATACACATATGTACATAAACGAAATACACAAATATGTATATCTACATAAAGTGCTCAATTTTGTTGGGTATCTTGAAGAGAGATGAAGTATTTAAAGAGTTTGGATTTGAAGATTCCCATAGAGGCGGCCTTGCGGATTTCCACTGGAAGAGAGTTCCACAAGCAGATAGCAGTCACAGTGAAAGAGTAAGTGAAGAAAGAAGTTTTATGCTCAGGCGTCTTGAATAACAGATGTTGAGAAGAACGAGAAGGGCGATCAGGTGGAAAAAGAGGAGAAAATTATATTTTTAGAAAGTAGAGAAAAGTCGATGTTTTGTAATCAAGTCGCAAACAATAGTAGATATTAAACGAGAGGATAAAGCAATGTCTTGCGACACGGACGCTTTATTGGATGCCGAACGTAACAAAGGATTCTAGAGTTAACTCACGAGCGAAGCGAAGGAGTTACTAGAATCCTCAGTGCGGAGAGGGATATATGCACGCCCAAGACGCAGACAGCTTTATCCACGAGGAGAATACTCTACTTTTCACACTTTCTGCGAGACAATAAAAACCAGACCTAGGTTGGTGCATTCTGTGCAGAGGTTAGTTCGATTTACGAATATGTTATTATGGGGTCTCTAGTTCAAATTTGAATATAGATGAGGTTCCAAATTCAAATCACATTATGCCCGCGAAGTCGTAATGAAATTTAGTACACTTTACTCCCGGCTCAGCCGTAGGGATTCAATCATCTGCTTTCGGTGAGGTTTACATGACATATAATAAATAAAAAAATCTTTATTCATGTTTCATATTGCTAAGATTAACATTAGGGATTAATATCTACATATAGGTTAGATTTTATACATTGCCTGAACTAGGAAAACCTGTATATCAGGCGAATAAGGCTGGACTGGCGTAACTTATGAATACTCAAATTAACAAAACTTAGAATCTTTTTACATAATGAAGAAAAATAAAAATAACTAAATAAACTAAGTGCAAACATGGAAGGTATGAGTTTACGTACTATACAATCTTTCAAATCTTACTTTATTACGGTTAGTAATTCCTCAGTTTCCTCGTAAGATAGATTGGATAGAGCAGTCTGTAAGGCTCTTTTACAGTTTGAAAAGTTCATTGAGTGGATGCTCAATTTACGATTTAACCTGTTGTACAGCAATGGTCCTAGGAACATTAGAAATCTAGATGCAAAAGCATGCTTAACTGGGGTGTTGTTAGTGCGGACGATATCTTTTCGTCTTTTGTTAGTACTTTCAGTGCTATATGGAAGTGCTCTGTGTTGTCTTAAAACTATGTTTAGTATAAATAGCTGCCTAACTGTTAGAACTTTACAAAACTTATATAATAAGTTGGCTGGATAGAGAAAGGGACGAAAAGTGGATATCTTAAGGATTGCTCTTTGTGCCCTTTCTGCGGCTAATATAAAGGTTTTACACGCTCTTACAACGCTCCGAATTATAGACCTCCAGTTCCTGAATTTTTGATGGTACTCCAATAATCACTACTAGTGGTCTGCGCTTGCGTGGTTCATCGATGGTTAGGGCAGATGTGGTTAAGTTCACTGAGTTTTTCAGCTTTTCTATGTCGTCCTTGGTGTCTGTGCTGATGACGACGCCCCCATTAATCGTCTTACGAAGTCCTCTAACATGTAGCCTCATTCCCTCAGGGCTGATAATTTTTTGTACCAAAGACTTAGTGTCGTCACTGGTCTGCAATTTATCCTTGGGATAAATAGCTACAGAGCTCAGGTTAGTAGGGCGGATTAGGGTATTACTGCACTTTTTTAACATTTCTGTGAATGAGGCTTTAACTGCTGGTTGCGATGACTCTTTAACGCTTTGCTGAAGGTCTTGAATGCATTGAGATAGGCTTGCCTTTTCCTTGAAGCTCTTTATGTAGTATTGTGCTTGGGCGGTCTTCTGCTTTAGGCCTTGGTATTCTACAGCCATTTGAGATGTACCATTGGCTACCTTTCTGCACAGATTACTTATTCTTCACTTTTGGTCAGAGTTCAGTTTACCTTGCTTCGGTAGCAATCGAGGTCACTTCATTGAGGCACTGTTCGATGGTGATCATCCAGGTCTGTATCTCCGATGTAGACACGGTTTCAATGGTCGCTTCATCCCTCGGCGGCGCTGGCGGGCGCGGTGGTAACGCGGGCTCAGGTTGGGGGGTGGGCGGGGGACTGCGAACCGTTTTACTACTTCGGCTAAAAGGGCTGTCCATGTTGATATTTATGTTTGTAATTTTTATCACAACATACTCAATTAGATAGCGATGAATCACTTCTTAACTTCACACTTTTGCTGACTCAAATCTAGGTCAGATTTTAAGTTGATTTATTAATTTGAGCAAATTATCGGCACGTCCGATCTCGACAAGTGATCGACAATCCAAAATGACATATATAATTTGACATTGTCGAGCAGGTGGTGCTGTGAAAAGTATTTTTTTGTTTTGTTTACTATTAATTGATCCGTATACATAACAAATAAATCAAGCGCTAAAAACGTCTAGACAATATTTATTGTTATAACTAGCTGACCAGCCCGCGGCTTCGCAAGCGTCATTTGTCAAACAAAACATTACCTTGCTTAGCCCGGTCTCAATTCCGGTCATAATTTAGCTATCTACAAGTACCAAATTTTATCGATACAAAAAACAAAAAGGTAAATTGTGAATTTTTAAATTTTGCGACTGTGTAATGGGTTTTCCCCATTATACAATATATAATATATTACCTAGTCAGGTCATAAGTATTGTCACACAGTAAAAACTTTTCTTTTAGAATGCTGGCCACAAAAAAGTTTTAGAATTCGAATTTCGAATTGTTCATGAAAATAAAAATGTATACTTTTTAGAATTTTACTCATTTTTAAATATGGAGTGGACGCTTAAAGAAGACCGTGTTGCAGTTATTGCGTTGCATCGTTGCGGTTACGCGCCAATTCAAATTTTTGACATACTGAAAAATTTGAATATAACCAAAAGATTCGTTTAGTGCACCATCAAACGATACAATGAAGACTCTAGTGTAGATGACAGGTCAAGAAGTGGTCGCCCTCGGTCTGTTAGGACTCCAGCAGTGATAAAAGCTGTGAAGGCGCGAATTCAAAGAAATTCCAAACGTAAGCAGAAACTGTTGGCCCTTCAGATGGGGTTAAGCAGAACCACGGTGAAAAGGGTGTTAAATGAAGACTTAGGGCTGCGGGCATATCGAAGAAAAACAGGACATCGTTTGAATGCTCGTCTAATGGACCTGAGACTGAAGAGATGCCGCGCTTTGTTGAAGCGGTACGCGGGATAAAAATATCGGGAAATTCTTTTTTCGGATGAAAAAATTTTTACCGTAGAAGAGAGCTACAACAAACAAAATGATAAGGTGTACGCACACAGTAGTGAAGAAGCGAGCAACCGTATTCCGCGTGTCCAACGAGGTCATTTTCCATCCTCGCTCATGGTATGGTTGGGAGTTTCTTATTGGGGCTTAACAGAGGTACATTTTTGTGAGAAAGGTGTAAAAACGAATGCAGTTGTGTATCAAAATACAGTCCTGACGAACCTTGTGGAACCTGTTTCTCATACCATGTTCAATAACAGGCACTGGGTATTCCATCAAGATTCGGCGCCAGCTCATAGAGCGAAGAGCACACAAGACTGGCTGGCGGCGCGTGAAATCGACTTCATCCGGCACGAAGACTGGCCCTCCTCCAGTCCAGATTTGAATCCGTTAGATTACAAGATATGGCAACACTTGCGAGGAAAAGGCGTGCTCAAAGCCTCATCCCAATTTGGAGTCACTCAAGACATCCTTGATTAAGGCAGCCGCCGATATTGACATGGACCTCGTTCGTGCTGCGATAGACGACTGGCCGCGCAGATTGAAGGCCTGTATTCAAAATCACGGAGGTCATTTTGAATAAACTTTAGTGTCATAAGAATCTATGTTTTGTTAAGTTCATTTTGGTATATAAATGGTTACATAATGAATAAACTTGTTTCAATTATTTTATATTAAACATGTGACAGAATTTATAACCTGACTAGGTATATTCCTTTTAAAAGACCGATGCAAAATTAACAAAAAAATTAAAAATCATGCCATTTTTGAGTTTTAGCGAGAATAACGAACAGCAATTGATTTCCATATATACAATATGTAACAAAAACCCTGTCAGATCAATTAAGGGTGTGATAAAATATCGAAAGTTTGTCACAATCATGTAATTCTTGACCAGAAAAAAAAATTACCAACTAATTTAATTATTTGGCGCTGAAAACTTAAAGCTTACCTCGGCAACACCGGCAGAATTACGCGCAGCGCCGGGCGGCGCCGGCGGTTTTGGTGTTTGTTTGTTGACGATTGCAGTTAAGAAACAATAAACTTAATGTAGCTGTGAAAAGAATTTTGGTTCAGCTCTGACAATAGCTTAGGTACGTATTGCTAGATTAGCAGAAGCACGTCAACTTGATCGAGACTGCGACACGGTCCTGTTCCACGTGTCAACCTTCAACTTCAATGCATCTTCGACTCCGTTTTATGATGTTGGCACGCACTTTTCGCACAGATTATTGAAATTAAAACTTTTTTTGACAAGCTCCACAAAGTACATTCGATTAAAACATTTCGCGAAGAAATAAACTCGGGACGCGCGAACGATACAGATAACAGCAGAATACTGAATGAAGCGTGGGCGGCACGTGTGAGCGAGCGAGAGAACGAGTGAACGAGTGACAGAGTGCGGCGCCTCAGCGTCAAAGGCGATGCGGTACTCTTTGAGCTGTTGAGTTATCAGCGCGGAAAATTCGCCTATTATTGGGGTAAAATTCAGATTATTCTCGTAGTTAAAAATGAAATAACTATCAATTTATTTGATGCAGATGTTTTTTATACATCTGTCCGACTTTAATTTCTACGCCGAAATACGCTCTTCATGGATCTGACAGGGTTTTTGTTACATATTGTATAGCTACTAGCTGACCCGCCCGCGCTGTTTGAGAATAAAAACATTACCCTCCTGCGCAGTCGGGTGAAAAGTGGTCTATATCTCAATCTTGGTCATAATCTATTTATATACCAAATTTCATAAAATGAATTTTCAGATCCCTAACTTCAGGAATTTTGGATTTCTATACAAAATTTCAACCCCTATTTCACCCCTTTCAAGATTATATTTTGAGACAAAAGATATCCTATGTTCTTTTCCAGGATATAATCTATCTCCTTGCCAAATTTTATTACGATCCGTTCAGCCGTATAGTCGTGAAAACGTAACAAACAAACGCAGTTACTTTCGCATTTATAATACTAGCTGTTGCCCGCGACTTCGTACGCGTTACACTACTAAATGTGTGGGTAACCTAGAAATAAATCTAAACTTGCTGTTGCAACTTGACACCTCAATTCATTTCTACATGGGAACTGATTTATGGGGAAATAAGTAGCCTATGTGTTAATCCAGTTTATAATCTACTCGTACGTATATACTAAATTTCACCGAAATCGGTTCAGCCGTTACGGCGACATTCAAAGTTTCGCATTTATAATATTAGTGTGATGGTGGGTATGTGTCAGTAGTAGAGCTACCTGTTGAGCGGTCTCTCCTGATAGCTGACGACCTTGTTCCTGGCGCGGCGCGTGCGACCCTCGCAGTACAGGTCGTCGCCGCTGTCGTTGTCACTGTCGGGGCTGTCGTAGCGACTGCAACATCACAACACTCTTCATTAAAACATATTGAGTGTGGGAAATGCTTCTTTATCTAGCACCTATCCAAAATAAAATATATAGTGCTGTTTCATATTCAACCTGTTTTGGTATGTACGGACATTAATTTAAAACACACATCCGGAATTACATTAACTGATTTTAGAGGTGGGTTTAATTCTGGTAGTTGAAATTTTATCCATTAATCGATATATTTTAAATCGATAATTATTCTAATAATCGTTCAACTTTTTATGTAATTATTTTAATTAGTAAGTAAAACCGTCTCTGCTCAATAAGCTGAGTTGACACTCGTGCTGAATAGATCGAAATCAATACACTTGCGAGTCTTTACTTTTGAATGAATGAATGAATGAATTATTTATTCACAGAAAAAGGGTGTACAGTAGTTGTTATTAGAATATTTGTCGTTCCACTAATTCAACCAATATTGATATTCGAATATTAGCAATACATAATCAAAATAATCTAGTTTTAACAATGAATAATAATAAAAAATATTGATTCAGGTATCACATGTCAATAACATTATGCAATAGAATAGAAAATGTCAGCTACGAAAGTGTCAAATTGTACATGTCAAAATCAGATGTCAGTATGAATAACACTTGCCTGCTCAGAGCCTGTCTCCGTGGTCGATTGCTGCGACTGCCCCGCTTCTGCTTAACTACGGGTTCCTCTATCTCATTTATGATACTGCTCTCCCGCGTGTCTTCGCTCTGTCTCGAATCTTGATTTGATCTTTCCGTATCACGGCTCGGTCGTCTCGCGACTCTAGGGGGTCGTTCGTGCGAGTCGTTGGCTGGTCGTCTTCCGTCCCGGCGCTGTGTGATGTGGGGGGCCGGCTCGCCGGCGCCGAGGTCTAACGCGTTTATTGTTGCCTCTCTGTAAAATATGTTCATTCAAGATTTATTTCATTTTATTTTGAACAAAATTAAATATTTAATAGTATAATATATTTGACATTTTTAATATTTAAGTTGTATTTTGACATTATTATTTTTATTAATTATTATTATTGTTTTTTCTATGAATTTGACATGTTTGAAATTTTAATTTTTAGTATTAAATATTCTTTGTTATCTTAGAATTTGGCACGCCTCGATGACGCAGAATGTAATTGAATCTTATTTTCTAACTGACATACGAACTTGTACATACATTCATGCGAATAAACGATTATGAATTTAAATAACAATATTGTTGTTTCGGATAGGTTATTTTAGTTGTAAGCAGTGTTTACGGACTGATAGATATATGTAACATAATTTGCACTAAAAACGGGATATTTACCATGATTTGTGAGTTTTCGATTGTCTCGATATTTCGACGCAGTTACATGCGCCATGAACTATATATCAATACCATATCTACCGATAACAATCCACTAGCAAAAACTTCAGTTTACCCATGATCATGGCGCATGTAACTGCGTCGAAATATCGGGATACTTAATAAAACCGGCCAAGTGCGAGTCGGACTCGCGCACGAAGAGTTCCGTGCTATAAAAATGGCAAAAATATTACATTTGTTGTATGGGAGCCCCCCCCCCCCCCTCGTAAATATTAATTTTATTTTAATTTAATTATTTATTTTAAAGTGAATAATATAATATTCTGTGAATATTTCAAGCGTCTACCTGATGTCGTTATCAATATCAAGCAAAAACGAGCAAAAAAATCACGTTTGTTGTATGGGAGCCCCCCTTAAATATTTATTTTATTCTGTTTTTAGTATTTGTTGTTATAGCGGCAACAGAAATACACCATCTGTGAAAATTTCAACTGCCTAACTATCACGGTTCATGAAATACAGCCTGGTGACAGACGGACAGACAGACAGGGAGTCTTAGTAATAGGTCCAGTTTGACCCTTTGGGTATGGAACCCTAAAAACTCACAAATCATAAAGAATATCCCGTTTTCAGTGCAAATGGTGTTAGGACATAACCATGATAATTTGAAAAGTACTATGTGAAATAGTTGTACAATACAAGAAAAGATTCGATAAACTTAAAATAAAAATATGATATGTAGTGAAAAGATGTCGGGGAGGCGTAAGGGTGGCTTTTTACTTCCACGGGTTCTTCCTCGTGGTCGCCCCCCCCCCCCCCCCCCGCCCCCCCGCGTTCTGTGTATTTCCAGCAGTAAATGTGTTAATAATGTAGGATGTAGTTACGAGACGATGACTCCCGCGACGGTGGCGCCGTTGGGGCTGGGCGCGTCGTTCATCTCCAGCGCGGTGGCGGCGCGCTTAGCTGCCGGGAAGCTGGAGGCCGACGGGGACAGGCTGTCCAGCCGCATCTTAGCGACCATCACCTTCAGGACGCGGCCCGTGTTGCTGCACACATGTGAAAATATTAATTAATTTAGAAACTAGCAATATACATCATCATTTATTTTTTAAGGAAAACCAACAAATTAACGAATGGGCGATAACACCGCCCATTGTACTATTTAGCTCATACGCATGCAATTTCCTATGATTTTTTTTTATAAATGATAATGTGATGGAACATAGAATCAAAGACAGCTAAATGCATTGGTAAAATTTTTTGGAAAATCGAAAAATTATTTTTATAACTTTTCTGTCATTAAACTATTTAACTATTTGAGTTCAATTTAGAAATCTATAATGCTAGTTTGATAATATACTAAAATAGCACCGATATAGATAGCTAGATAGCAATGATATTGCAATTTATAAATCACTAAGCTGCATTTGATACTGAACCATAAAAATAGCTGTCTTTGATCCTAGCATAACATTATCGAGATGAGTTTTGATACTAACGATTGAACTGTCAAATGATAAGATTAGTTATGTGCAAGTTTACTTATCTAGTATTACATAGCTTTTTAATAAAATAATAAATGCAGATAGGTGAAAATCTTATTTGGCTTTATTTTGGATAGGTAAGGTACCTACTTAATTAGTAACATTGACACTTAATACTTAGTTTAATGACACATAATACTAATTTTAACTGGAAATACTTAATATACACACAAATGCCACAAATTTTAAAATTTACACCATTAATGCAGGTGGTTCTTTCGCAAGGGAGCTCCTCATGAGATTGGAAAGAATCATCTTCACCGTCAAGAGATTCTACGCTTACTATACTTGCATAATATTCCAAATGTGGCACTTTTTTCCAATCTTCTCCATAGTGTTTTCCCAGAAGGTTCATAATTCATTTATTCATTTGCAAACATGGGTAAATATGTATAAAAACAGGTGACAAATACAATATATAGGTTCCAGACATGTTTTACCATATTAGTTGGCATGCAAATGCAGTTAATATAATATAACATAGTCTATTAGAAACATTTCTAGAATTTAATTCAATCAAAGTCAAAGTTTAAAAAAATCAGTCAAATCTCTAAAAATTAAATAAATTACGCTATTATCGGGTTTGCATGTCTTTGTCCATAAGAAACTCATCCACAGTATAATAACATCTAATTCTCAAAAATTTAAACAATTCATGCTTAAATTTAGTCAAATTTAATTGTTTTATTCTATTTGGTACTTTATTATATATTTTTGTAGCCATACCGCATACACTTTTATTAAGAAGAGCAGTGTTGCTTTTAACTAGGCACAGGTGGTATATGTCGCGTCTGCTGCGTGAATGGGTAGGCTTTTCAAATAAGTCGGGATTCATTTTGACAAAAATTGATATTAATGTCTTTCACTTTTGCTGCTTTTACATTTGCCAGTCCGGGATTAATTACAGCGGGATCAATACATGAAGTTGTCTTATTTTTTTTGCAGACATTTTTGAAGGTACCTGTGTCAGATTTGTAAAAAGGTTCACCTTTTATCAGAACATTCCCCGGACGTTCGGATCTTTTCAATACAAAACGCTTGCATCCTGTGATTTTAAAATGAAGTTGAGCGGGTGTCTTTATAACTGATTGGCATGCCGTTTTCCAGTCATAAACGTTGAGAGTGCGCAATGCAGTAACAGTCGCGTGGTTTGATATGATATCAGTATACTCTTCTGGTCTGATAATCATTTCCAGTTTCCGAATAGATTTTTCTATATTTCCAAAAACTCGGTCAGCCGGCATGAAACTGTGTCCTGTTACGGGAAATACTAACTCTTAGAGTCTCGATTGTTCGGTTAGTCAGAAGCCAATTTGAAAGCATGCCTAACATAATCGTGTTCTTATTTTGTCCAGCGCACCCGTCGGCCACCAAACGGATATGCGTAATGTTGTCCAGATCTGTTTTTTTGAGGCGGTCGTACACAATGGATGCAATTTCATTTGACCCTTTATTATGCAGATCTTCAGTAAAATGTAAGCAAATACATTATTTTTGTCTAAGTTATCCTTTGAGGATCCTTGAACTACTGTTGAATTATATAAGTACAATTGCCTGCTATAATAGCAGGATTGGTCAGGTACCTTTGGTAACGGTAAGTTTTTCTGCCAATCGAAGGATAACGTTTTTAGCCCAGTATTTTCTCTTTCAGCATTTCGTAAAATGCTTTGGCCCTCAGCCGATGCACTCTTAAAGTAATCATCAAATCATTTTTTTTGTTGCATCAGTTTCCGTTTTAATTTTTTCTTTCATTTGCAAACACGTGGAACACACATCGGTTCTAGGTGTGCCGAATCCAAGGTTATAGTCCGAATTAAAAACATTTCTAAAATAAGACCTTTTTAATGTTGTGTGGTTTGTTTTCTCCACAAACATTTTGTAGAGTTTGTTGATGCTTAGTTCACTTGGTAAATATTTTGTGTACTTCCACGACAGTAATGTGCTTCAGAGCATTTTAGAGCGTCCAAAAATTCATGAACGTCTTTTCGTTTTTGGTCGAATAAATGGGCCTTGTGGTTCCCACCTCTGTTTTCCACCGGTCCTATCCCTCTATGAAAAAAGTACGACATTACGTATTGCACTCTGTATTTTGTAATGTTTAGACACAGTAAAAACGTTCTCTGACATACGTTCGAGAAGCGCTTTTGCGAATGCGAATATATTTTGTACTTAATCGTGAAATCACGACCTTTCCGCGTAGGTCCTCTAATCCGTCCTTTTACTGGGACTGCTGAGCAACATTTCAAAATCAATGCATCTTGTTTTAATTTTTCTATTGTCTTGTAAAATGCCTGATGGAACTTTAAGAGGTCGCTCATCTAAAGGGTTTTGCATTTGAAAGTCTTTTCGTGATTGCATGTTGGTCGTGTTGGCATATCTTTTGGCTTATAACTGAAATCAATAATAAAAATAATTTAAGTTAGGTAATCTAATAATCAGACAGTAAACCCCAAAATTTATCGATAAAAACGTTTCAGCTTGTGTGTTTTCACATCACTAACCGTTCATCTTTCTCCAGATTCCTCTTCCGGCGCTCTGCCCTTTTTGTGAGCATGTTTGGATAAAACTGGAGTCACTCACATTTTGTGATGTATTCTCAAATCTCAATAAAAACCACTTCAAAACTAATAAAACAATAAACACACTCTCATAGAAATCACCATAAAATCACTGCGGTCGCCATTTTGTCACTTGAGCAAATGGAGCTCTCTGATTGGACGGCAAAGTTGTTTTTGACATTCAAGACAGAAAATAAGATGAGTTTGGAACTGAACCATTTTTTTAACGTTCGGTTTTAGGGGTTTTAAGCTATATTTGATACTGTATTGTTCATTGAATCCATAGAGAATTTATAGACGAAGCGATTGACATTCTCAACTCATTTTCGTTTTTTTTTGTCGGTAAGCTGCTTTTGATTATATACCCCTCATTTCACAAGTAACATATTATTATGTCACACAAATTCATTCAAACTTCAGCAGCTCAAAATAAACTGTCTTTCAAAAATAGTGGTAATTCAGCTGTATAAGCTTAATTTTTAACGTCAGTTGTCAGTGTAGATACGCTCGCAGTTCCAAGAGAGTCATTCTCGGCCGAGCGTTTTCGTCAGCGCGATCTAGAAACGGAACATTTTTACTAGAGACATCTAGTTCTGAATTTGGTAAACTGTAGCATTGCTGCTGTAATTACGGAAATATAAATTACTAGCTGTGGCCCGCGACTTCGTACCCGTTACACTACTCAATGTGCAGATAACCTAGAAATAAAGCTAAACTCGCTGTTGCAACTTGACTTATCCCATGGCACATGATATAGGGGATAAAATGTAGCCTATGTGGTTAATCCAGGTACGTACATACTAAATTTCATTTAAATCGGTTCAGCCGTTACGACGTGATTGAGTAACAAACTTTCACATTTATAATATTAGTGTGATTAGCTGCCGCCCGCGGTTTCACACGCGTGGTTTGTCTATAAAAACAATACCCTCCTTCTGCACAGTCTGGTCAAAAGTAGCCTTAGACTTAAACACAGGGTTTTTTTTCAGACAGGGACCGATTTAAATGTAGATAAATTATACTTTCAGGGCGATTTCCTGCTCGTCGCAGAATATTGATGGTCGCGGAATTAAAAAGATAACTTGTGTAGCTGGATGGAGTGCTGCCGGGGCCACTTACCTAATTTAGATTAGTGAATTAGTGTTAAATAACAATAATTCACTAATCCTTACTAATATTATACATTCGAAACTAGGTAACCCTGCCTCTGTCTGTTTGTTAAGTTTTCAACGACTAAACGGCTGGACTGATTGTGATGAAATTTGGTATACAGGTAGATTATGACCGGAATTGGGGCTACTTTTTCCCCTGCGCAGATGAAGGATAATAATTTTATTAAACTACGCGAGCGGGTTAAATAAAAAAAAAAATTGGAGCAACTGTTGGGCGTTGGTATAAAAAAACTTGGAGCGGCGCCGGCGCACCATATTGTTTTTCTTTAACACTAGTCTATGTTTGATCGGTTACCTGTTCCTCCTTGCGTGGGAGGGTCTGGGCGAGTATTGGGAGGGGCGGCGCGGCGTGGCGGCGGTGGCTGGGGGGGAGGAGGTGCGCTTGCGACGCCGCACGGTCGGGGAGAACTCCCACGAGGTACAAGACGGAGCCGGAGCCTGCCTCTCCTGTAGTAGTATCATAGTATTGTTATGCCCGAGGCTGTTACAGAATAAGTAATAGTCGGCATCTCGAAGTTTATACCTACTATGTCACAGAATACCTAATACTAGGGGTTTGATATAATGCCTACGTTTTAATAAGTAAAATAAGAAATACGAGTAGTAGTCCTGTCCTGTTGAAATACCTACACAATTCGAGTTCACGCCGGAACTATGAAGAACATTAGAGAATAGTATAGATGAGAGAGTGCGGTATAAATAAGGCGTAGAGATGCTCGAAGAGTCAGTAAAACCCTCCGTCGTCCGAGACACGTTCTCGGAGACCCGGATGACGAAATCACTTCCGCTAATGCGGATGAGTCATCCACATTAGACAGAGCAAACACTCCACAAATACACCGACCTCGCGGGCGAGGTCGACGAGTCCCTTTAGTCGCCGCCTACACGAGGTACAAGCACGTACCCGGGCGTTTCTCTCCTATCCCCGTCCCGGCAACAGCTCAAGCCGAGGTTCGTACCTAAGTGGTGCCCTTGCGCTAGTTGCCTCATCAAATATAAAATTATAGGGCTGAGCGCCTTCTGCGCTCGCCAAAAGCTGGGTTAAGCTGCAACGGCCTCAGAGGCCAACAGCGAGATAAGTCCATTCAAAAAAAAAAAATCGAAGAGTCAGTCTGTCTGGATTTGGCTATAAGGGTGAAGAATTCAAGTTGCTTTTTAGTGGTTTATTGTGCAAAAGCATTATTATTATTATAAAAGCAGGTGTTGTGATTAGTTGTATTTAAGATCGTAAATTTATCATTTTAGTGTTGAGTAAGAGTGTTATATTGGTTAGATTCGTTTTCATTATTTTATCGAACCCTCAGCTCGTAACAGTATCAACAAAAATACATCTAACAACATAACAAAAAAATATAATATTAAGAATATAATTATAAGGATGTTATCTATACTACGTGTTTTGTTATATACGACATTAAATGAAAACACAGGTAGGGCTATCGGCTTGTATTGTTGTAATATGAAAACCCATATTCATTACTATAGTTTTCTATATTAATTTTAAATTTTGTAACAACCTAAATATCAAGTTCTAAAATATCAATGAAACAGCCTCCATAAAATAGGTAAACAAATCATATTCATTCATCATATAAGTATGTTAAACTGACTAAGCGGCATCGTCGAAAAGGCGATTTACGTTAAAAATGTATCGATTACTGGATAAATATTCAGGCTACCGTATTAAATCCACCTCTAAAATCAGTAAATATGATTCCGGATGTGTGTTTTAAATTAATGTCGTACAAAAACAAACAGGTTGTATTAATACGTAATGAGAAAACTTTGTTCCCCTTTTTAAAATTAATTACGCACACAGATGAGTGTGAGATTTGGCATAGCTGAAGTTTACATGGCTAAGGAGGGACGAATGATAAAATGAAACAAAATACATTTTCCATCAACGCTTCGTTAGTTATCTATCATAATCATAATTCAATAATTACCTCTGCCTGTTCAGTCCTGTTTACATTGGGGGTGGTGTTAGCGGTTACCTCCACCTCTGTAGTGGAGTCCGGCTCCAAAGTAGTACGGGGTTGAGGTCTGCTGGTCTCGGTCTGCCAATCAAACATTTTTAAATAGAATAATATAACTAAGTTCTCACTGATCGGCACCGCGACACTTACTAATATTATAAATTCGAATGTAACTCGAACTTTAAGTTTTCACGACTAACCGGCTGAACTGATTTCGATAAAATTTTGTTTACATTATGACCGGGATTGAGACATAATATGTTGGTGCACAGCCGGGATTGTAACTCATCCTCGACCATTTCATTTCATTTATTCTCAAACAATAAAATATTGTGTCGGAACTTTTGTCATTCTACAGTGAGGAAATCTTTTACAAATACGTAATTAATGCGAAAGAACAATGGTTTTGGTAAATACATAATAGAAAATGATAATTAATAACCAGTAAAAAAAAATACATTATGATATAACGTCATGTCAACGAAAAATGATACTAATAATAAATTTTATGTCAACGGAAAATAATACCCGCAAATATCCGCATATAAATAAAACAGCTGTACAGAGGGGCTATTTTAAAATGTCAGAAAGTTGTCGGATCAACTATCAACCTTTGCATCCGTGTCGGTAAGGTATCCGAGCATTATGGTCAACCGAAATATTTTTAAAATATTATTAGGTATGGATTCGAAGCCGTCATAAACTCAGATTTCAGATCCAACAGGTTTCCGACGTTTTAAAATAACCCAGTAGTCGCCGCGTGAAATCTTTGATCCCAAGTGGTACTAGATTATACGCTAGCTAGACTATACTAGTTCATTCATAATTCCTTTATTGTCAGTAAATATAGCCGCAATGCTCTTGGCAGACGGGGTCATAAGACGTGGGACAAGCGACAATGATATTGCTATCTCGCTCGCTCTTGCGGCCCTTCAGGGAGTCGCTAGTGATGCGCCGAGTACCTATCGATAACAATAACCATTAATTGTATTGAAAAGGAAACCAACATGTCTATTGGTTGGCCCCGTCTACCGCGAGTCTTGGCGTGTACTTTAATGGTTTTATCGATGACATACCATACTGCAACTGGGGTGCGCATCTAACAACCAGCTTGGACCAGCTATAGGATTATCCACTCTGCTATTGCTGTAACAACACGTTCATTTTTGCTAAATTAAAAAAAAACCCGACACTTAAAACCCGTAAAAGTTGCGCCCGTGTACACAACACATGACTGCACAGAAAGCGGGTAATGTATTCTAATTTGGATTAGTTCCTCAGTATCTTTATAGGAAAGGTTTGAATAGTAGATTATTAAACGAGGGGATAAAGCAGTGTTTAGCGTCCGGGCGCTATATTGAATCCCGAACGTAACGAAGGATTCTAGAGTATCCCTCAGTGCAGAGAGGGATGAGGGATATAAGCACGCCCAAGATTTATCCTTGAAGCTTTATCCACGAGGAGAATACTCTACTTTTCACACTTTCTGCGAGATAATAAAAAGCAAATCCAGGTAAGTATTAAAAGCGTTTAAAAAAATATTTAAAAAATAAAAGCGTTTTCCGGCATCAGCGTTTTTTTTTGCGTTCGATGCAGAGGCTAATTTAATTTACGAATAACTTCTACTTGAGTGGGTCTTTTAAAATTTTCATACAAATGTTTGAGGGTTAAATTCTAACCTCATTATGCCCTACGGAGGGAATAATTACATTCAGTACAACATGACGCCCGGCTCAGCCATAGGGCTTTAATCATCTGATTTCGGTTAGGTTTACATGACATATACAGTGTAAACTCCATGTAACGTCACTCGTTTTAACGACAAACTCTCTAAAGCGTCGAAATCACTCGGCTTTGGTTGGTTTAGCTTGTCTTCCATACAATGATACACTCTGTATAGCATTACATCCACTCTCAATAACGACAACAATTTGTAAAAAAAGTTCTTTTTAAGTTGCAAAATTAGTAAAAACTGCGCAGCTGTGTATATCCTTTTGTCGTTTTATTATCCTAGACCATAATAAACTCGACTGTCGGCATCATACACACCAAACTTTCTAAGAAATCCGTTCTTTTGTTTACAAAATGGGATTGCTTGCACGTGTAGCTGCAGACTGTTGTTAGTAGAAGTGATGGATTTTATCTATACGTTGTCATATTCTTAGTAGCAAAAGACGTCAGACGAAAATAACAGACTATACGCAATAGTGTTCAAATTAAAACAGATTATTATTGTAGGTACTTCTAATACAGATTTTACTTCTCTCCATTTAACGACAACTCTCTATAACGTCAAAATATGCTCAGTCCCTTGAGTGTCGTTATATAGAGTTTACACTGTAATTTATTCATATAATTATAGTTATATAGTTTTTTTATAGATTTTTGTATACCTACCTACATATTTCAATTGCTATGTTACTATGTAATATTATTATAGATCAGCCACATAGTTGTAGAATTTGTAAAGGAGGCGGCATAACTCACCTTGGCAGGGTTTCTACTTCATCTTCAGGCTCCATATCCTCAGACACTGCATCCAGCCTTCGACTGAAATCAAAAAGAGTTTAAAAATATACATAATTTTGACAATGCCACTTAAGTAATAATAAGGATTAGTTTAAAATACTATTGATTTTCACAAAAGATATTGAAATCTACAAAAGCTATGGGTGCCGTTGAATTAACAGGCCTGAATTATTTTTCTTTTGAACTGATAACCCACTGCTGGGTATAAGCCTCTTCTGTCAAACAGCACTCCAACCGATCCTGTGCTATTCCGATCCAGGTCCTACCCTCTACAGCCTATATATCATTCACGCAACGGGCCGCGGCCTCTTTTGTTCACTCTTGGCCAACATGTGGTCAGCGATTTACACCTTTAAAGAAAAGTTACTTACGATGCATTATAATCATCATCATCATAAGAAACGCGTAGTGATTCTTCAATCTCACTTCTTTCACCATTATCTGTAAACACAAAGTTATAAGAACATCATAAAAACACATGTTTACCTATCATGATCGATAACTGATAGAGACGACCTCCGTGGCGCAGTGGGCGAATAACTGGCCGAAACGCAGGAGGTAGCGGGTTCGATTCCCGCCGCGTAACAAATGATTGCATGATCTACAGATATTTGTTCTGGGTCTGGATGTTTTTCTATCACACTAATATTATAAATGCGAAAGTTTGGATGTTTGTTTATTTATTTGTTTGTTTGTTACTCAATCACGTCGTAATGGCTGAACCGATTTCGATGAAATTTATTATGTACGTAGATTACAACCTGGATTAACACAGGCTACTTTTTATTCCATAAAACAGGTCCCATGGGATAAAAATAGGGTGTCAATTTGCAACAGCGAGTTTAGCTTTATTTCTAGGTTACCTACACATTTAGTAGTGAAAAGCGTACATAGTCGCGGGCAACAGTTAGTATAGTTCAGTTAACAGTAGTAAGTTAACAGTTCAACTTTAAAGTTGAAATAATAATATAGCTAACAACAAACTATTAATGCCCATGGTAGACATCCTCCAATCTCACTTACAGACCCGTGAAGGTATCCCACAAGGGGATAGTCAAAGGCAAGTACTAGCATAATGTTTGATACTGCATTAGAATACTAATGAGATGACACATGTACAATTTTTGGTTCTAGAACATGCCAGTTTCCTCAATATTTTCTTTTACATATTGCTTGTTGAAATTGATGGTTTGTATTAGGATCAGTTTGACTTTATGTAATAAAGCCCGGCTCTTTAAGGAGCTTTTGCGTTTAACGACGATGTCACCTCCATAGCAGTCTCTATTAAAAACAAAACAAAAACTTAGTACAACTACAATTACTCAAGCATGCTCAAGCACTGTGAACCGATAGAGCATGTTAGCTGCATCTGATGATTGTTCAGCTAACATGCTCTGAAATAGGCCCACATCGAGTCAGTTGGCTTTGTATGCTCCAAATAGTTCCTCTCTCATAGATGTACTTCGGGCACATTTCACCAAAAGGTGGTATAGGTCATCTTCATCTGTCAATCCACATGTATCACAATAAGGGCTATCCACCTTCTTCATTAAATATTTGAAACTATTTAGTAGAATGTGTTGGGAGCTGAGTCTATGAGCGATAAAGAAAAGCTTCATACTAAGTAGTAAAATCATAATTAGATAATCAATTGTAAAAGGCATTCCACAATGTGGTAGTAGTTAGGTAGTAACTTGCTCACCATCAATCCCTAACTCCTCCACGTTGTTCTCTGAATGGTTAGCCTCTGTTTCAGTCTCCATATTATTGCCGTGCAGTTCTGGTGCATCTATCCTCGTCAGAGGAATGTACACATCTTGCAGCATATGCATCGGCACCGCCCTCTCCATTATATTTCTATTTTGGTTCAGAAGCCTTGCTGCTGGCCCTGAAATGAACGAGAGAAATTGCTCTAAAAGTATTTGGACACCCTACAAAACTGTAAACAACATTTTTTTTAATTTTAACGTAACAATCTCTCATAACTTCTTTTACGTGAAAACATGACAATGGTAATTAATAAATCAAAATCAAATAAAAAAAATGTGTTTAAAAGTAAAAAAATTGTTTATCGATTTGTTTGTTTTGTGGCTTATTAGATAAAAAAACCGTTTGTTTTCTGAATAAAATAAATTTTTTACATTATTTTTTGTAAGTAATTAAAACGTTGGGAATTGATATGAAATAAATGATAGACTATTTCTAAAATGGTAGATTCCTTACCTAAAGCACTGTGAAAGAAGGAAGACATAAGCAGGAGGATGATGGTTTATTTTGCCACACAAAGAGGTACGGAACAAATTTACAAGATAACAGCAGTTGGAACAAACAAAGTATGTTACTTCTGTGTGCCACAGCACCAAAAAGGCCTCGACTCAGTCTAGTGGCTTGCCAGTGGAAAGTAGCTAGTTGCTCGTATTCTGTTGAGAGCTTTAGCCAATAATAGCACGGGTAGGTACATGTCAGAAGTATAACTCACTTGGGTTACTAGTATTCAACAAAGTCCTACTCAGGGAAACCACTGGTTGTATAGACTGCCCGCCAATCATCATTGGGGGCACCCTGTGGACTTTCTCGGTCCTCGGAGTCTTGCTGATAGCGCTCCATCGCGGTGACACAGTATCCTCCTCATTACGCTCCCTCATAAAAATCTTGGCTTGATCGATGATACTCGCTATCTCACCAGACGCTCTCACAAGATGGTCGAGGGCTTTCTCACTCGCAGATTGTATAACTGTATCCAGCTTTGATGCCTTGGTATTGCCGTTGTTCATGAGCCTCTAAAAAAGTAACAATAATCAAAAAATGCGTGACGAAGACATAAGTGTTACGCAAAAGGTAATGGAAGGTAGATTTACTTACGGCTAACTTTAATCTCATTTCGTTCATTTCTTTCATCAAATCCAGCTTCTCATTCTCCCGTTGTGCAGCCAGCATTTTCCAGTGCTGAACTTTTTGAACGAGTTCGGAATTTATCTCTCTCAAAAAATGTATTTCGTCTTCGGTAGCCATGATTAGTTTTGTGCAAGGCAGACAATTTCCTCTATTTATACTCACTCAGCGTAGTACAAGCATATACGCACGCACAGGGTTGCGATGGCCACGCATCAGTTAAAAGAAACACTTAGTCAGAAAATAAATAAACGATAAAAAAAATTGTAGTAAATTTTATCATTCCAGTTTTGAAAATTGTTAATTGATTGTTGTTGGTTGACTGACATTTATTTTTCTCTTGTGTTTTTTTTTATTTTCGGCAAGTTTTAGCATGCTGCCTGCTTTCTCATTCTACCACAGATGAGATCACAGAACATTATTATCCTAACGAGACATGATACAGACAGGACGAGACAGGTAAGACTCATACTAGAATAGGTTGGTCTGTGTTTGGCTAATGGCCGGTTTACATTATTCCAGTACAGCGATCCAGTCCAGTACTGGATTGCTTACTGGAAAAATGTAAACCGGCACTGGATTGAACTGAATCCAGTAAGCATTCCAGTCCAGTAACTGGATTCGCGGTCTACTTTTGAATCCAGTGCGATCAATCCAGTGCAACTGGAATAATGTAGACGGCCAATCCAGTGACATTCCAGTGCTGACGAAGTACACACGTGTTGGTAGTTTTTGCGGACTTTTTTTCCGAAGAAAAAAGATTTAACAATGGTGAAGAAGTTATCTGAAGACGAAACTGTAAAGTTTGTCACTATATACAGAGAAAATCCGTGTTTATGGGATATAACATCAGAACATTATAAAAACAAAGCTATGCGCCAAACTGCTTTGCAAAATCTGTGCATTGGTATGGAAATTGAAGGATTCACATTGGAAGATGTGAAAAACAAAATAAAAAGTATTCGTTCGACATACTACCTTGAACTAGACAAGATTAAGAAGTCATCCACATCTGGTGCTAGTGGCAATGTTTACCAACCCAAAGTGAAATGGTTCGCCGAATTCAATTCATTTATTAAAAATGTGATGGTGAAGCGTTAAACACACGTATGTATTTTAAGATTTTTATTTATTTTTATTTTAGTAGCATATTATTTGTTAAAACACACAAATTTATCAATGTATCATATGATTTTACCATGGTACTTTTCCTTCGTTCACAAAATAATTAGTAAATTGAGTTCTTTTTTCCCTGGCATATGTTGCTGAGTTGTTACTGCCCTGCTGTATGATACTATCTAACGAGGTTATTTCAGATCTCCACGTTCCATTAATCAAATGATGGTCGTTGTGGTCTTCATGGTCTACACAGGTAGTAGTCATATAATTGCTTGACTTTTTTTCTCAACCAATTGTGTAGAGAGCAAGCTGAATACACAATGTGATCCACAGTATCTAACTTAGTTGAAATAGCTTTTTCGAAAATTCTGAATCGACTTACTAATATTCCAAAAGCGTTTTCTACAATGCGTCTAGCACGGGACAGCCTGTAATTATATATTTTTTGTTTAAAAGTTAAATTAGCCCCAGGATATGGTTTCATTAAGTATGTTTTTAGTAGAAATGCTGCATCTGCCACAATCACTCCATCTTCTGGAATAAAACTGCCATTTTCTAATTCAGTAAAAATGGAACAGTTTTTGAAAATGTCACCATCCGAAGCGCTTCCATTTGCGCCCACATTGATATACGTAAAACAGTAATCATGGTCAACAAGAGCCATCAATACTATGCTGTTTTCTTTTTTATAATTAAAGTTCGTACTTCCATGTTCATAGGAGCCAGTAATTTTTATATGTTTTCCGTCTAACGCTCCGTAGCACAAAGGAAAGTTCCACTTATTCCGAAAGCCTTTCTCGACTTGTTTCCATTGTTCCGCAGTGGGTATCTGCAAAAATAAAGTAAAAATATTTTATTTTCAGGAAAATACTGATGATGCTCAAAATAAAGAAAATACTGACAATACTCAACTTAGTGACCAATGTGGGAACCCTACCCATACAAACCCAGAACCAAGTCTATCAGAACCGTGAAAGAAAAGAAGTAAAATTTCACAGCTGTCTACAATAGTCAGTAGCATGAAAGATATGCAATACGATTTATCCAAATCAGAAACAGTGGAAGATGAATTCGACATCTTCGGGAAATACATTGCGAATCAATTAAGAACCCTTTCTACAGAACAGGCTATCCTAGGCCAACAAGAAATTCAGAGTGTGATAACAAAATGTCGACTACACGATTTGAAATACGGAAATATGACAATTCTATATTCTGCAAACACACATGCTAGTGACAATTCGTCAAGACCAAGTAACAATTATGCGTCAAGACCAAGTACGAGTAGTAGTACTTATATGCCATTGAATAGTCCAGCGTCTGTAGATACACAAACCACTGAGGACTCGTTAAATGTAGTAAGCGATGACCCAGAATACATTAATATGATCATGAATGCTTTCAATAATGCTGAACTGTCATAGATATGATACTTAATAAAAAAATATTACCTTGATGTGGTCTTTTAATGCCCTTTTAATTTCTTGACAGACTTCTGGTATAATTTTTGAAATAGTTGGTTTTGGCAATCGAAACATACGACTGAGGCTTCTATAACTATCTCCAGTAGTTAAAAAAGAAAGAGTGACTTCTAATTTTATTTTTGCGGGTATAGCATCTCTGAACAACGTATTCTTACGCTGGATATTAATCGAAACTAATGATAACAGTTCTTCAAAGTTTTCTGCTGTCATTCTCAGTGCCAGTCTATATTCATTGGGATCTTCTACCTTCAGTTGTTGCAAAAGCATTACTGACCCTCCTTTTTGATCTCTTTCGCTGATCCAATTTCTCACCCAAATCCGTTCCTTTTTTTTAAGTTCCTTATCAACCTCATTAATAACTTCTTGTAGCAAGAGTGATTGAGCACGTTTGAAACATTTTCGAAACTGATCTCTTCTTGAAATCATTGTCACTGTAGTGTTCACACTTCAACGGCTTCTAAATAACTGGAATAATGTAGACGTTACAGATCCAGTCCAGCACTGGACTGGAATCTCGCTAGATCACTGGACTGGAATAATGTAAACCGAGCATTAGGCCTTGTATCGACTTCATTCACGTAGGTTATAATCGAATCGCTTGGTACATCATCATCATCATATCAGCCGTAGGACGTCCACTGCTGGACAGAGGCCTACCTCATTGATCTCCAGGAACTGCGGTTGGAAGCGGCCTGCATCCAACGCCGACCTGCGGTTCTTACCAAGTCGTCTTCCCATCTTGTAAGTGGATGTCCTACGCTGCGCTTGCCGGTCCGTGGCCTCCATTCGAGAACTTTCCGGCCCCATCGGCCATCTGTTCTGCGCGCTATATGTCCTGTCCATTGCCACTTCAACGTGCTAATCCGTCGGGATATGTCGGTGACTTGAGTTCTCCTACGTATCTCTTCATTTCTGATTCGATCCCGTAGATAAACCCCGAGCATAGCCCTCTCCATAGCTCGTTGAGCGACTCTGAGCTTATTCATAAGCTTGGAGCTCTGTTCTTGTACTCGGACCGACATAGTGGCGTTTTTATACAAACACTTCAACACTTCGATGTACCGATAGTCAATACGGCATCGTTGGAGAGACTCAAGCACTGCCCATGTTTCGATCGAATCGAAGGCTTTCTCATAGTCCACAAACGCGAGACATAGCGGCAAGTTATACTCTTCGGTCTTCTGTATGACTTGCCGCAGCATATGTATGTGGTCTATGGTACTGTAGCATTTACGGAACCCGGCTTGTTCGGGAGGCTGGAATTCATCAAACCTGCGTTCGAGACGGTTCGTGATGAGCCTTGAAAACAGCTTATAAACATGGCTCAAAAGCGAGATGGGTCTGTAATTCTTAAGCAAGGTGTTGTCACCTTTCTTGAAGAACAGAACCACCACGCCATCGTTCCATGCTTTTGGCGTCGTACCTTCAAGCAAGGTGGAATTAAAGAGCTTCTGAAGGACTTTAAGTACCGGTGATCCACCCGCTTTCAGAAGCTCTGAAGTGATTCCGTCCTCACCCGGCGCCTTGACGTTCTTAAGCTGTTTCAAGGCCATCCTGATCTCATACAGGCTGATGTCCGGAATATCTTCGGTACCTATAATGTCGGGTCAGTTTGGCTCTTGGGTCGTTGGCCGCACTACAAACAGGTTTAGTGACCGAATCGTAGAGCCGTCCATAGAACCTTTCGACTTCCCTTAACACTTCCGCTTTACTTACGTGATACTTGACGTTATGCTGCCATCTTCCCTCTTCAGCGTTGTCATGCGGCTCTGCCCAATAGAATTATCTCTCGCGAACACTTTGGAGCCTTTATTCCGCTCTATCTTATCTTTAATACGAGATGTATTAAAGGTACGAATATCGTGCCACAAGGATTTCCAAATTTTTCTATTGAACTGCGTATGTGACTGAGCGTCATCGGGAGACTGCAGTCGCAAAGAAAGTCGTTCAGCCATGAGGTTAAGGGTGTCATCAGAGAGTTTCTGAGGTCTATTGGTACGGGGGTCTTAAAGAACTGGGACCCCTCCGTATGGACGGTTTCTACGAACATGTTATTGATCTCGTCCACTGATGCATCTACTTCTAGACAGTTAAAGCGATTTGCAAGTTTGAGTTGAAAGCTCTTGAGGTTTTGGATATGTGCGCGAGTGGGTCGGAGCGTAGACTTCATCAAACGGGACCTTTCAAGTTTAACGTTCATATTCAATGTGGCTCTAACAATTCGGTGATCACTGCTGGTTTTAACCCTGTGAATCACAGAGACATCATTGAATGTTCGTTTCTTGTTGGTCAAGATGAATTAATCTCATTTCTCGTGGAACCGTTGGGACTCATCCAGGTCCATTTCCTGTGAGGCGGCTTCTGGAAAAAAGAATTCATCATAAAGAGTCCTTCTTTCTCCAGAAAATCGGCCAGCCTCTGTCCCCTGGGGTTCCGTTGCCCATATCCAAATTGCCCCACTCTCAACTCATCATCGCTTCTCATGCCTAGCTTTGCATTGAAGTCCTATTATAACAACAATAAAGTGAGTATTGTTCGTATGTATGGCTCTGCTGATGTCCTCATACATAGACTCTACTTCTTCATCTGGGTGTGAAGAGGTTGGCGCATATACCTGTACGACCTTCAGCGAATATCGCTTAGATATTCTGAGTGTCAGGTACGCAACCCTGCTCGACACACTGTCGATGGTGATAATGTTGTTGATGAGTGACTTGTGAACGAGAAACCCAACACCACCTTGGGACTGTTGGTCGCCCTCCCGGTAGGTTACCAGACTTGAGGGATATCGTGTCCTCGCCCTCTCTACGGACTTCTGATAACCCCAAAATGTCCCAGTGTAATCTACTAATTTTTTCTTCCAGCTCAACAATCTTTTCGTCTGTCCTCAAAGTGCGGATGTTGTGTGATACCAGGGCCAGTGGTCGTCGTAGGGTTTGGTAGCCGATCGTCTCCCGGGGATTCTTAGCACCCCTGGCCCCGCCGTTACCGTTACTGCTACCATAGCCAGGATTAGCGGGGCCGTCGGGGACTCGGGGCCTGGTTTTATGTTGCAATATCATCATATCTAAGGGGATTGATGCAATACTCGCCACGCTAGGCAGGCGGGGTGGCGAGCGCAGTATAAGGTATTGAAAACACGAAAAGATGCTGCTGCCCATCTTTCGGAGGTGTCCCTTAGCAGATTCCTACTGCATCCACGGGCAAGAGCGGAGCTTTGTACTTACGTTGAACAATTTGCAGGCAATGTAATTTTTATGAAGTCGGTATCCTCTATTTTATCCAAATGCGCCCCTGTAGCTCCTGTGGCTTTAGCATGCATGTTGCTTTACCATTATAAGAACTTTTTGGGTTCTTGAATTAAGGCCTCGTATTGGCTATCATGACCTGGCTTTCTCCTGACGGTAACATAAAAACGAAATCGATTTTATTCTGTCGAATCACCCCAAAACGATAAGAAGCGTAGAAGTATTACATGGCTTTGGATTTAGATCTGACCATCGCTTAGTTAGAGCTACTTACGTACTCGATGATGGCAAAAAGAGTCGAATATCATTCAAATCCCAACCTAAGCCGCTAAGAACTGTCGAGGATATATCATCATATTTAACAAACCTAAAGACCAACATTGGGCAGCTTGAAACACAAAACGAAGAAGAAGGTATTCAAACTTTATACAATAAACTTGATAACACTATCAATACCAGCCTTACATGTAGACCGAATAATAAAAAACTAAGAACCTCCGACAAAATACTCAGCGAATCTACCCGAGCTCTTCTGACAAGACGAACTGAACTTCTGAAAACAAAACCAAGAACTAAAGAATTGAAGGAAGAACTAACCATATTATTTCAAGCCACAAGTAGGGCAATTGATAAGGACTACAACGATAATAGATACAAAATAATTGAGACCAACCTAAAAAAATACATAAACACGAAAAGAGCATACAAGAAATTAACAACACACAACAACTTGATTCAAAACTTAAAAACAAAATCAGATGAAATCAAGACCAGACAAGATATCATGAACTGCGCTACAAATTTCTATAAGCATTTATACGAAAAAACACCAAACTCCACTACACCCGATGAGTCAATAGAAAAATCCCAAGACACGAACAACATAGCACCAGTGGACGAGACAGAAGTCATCAAGCACATCAAAAAGCTCAAAGCAGACAAAAAAGTCCCGGTCCCGACGACATACAAAACGAAGCCCTAAAAACTGATGCTGCCGTGCTAGCTCGCCAACTTACGTACCTATTCAACAAGGTTCTCATCACAGGTCAGGTACCGGAGCAGTGGAAAAGATCCGACATAATCCTTCTCTACAAGAAAAGAGACCCTCAAGATATCGCTAATTACCGTCCTATACGCCTTCTTTCAAGTATTTATAAACTGTTCACATCAATCTTACATTCCCGATTGAGTCCAAAAATCGACAAGCTCCATCCGATAGAACAAGCGGGGTTTCGATCCGGATTTTCTACAACGGACCACATACAAGTAATGCAACAAGTAATTGAGAAATACAAAGAGTTTAACAGGCCGCTGTATATTGCTTTTATCGATTATGCCAAATCGTTCGACACAATCTCTCACGACGCTATCTGGGAAGCTCTGAGCAAATGCCAAATAGACGAAAAATATGTAACAGTATTGAAAAACATCTACAAGGGCAACGTAAGTCAAGTCAAACTGGAGAAACGGGGTCCTGATATACCGATCTGCAGAGGAGTGAGACAAGGGGACCCTCTCTCACCCAAGCTGTTCATAATAGTACTACAACACATTTTCGATAATTTGAACTGGCAGTCAGAAGGAATAAAGGTTAATCGAGAGCGTCTTACCCACCTCAGATTTGCGGACGATTTAGTTTGCCGAAACAAGTAACGATTTAGAAAAAATGATTAATACATTAAACACAGAGTGAAAAAGTAGGCCTCAAAATGAACGAGAACAAAACAAAGATATTGACGAACAGCGTCACAAATACGATCAACCTGAATGGTAAGCCTCTTGAATATGCGAAAAATTACATATATTTAGGAAAACAAATATCATTCGAAGATAAAAATGAAGAACAAGAGGTCGATCGCCGAATCAACATGAGTTGGAAAAAGTTCTGGTCACTAAAGGAAATTCTAAAAGGGGAATTCCCCCTCTTTCTAAAGAAAGCCGTCTTAGATACTTGCATTTTGCCTACCCTCACATATGGTTGCCAAGCCTGGACGTATAATTAAAAAATTCAATCCAAACTAGTCACATGCCAGAGAGCAATGGAAAGGAGTGTACTAAAACTAAGAAGGATACACAGAGTAAAAAGCGAACAGATTAGACGAAAAATGAAAGTTATAGATGCCTTACATTAAAGTAAAGCTCTAAAATTAAAGTGGCGGTGGACGGGGCATATAGTGAGACGCACAGATAAAAGATGGACACTGGAGACAATATATGGGAAGGACCAATAGGAAAAAGAAGAACGGGGCGTTCTAAAAAAATATGGATAGAAGATATAAAATCTATTGCAGGAAGTGAATGGAGAAAGAGAGCAACAGACGGAGAGGCCTGGAGCAAGCTGGAGGAGGCCTATACCCAAGAAGGGGTTCCGATCACCGGTGATAAAAACAGCAACGATAGTGATTAAAATGAAAAATAAAAAGTAATATAATTTTTTGTTTAATATATATGTATAAAGAATTATTAAATACTATCAAATTAGAAGCGATATGTATAAATTTATTGATAATCATTGTAATTAATTAGAATTTAATTTAAGAAATGCATGTATTAGTAATTGAAGATTGGAAATAAATGGGCTTTATTATTATTATTATTATTCCAAGTATTTATTTTACAACACAGACACTAAGCCTGGACCTTTAACATAGGCATTACCGGGGCCGGAGCCAACGAGAAAGAGGCCTGTTTTCACTAGTTTTATGTATTGCAAGATGGATGTGGGACAGATGGTTAAACTATTGCAATAATGGATTATGAGTACAGGTTATTGTCAGAGCAATGCTAATGGAATCGATGCTGGGCTATGGAAGAGATGAGATACGGCACCTGCCAATTCCGCAATATCAAGAATGATTGAGACAGGAGGTGACTAGCCGTCCACTAAACGGGCCCCCCTAGATGCCGCCAATAAAAGGCAGCGTAAGGGGCAACGTTGGTGTGGGCGGTTAAAGAGTTTTGAGAGATGTGCTGCAGTTTCACTAAGCGCTACTCCCGGCTTTATGCCTTTAACACTTCAACCCTTGGAGCATAGGTTCCGCTCTTGCGCCTCCACCCTTGATCGGCCAACTAAGGCAAACCAACGGTCAGGGGTTTCTGTCAACCCCAGGGAGTAATGAGGCTCCGCGGTGTCGCCACGCACCGAACGCTCGCCACAAGCGTGCCCTGCGGGGTTAATTATTATTATTATTATTGGCTATCATTCACGTAATCGCTTGGTGGGTTGATTATAAAATAATCAATCACTCACCAAGCGTTCGATAAATGGCTGTAATTTTTATGAAGTTGGTAGCCCTGGAACTAGTATAATTGTCATTCTCTATGTCAATTCTGTGCAAAAAAGGCGGGAAACTTCGTAAAAGATGGCAGCTTAGAAATTCCTTCCTTAATTTTAATATTAATTTTATTTGATAAAGTGATTACGAGAGTGTAATTTACTTGATAACTTAATCTTTATTGTATTTATAGAGTAGTTTATTTATTTTCATTAGTTGGTAAATCTTTTTTTTCGTTTTTTGTCCGATGGAGATGGAGGAGCCACAGGACCCAGGGGGCATGGTCCCTTCGGCTACTAACTTTGTCACTATTTCCAACAGTTTCGATAAACTTCCATCAAATGAGTCCGCTATGGACACAGACACTTCTGTTTCAAACTCAAATAAATGTCGTAAACGAAGTCGTGTAAACAAAGTTATGTGCAAGCACTGTAATAAAAGGAAGCTGAAACATGGCTCAAATGATTCTAAAGGTTGTAAATGCGATGGAAATATATCACCGAGTAGTGACATTAACGACCGTATTCCAGTACCTATCCGTTTCTCCTTCAGTCAATTCATCTCAAAGTCAAAGTCAAAATATTTTATTCATCACGCCCACAAGGAGCTGAATATCCAGCAATGCCTAAAATCCTCTTGTAAAAAAAAAAGTCGAAGAGTGGCTAAGAAGTCTGACCTACTCTGATACTGAACAACTTTTAAGCCCCATAAAGTAATACAATACTTATTATAATATTATCTTGTTGTGTCGCCAACCTTATGCTCACCTTCTACTGCAATCGTTCTTCGACTATAGTGTGACCATTAGTGCTGTGCACTCCCTGAGGTATGCGCGCGGCGAGACGGGGGGGAGAATCGGCTGCTGCGCTCTGTCAGTTCGCCGTCAACGCTCGTGGCGGCAGGTAGTGTTATTTGTATCGGACTGTCTATGTCAGACGCACATGACATAGACAGTCCAATACAAAAACGCTCGTGGCGGCAGGTAGTGTTATTTGTATCGGACTGTCTATGTCAGACGCACATGACATAGACAGTCCGATACAAATAACACTACCTGCCGCCACGAGCGTTGACGGCGAACTGACAGAGCGCAGCAGTCGATTCTCCCCCCCGTCTCGCCGCGCGCATACCTCAGGGAGTGCACAGCACTAATGGTCACACTATACCCACTCCGGACACACATACACGCACCCTTACTTTACTAATAACATAGCTCTTTGTAAGATGATTATGATTATTAAATGTAATAAATTTAGAACTTATTTGTTTTGTCTATTGTGTATTGTTGTGTAGTCAGGTCATAAGTATTGTCACACAGTAAAAACTTTTCTTTTAGAATGCTGGCCACAAAAAAGTTTATTGAATTCGAATTTCGAATTGTTCATGAAAATAAAAATGTATACCTACTTTTTAGAATTTTACTTATTTTTAAATATGGAGTGGACGCTTAAAGTAGACCGTGTTGCAGTTATTGCGTTGCATCGTTGCGGTTACGCGCCAATTCAAATTTTTGACATACTGAAAAATTTGAATATAACCAAAAGATTCGTTTATCGCACCATCAAACGATACAATGAAGACTCTAGTGTAGATGACAGGTCAAGAAGTGGTCGCCCTCGGTCTGTTAGGACTCCAGCAGTGATAAAAGCTGTGAAGGCGCGAATTCAAAGAAATCCCAAACGTAAGCAGAAACTGTTGGCCCTTCAGATGGGGTTAAGCAAAACCACGGTGAAAAGGGTGTTAAATGAAGACTTAGAGCTTCGGGCATATCGAAGAAAAACAGGACATCGTTTGAATGCTCGTCTAATGGACCTGAGACTGAAGAGATGCCGCGCTTTGTTTAAGCGGTTCTCGGGAAAAAAATATCGGGAAATTCCTTTTT
This sequence comes from Philereme vetulata, assembly GCA_918857605.2. NCBI lineage: Eukaryota > Metazoa > Arthropoda > Insecta > Lepidoptera > Geometridae > Philereme > Philereme vetulata. The sequence continues at coordinate 3,986,670 of OU975484.1, forward strand.
CGGATGAAAAAAATTTTATCGTAGAAGAGAGCTACAACAAACAAAATGATAAGATGTACGCAAACAGTAGTGAAGAGGCGAGCAACCGTATTCCGCGTGTCCAACGAGGTCATTTTCCATCCTCGCTCATGGTATGGTTGGGAGTTTCTTATTGGGGCTTAACAGAGGTACATTTTTGTGAGAAAGGTGTAAAAACGAATGCAGTTGTGTATCAAAATACAGTCCTGACGAACCTTGTGGAACCTGTTTCTCATACCATGTTCAATAACAGGCACTGGGTATTCCAACAAGATTCGGCGCCAGCTCATAGAGCGAAGAGCACACAAGACTGGCTGGCGGCGCGTGAAATCGACTTCATCCGGCATGAAGACTGGCCCTCCTCCAGTCCAGATTTGAATCCGTTAGATTACAAGATATGGCAACACTTGGAGGAAAATGCGTGCTCAAAGCCTCATCCCAATTTGGAGTCACTCAAGACATCGTTGATTAAGGCAGGCGCCGATATTGATATGGACCTCGTTCGTGCTGCGATAGACGACTGGCCGCGCAGATTGAAGGCCTGTATTCAAAATCACGGAGGTCATTTTGAATAAATTTTAGTGTCATAAGAATCTATGTTTTGTTAAGTTCATTTTGGTATATAAATGGTTACATAATGAATAAACTTGTTTCAATTATTTTATATTAAACATGTGACAGAATTTATGACCTGACTAGGTAATATAGGTTGCTTATGATTATTATTATTGATTATTACTATTAAGTTTATTTCATGTTTCTTTTTTGGGCAGAGCCTAGCTACACAGGGAATCCTAGTGTGGGAGCTAGTGTTCATTATTATAATAAGTACCTACCTAAATGTATACCTAGGTACTAATTTAATATTATATCGTGTCTACTAACTTTTTGTGTGAACAATTCTGGATCAATACATTTTTTATTTATTTATTATTTTATTTATTAAAATCACAAGGATCACTTTGAAACGTCAATTTTATTGGCCTTTCCGGCTTAAATTTCTTTTAGGAAAGTTGTGCTATGACTTTTATTTTTTTTTCATGTGTAGATATACATAAAGGAAGCCTACATATGTAATGGCAACATGCGCAACCCTATAGTTTTGGAGATATAAATTTTTGAAAATCCATAATCGATTGCGACATTCACTCGGAAATTACAAAATATTACATTACATTACAATTACATTAAAGTGTTGGAACTTTCAGTTTGCGTTCTATCAATTATTGCGACACTAAAGTGACATGACAGTGACAGATAATACTGTTATTTTAATAGGTTTTACATTTTTATTGGCGGGTATTTCGAATTTGGTAATGACATTGACATTTCTTTTACAAATTTTACATTAAATGTGTTCACTGTTGCATGGATTTGGTGCTGTTACATACCTATCTTTCTATTTGATGTTCTTCTTTTGCGTGTATATTATGGCGTCTTTTGCCATTCCCTACTCCGAATAGTCTAGATTCTGAAGCTTCTGCTGCGGGAGTAGGTTCATCAGGCCGGAGGGTCCATTACAACAAAGAAGAAATCATGTATCAATCGAATTCAAGAAAAGTATATGCCACCTTCAATATTGTGGATCAGTGTATCACATTTGCTGAGAAAAATGGTTTGATTTCATCAACGAAAGTGTGTGCCAACCATATAACGCCCCTGTGATTTATAAATTATCTTTTGAACTATGAAAAATGGTAGACTGAATCGAAACGGGGCACCCCATCTTGAGTAGGTTAGGTTCAAAAAGAGTGACAGAATCGACACGGGTACCCCGACCCCACGTGGTCTTGTGCGTGACACCCCTAGAGCGTATATAAAGAGCTTCTGGCGGGAGCCCACCCAGAGTCCAGGGGGTTGGAGGAAAAAGTGGTCTATGAAAACGGGGGGAGCAACGTTTTCATAGACCACTTTTTCCTCCAACCCCCTGGACTCTGCCTAATTTCAATATAAAAAAAATGTTTTTTTCATACTTAACCTCAAAATATATTTATTTAATTTTCTTAAAAACTATAGGATTTCGTAGGTTCTCACGCACTAGGGGGGGGGGGTCCAAGTCTCCCCCTCCTCCCCCTTTCCCTTTCCAATCTTGTTGTAAGCAATCGCCAAACAACAGCTGCTGGGGTTTTTGTTAATTGACAGTTCAAATCGCTGTCTTAATGCTGTCAAGTGTGCTTGCTTACGTAATACCACCCAGTAGGCAAAATGCGATCAGAATGCTCTTTGTAGTTCACTGATTGTCCAGCAGAGGGCGACCTAGTAGTCGATTGCTGTTTGCTTTGTAGCTGCTGATAGCTAATACAAAATTTACGTTTGACAGCGATAATTGTGAGATTTACGCCTGTTGCAAACCTGTCGCGAGTTTCGTAATCGATCTGCGGTTTCTAGTAACATTTTGCAACCGATTGCGTAGCGGGCGCTGTTGCTTTGCTGTTGCTACTGCAAAGTTTTACGTAATAGTACCTACTGCAGGTTCTTCTTGCGTGTCCTACAAACTTCTAATCATCAACTACTTCCTAGAATTCAGCAACTTTCAGAGCTTATTCGCTCATCTTCGTACTGGAATCATAAATTACCTCCGAATCTCATTTATAGTTTTCTCACTTATAGAAACTTTTCAGCACCAACCCATCAATTATCACTTCTGCCCATTTTCATTTGTAACTTCCAGGCCGTAATATTTCTCCATAATGTTTATTTTGACCTGAATGTTGATCGTGGTTACAAATATACTAATATCTATTTTATTTCAATTGTTGGTGAAAGATGGCATCAAATCTATACTGATGCTTCCAAGCATTCACAGTCAGGTAATGTTGGTGAAGGTGTTTATCACAAACAGTTCAATATAGTTCAAAAAATGAAATTTCCTTCCGAGACTTCTGTTTTCACTGGCGAATGCTACGGCATTGTGAAAGCGCTAAAATAGGTTTTGTTAGTGACACTCAAAAGTACTATTATTTTTAGCGATTCTAAGAGTTTTTTACAATCACTTATTAAATTATATCCTTTTCGCTATAAACTACACTTTCCACTTATATTAGAAGCTAGGATGAAACTGTTACAATGTACTGCGAAAGGATCTACTGTTAATTTTACGTGGATGTTAATTCCCTTACAAAAACTTTTCTCATGATCTAATTGCTCTGTCCAAGGTTTTTATCATGGAAAGTTGGAATACTGATTCAGACGACTCTAGCAATACTAAGGGTAGATATTACAGATAAATTCAAACAATGATTCCCATCAAACCATGGTTTTTTAAAATGAAACTCAGTAAACGTGCTACTACTATCTTATTAAGAATGCGACTAGGACTAGGACACACGTGCACGCCAGGCGCCAGTCCATCTAGCGCGGATGAAAATCTTAGCTAACCCATCTTGTAGTTGTGGAGATGAATTTGGTGATGTAAATCACATTTTCTTTTCGTGTAATAACAATATGACCACGTTCAATTTTACAAAGATCTGTTATCCTTCCATGTTCCGCTTCGATCAAATATTAAAACCCTTCTCTCCTCTTTAGTTCCATCCATGTGCCAATGTCTAGAATAAGAATAAGAATAAATTTATTTATCTTCTTAGAAAATAGTAGTATACGTACCGACATGATTATCTTATTAAGTCATCTAACAATATTGTAACAATCGTAAACAAGTAAATCTACGAAACAATGAGGGTAGGTAAGTAAGTAGGTATGCAGTTAAAGAACTTTACCTTCCGTGCTAGTTTACAACTGTGTTACGGCAAGGTAAGGATTCTCGTCCCATGTAGTACATACGACTCATTTTTGATTACAGCTTGACACATAAAGGTGGTTTGGTACTGCAGGAGTACACAAATTGAACACAGTAGTTATTGTAGTATACGACAGAAAAGCAGACAAAATATAAAAAACTAAAAATATAACTGAAGAGTTTTAATATGAAAGAATCATTTACTTGTACAAATAATATTAATTATAAAATCACAAATTTATACATAAATGTTAATTTTGTAAATATGTATCTCTTATCTTAGACATAGACAGTCATTTATTCACTACATTAGCACACTTAAAGTTATGTTTTAAGAGAGAGGAAAAACTTAAAATTAAACAAATAAACAGTCTAAACGTAAAACATTAACAAAATGATGGGAGAACTTGGTAGATACTGTGTGCTACAGCAGTAAATGGGACTCGACTCAGCATTATGCCCGCCGTAATGGCTGATATTCCGTCGAGACCGCTCCATTTAGCTACTAGAACCTTGAGAGTATTGTGTTGTCAAGTGAGATTAATATGTGTCATGCATGGTAGATATGTCATGTTGTGTCAAAATATTTTATTATGTAATTAAATAGTATTAAAAGTCAGAACTTAAATAAAACAAATTGATAAATTAGTTAGAGGAATACCCCAATCAGCTAGTACGTGAAAGGTGCACTAAATGCTTCCCGCACCAGGCAACCCAGTTTTTTGCCTATACTTGAAAAAACATAGCTTTTTTTGTGGCGTCGCACTGTTTGTGCATTTGCCATTGGCAAATAAAAAAAAATTAGGGAAACAGAATAAATACAAAACCCGGGTTATATACACTAAACTAGGAAAGGATCAGGAAAGGATACATTAATGAGAAATTATACAAGATATTATTATAAATATTTATATTAAATGTATATAAATATTTACAAAAATGTCATTCACAAATTTGTGATTTTATATATTAATATTATTTGTACAAATGAAAGATTCTAAACATTGGTACACGGATGGATCTAAGGAGGAGAGAAGGATTTTAATATTTGAAGGAAGCGGAACATGTAGGGATACAAGATCTTTGTAAAATTGAACGTGGTCATTGTTAATACACGAAAAGAAAATGTGATTTACGTCACCAAATTTATCTCCACAACTACAAGATGGGTCATCTAAGATTTTCATACGCGCTAGATGAGCTGGCGTGCACGTGTGCCCTAGTCGCATTGTTATTATGATAGTAGTGGCACGTTTACTGAGTTTCATTTTAAAAAACCAGGGTTTGATGGGAAACATTGTTTGAATTTGCCTATAATATCTACCCTTAGTATTGCTGGAGTCGTCCCAATCTGTATTCTAACTTTCTTTAATATAAACCTTGGGCAGAGCAATTAGATCCTGAGAAAAGTTTTTGTAAGGGAAACGGTCTCCGCACTTCGCAGCTTCATTGGCTAATTTATCAGCACACTCATTACCAAATATACCGCAATGGCTAGCTATCCACGCAAAATTAACAGTAAATCCTTTCGCATTACATTGTAACAGTTTCATCCTAGCTTCTAATATAAGTGGAAAGTGTAGTTTAGAGCGAAAAGGATATTTAATAAGTGATTGTAAAGAACTCATAGAATCGCCAAAAATAACAGTATTTTCGAGTTTCATTAACAAAACATATTCTAACGCTTTCACAATGCCGTAGCATTCGCCAGTGAAGACAGAAGTCTCGGACGGAAATTTAATTTTTTGGACAATATTGAACTGTTTGTGATAAACACCTACACCAACACTACCTGACTGTGAATGCTTGGAAGCATCAGTATAAATTTGATGCCATCCATGCCATCTTTCATCGACAATTGAATTAAAATAGATATTAGTATATTTGTCATCACGATCAACATTCAGGTCAAAATAAACATTAGAGAGCATTATTACGGCCTGGAAGTTGCAATGAAAAATGGGCAGAAGTTATGATTGATGGGTTGGGGCTGAAAAGGTTCTATAAGTATGAAAACTATAAATGAGATTTGAAGGCAATTTATGATTCCAGTACGAAGATGAGCGAACAAGCTCTGAAAGTTGCCGAATTCTAGGAAGTAGCTGATGATTAGACGTTTGTAGGACACGGAAGAAGAACCTGTTTGCCAAAAATTTACGTCTTAAATGTAAAGGTGGGTCGCCACATTCTATCTGCAACGCATTGATAGGACTGGATCTCATTGCTCCCATAATTATACGCATTGCTCGGGATTGGATAGAATCTAAACTCTTAAATGCAGTAACTCTACCAGGCTTTAACAAATAAGTGCCATAATCAAGAGTGCTTCGAATCAAAGCATTGTACACCAATTTTAAAGAAAATGGATGGGCACTCCACCATACACCAGTGAGGCATCTAGCAGATTAAGATGTTTTTCACACTTTTCTACAATATATTCGCAATGTGGATGACCAGTAAGCTTAGAATCTAAGATGACGCCTAAAAACTTGGCATGGCTTTTAATGGGTATAGTAATACCATCGTACTTAATATTTATGGGCGGTGGGTTAAGCTTACGACTAAGAGGAACCACGGTACTTTTTGCAGGTGATAGTTCCAAGCCGTGTTTATCTGACCATAATTTTAAAAATCTCAGAGCAAATGTTATATTAGAAGCAGCTATATCCATGAAACTCCTTATGGAGTATATTAACAAATCATCAGCTTATTGTAATATACTAACTGTGTCACTCACAGACGCTTCCAAATCATATGTATATATATAGAGAAGAGGGCTTAAAACAGAACCCTGAGGCAAACCTCTCCATGCAACGCTGGAGAGTTCTGTAGAATTTAAAATAATAACTCTACCAGTTAATATATTTCGTATAAAGTTGGATAAAATATATGGGACCTTTAATATATTTAATTTGTTTATTAGTAACTCAATTAAAACATTGTCATACGCAGCTTTTATATCTAAAAATGTTGCAACAACGGATTTATTTTGCGAAAAGGCCAAGCGAATGTCTGTTATAAAAACACTCACGCTATCCATTGAACTCCTACCTTTCCTAAAGCCATATTGGCTATTAGGTAAAATATTCTGATTTTCAATTTACCATTCGATTCTGTTTTTAATTAGATGTTCCGTAATTTTTATAATAATCGGAGACAGTGCTATTGGTCGATATGACATGACATCTGAAGGATTTTTCATTCATTCATTCATTCATTTCAGCCGTAAAACGTCCACTACTGAACACAGACCTCCATGGATCTCCATGATGGGTAGTTGCCATACTCACCACGCTTGGCAGGCGGGTTGGCGAGCGCAGTACGGGATGTTGATACACGGAAAGACGCTGCTGCCCATCTTCCGGAGGTATCCCTTAGCAGGCTCTTACTGCATCCACGGGCATGAGAGGAGAGGTAACATTCTACTACCGGCACCCCACGGCATTTAGTTGAAGGATTTTTAGTTGGTTTTAATAGTGGCAATACAATTTGGATTTTCCATGTTGAAGGAATGTCATCTGTCAACATGACGGAATTGATAACGCAAAGAAAATATTGCAAGGCGCTATCACCAAGATCAGCGGCCCTATTGTCTAATTCCAAAACAAAAACAAGATGTCATAAAATCCAAGTTCGATTTTTTCAACGTGATTAAACAGATTAAACGTAACGAGTAAAGGTAAAAAACAGATTAAACTAAGAATAGGTAAGCAATCGAATAATTTATAACATATTTTCTATAATTTGGATTCAAAGAGGCAAGTCGGAAGATCCCTGCTTCGTTTGACATTTCATTCGTTGTTCGGATGTCAATGGAGCTGAGATAATTCTTAAGCAATTCAAAATAATGCTTCAAAAGGCTGTTTTCAAGGTGTTTCGTTCGTTCATCTCCCTTTCGTTTTGACAGGCCCTTACACAATGCGAATTTGACAGTTGAAATCTGTCAGAAAAATCGAACTTGGATTTTTTACACAATAACCCCGCTGGTACGTTTGTCCGTACTGTTAAATTCAGAACTACATAGGCGCGATTTAACTGACAGCTGTCCCAGAGATCAAGCTATGTTTTTTCTAGTATAATATTAATTAGGTACATAGGATTTTAAAAACTATCTGTTAGAAATTCTATTTTAAATGTCGAAGTGGTGGGGGAATATTGTTCCAACACTTGGTTGCCTGGTATCGGAAGCTGCCCCTAAACGCTACCGTTTTGTGCTTGGAGTAGTTTAGTAAAGGAGTAGTAGGAGTAGTCCTTGTCGGTCTTCTGCTGAACTTGCTTGCGTTATCTTGTATAATTTGTATTCCTTTTCTCTCCTGATCCTTTCCTAGTTTAGTGTAGATATATCTCGGTTTTTGTGTCTATTCTATTTCCCTAATTTTTTATTTACCAATGGCAAATGCATAAAACCGTGCGACGCCAAGAAAAAAAAAGGTGCCTGTGTCTTGTCCTGTCAATAAGCTGTCATTGTCAAAATAATTAAACAAGGCACAAGCGTGCGCCTGAGATATAAGCGCACGCTTTGTTAGGTTATTTTTCAGTAAACTAAAACAAAATACAATGTCTTTCCGTGGCAGAGGAGGTGGAGGAGGCGGTGGCGGCCGTGGTGGTTTTGGAGGACGTGGGGGAGGTGGAGGCGGCGGGCGTGGACGCGGAGGCTTCGGAGGCGGCCGCGGGCGAGGCGGCGGCGGCGGTGGCGGCTTCAGGCAGTTCGACGCAGGCCCACCCGAAGCCGTCGTAGCTTTCGGACACTACGGCTGGGTGGTGCAGGACGATTTGGTCTGCAAGGTGGACATCGAGGACGTGCCGTACTTCAATGCGCCGCTATTTCTCGAGAACAAGGAGCAGATTGGCAAGGTGGACGAGATCTTCGGTAACCTCAGAGACTACTACGTGTCAGTGAAGTTGGGAGAGAATATTAAAGCAAAGAGTTTCAAAGACGGGCAGCAGTTTTTCATTGATCCGGCCAAGTTGTTGCCGCTGAAGAGATTTCTGCCCCAGCCGCCTGGTGCTAGAGGTGGTGGCCGCGGTGGGAGAGGGGGCCGGAGTGGTCGGGGAGGCGGGTTCGATAGAGGTAGAGGTGGGTTCGGTCGCGGCGGCGGTGGAGGGCGCGGAGGCGGCTTCGGAGGTGGAGGCGGCTTCGGAGGCGGACGCGGTGGAGGCTTTGGCCGGGGAGGAGGTGGCGGATTTGGACGCGGTGGTGGTGGACGCGGCGGCGGATTCCGAGGAGGCCGACGATAGTTTCAAGCTCCAAGTGATAATGAGACTACAGTGTTTAATAGTAGATCTTGTGTTACAACTTTGTTATAGGCCCTCACCACGCTGTAAAGAGGTACTATGCCTATGAATAGGATGCATGCCCCTCGCAGACTACCGGTGCATAAAAATTGTGTGACTTTAATACAAGAGCCCAAAAAAAATGTATTCCTGCTACATTATGTCATGCACTACCTACAAAAATATGTTTTCAACACTATGCAAAGGTTAACTGGAAGAGAATGCTTGCTAGCATTAAGTTCGCCTGTGTACAGATTTATGTATTTTGTGCAATAAAGAATTTTCAATCAATATTGTTACTTGTTAAAAATCTAAAATGAATTGTAAACTATTGTGATAATTTGCTTCACAGTGTGAAGTGTTTATAAAAAGTTGTTATATTCATGAATATCATTTATTCATAATTACCATGCTGGTAAAACTAATATAAATTGTCGACCAATATCTGTAATTACTATAGTTGTAAGATATTAGTTAATAAGTTTACATATTTTCTGTGTAAAATGTTGATAATCCAGATTTTATTTTGTGAATAAATCTGTCATTAAGTTCTTGTTTTGATTCTTGTGTGGTGAGGGCCTATAAATAAATGATATGAAATGAAAACTGTTTTCTTCATTCTTACTTTAATTTCCTAATTTACAATCATTTTTAACCTTAGTAAATATTTTACAAACATTCACACAACCAATATATATAATGTAGTATCTAATTAACTCTCTTAAATAAAATGATTTCAACGTGCTGATATACTGGTCAAAATGGCAATAGTCTAGAGGCATCAACAAAAAGAATTGTGTTTTTAATTTATTTATTCATAACTTAAGTTTATCAAACAAAATAGATTAACTGCACCCCTATACAATGCACATTAGTGCTCAATTCATTGATTTATGGGTATTTTTTTTTTAATGTAACTATGATGAGACCTGTAAATATAATTATATAAAATTCTATTTTGCTCTGTGTTACTTTTATGCCAATAAATTTTTCTATTCTATCCTAAACCAAAATCATAGGTGACATAAATTATCCTGGTCTATCACACTAAATAAAAACAAATCTTATTCTGTATGTTCCAAATCAGACTTCCCCATACTAGGCACATAGTTATAAGCCAGAGCCCTCCCTCGGTGGTTAAAGATACAGAAAGAAGGGAGGTTCCGCTGGGTCTCCCATTTCACCATGTTCACTTCAGCTGCGGCTGGGATCTCGCGAAGATTACCAGCCACGTTTAGGACTCCCCATATTACTGCAAACAAGCTGATTACTGCTTGTACTACAATCTGAAATTTGAAAAACATTGTAGGTACTTATTTATATAACTTTTGAAACTTATTCCCTAAATAACTTATTGTAAGTATTCCATCCTTGGTCTTTGTTTGAACCCAGTGTCAAACTTTAGCAAGGCCTCTCAATTTACAAACAATCGAGTTGTTAGAGTACCTAATGCAGTTAATGATTGGAGCAATGAAATTACACTTACATCTAATGGCAGAGTAGTGAATTCTTGAGATGTGATGCGTAAATATGATCGATCTGAAAAAAATAGGGTTTTTAGAATAAATTTAGATAAGTAATTTAGAACTGATACAAATTTACTTACGCTGGGCAGCTGAAAATGCAGTATGGAACAACGACAGAAAACCGACTGCAACGATTATTTTATGGACTGAGGAACCCATTATTCCTGAAACTTTGTGACTGTCTGTTTCTAACAAATTATTGTTGAAATAAACAGCTGAATGAAGGGCTAGAAGCTATAGGTAGCTAACTAAAGGCAGATTCAATGAAATGAAAACTCCCACTGTCTCCCACCCAACCAAGGAAAATCAGAAGCAATTTTTGAAATAAATTTGACTTTGACATTGACAACACAATCAATCAATCAATAGAGTGATCAAACGAGCAAGTGGACTCACTATTCACATGAGTGAAGTGATCTGTCTGACTCTGACTTTGACAATGACAAACAAATTGGTATGTTTGAAATTAGGACTTCTGTGCTTGGTTCTGTGGTGGACTAAATTATCCGTGACTTAGTTGTTGATTGATACAAGATTACGGATTCTGTTGTTAAATAACTATACTTGAAAAAACATAGCTTGATCTCTGCGACATTTGTTAAACTGACATTCCTAGGGTTGTTACGATACAGAAAAAAATATCGATAGTAATTATCGATAGAAGCTTTGCAGTAAGACCATTTGTTGGACTTTTGAGGGCTCCAACAACCCGTAACGACTGCCATTAGATATTCGTATGGCTTAACGTGCTTTCCGAGGCGCGACCAGACCAGTGCAAAAACCCATATTCATGCATACAAATATTTGCACTGAGCGAGGATCGAACCCGCGACCTCCTGCGCAGCAGTCGTGTTCACTACCGCTTCGCCACGAAGGCTGTCTGCCATAATTATATGTATATTGGATTATATTATGATTTGGGTAATAAAATAAAACTAATATTTTAATACATACATTTATTTATTCCAAAGGAGTACACCCCAAATCAATATCCGAATCACTTTCAGAATCGCTAGAGCAATCTTGTAAATTTATAATGAACTCTTGTTCGCAAATAATATCAAATCGAACGTCCCACTCCCAATCTTCTTCCATTAATTTTCTGCATTTGGTAACTACCTTTTTCCAATCTTCTACAGATACATTTTCAACCGCAGTGTTTAGTAACTGCAATATTTTATTTGCCGTGAAAGGCGTTGTTGTGTTATGTCTAGCAGCGTAACCTTGAAAGAAACCTGATGAAAAATGAAATGAAAAACATATTTTAATATCATAAATTATACAGGAGTTAATACATAAAGAATCTGTCTAACTGAAATTCGAGCAAACAAACCTTTTACTTGGGCCTTTAATAAGCGATTATAATGCGCTTATTATTATAATGCTTTTTTTCCTCGTCTTCAGTCAATACTGCGGTTGAAGATTCGCCATATTTTTCTTTACTGATGCGAATTACTGTCGCACGTCCAATGCCTAGAGCATCTGCAACTCTGTCACAAACTTTTGCCATGGGTAATAGCGGTCCACCATTTTGGTTTTCTCGCTCAAAATATTCACGATGAAAACTGTTTTGAACAGTCAAAGTCGTGAGTTTGTGATTACAAACTCACGACTTTGACTGTTCAAAACAGTTTTCTTCGTTCTCTTTGGCATTATGCCAACAAACAATGAAAACAAACAATAACAACAAAGAAACTAACAATAATAAATAAACTTAACAAATTAACAGCAATAGTAACAAAAACAAAGTTATGAGAACGGAAAACACGTGGCGTATACAAGGCGTTAGCACTCGTACTGAGCAAGTATTGAGGAGAATGGGTCATGTCAAACAAGATGGCGGCGCGTTGGCGCCATCTTGCGGAAGAAGACACGCCGCGGCCAAACTTCTCTCGAACCTCAAAGTTGTTGGAAGGAATGTTAGAATTTTAATAATAATAATTTTTTAATAAATAGAAGTTATTAGAAGTAGGTTAGAATTTAGATTTTATTTACTCACTATTGTAAATAATGTTATTTTTTTTAAATATTCAATAATGTTATTTTTTTAAATAAAATGATAAATTAATTTTGAATTAAGTTTTATACAAAATATCGATAGTTTATAGTCTGTGGTCACGATGATTCATCGCTCATCACTATAATTAGCTCAGCATGCCCATAAAGTATGACATTGACGGGTACGTTTGTCCGTACTGTTAAATTCAGAACTTCATAGGCGTGATTTTACTGACAGCTGTCCCAGAGATCAAGCTATGTTTTTTCTAGTATAATAGTAAAATTAATCTTAAACACTTTTGTAGATAACCAAACTAAAAAGAAGAAAATCATTTTCAATAAATTTAAATCAAGATTATTAAAACAGAAATGTAATTGAATGTTAAAAAAACGAGTGTGCTATAAACCACACGACTGAAGTAAAACTTCTTTAGCTCCATCTATAAGTATATATATATATCTTATCCCAAATTAGCCTAAATTAAACAAACTGCAAATATATATCTATTTATATTTATATATATATTTGCAGTTTGTTTAATTTAGGCTAATTTGGGATAAGAGATATGCGGCAAAGCAACTGGCTATGAGAGAAAGAAAATGTGTGCTAGCACCTTTCTTTCTCTCTTGCCCCTACAGAACGTAACTATCTCTCTCTTTCTATCTTTCCTAACTTATATCTTCCTCGCAACTTCCGTTCGCACTTTTCGTAACACATTTTCTCCAAGTCTCGCTTACTCCCCAAGTGAAGCGTGCGTAAAGAAGTTTTACTTTAAAAAGCGTGGCGCTTGATTTCATTTATTTTTATAAATATTTTATTGATAGATAGTGAAAAAGTAGTATTGTTGAAAATGACTTCAATATCACCTTACGCTTTTTTAATCTTGATTTAAATTTAATGAAAATTATTTTCTACTTTTAATTCGGTTATGTATAAAAGCGTGTTTTTTTATTTTTTTTGACTATTAACTATTATCTATTTTTTAGTTTGTCTAACTACAAAAGGGTTTTTTGATGTGTAACATCTTTCCTCTCGGTTTGTGGGAGTGATTTTGGCAAAAGGGACGGAAATGTGTAACAGGAAATCGGGGAAGCGTGCGCTATTTGATTTGATAAATGAGCGCGTGCGGTGGTCAGATGTTACACATTGTATGCGACTACTGTTAGGCTCGTTGTTTTGTTTTTATTGAAACGCTATTGTCATCGGTCCTTCATAGGTGTGCAAAATTTCAATTTAATTCAACGTTTTGAAGTGGTTGAAAATTAGGTTCAAACATTCCGTTATATATATACATTCATACCTAGCGTGTTAAAAAGCGTTGATTGGTTGATCGTTGAAACAATTATGGCTCAAAAGTAAGCACAGCACTTATTTCAATTTACATGATTGATTACGTGCCGTACGTGCGGTATCCGATCCATGAAAATAATGTGGGGCTATTGTTTTGTACACTTTTCATGGAAAATATTAATACAAACTGGTGGACATGCAAAGATCATCAGGATGTAATGATAAAACAATTATATTGTATAATTGCAAAAATTTTAATCTGGAGGCAATGCCAAATCCTAAATGAAGAAACAATAAAATTAGAAGAACAGTCGGCTAATGTTTTGAAAATTGCTCAACTGCGAAGTGCTGCTAAGTAATGTACGTGTGCTTAACTTTGATAATATTTGTGCTTTATACATTAGTAGGTACCTATGTGAAAATCTCATAAAACATCTCTTTTTCAGGTCTTGAGTCAACCGACTGGCATATAGCTTGAAAAACCAGTAACGTTGTTTCAAATATAAACTTTACTAGAATGGTACAGTCAGCATCAGAAGTATGATAGCGGCTAGGATGGCCCAATATATATTGTGAGCAACTGTCAATAATAAACTTAGCATCAATTAAATAACATACATAATTAATAGTTAACATACTTCTGATGCTGACTGCACCTACAGGTTATATTATATTCCACAAATAAACTATTTTTTATGGCGTATCTTTTATTTATTTTCGTACGACCAGCACTAAGGTGAAAAGTAGGTACCTATGCAACTACGAAAATCGAATATTTATCGATATCGATAGAAAAGCATGATTCGTATTTGTCAAGCCCTAATAACGAATTGGTTTTTACAGTGTTGGTGTTACTTTTATGTTGCCAGGTTGGTACAAAGTACGTTCATAATTCCGTTCAGTGTCTTGTAAGGAAGTGCCGACTCTTATAACGTAGTGATTATATCCTCTTTGATCCGATCCGGACGGTTGGTTGGTATGGTGGAGGGTGTGTTTTTACTTGCATTTATCGTGTTTTCTCAAAGAAAGTGACTAAAAAAACTACAAAAATGATGAGAAATCCTAGGTTAGAAGAGTTTGAAATAGAAACGAAGCCCTCTCGAAAGACCGCCAAGCAAACATTCTTTGATTTTATGTACAATGAGGACACAGGTGCATTTTTAGGCCGAACTCCTTCTAGTTGGGGTGAGTCATCTTTTGAACTTTTTCTGATGATTTTTTGAGCAAATACACTAAAGTTGGTGCTTTATGATAGTGCAAATAACTTGTAACAGCACTACTAAATGAGTTACTAAAAAACTACCGAGGGCGTGGCCTAGAGGTCTGTGAGGCATATAAACAAAAGTTTTCAACTGATTTTCTTTACATGCGTGTTTTTTATATCTACCTTATTTTTGCAGCTTGCTGAGGGTCAATATTCTCGGTATTGCTATAAATGTTCATTTATTATAATGTTTAAAAGGAGCCAGACAAATTGATATCCACTGAACATACGTGATATACCTACTTAACTAATATAACTTAGGGCAGGCTCACAATTAGAGCAGGGATAATTACTTAATCTAATTCTAATCCACTTCGAAACCTTACACTTCATGTGTCCTAATTGTTCTTGAATTATTTCTAATTACACCTTTACACTTTTCAGGTAAAATCCTCATTTTTTATTCGATTTTCTATGCCGCCCTGATAGCTCTCTTTGCTATATGCATGGTCACCTTCCTGCAGCAGTTCATCAATCCTCGAGTTCCTCGTCTTCAGCAGGATTACAGCGTTATCGGCACCAGTCCTGGGCTGGGTTTCAGGCCTCGTCCTTCCGATGTGAGGAGTACTTTGATCTGGTACAATGGAACTGGTTATGAGAGCTACAAGTATTGGGAGGATCAGTTGAAGGACTTTCTTTCAGGTAAGGTCACCTAGATCATTTATGTTGTTATTTGGATTGTTTAAAAGCTGATGTTAGCATGAAAATGTTAGCATACTAAACCTTAAATGCTAAATGCTAAAACAATGCTAAATGATCTTGTAAGTAAGGGAGCTATTCTTTCAGATAAGGGAATATGTTGGGTTGTGCCAAATTCCTTCATTAACCACTATAGTATAGAATTAATTAAAATATTATGGAAAAACTAGCGTTACAACTCTCTCCCGTATAAAAAGAGTGCTGAAAGCTAAGTTAATTTAGTTCTTACCTAACGGTTTGAAAGAAAACGGATTTTACAATAATTAATGGTTTAATGATGACTACAAATACGTTACTTATAAGAAAGCACTTAAATGTCCACTAAATGAGCTTCGGGAGTCTCAGGTCCGGTTGGAGGAGCGCTTCCCGACATTTTATAAACATCATTTACAGTTATTAGCCAGAGAAATTGTTTTTTTTTTATATTGACTTGTTTTGCAAGCTTTTTATTATAAAGTTATTTTTTAAATAAATAAGTTGTTCACCCTGAACTGAGATCTCGCGAGTCCTATAAAAATAAAAAATATTATCTGTAATCTTTGAAATGCTTAATCAACTTACTTGACCTACAGTATCATTCAAATTATAGGTAACGGGAGTTCACGTTAATTGGTTACTTTTTTAGGGGTACAAATTGCAATTATTCTGGATTTCAGACTTGCCTGTATTTGTGTCACTAAAGCTTGTTCAATTTGTTCAATTGTATAATTAGGTGTAACATTAATGAATCAAAATTACACAACCTTCATATTTTATTTATAAAAAATGAATGGAAATTTAATATTTACAGTAGAGCCATGAGGGTTGCGAGGTGGTCAAACTCTATCTTCTCGGTAATGTTCTTTGGCTTGATGTTTTCATCCTGGTTGGCGATGAAGATAAGGTTTCCATCATCTCTCCAGCCGTATTTCTTCACCCAGTGCTTCAAGGTCACATCATCTATGCCTCCCAACAAGTTAGCTAGGTTATTCTTATCAATGGTTTGGAAGGTGATACCGACTACATGGCAAACAAACTTCCTGATGGAATTATGGAAGCCACTAATACGGTTGCAGAGCTCAGGCATTTGGTGAACACAAGCTACATGTATACAAAATTTCAGCACTGAGGTTACGGGTGCATTCTGTGAATATTGTCAAAGTTTAGTTATTATTATGTATAATAACTTAAAAACTACTCGGTTGAAACTAAAAATAAAAACAGGTCGAAATGTTCTGATAACGACCTTTCATTAGACGTCCCACTTGACGTAATAGTCTCATTTTGATATTTTTTAACTCATTTAGTCACACCAGGATTGTGCCAGCACTACCTACTCGTATACCAAATTTCACGATGATCGGATCAACGCTTCGAAAGTTCGAAGAGACAAACAAACATACATACATACAACGCCGATTTGCCAAAAGTTGATTTGGAGTTCTCGCTTTGCTCTATAAATAAATATAGCCTTTATCACCCAGGAATAGTACAGTTTTCCATCAGTAAAATAATTTTCCCAGGGACCGGAAAGAATGGCGTAATAAAGAGGAGGCCTATACCCAACAGTGGGTGCAGACGGGCTGAGATGATGATGATGAAATCTTTTTCAGAATTGGTTTAGTAATTCTGAGATTACCCTCTACAAATATACAAACGACGAAAGTTTGGATGTTTCTTTATTTAGTATATTTCTTCCTCCGCGATCACTGTATATACATAATTATTAATTTAAATGGGATTGATTATTGATTTGTTTATTTATTTGTTTGTTGTTACTACTCATGATGTCTTAACGGCTGAACCAATTTCGATGAAATTTAGATTACACATAGGCTACTTTTTATCCCATAAATCAGGTCCCATGGGATATAAATGGTATGTCAACACAAATTGCAATAGCGAGTTTAGCTTTATTGCTTTAGGTTACCTACACATTTAGTAGTGTAACGCGTACGAAGTCGCGGGCAACAGCAAGTACATTATAATATTTGTATAGATTGATTTAAATCTATTGTGATGTTTTCTCTCCTTCACATTCATTACCTTAAATTGATCTTTTGTTAGCATAACCACAGTAAGGTTTGATACACAATGAATATGTCCTAGCTATCATCATAATCATCAAAAACCCCATTTTCCTTCTCAGTTTACAAACGTAAGGGTCAGACCGCAGGCGCTGGTCAGAATATCCACAACTGTGGCTTCGGCAAGCCTCCGCCGCCGCCCGGCCGCGTCTGCGACTTTGAGATACGACAGTTGGCGCCCTGCATTGAGGAAAACCACTTCTCATTCCACAAGTCTTCTCCGTGCATCTTTCTGAAGTTGAACAAGTATGTAAACAAGAATAGCGAATAGTTGACCGTTGTAAGATCTGTATGTGTTAGGCAACGCATGTGCAGTACTACAAGTGCTACAGGCGTTAATGGGCGACTGTGACCCCTTAACATACGGAGGCCTTCAAGAAAATTTATAAAAAAAATTATCTCAAAAAAAAGTCTGAAAATCTCACGCAACCCAGTTTAGGATGACCCTTATTATTCTAATGAAATCATTTAAAACTGTATTTTGTAAAGTTTGTCCATGGTTCTCCATTTGCATATAATAACAAGTAACTACGGCTTCGCACTAGGATTTGTCTATAAAAAGTAGCTTATCTCAATTTTATATAAAGTAAATTCGTTTTTGGCCGTATCCTACGCATAGTATAAGGTTGTATCTTATATAATAAGGGCTGTGGATTTTGTTAAAAAAATAAAATAAAAATCCAAGTCATCATTTTCTAATATATAAGAATCGTTGTCCTGACTGACTGACATATAGACAACGCACAGCCCAAACCGCTGGTCCTAGAAATTTTGATTCTAGACTTCTTGGTCCTAGAGAACTTTGGATGGTATTGTTCTTTGTGGTGTGAAAGTGAACACTAAGAACGGATTTTTGGAAATTCATCCCCTAAGAGGATTAAAAGAGGTTTTTACGGTTGTATGAAAAACCGTGGTTCTTGAGTTTATAAACTTGAAACTTGGCGAACATATTTTTCAAAAAAAAAAATAAGAGAAATGGCATATGTAAACGCTAGCAGCGATTATGGTGTGATTCGGAATGTAGGGTATGGTATGTCGCAATCTAGCTAGGTCATAATCTATGTATATAACAAACATCGGAATAGGTCAAAACGTTTAAACAGACAGACAGAGAGCCAGACAGAAAGAAAAGCTACTTTCGAATTTATAATACCTAGTCAGGTCATAAATTCTGTCACATGTTTAATATAAAATAATTGAAACAAGTTTATTCATTATGTATCTGTTGAGCCCCAATAAGAAACTCCCAACCATACCATGAGCGAGGATGGAAAATGACCTCGTTGGACACGCGGAATACGGTTGCTCGCTTCTTCACTACTGTGTGCGTACACCTTATCATTTTGTTTGTTGTAGCTCTCTTCTACGGTAAAAATTTTATCATCCGAAAAAAGAATTTCCCGATATTTTTTTCCCGCGTACCGCTTCAACAAAGCGCGGCATCTCTTCAGTCTCAGGTCCATTAGACGAGCATTCAAATGATGTCCTGTTTTTCTTCGATTTGCCCGAAGCCCTAAGTCTTCATTTAACACCCTTTTCACCGTGGTTCTGCTTAACCCCTTCTGAAGGGCCAACAGTTTCGGCTTACGTTTGGGATTTCTTTGAATTCGCGCCTTCACAGCTTTTATCACTGCTGGAGTCCTAACAGACCTAGGGCGACCACTTCTTGACCTGTCATCTACACTAGAGTCTTCATTGTATCGTTTGATGGTGCGATAAACGAATCTTTTGGTTATATTAAAATTTTTCAGTATGTCAAAAATTTGAATTGGCGCGTAACCGCAACGATGCAACGCAATAACTGCAACACGGTCTTCTTTAAGCGTCCACTCCATATTTAAAAATTAGTAAAATTCTAAAAAGTATACATTTTTATTATCATGAACAATTCGAAATTCGAATTCTATAAACTTTTTTGTGGCCAGCATTCTTAAAGAAAAGTTTTCCTGTGTGACAATACTTATGACCTGACTAGGTATATATGTATATTTATTTATTTATAACGCCAATAGCATAATATTTCCACACACTGAAATTTTTAACAATGAGTTCTAGGAGGCATATGTATCAACGTATGCCTTAAAGGCGTACACAACACTGAATTGAGTAGACGGAACTTAAGATCTAAGCTTTCACGAATTTAATAAAACTGCCTACTAGCTACTCTCACATAACAATAAAATAAAGTAATGTATTTTTTTGGTATTTTTTTAAATACATATTAGTGTTGATATACCTACTTAGGGCGACGCGAAGACAAATACGCCATCACTGTTGTCTATTTTACAAGAACTGGAAAAGCAGTGAGCCCATACTAAAAGTGGTATCGTGTCCCCGTACCATGGGGAAGATTGCGGGTTCAATGATTTTCAAGATGATTGTAAAAACCTTATGAAGGAAATCACATTCGATGATTGACCGAGCAAAACGAGATCTCCATTTAGTGGCACTATTTAGATAGTCAAAGATTACAAATAATTGTTTTGTGTTTTTTTTTGTGGCAAACCATTACTTCCTACTAATATTATAAACGCGAAAGTTTGTATGTATGGATGTTTGTTACTCTTTCACGCCGGAACGGCTG
Organism: Philereme vetulata; assembly: GCA_918857605.2. Classification (NCBI taxonomy): domain Eukaryota; kingdom Metazoa; phylum Arthropoda; class Insecta; order Lepidoptera; family Geometridae; genus Philereme; species Philereme vetulata. The sequence goes on from OU975484.1 coordinate 4,007,129, forward strand.
AACCGATTGTGATGAAATTTGATATGTACGTAGATCATAACCGCGTGCGAAGCCGCTGGCAACAGCTAGTTATTTATATGTGTACGGGAATTCAATAAAAGGCCGATGCGAGAACGACTAACCTTGGTTTAATCCGTCGTGCGTTCCGCATGCCCTTATGAACTCCGCAATTCCTCCATCCATAGGCTGCTGTGGTTGATGGTAGATGTATGTCGTCTTCTTGAGGGATGTAACACGCGCGAAAAACTACCAACCTAGCCACCGGACGGCGCTGTACATTATTTTATATTGTTTGGTAGGTGTTTGCAATGAGAGAGGCGCGGGAGGACTGGTCGGCCCGTAGGGACACGTGGACGGTCACCGCGTGGTATGTCACTTCGCTCAGCCAATGAGGGTATATCAAGAAAATGAGGTTTTGATGTACCCTCCAAATAGTTTAATCTACTTCCAATTAATTCCGATACGGAACAATATGTAATGTAAGTTCATTATGTGTACTCTTGTTACAGGATCTACGGCTGGCGGCCGGAGTTCTACAACGACACTCGCTATACACCTGACGACATGCCCTTCGAATTAGTTCAACATATCGCAAACAAAACTGCCAACGGTACAGACAATGTAAGCATATATGTATGCTCCAACAAATGTGCCTTTCTAATTGTTATTCTAGCCCCGCTGCACTGGGCACCTGGCCCCAACCAACCCGCAGCCACGGATCTAGAATTTTTCCTAACCGGGGCAGAAACTGAACAGGTTCATGACGTTGGGATTCGAGTTATGGAGCTCAAATGGTCTTGGGCGGGACACTTGGCTAGACGTGGTGATGGCGGATGGAGCAGGACAGTGACTGAATGGTGGCCGATGAGCGGGTATAGAAGGGTAGGACGACCAGCAGCGAGATGGGTGGACGACATCGTAAAGGTCGCGGGCCGTCAGTGGGTGAGACTGGTGCAAGATCGTGGTGGATGGCACAAACTTGGGGAGGCCTATACCATATATCATCCACAGCCTGACTTCACCCATTGTTGGGTGAAGTCAGGCTGTGGATGATGATGATGATGATGGGGCAGAAACTTGATGTGGCGCCCCCTCTCCTCCAGCGTTTTGAGGGGTGGAGGGGGTGTTAAAGTTTGAACTGTTCCAAATCAAAGTGAACTATGTAGGTGCCAAGTTCTTTTTGGAAACAAGTTTTTTTTTCAAATTAATTAATTTGATCCCACCATCCCCATTCTATCATCGGACAACCAGACGCTCCGCGGTACGCAACCGCTACATAGTCGACATATCTCCCATACGCACAAAGCGGTACTCTTCCACCTTTATTTATGCGCACTGCCGAGGTGTTTCCTGATAACTACAACCTAGGTCTTCAAGTTGCGAGTGAATAGGTTACTTCTAGGCAAGCGTGTACCGTCGTAGACTGCATCATCGCTTAACATCAGGCGAGATCGTGGTCAAACGCTGGCGGGAGCAGGTGCCCCGGTTTGCACCCCCCTAGATCCGGGGCTGCCAACCCAACTCCTTAAAGTAACCGAGTTAGACTTTGTGTAGATGTCAGCAGTTTTCTTATGGTCCCAAGGTTGACATTTGCGAAGACGCAATGAGTGTTTAAGTATTAGAAAGTAGCTTTATTGAAATATCTTGTGTTTGTCTAGGATTAGTTATATCTATATCCGCGGCTGTTGCAAACCACTCGAAACGTCGGGATAACAAAAAAAAAAGGTACATACGCGATAAATACCCATTTAAATTAGTTATTATGTGCAGAGATCGCAAAAGTTTGAAAAATACTGTATTTATCTGTCTTGGAATTTAAATTAAACCTCTCCCTGTACCAAATATGCAGTCTGTTTGTCAGCATTACACAAAGGTTAACTGGAAGATAATGATATCTATCATTAAGTTCGATTATGAATAGATCAAATCAAAATGTCTTTATGTGGTACATACAACAGCGCACAGAAACAAAATGAAACGGTGATACCTGCAGGAGTAAAATACTGTGTCGCAGGCAACAACGCCCTCCTCCATAAACCTTAACAAATAAAGAGTTCAACATTTAGACTAAAAGAGAAGCTAAGTTAAAGAAATACTAATAGATATTATTCATTAATTGATTCGTGCAGTCCCGTGTTTTGTCTGGCTTCGTGTGTGGCCGTGCAATGCTCCACTATCTCTGCATCCTGTAGGCATGCTCGACACAGCCGTCCATGGGCCCTGTCTTCAGAAGATGGTGATTTAGTTCGCAGTGTCCTGACGATTTCTATAGCAGATTAGCTGAAGCCCGCGTTTGTCAATAAAATATTATCCTCCTTCCTGCGCGGTGGGGTCAATAGTAGATTATTAACCAAGGGGATAAAGCAGTGTCTTCTGTCGCGGGTGACGATTTAAATCGCGAGCGTAACGAAGGACTCGAGGTTTACTCCCGAGCTTCGCTCGTGATTTAAGACGAGTCCTGAGTGTAGCGAGGGATTTAAGTTCACCCAAGACTAAGGCAGCTTTATCACCGAGGAAAATACTCTACTTTTCGTACCATTTGCGAAAAAATTAACACAATAATAATATGAGATAAGCATTTATTAAAAATAATGACAATTAAAAGTAAAAGTTAACATTCTTAACATTGGTCCAATTATTGATAGAGAGAGTTACATTTTTGTTTGGTACATTTATTGTTGATGAGTTGATTTGAGTATTTCTCTGTTCTTGCGTCTGAGGAACTTGCGTTTCATTGTAGATAGTATACGTCGGAGATAGTGGTGGTGGTGCATCCTGAGTTACGGACGAACATAAAATGCCGAAAAAAAAACGCGGCAAATTCCTAGACTAATATTTTTTTGTCGGAAAAGCAAAGGCATCAAGCTCATACGGCCTCGTCGGTTTTCGTAATTTTATTTAATAATCATAACTGCATAATAAATGCGTATTACTTTTTCAAAAAGATGTATAATGCTTTATATACAAACTCAATGGTGTAAACACAGATGTAGTTCAGTATAAATTTCGGTAAGTATTACAAATTTAAATCACATTCTCCCCCTAGAGGATGAATGAAATTCAGTACAATTTTCTTTCCCTGTTTTTAACAGATTAAAAAGTAATTTATGTCTCAATGCCGGTCATAAGCTATCTACATAACTAAATTTCATCGAAATTGTTCCATCCGATTACTCGTGAAAACTTAACAAACATACAAAGAGACAGGTATTTTGGAATTAATAATATCAGTATTAAAATAAATAAATAAATATTGCTGGACATTTCACACAGCGCTATCTATCCCCAAACTAAGCAGAGCTTGTACTATGGGAACCAGATAACTGATAGAATACTTATATACGTTTTTTTTTTGTAAATTATATAGAAAAACACACACACAGACACGGAACAAATATGTGTAGATCATGCAAACATTTGTTCCGTGGCGGGAATCGAAATCGCTACCTCTTGCGTCTCAGCCGGCTATACGCCCACTGCGCCACGGAGGTCGTATTGATATGGATTGCAATTAAGAACGCAAATTTAGCAATGATTAGTCACACTGGTATTATAAATCTGAATGTTTATTTGTTACTCAATAACGTCGTTATGGCTGAACCGATTTCGATGAAATTTGGTGTGTTGAATCTATCAAAATTATGACATGGATTCAAACATAGGCTACTTTTTGTTCACAAACAAAGCGTGCGAAGACGCTGGCGGGGGCTAGTAGACTATAGTTTTTAAATTTAATTCGCTACTACTAAATGTCTAGGTAACCTAGAAATAAAGCTAAACTCGCTGTTGCAACTTGACACCCCATTTTTATCCCATGGGTGGGATCTTATTAAATATAATTTAGATAAAAGGATAGAAGTATCGTATGTGTTAATCCAGGTTACAATCTACGTACACACTAAATTTCATCGAAATCATTTCAGCCGTTACGACGCGATTGAGTAACAAACAAACAACAAAACTTTCGCATTTATAATATTAGTGTGATGTGTTTTGTTATGTCTAGGGGAACATGGTGTGGGTGACATGCGAGGGGGAGACTCCGGCCGACAAGGAGAACATCGGCCCCATCAAGTACCTGCCGTACCCCGGCTTCCCCGGGTACTTCTACCCCTACGAGAACGCAGAGGGGTACCACAGCCCGCTGGTCGCCATACATCTCGAGAGGCCTAAGAGTCAGTAAAAACTACTGTTCTGATAAAATTCAGTACATACCACTAGCTAGCTGACCAATCCGCAGCTTTGCACGCGTAGTTTTTCAATAAAAACAATCCCGGTCATAACCTAAAATATCATATACAAAATTTCATCGAAATTGGTCCAGCCGTTTAGTCGTGAAATCGTCACAAACAGACAGACAGACAGAAATCTAATTTATAATGTTATAGCTTCCGCAGCGCATGCAATGAAACACATTTTATGTCAAATTTTTTCACAGCTCAGGTTACATTATTGAAGGTTTAGTAGGGATCCCTTATTTTTTCTAGTAATAAATAATGTTATATAGCCTGTGTTACTCCGCGATAATGTAGTATTCTAATGGTGAAAGAATTTTAGAAGTTGGACCCGTAGTTTTTGAGTTTATTCGTTACAAACATACACACACACAAAAATACAAATCTTTACTCTTTATAATATTGTCGTAGATTATATTACATTGAATAATATTGGTATCTCAAAAATATATATTATAAATTAGAGACTGCGAAAGTGGAAGGCAGAGGGGGTCAAATGCCCGCCCCTAAACTCAAACGGGGAGGGAGCCCTCCAATCCTTCCTGGTAAAAAAATATTTTTCTTATTATAAATACGGGATTTATCACGCACCGTCTTATCGGTGTTTCGACCGACAATGCGAGGCGACACGTTATTCGGAGCGGATCGCACTCACCCTGATGAAGGTTCACGAATTGAACCGAAATATTGTCGGTCGAAACACCGATAAGATATAATAATGACTGAAATCAATCACGAAAGTTTTCTAAGTTAAATATTTTTCTTTGTAATCCTTCATAGAGCTTTGTTTTATCTTAAATGAAAAAAATGCTTGTACACACGTCTACACATCAAGCTATAATATCCAGTATAAGCTGACCTCGCATTGTTTAGGCTTCTCGTAGAATGAGAGGTCAGCTTATACTGGAATTGTATAGCTTGATGTGTAGCCGTGTGTACGTAAGACAAACTGTTCTGTGTTTCTTCTTATAGCTGTAGTGAATTGACCGAAGGAAGCCGTGGCCAGAGGTTGATGGAAGGGGTGACCAAAGAAGTAGAAAACTATTTGGTGACACGTAAAGTCTGCGACGTGTGAGGCAATTGCGCTGTGTCGTGTAGTCGCCCGCGTAGCCGACGAAACAACACACTTTTCGGCCAAAACTCTTTCTTTGTAAAGATCGAAAGATCCAAGTGCGATTCCAAGTGTTCGACCCTTAACTGTGCCTTCTTCACATATTCCAGCACGTCCTCCACCTTCGTGGAATAGTGACGATGCGACTTAATACTCGATCATTTATTGTTGGTTTTTTGTCAGCTGGTATCCTGATCAACGTGGAGTGCCGCGCCTGGGCCCGGAACATCAAGTACGATCGCCGCGAGAAACTCGGTATCGTACACTTCGAGATCATGATCGACTAGTCCTATATACCTATACAAACTATTGCGCCGCCGTATAATCTGGCGGGGGCTGATCGGCACATCACTAAGCCTATGATACCCAAAGTGGTCTATATCGACCCCCCGGGGTCGACTAAGATTTCCAAAGGGCCCATGTCATCAAACAAAAATATTGGGTGTACACGATAACGGATCTCATTTAAGCAGGAATAAATAATAAATAAATATTTCTAAGTGAGTAGTACCACAGTATGTGTACTATGCCACATTTCTAACTGTCAAAAACACATTGATGTCGATGAATTTGCAAAAATGTAATATTAGGAGAGCACCTAAAACCGAAAAATATGGCAAGTGGTCTGCGAGACAAAAAGTTTGGGGAGCTCTGCTCTAAGCCTTAGAGTATGGTGAATTGATTTACATTTTATGTTATCAAAGCACTGTAATACCTTTCTAGATTGTGTGAAACGTATAGGTAGAAAAAGTGTAATATCACCAAATGCCCACGCCTTACTTTAATGAAATCTCAAAAATTGTATGTATGTACCCATGTTTACTAAAAACAATCATAAAGATGAAGATTCATCCTAAAATGTTCAAACTTAGAATTTGTAAGTTAACAATTCTTGATAATGACTAGACACTCATAGACAAATACATAAACTTTTTTATGAAGTTTAGTGATAAACCTCCGTCCATTTAAATCTAACCTAATCCTAAGACTTCCATTGTACCAACGCCATTTATGGCTTTGACTGTACCTTGAATTTGCAAAAGTTTCCAAATATGTCCAGTAGGTGTAGGTGACAGGTATTTTTATGGTTTCCTGCATTGCTTTATTATAACTAAGGATATAGCACGCCGTACTAAGCACTGCGAAAAAAAATTGGTTGTCTGTAAAGTCGGTTTACGGACGATACTTTTACGTGATAACACGTGGAAGAGAGATAGATGCGTCACAAGCCGAACGCTTAGGCCGATCGTGCCTCTATCGCTTGTTCCGCGCTCTCGCTTGCAAGACGTTATCACGTCAAAAGTAGCATGATGCTAGTTTATAGGAATTACTGTTTCGCGTATGGCTATTCAAACAAATAGCGACTTAATACTAAAACGATAAGGCAAATTTTTCAATGCACAGTTTGTCATGTTGACACCTCTGCAGCTATCGAACCACTGATGCAAACTGCTGAACGCGTTTTGGAGAATTTTAAGTAAGCCTTGGCCGGGCTGTCGGTGCGAAATCCATTGTTATAATAAATCAATAGTTTCCTGTAGTAATAAAATAACCAAACATTGTATTTTTTAAATATTATGTTGTAAAATTTTACTAATATTTTATTGTAAATGCCTCTCTACTTTTATTATGTAGGTTTTTAACATTCCTATGATGTATATCCGTCCAATATATCCGTGTAAATAGGTACTTAGATATTTTTTATTATGTATTAATCCAGTGCCTATGTAAATATGCATGTTTTTTTTAAAGTTTTTATAACCCACCGTAGGTAGTTAAAATTAACATCAGAATTATTACATTTTATATTTTTTTAATCTAACCAATATTATTAATTTTACACGTTTGAATTACTTATGATTTATGATAAATAAAAATAATTTGATAATAATTTATTATTAAAAAAAAATAGGAAATAAAATACAATGGCAACTTAGTCAATGTGACGTGTGAGCTTAGTGATCTTCACATATTTTTTCAAAGCGCGGTATAAGGCTTGACACCGCTACTCTCATTTCTTGCTCCACATTGATTGTTCATTTTGTAACCGCGAATGCCTAAGTTTAATTTCCGCAGAATGGTAAACAGGAGCACCTCACGGCCCCCCTCTACTCGATACGGCGCACCAGGGCGCCGCGGCGCACACTTTGGGAACCCCTGTAATTATTTTTCCTGATCATTTTATTTATATGTTTTGTATAGACTTTTTATTATCTCTATATATTTTGAGGTGTGAGAACATTTCTATATTGTATAAGATTCATCCAGTGATTTCGAATAAGGCATAACTCCGCCGCATTTAAGTTTTAATTCAAGCTACACATTTATTGAGCTCATGCATTTCTATGTTAAAAAATTAAAATACAATCTACAGTGAAGGCCATAAATAATGCTGATCGAGCTATAGATAAAGACTATAGGCCTTTTTTAGGATATTATACACTGATTTTATATACAAATAAATTTTAGTTTTCAAGACTGATGTAATGTCAAAGATCGTGAATCTCCAGACTTAGTATATAATGCTAGGTTTGTATATACAACCTGTTTTGTTTTACGGCATTAATTTAAAACATTCACCCGGAATCGTAGTAACTTATTTTAAAGGTGGTTTAATACCGGCAGCATGAATATTTATCCATTAATCGATACATTTCTAATAAATATTTATTTAACGTAAATCGGCGGCGCCTTTGCGACGATGCCGCTTAGTCAGTTTAACAGGTACCTACTTACATGATGAATTAATATTATTTGTTTACCTATTCTATGCAGGCTGATGCATTGATATTTTAGGACTTCATTTTAAGGTAGTTTAAAAATGTTAAAGGACAATGCCAGAACCTGCCCCACCCTTTCATAATCTACAAAAAATGTAAATCAATCAAAATTATGCAATGAAATCAGGACCCTTGGTAACATAACTGTTATTCTGTAACACTTGCGGATAAACAGTTAAAGATAAAAGGAATTTAAAAACCCAAGTCCTATTTCCTGTTTTTATCGCGGCCATCTGTGTTACTTAGTACGCATACACGCGGAACAAAACGATTCATTTAATAAGAAAAAATGACATCTATTAATATATTATGTACGGATTTTAATATATATTATTATGAATGTATATTCTAATCATTACTTATTTCGCATTTGAGCGTTAGTGTGATAGGGTAACGAAACGTCTCTGACGCGACGCGCTAATATTATAGTTATGTCAAAAAGTCATTCATTCATTCATTGACATTCGCTCTGTTCTGTTTGGATTGCTGTTTGTTTTTTACGCTCCGTAATCTCTCTTTGATCATATTACTGTTATATTATCACGACGATTTTTGCTTTTGAACACGGACTTGATCTCGCCTACTCGCCGACTGTGCTACTTGCTACGGATTCTGATCATCAACTTAAGGTACCTAACCTAAATGTAACAATTGTTCTTAGATTTAAACAGAAACCGCAAGTTCTAAAGGCATTTAAACATGTTTTTAATTATCACTAATAAAGCAGCAATAGAATGCTACATTTAGCTTGCTTGTAAACCAACTTTTATTTGATGGGTCAAAGCTCTATAGAGTTTCTGGCATAGTCATTTCTATGGTAATAAAGTTGAAAAATATATTACAACAATTACTAGCTATTAGCCCTACCCGTGTTTTAAATTAATGCCGTACAAAACACATAGTATATCATTTTCAATGAGGGGGTTTTCTCGGCTTTGTTTTTAGAACTGCTAATAGATGGCGCTGTTCTTTATGAGCTATCAAATGAAACTGAAGTGCCAATATCAGTTGCCGTAGCGACTAGAATTTCCGAGAAACTTGATGAATTCGTTTTGTGTTACAACACAACAAAGTTAGGGAGATTATGAAAAAAGAATCTATTTGTGTTTGTAAAAACTATTATTAGTACGTAACTTAAAGTAATTACTGGAGTATTTAAAGATGACTGGACTGTGCGTCGTCTCATAATTATTTTGAGACAATCATTCTTTAATAGGACGACTTGGTAAGAACCGCAGGTCGGCGTTGGATGCAGGCCGCTTCCAACCGCGGTTCCTGGAGATCAATGAGGGAGGCCTTTGTCCAGCAGTGGACGTCCTACGGCTGATATGATGATGATGATGATTCTTTAATGTCAACTTATGTCCAGACAGCGCCATCTAGTTTATCATATCAAAAACGCAAAGCACTCATTGATAGGTAACGAACTCGGTTTGCAATTGCGGATGACTTATGTAAACCTAGTTCTTTTGTATTAGATGTATTTCCTTTCACACGATATTTTTATTGAGTTTTACACTTTATATAATCAATTTTACAACTAATATAAATGTATCCGTCCAAATATATTCCTGAAGCAGCATTTAGCAATAATGAGCTTTAAGTCGGTGTAATATGATATTGTATGACTTGTTTTTTGAATGTAATTGTGTGCCTTTTAAGAAATAAACGTTTGTAATGAATGCTTGTCTTGTTAATTTACTTAGAGATCCAGAAATTTCTTACGTAAATGCCCTACAGTAGATATTATCTACTAGATACTGGTATTTATTCTGTCCCTACCATACCTGTTTTTATTCAAATCTTCGTCTGCGCAATCATAACGACTGCATAATCTTTGGTCGTGCTGATATTGGAGTAGGTGAGCAGAATTCTTTCGTAATCTATTGCCACTAAGAAAACCAAAGAAAATAACATTATGTATCGTAAAAACTGTACAAATGTAGACAAGATCCCGTAGCACAATTGGTAGTGCATCCTCGTATCAAGAGGAAGGTTGCGGGTTCAAGTCCCGTCTAGGCTAGAAAAATTTGGTTTTAAAAATATGGTACAAATGTCTTACAATATTAGTCCTTAATATGAAAAGTTATATACCTACCTAGGTATATACTTAGCTTTTATTTAAAATTGGTTCAAAAAGTGGCCGCTTTCTTGAACCAAAAATACCGATCCTCTTTTTTTGTGTAAAGTTACCTATATTAATGAATGTTTATTCATAAACAGACTGGTACCTACAAGAATCGAACCCCGATAGTAAATGGTACGCAAACTCCATCTAAATGCTGCGAAGGTCGAACATTTTTATTCCCGCAACAAAAGCTAGTATCTTGTTAAATAAATCATTTGAATGAGAATCGTTCATGCATGAAACCGTTTAACACCATCCAATATTATTGAACCTGGCTTTTTCTCTACTAGCTATTCATTCAATCTGTGGTAATGCCATAGTAACTAGGTTTATTCTGTGGGCTACCTACGAATAAAGTTAGTGTTATGTAATCTATGTGATTTGTCTCACACATGTGTGCCCGGTATGCACGTGCGTGTCGCAGGGCTTTTGTTTTAGTGGGCTTCTTTGAAAATGCCCAGTTTGTGTCATTGTGTGTAACTTTGTGTTTATTTCGCAGTTATCTATAGTCTGTTATTTAGATTTTAAATACGGAATGAGAAACAATTACCTGGCCGAGTGTACGTAGGCCCTGAAAAAGATCTGTGATTGAAAAATGTGTGGTGACAGGTTTCCATCACATCATAATCATCATCAAACTATATCGGTCCACCGATGAACGTAGGTCTCTCCCAGGGCGCGCCATTGAGTCCGGTATTTAGCTCTTATTCAATCTTTGCCAGCTTACAGCGCACAAATCTTCACTCCATCTAGCCGGAGCGCGTTCTTTACTTCGCTTCGAACGTGGTCTCCACTCCAGAACACGTTTACCGAACGGTTATCGGTTCTGCGGCTGATTATGACCGGCCCACTGCCACTAGCTTGCTGACCCTCTGAGCTGTCGACATAACACAATACTATCCTAACGGTTTCTGTGTGTTTCGTAAAGGTTTATTTTTACTAAGTTATTTATTACCTACCTATTTTTGAAACTTTATTTAGGTTTTATTTATTAGGTTGAGGAAAAAGTTTCTTCGAATTTTTTAAGAAAATTCAAAACATTTTTTAATATAGTTTATTTACATTTAACTAAAGTATGTAGGTACCATTTTGTTCCATAACTTTTTGCCATCTTGTAGGTAGGGACATGATCCCATTGCTATAGAAATTTTGGGGCTTCTGATCAAAATACCGCGACAAGTAGTTTTGGCAGTCCTCTCGTGATGTTAACCTGACACTGCCTAAATAATTCTGAAGAGACCAAAACAGGTGGAAATCTGAAGGTGCAAGGTCAGGACTATACGGCGGATGCATTAACACCTCCCAACCAAACTCTCTTAATTTTTGCTGAGTAGCTAAAGATGTGTGAGGTCTAGCGTTATCATGATGAAAAACCACACCCCTTCTGTTGATTAATTCCGGCCGCTTTCTCTCAACTTCTTGCTTTAATCTCATCAGTTGTTCGCAGTAGAGTTCAGAATCGATGGTCCTGCCTGGTGGTAACAGCTCATAATGAATAATGCCCTTCCAATCCCACCACACACACAGCATCACCTTGTTGCGAGTTAACCCGGGTTTCGCCACAGTCTGTGAAGCCTGACCGGCCTTTGACCACGACCTTTTTCGCACGTTCTTGTTGCAGCTTCTTCAAAAATGGTTCGATTTCATTACGTCGTAATAAAGAATCACAAATGAGTACACGGTTCATTAGGTTTTTTTTCAGTGAGCTCGTGGGGTACCCAAATATGGAGCTTTTTTGTTTACTTACCCAGTTTTTTCAAATGCGCCAAAACTGTTTTGTGGTCAATTCCCAGTTCTTCAGCTACGTCGTAACTACTGATATGCCGATCTTGCACCGCTTTTTCAAAAATGGCATCAATTTTATCCGTAATAGGGCGACCAGAGCGACGTGCATCTTTGATGTCAAAATTTCCGGATTGAAAACGCTTAAACCAAATTTGTGCTACTCTCACAGACACTGCACTAGGTCCATAAACATCGCAAATTTTTTTCGCGGCTTGCGTTGCATTTTTGCCTTATTTATAGTAAAATTTTAAAATGTATCGAATTTCTTCATTAGATTCACTCATCTTTACAGTACTAAAAACAAATAAAAATCACACTTTTTCCTAATTTTAATTTGGAATTATATTCTTTAAAATTTAAACTTTTAATGATATCAAAACCAGCCAGATACAAATAGTATAGCCAAAGAGATTTTATTACCAGTTCATACATACTATAATGCAAAAAAACTTTTTCCCCAACCTATTATCAGTTTTACTACAAAGCAAGCGCACAAAGCAACACACAGCTCTCAAATCCTTCTAACTCTTTTAATCTACAAGTTACCTGCTTACAAACTATTCCCCTATTACAGTAAAATACCTACCAAGGGCTTTTACTAACCTACACAAATTCAAAACAAGATAGCCGAACTAAAACAAATCTCAATATAACCGCAACCTATAAGAAAAACAACTACCTACTTATACGTAACTCTTTATCTACCTACAGTCAATTACACAAACTGTTTCGTCTGCAGGGCTTTGACTTACAAGGTCACAAGGGCTTTTGTCAAACGCCCAGCTTAGGTCTTACACTGCAACATAGCTGTGCGCGAGCGCAGTTCCAACCACAACTCGGGCAGCGACGCGCGCGCTTACTAACCACAAAAAAATAAAATATGACGAGTAAATTGAATGGCGCTCATAACATGGAGACGGACTGGGCTAGGGCTCCACCGCCGCCCGGGACCGCTTGGGAACGGTTCTGTAAGGCGTTCTACAATCCTGAGGAGAATAGCTGTCTTGGACGGACCCCGCAGAGATGGGGTGAGTTTTACTCTCTTTAACCCTTATTAGATCTTATTTAGATCGTTGTTATGTCATGTCGCCGGAGACCGCCACAAGTTGAAGAACCTATTATTATGAGACAGAGAGAGAGAGAGATAATTGTTTTTAAATATGTTTAATAATTTTGTATATACTATATTATGTGCTGTTGGCCTTGCCTATTAAATAAAACGAAAAGAATCATGACGAGAGGTCGCGACCCTCTGTAGACTGCAGTGAGGAATCGATGCTCAGAGAGAGAGAGATTTAGATCGAAAAGGGAGATATTTTAACAAGTAGTCGTTTTGGTGAAAGTGGTATTCTAAAGAAATGAAGATAAGATAATATTGGACATTTCATTCCTTGAGGAAGAAATAGGTAGGTACTTATAACTCGTCATGTTCTGTAGGTATGTCGTATATTTTCAAGGATGTTTATATAATTTTAGTTATTAAGTTGAGTGAAAATATATTAGGCACTGTAAAGGTCTCAAAATCAATGCAGTGCGTTTGGATTACCTATTGAAATTATCACATATTGTATTCTACAAGAATATCCTTCAACTACCCGAAACGAGAGCGTAGCCAACCTGATTTAACTGAAGTTCAGTGGCTGGATCATATATAGGTGCATAGTTAACTTTGCAAACAGTAGACAAATTATTATAATTACTGATCTTACTCCAAAACAATAATCTGTGTTAGTATTTTCAATTCAATACCAAAATCTAAAATCCATAAAATTTTAAATTCATCTTATTAATTTTACGGGCAGGATTTGAACGCGCAACCTTCTTCAGATCAGATTACAACTCATTTGAGATAGTTAGTCGAGGAATTAAAAAAATTATCGATTTTGACAAATTATGACAATTTTTGCACCATTTTGATTACGCACTTCGATATAATCCAAAAATATATTGGTGTGATCATTGACAGGTTAACAATATCACCCAACAGCTAAGTAGTACATACATTTTTAAAATGAAATAGAATTAATAAAAATATATCTGAATAAATACATAAATAAAAATAATAAATAAAATCCTTTGAGTCTAACCTAACCTAACTTTTGACCCTACACTTGGAATAACGAGTCTGATTGAATCAGAGTTTTACTTAGAAAAAATTATTGATTTATTTCAATCATTTATAATAATGATTGTTATAAATGACTAAAGTTTTACTAGCTTCCACCAGCGGCTTCGCGCGCGTTGTTTGCCTATGTTTGAAACCAGGTCATAATCTATCAACACACCAAATTTCATCGAAATCGGTTCAGCTACTACGGCGTGATTGAGTAACAAATAAATAAACAAACATCCAAACTTTCACATTTTTATTACCTGCGATGAAGGTTCACGAATTGAACCGAATACGGCCGACAATGGCAGTAGCACCGATAAAACGGTTCATCACAACATAATTATTCTTTTCTTGAGTTGAGTTCAACGATAGCACAGTGAATTACCTAGAACTAGCCAGCTGGACAAAAGTCGATTCCTAGAATCGATTAAATCATAATCCTGTCTCATTAACCACACCTCAAAACTCAGAATTCCAGGTATAACACGTGCCTTACCCTTTGTAGCACACCGCCATAGTACTGGAAAGTGAGGTAATAAGGAAAATGCATTTATGCAAATAAATCAGTTGATAGTTTGCAGTGCTTACGACAACATCTTATGACCACTAGTGCTATTTATATTATTGTGAGTGTTATGGATTTTCTACTTGAAGGTATGTACTTTAAATTTCTTCATAAATTGGGATCATTTAACTTGTTGACGTTGATGTTTATAGGCTTTATAGAAATGGACATTTATATCGTGTAAATTTTTCTATTTAGTAACTTTCATCGAGTGTAACTTTTTTATCCAAATATATCCAGGCCGTTATTTACGTATGTAATAGCCACAATATTTAACTTTAAAATGATATATAGTTTTGCCACCCCAACTCACCCCATTTTTTTTAATTATTTTTTTCAGAAGTTGTGATTTCGATTTCAAAAATCGATTTCTTTGAAGAATGGCGTAAACACAAGAAAGAGGACCGTAATTCAAAGCTCACAGAGTTTGTATTGAACAAAATCAACTGTTCAGATGTCACTCTTGATTCAAAGAAGAATATTTGTACGAAAATTTCAAGTATTTCTTCAAAATTTGCTGAAAAGTGGTCCGCATCGAAAAATACCCTCAATAGGTTTTTGAATAACAATAAGGATTGGTTAGAGGGTAATGAAATACAATTTGAAGTTCAAGTACATCGCCCGTCTGCGTCTTCGTCATCTGGACCAAGTCGGACTACAGGCAGACCCAGAAAAGAATTTGACGAATCGTCATTCAAAACCAAAAAACGGAGGGTTGAAGATTTAGTGCAATCGCGAAGTGCTAGTGAGTTAACCATAGCCGCTGAAGTAGCCAATCGAGTATCTGGTCGAAGAAATGTAGCTAGTTCAATTCATAAAATATCTGACAACTCTCCAAAAGCTAAAACAACCAATGTTGCGTGTGGTGGTCGTCAATTGAGCAGTGATGAAGCTTTAGCTCATTATGTTGATGCTAAGTGTACCAGCCATAGTTACAAACAGACGCGTAAGGTGTCATTGAAGGCGGGACATCAGATATTTCCATCTTATCATAGTGTAGTTAAGTCTAAAAAAATGTGTTATCCTTTAGATGAGTATATTTCTGTGACGGAAACGCGCGCTGAAATTAATCTACAAGGCATTTTAAACAAAACTGCTGATCGTTTAATTGAAGCGCAAAGTGATGTTATAAGAAATGTTGTGTCTTCTAATTCATCCCTTACATTAATTAGCAAATGGGGCTGTGACGGCAGTTCAGGCCACAGTACCTATAAGCAAAGGTTCGAAGATGCTAATGCTACTGATGAATTCCTGTTCATGTTTTCATTAGTTCCTTTGAAATTATGTGACGGCCAACATATTATATGGCAAAATCCACGGCCTTCGTCAACTCTCTATTGCCGACCAATCAAATTTATTTTTTCAAAGGAAACTAATGAATTCACCAAAGCCGAAACCAACAAAGTCTTGGAAGAAATATCTCAGCTTCTTCCAACTATTTGTAATGTTGAAGAATATGAAATTACTATAAAACATGACCTCTTACTGACTATGACAGACGGAAAAGTATGTAACGCTTTGACTGACACACGCTCCCCTCAAAAATGTTATATATGTGGTGCTACCCCGACAATGATGAATGGTGATTTAAAAGACGTAGTCGTTAATAAAGAACATTACGGTTTTGGTTTGTCTACTTTACATGCATGGATACGTTGTTTTGAGTGTTTACTACATATTAGTTATCGTTTGGATATAAAAAAGTGGCAAGCTAGGGGCGCTGACGATAAAATTAGTGTAAAGTTACGTTCAGAGAAAATTAAGTTAGATTTTAAAACTCAGATGGGGCTTATTGTAGACAAACCAAAACCGGGTTATGGTAACACAAATGATGGTAACACTGCACGTAGGTTTTTTATGAATCCGGAACTAAGCGGTGAGATTACAGGATTGGATGTTAATTTAATTAAAAAAATGTGTATATTACTTCGAACATTATCTTCTGGGTATGATATTAATTGCATAGAATTTGAAAAAGTTTGCTCTGAGACTCGATCTCTTTACCTTAGTCTGTATCCGTGGTATAATATGCCTGTTACTGTGCATAAAATCTTATTACACAGTACAGAAGTCATCCAAAGCTGTATTGTTCCAATCGGACAGCTATCGGAGGAGGCTCAAGAAGCCCGTAACAAAGACTGTCGTAGATTCCGAGAGCATCATAGCAGAAAACAGTCACGTATTGCCACGAATACAGATTTATTATATATGCTGCTGATAACATCTGATCCTGTAATCAACTCGCTTAGGGAAATTCCTAAGAAAAGACCTGAAAAATTGCCCGCAGAAGTGCTAAGCTTGATAGTTCCGCCTTCCATACCTACTACACATCAAGTACCACGTGAAGTTACTTTATGTGAGGAGAACGATTATGTGGTACCTGATTCGTCTAACTGTGACAGCGATGATGAATCATCTGACGATTTCTATTTGTAATTTATTATAATAGTAGATATTATTATAGTTAAGTAATTTAAAGTGGGTGTAGTAATACACCTCTGCCACCCCTTCGGGGAATAAGGCGTGATGATATGTTATGTTATGTTAAGTAATTTAAGTTAAGTTTTTTAAATTGTGTAGATATATAATTTAAATTATTTCGTTAATATGTATTCTTCTAGACTTCTATTTTCAATAAATTTTTATTTCGTACTAAGTTTTTTTATTTTACCACATAACGCAAAAAAAATGATTCAGTATATGTTATTATGGCTGTAGCGATCATGTGAACCCATAAAATAATTTTGTCCAGCTACCATGTTCTAGACGATTCACTGTGGATAGGTTCAGTTTTTTGTCTGGAATCCGTAGCTATCATGGAATGGACTCTTTCGTTTTTTATAGCCGGGTCTAACAGCGTAACGAGTTGAGGACCCTTTCACTACTAAACATAGCAGTTATTTGTAGTATTTAGATTTAATAATACATGTTTTATTAGTAGCATCAGTTATTTGTAGTATTTAGATTTAATAATACATGTTTTATTAGTAGCATCAGTTATTTGTAGTATTTAGATTTAATAATACATGTTTTATTAGTAGCATCAGTTATTTGTAGTATTTAGATTTAATAATACATGTTTTATTAGTAGCATCAGTTATTTGTAGTATTTAGATTTAATAATACATGTTTTATTAGTAGCATCAGTTATTTGTAGTATTAAGATTTAATAATACATGTTTTATTAGTAGCATCAGTTATTTGTAGTATTTAGATTTAATAATACATGTTTTATTAGTAGCATCAGTTATTTGTAGTATTTAGATTTAATAATACATGTTTTATCAGTAGCATCAGTTATTTGTAGTATTTAGATTTAATAATACATGTTTTATTAGTAGCATCAGTTATTTGTAGTATTTAGATTTAATAATACATGTTTTATCAGTAGCATCAGTTATTTGTAGTATTTAGATTTAATAATACATGTTTTATTAGTAGCATCAGTTATTTGTAGTATTTAGATTTAATAATACATGTTTTATCAGTAGCATCAGTTATTTGTAGTATTTAGATTTAATAATACATGTTTTATTAGTAGCATCAGTTATTTGTAGTATTTAGATTTAATAATACATGTTTTATCAGTAGCATCAGTTATTTGTAGTATTTAGATTTAATAATACATGTTTTATTAGTAGCATCAGTTATTTGTAGTATTTAGATTTAATAATACATGTTTTATTAGTAGCATCAGTTATTTGTAGTATTTAGATTTAATAATACATGTTTTATTAGTAGCATCAGTTATTTGTAGTATTTAGATTTAATAATACATGTTTTATCAGTAGCATCAGTTATTTGTAGTATTTAGATTTAATAATACATGTTTTATTAGTAGCATCAGTTATTTGTAGTATTTAGATTTAATAATACATGTTTTATTAGTAGCATCAGTTATTTGTAGTATTTAGATTTAATAATACATGTTTTATCAGTAGCATCAGTTATTTGTAGTATTTAGATTTAATAATACATGTTTTATTAGTAGCATCAGTTATTTGTAGTATTTAGATTTAATAATACATGTTTTATCAGTAGCATCAGTTATTTGTAGTATTTAGATTTAATAATACATGTTTTATTAGTAGCATCAGTTATTTGTAGTATTTAGATTTAATAATACATGTTTTATTAGTAGCATCAGTTATTTGTAGTATTTAGATTTAATAATACATGTTTTATCAGTAGCATCAGTTATTTGTAGTATTTAGATTTAATAATACATGTTTTATCAGTAGCATCAGTTATTTGTAGTATTTAGATTTAATAATACATGTTTTATTAGTAGCATCAGTTATTTGTAGTATTTAGATTTAATAATACATGTTTTATTAGTAGCATCAGTTATTTGTAGTATTTAGATTTAATAATACATGTTTTATCAGTAGCATCAGTTATTTGTAGTATTTAGATTTAATAATACATGTTTTATTAGTAGCATCAGTTATTTGTAGTATTTAGATTTAATAATACATGTTTTATTAGTAGCATCAGTTATTTGTAGTATTTAGATTTAATAATACATGTTTTATTAGTAGCATCAGTTATTTGTAGTATTTAGATTTAATAATACATGTTTTATTAGTAGCATTTCTTCTTGTTTTTGGTGGTGGTATAAATAGACACATTTGCACAGCTGTGAAAAAAGTTTTTTTGAAGGTAAACTTTTTTTAAAAGAAAACTCATAACTATATTCAAAGTAGTTCCTTTTACAAATAAATGGTTGTGGCATACGGTATAAATAAAATCTTTAGATATTTTTGTTCTTGTTAATATTTTTGTTTATGTAGGCACACGTTTTTTAGGGTTCCGTAGCCAAATGGCAAAAAACGGAACCCTTATGGATTCGTCATGTCTGTCTGTCTGTCCGTCCGTATGTCACAGCTACTTTTTTCCGAAACTATAAGAACTATACTATTGAAACTTGGTAAATATTCTGTGAACCGCATTAAGATTTTCACACAAAAATAGAAAAAAAAACAATAAATTTTTGGGGTTCCACATACTTAGAACTGAAACTCAAATTATTTTTGCATCAAACCTAAACCCGTACAACTATGGATAGGTCTTAAAAATGATATTAAGGTTTCTAATAGGTATCATTTTTTTCTAAACCGAATAGTTTGCGCGAGAGACACTTCCAAAGTGGTAAAATGTGTCCCCCCTCTCGCTGTAACTTCTAAAATAAGAGAATGATAAAACTAAAAAAATATATGATGTACATTTTCCATGCAAACTTCCACCGAAAATTGGTTTGAACGAGATCTAGTAAGTCGTTTTTTTCATCATCATCATCATGATCACCAGCCGCTAGACGTCCACTGCTGAACATAGGCCTCCCCCTTAGGTCGCCACAACGAGCGGTTGGTAGCCGTTTGCGCCCAACGGCTCCCCGCGATTCTTACTAGATCGTCGGTCCACCTTGTGGGGGGCCGGCCTACGCTGCGTCTTCCAGTCCGTGGTCTCCACTCGAGAACCTTTCTTCCCCAACGGTTATCGGTTTTACGAGCGATGTGGCCTGCCCATTGCCACTTCAACTTGCTAATTTTGAGAGCTATGTCGGCAACTTTAGTTCTTCTGCGGATTTCCTCATTGCGGATTTTGTCACGCAAAGAAACCCCGAGCATAGCCCTCTCCATAGCTCGTTGTGCGACCTTGAGCTTGGTCATGAGGCCATGAGTAAAGGACCACGTTTCAGTGCCATAGGTCATCACTGGCAACACACACTGGTTGAAGACTTTAGTCTTCAGGCTCTGGGGAATTTTGGACGAGAAGATATCGCGAAGTTTCCCGAACGCTGCCCAGCCGAGTTGGATTCTTCGTGCGACCTCTTTGTCGAAGTTGGACTTACCTAATTGGACAGTTTGTCCTAGGTATACATATTCGTCGACAACTTCGAGAGTATCGCCCCCAACAACTACCGGTACGGGTGCAACATGGATATCGTCGTTTTTTTAATACGTCATAAATCGTAAACCGCAATTTACCTTTCATTCAATCAAATCAAATATAAAAAAAGTTACAACGAACTACAAGAACTTTTATATTATGTTACTTGCTGCTACGGAACCCTTCATGGGCGAGTCCGACTCGCACTTGGCCGCTTTTTTATAACGTGAACTATTGACCTTCCACTGTTCTTTCTTGATAAGTTATTTTGTTAATGTTCTTAGTTCAGTGCTCAGTCGTGAGTACTCACTAGCTTCATTAAAAACCAATGATCTAATAAAGTTAATACATTGCAGTTCTATGTTCAAGTTCATAGTGGAGTCATATACCTTTTACGAGTGAAAATAGTCAGCATAAATATTTATTGCAGTTAGGACAAGAATACAATAAATAAATACATAATTCTGGACATTTCACACAACGCTATCTAGCCCCAAACTAAGCAAAGCTTGTACTATGAGAACCAGATAACTGATAATATACTTATATACATTTTTGTTGTAAATACGTACTTATATATACCTAGCAAAATACCCAAACCCAGATAAATATCTGTAGACCATACAAAAATTTGTCCCGCAGCGGGAGTCGAACCTTCTGCGTCTCAACCGGCTATTCTCCCGCTGCGCCACAGAAATCGCGACGATCGTCCAAGATCGATGAGACCTTACGTTTTCGGTCACAAGGCCCTTTGACCGAAAATGAGATCATGAAATTCAAAATGTTTTTATTCATTATAATCACAAGGATCACTTTGAAATGTCAATTTGCTGCCGGTTCCTTCGCGACCAATCTAGGAATGAAGGCAAGATAAAAGGCTGTTTGTTCTTTTTTAATATGTAGCCTCAACCAATAGATCAATTCCTGTAATGAAATCTCGTAAAAACCCATTTTCTAAAGAAGACTTGCCTCTTTATTCCTATCGTATAAGTGAAGTTAAATATTTGACGACGATTGACGACCTCCGTGGCGCAGTGGGGCAAAAGTTGTGATTGATAGTTGGTTGCACAATCCAACTCCTATTCCGCGTAATCATTTTTAAAGATTAATTCATCAGCACGAACTGAACTAATCACATTTTAATTACCAAGTACATAAGTCTAAATAATACCACAATAATACTTAGAAGAGTAGGTAGTTATGGTACTTTTTAGATCGTATTCAGTCATTTGAGTACATACCCACTGCACGCGATATTCCGATTGCAAGGCAATTGCAAGGAATTAGATTGTGTGGTATCATCTCTCGAATCTACATGGTAGGTAAGTACCTAGTTTGATACCGATTACGAAATATATTTATTTATTTTTAACCAGTGTTGTCCCACTGAAGGGCAAAGGCCTCCGTCCCTTCTTTCCAGTTTTTTCTGTCCCCTACTGTAGTGGGCCAGTCTGGTAAATGCACATCCAAGTCGTCACGCCATCTCCGTGGTGGTCTGCCGCGTGGGCGTGTTGCGTGACCCAATCAGTTATTATCTTTTCCCATAGATCTTCGCCGGTGGGACTGTGGGGCGCCGGCAGTAGAATGTTGCCCCTCCGCTCTTGCCCGTGGATGCAGTAGAAATCTGATTGATTGATTGAAAATTCTTTATGTCACAAAATACATAAAGCTGTACACAGGCGAACTTAATGATAGCAAGCATTCTCTTCCAGTTAACCTTTGCGTAGTGTTGAAAAATATTTTTGTAGGTAGTGCACGACATAATGTAGCAGGAAAAAAATTATAACAAAAAATAAGACTAAGATATATTGAGAATACGAACGAAACATCAAATATATATAGAGTATATTCAATAAACGTACTTTCAAATATTACATCTCAATAAACAATAGTTGAAAAATAATAGATAAACTAATAAATAGGTAGTTATAATAAACCTAAATAAACTCATATGATATAAAGATAACAGAGTGGACAAATGACAGAGCATCTACAGGACACCACTCATTTTGTAGGCTTCGTTCATGAGAGTGAGGTAGTGCTTGCACACTTTGGATCTGAAAACCTCAATAGATGAAATCTGCTAAGGGATACCTCCGAAAGATGGGCAGCAGCATCTTTTCGTGTTTTCAATACCTTATACTGCGCTCGCCAACCCGCCTGCCAAGCGTGTCGGGTATGGCAACAACCCCCTTATGATAGTGCAACATAAAACCAGGCCCCGAGTCCCCGGCGGCCCCGCTAATCCTGGCTACGGTAGCAGTCACGGTAACGGCGGGGCCAGGGGTGCTAAGAATCTCCGGGAGACGATCGGCTACCAAACCCTACGACGACCACTGGCCCTGGTAACACACAACATCCGCACTTTGAGGACAGACGAAAAGATTGTTGAGCTGGAAGAAAAAAATTGTAGATTACACTGGGACATTTTGGGGTTATCAGAAGTCCGTAGAGAGCGCGAGGACACAATATCGACGATTACGATTCGATCAATAAACCTGTTTGCAGTGCGGCCAACGACCCAAGAGCCAAACCGACCAGACATTATACCGAAGATATTCCGGACATCAGCCTGTATAAGATCAGGATGGGCTTGAAGCAGCTTAAGAACGACAAGGCGCCGGGTGAGGACGGAATCACTTGAGAGCTTCTGAAAGCGGGTGGATCACCAGTACTTAAAGTCCTTCAGAAGCTCTTTAATTCCGCCTTGCTTGAAGGTACGACGCCAAAAGCATGGAACGAGGGCGTGGTGGTTCTGTTCTTCAAGAAAGGTGACAACACCTTGCTTAAGAATTACAGACCCATCTCGCTTTTGAGCCATGTTTATAAGTTGTTATCAAGGGTCATCGCGAACCGTCTCGAACGCAGGTTTGATGACTTTCAGCCTCCCGAACAGGCTACAAAGTAAAGGCTACAGTACCATAGACCACATACATACGCTGCGGCAAGTCATACAGAAGACCGAAGAGTATAACTTGCCGCTATGTCTCGCGTTTGTGGACTATGAGAAAGCCTTCAAATCGATCGAAACATGGGCAGTGCTTGAGTCTCTCCAACGATGCCGTATTGACTATCGGTACATCGAAGTGTTGAAGTGTTTGTATAAAAACGCCACTATGTCAGTCCGAGTACAAGAACAGAGCTCGAAGGCGATGCCCTTAAAAAGAGGCATAAGACAGGGAGATGTCATTTCTCTGAAACTGTTTACGACCGCTTTGGAAGATGCCTTCAAGCTTCTGGAATGGAAAAAGACTTTGCATCAATATTAACGGCGAATACATCACTCACCTTCGGTTTGCCGACGATATTGTGGTCATGGCAAAGTCGATGGAAAAGCTCAGCACGATGCTCGAAGGCCTTAATCGAGTCTCCCAACGGGTAGGGCTTAAAATGAACATGGACAAGACGAAAATTATGTCGAATGTCCATGTCGTGCCTGCCCCAGTTATGGTTGAGAACTCGGCTCTTGAAGTTGTCGACGCGTATGTAGTCAGGTCATAAGTATTGTCACACAGTAAAAACTTTTCTTTTAGAACCACAAAAAAGTTTATAGAATTCGAATTTCGAATTGTTCATGAAAATAAAAATGTATACTTTTTAGAATTTTACTCATTTTTAAATATGGAGTGGACGCTTAAAGAAGACCGTGTTGCAGTTATTGCATTGCATCGTTGCGGTTACGCGCCAATTCAAATTTTTGACATACTGAAAAATTTGAATATAATCAAAAGATTTGTTTATCGCACCATCAAACGATACAATGAAGACTCTAGTGTAGATGACAGGTCAAGAAGTGGTCGCCCTCGGTCTGTTAGGACTCCAGCAGTGATAAAAGCTGTGAAGGCGCGAATTCAAAGAAATCCCAAACGTAAGCCGAAACTGTTGGCCCTTCAGATGGGGTTAAGCAGAACCACGGTGAAAAGGGTGTTAAATGAAGACTTAGGGCTTCGGGCATATCGAAGAAAAACAGGACATCGTTTGAATGCTCGTCTAATGGACCTGAGACTGAAGAGATGCCGCGCTTTGTTGAAGTGGTACGCGGGAAAAAAATATCGGGAAATTCTTTTTTCGGATGATAAAATTTTTACCGTAGAAGAGAGCTACAACAAACAAAATGATAAGGTGTACGCACACAGTAGTGAAGAAGCGAGCAACCGTATTCCGCGTGTCCAACGAGGTCATTTTCCATCCTCGCTCATGGTATGGTTGGGAGTTTCTTATTGGGGCTCAACAGAGGTACATTTTAGTGAGAAAGGTGTAAAAACTAATACAGTTGTGTATCAAAATACAGTCCTGACGAACCTTGTGGAACCTGTTTCTAATACCATGTTCAATAACAGGCACTGGATATTCCAACAAGATTCGGCGCCAGCTCATAGCCGAAGAGCACACAAGGCTGGCTGGCGGCGCGTGAAATCGACTTCATCCGGCACGAAGACTGGCCCTCCTCCAGTCCAGATTTGAATCCGTTAGATTACAACATATGGCAACACTTGGAGGAAAATGCGTGCTCAAAGCCTCATCCCAATTTGGAGTCACTCAAGACATCGTTGATTAAGGCAGGCGCCGATATTGACATGGACCTCGTTCGTGCTGCGATAGACGACTGGCCGCGCAGATTGAAGGCCTGTATTCAAAATCACGGAGGTCATTTTGAATAAATTTTAGTGTCATAAGAATCTATGTTTTGTTAAGTTCATTTTGGTATATAAATGGTTACATAATGAATAAACTTGTTTCAATTATTTTATATTAAACATGTGACAGAATTTATGACCTGACTAGGTACATAGGACAAACAGTCCAATTAGGTAGGTCCAACTTCGAGAAAGAGGTCAATCGTCGAATCCAACTCGGATGGGCAGCGTTTGGGAAACTTCGCAACGTCTTTTCGTCCAACATACCTCAGTGCCTTAAGACGAAAGTCATCAATCAGTGTGTGTTACCAGTGATGACATATGGAACCGAGACGTGGTCCTTCACTATTGGCCTTATGAATAAGCTCAGAGTCGCTCATCGAGCTATGGAGAGGGCTATGCTTGGGGTTTCTCTACGGGATCGAATCAGAAATGAGGAGATACGTAGGAGAACTCAAGTCACCGACATAACCCGACGGATTAGCACGTTGAAGTGGCAATGGGCAGGCCATATAGCGCGCAGAACAGATGGCCGATGGGGCCGGAAGGTTCTCGAGTGGAGGCTACGGACCGGCAAGCGCAGCGTAGGACGTCCACCTACAAGATGGGCAGACGACTTGCTAAGAACCGCAGGTCGCCGTTGGATGCAGGCCGCTTCCAACCGCAGTTCTTGGAGATCAATGAGGGAGGCCTTTGTCCAGCAGTGGACGTCCTACGGCTGATATGATGATGATGATGATAGATCTTCGGGCATGCGACAGACGTGGCCGGCCCAATCCCACTCCAGCTGTGCTGATTTTTTTGTGACATCCAGAATCTTTGTTTGCGAGCGCAGTACGGAGTTCCGTATTCGGTCTGATAACCGGACACCTAAAATACTGCGCTCTACAGCCCGCTGACATACCTCGAGTTTGGACCTTTGTTGAACAGTTAAAGACCTGTCAAAGTCAAGTCTGTGCACCGTAGGTGAGAATGGGGATACGAAACATAATTAAAAATAATAAATGACATGACTTAAAAGCTCTGTGTAAATTTTAATATTACGTAAATTTTTACTTATCTCTTTTTCTTTCTTTACGACTTGAAGATGAAATAGGCATATGAATTATGATTTATTGAAAAACTACATAGGTAGGTAGCAGTGAAGTAGTTTTAAAAACGCTTCCTCCTATCATCGTACTTCTCCCCATCGACAGGGAATCCATCGTCACACCTTGCAGATGATTTGGCCACGTCTCCAAGGTGTGAATTTCCAGAAGAATTTCCTTCCGCGAACACTTAGGTTATGCAATAGTCTCCCTCCCCTCCCCCAGAGGCTACGGTGAGGGGTTATTCAAAAATGATCGGCAACGGCTTCCTGCCTTTGGTGCTACAAACGGGAAACGTGAGTAAAACCGAAGTGCGAGCCGGACTCGCGCACGAAGGGTTCCGTACCATTATCTATGAAAACGGCAATAAATCATGTCTGTTGTATGAGAGCCCTACATGAATATTTATTTTATTTTAATTTTATTATTTATTTTTAAAGTGAGTATATAACTAAGTAAAATGTGGGGGGTTGTTGAGATATTGGGGTTCAAGAGGCTTAAAAAAACAAAATGTAACTATCCAGTCAAGTGGCACGTCTATTAAAAGGTCTTTGTGAGTACATATTGATCCCGTTTTTATTTTTAGTTTAAACCTCGTAGTTTTTAAGCTGTTATTAGCCATAACAAACTGAACTTTGACAAAATTCACAGGGTAGGTACACCAGTGACCCCACAGTGCTGAAATTTGGTATGCGTGTAGCTTTAGTGACACAAATATAGGGAAAAGTCTGAAATCCAAAATAACTGCAATTTCTACCCCAAAAAAGATTAACCAAATAACATGAACTGCCGTTAGGTACTTGTCATTTGAATGAAACTGTAGGTCAGGTAAGTTGGTTATGCATTTCGTGGCACTATTTTGATAGTCAAAGATCACAAATTATATATTTTTGTTTTTATGGGAGTCTCACGAGATCTCAGCTCGGGACGAACCACTAGTTATTTATCTTATCAGTATCATGTAAGCTGATTGACGTCCACTATGATTTAAATTAAAATGCATTGTTCATTCATTTACTTCAAACAACATGGCCCGGCTTGCACATCGATCCTTAAACGTATTTAGCGACATTTAGCACAAACTTAACGTAATTGTGTGATTTGACAATTCCTTAAATCATATTTAGCCACTAAATACGTTTAGGCATAATTGCGCAAGTCGCCCTTAGAGTCTAACAAAATACCCTCATTAGTTGCTGGGCGTATCTGAATATTATTTTTAGTGGGATGTTTACATTAACTGTTTCCAGGTATCAAATAGGTAGAATATTATTTTTAGTGGGATGTTTACATTAACTGTTTCCAGGTATCAAATAGGTATAATGAAATGTATGCTTAGCGGCGAAGTGGTGTGTCTGTCGCAGTAAGATAGATAAAGCCATATTAAAGTTATATCCCTAGGGATATAATTATATACCGTAACATAGTTATACGAAAGCGAATCATTACTATCTCACTAGGAATATAGTTATAAAACGGTCACAAGTTTAGTAATATACTTATATTACTAGATTAAGTTTAGTGAAATAGCTTTCGGAGTGTGCAGCGCAGGCGGCGCGCCGCCTCCCCTGCGGCGGGGGAGGGGTTCGTTGTGTTTACGCGCTCCCCACTCCGCAGTCAGTCGGCCGACAACAGTTGTTCAGCGTTCACGTCTAGTTTTCGTGCATGTTCATTTAATTGTCGCTACGTTTCCTTAATATTTGTTATATATTAGTTTTATTATTGCTAATTACTTGTGCCAGCTATGGATAAAGATGAAGAAATTAATGCAAGGCGACGTTTTAAACAGAAACTTCGTCTATTTTACAATGCGAGATGCAAAAACCAGAGTGGACGCGGCAGAGAATAAGTGATGTAGTAAATTATATAGAAGAGTATGAAGCGGCGCCTCGGCTTAACGTAAAGAGAAATCCTAATCATCATTTTTATGCAAACCATTATGACGTAATGCAGGTAGGAGGAGAAAAGTATTTAGCTTTGAAACGAAAATTGACTACTGATCCTATTATAAAAATGTTGCCCTCCGAAGAATATTACAATGCTTTGTCAGAAATTCATAAAAACACAGGACATGGTGGTCGTGACAAAATGTTACATACTTTGAAATCTTAATATTTTATACCTACGCCGGTGGTTATCAGTTTCGTTAAACAGTGTGTAACGTGCCAAAATAAGAAGGCGTTTCCAAAGAAAGGTATTGTAGTCCGACCTATAGTTTCGAACTCATTTAACAATCGAGGGCAAGTAGATTTAATAGACCTACAATCAACTCCAAACAGAGAATACAAATGTATACTTCATTACCAAGACCACACAACGAAGTTTTCGTTTCTTCGATCTTTAACCTCCAAGCGCGCCGCAGAGGTCGCATTAGAATTATTGAAATTTTTTTTGGATATCGGATGCCCTGAGATACTTCAGAGTGATAACGGCCGAGAATTCACAGCGTTAATTATAAAGGAATTGGTTCAAATGTGGTTGTAAAATAATTAACGGAAGACCTAGACATCCAGCGAGTCAAGGATCTGTGGAGCGAGCGAACCAAGATGTGGAGAACATGTTACAGGCTTGGCTACAATATAATAATTCTACTAATTGGTCGATTGGAATACGCTTTGTACAGTACCAAAAAAACTGCTCGTTTCATCGAACTATAAAAAGAACACCATACAAAGCTCTTTTTGGAGTAGATCCTCAAATTGGTTTATCATCACAAGTGCCTGCTGATTTGCTTGATAAACTAAGAACTGAAGAAGATCTTGAGAAGATATTAAATCAACAACAATCTTGTTCATCGGCAACACCTGCACATAATGACGAATTACCTGTTGACTATGTTAACTTGCAGCAACCATCCTGTTCATCGGCGTCACAACCGTCATCTTCATCAGCAGCGCCAGCGCCTATTGAAACCTGCGACCGTGACTTACCTGTCACGTCTGTTAACTTGCAACAACCGCCATCTTCATCAGCAGCGGCAGCGCCTATTGAAACCTGCGACCGTGACTTGCCTGTCGCGTCTGTTAACTTGCAACAACCGTCATCAGCAGCGCCAGCGCCTATTGAAACCGTGACTTGCCTGTCGCGTCTGTTAACTTGCAACAACCGTCATCTTCATCAGCAGCGCCAGCGCCTATTGAAACCTGCGACCGTGACTTGCCTGTCGTGTCTGTTAACTTGCAACAACCGTCATCTTCATCAGTAGCGCCAGCGCCTATTGAAACCTGCGACCATGACTTGCCTGTCGAGTCTGTTAACTTGCAACAATCGGCATCGGGAGCGCCAGCAGAACAAATTTAACTTTTATGTGTAGTTTGCGGCAAAGAATGTACAGGAGCACATTCATGCTACTCGTGTGCACGAAATGTTCACGTAATTTGTGGAATAACGTCATGTGATGAAGGTTACGGATCGCAGCTATTATGCTATTTATGCAACAGCGAAAAAAACATTCAAGACCAAAGAGACAAAGCTGCCGAAAACTTAAGAAAAGCCGCATAAAAAATGAAAACCCACTCATCACAGAAATATACTGACGGGATCTTCAGTTCTTATAGAGATAGCAAAGATAGATCGTGGACCATTGGATCAAAAAAATGTATTAGGAAAAGTTTTAGAAAAGCGAAATGAAAGTCATAAAATTGGAACATCAGTTGGTATCCTGAAAGATTGGTTATCCAGAAATGCAATACAGCTTTCAAACATTACTTTGAATGATCCTATACCAAATGAAAACTTGTCACTGAGAGAAATATGCCAAAAATTGTCGCGCTTTGGTGGCCAAGGTTATTTAAAATGTTCCTGTAAAAAATCGAATATACAGTGTTCTACTAAAAGATGTGCCTATAAGAAGCATTCAGTGCTATGTTATTCTAGATGTCATGATTCCTCTTCTTGTCTGAAAAAAATTAAAAAATACTTGTAAAGAAATTAAGATCTCAACTTAGTTGATAAGAAATAAAGATATCTCAAAACTGTTGATTAGCTATAAAAGATTTTTAATGTTTGATTAGTTTTAATTGTATTGTTAATGTTTAAATTCCAAAAAATATGATCGTTTTAATTATAATTGAAATTACTTTAATACGTGTTAATGTCACAAAGTATTGTAACTAACTGCAGGATACATAAAGTTGATTTTTTAATAAAGATAAAACCAATATAATATTGTTTTATTTAATTATATATGGTAGATTTCTATTTCACTAAGCTTAATCAAGTAATATATTTATAACACTGAACTTAATCTAGTATATCACTATAATAAGTATATCACTAAACTTGTGACCGTTTTATAACTATATTCCTAGTGAGATAGTAATGAATCGCTTTCGTATAACTATGTTACGGTATATAATTATATCCCTAGGGATATAACTATATTACGGCTTTATCTATCTTACTGCGACATGTCCATCGACGAGCTAGTGCTATAAATATTATTATTCATTTAATTTTTCACTGGTGGTAGAGCTATTGTGAACGAGCTCGAGGAAGTGGCCACCACCGCCTTACCTTTATCTGCCGCCAAATAGCAGTACTTGTGCTGCTGTGTTCCGATTAGATGGTAATGGTATGTTCCTGTAATTACTGGCACATAGGCATAACAGCTAAGTCCTATAGTATGGCAACGTATCCACATAGAGATCAAGACAACTTATTATCTTGTTTTGAATTCTATGTGGATATCAATGGGCTGCAGTAGCCACTTAACATCTGGTGGACTGCATGCTTGTTTGCCATATGAGTTGCATAAAAAAAAGGAAGGGGATAGACCTGATCAATCAAGACCTAGTGTTTCCCGGGACATTGCGTTGGATATAGCGAAGTGGAAAGAGAAGACGAGAAAAATAGACTCCGACATCAGGGGGGCAATCGCTCTAATTTTGAACGTGTCTAACGTTGGAATGTAACGTGTTTCGTTGATGTTCCACGTTGGTTTGACTGATGCCACGCGTGCGATACGAAATGTGGATAATGTAACGTTTTTGTTTTGGTTTTATCGTTCAAAATAAGCGCGATTGCCCTCCAGATGGGCATAATAATTGCTTAGCAGAAACAGAAAGAGAGAGCAAATGCATTGTATATACTAAATACCTAAATGCATGTGGTAATGATCTCAGTACGTAGGTAATCGATACTGCACATTTGCAATGCACTGGTAATGCAAACTGATATACCTATGGTGGAAAATTTAAATAGTTCTTTTAGGGACGCAACTAGATTTTTTAACCCCTCAGCAAAAAAAGGTGTATTATAAGTTTTACGCCTATGTCTAATTGTCTATCTGTGACGGTATAGTTTCGAAAAGAATGGACGCGTACGGACACCGTTTTTTAGGGTTAAAAGGTAAAAAAAGAAACCCTTAAGATCACTCTTTTGTCCGTCTGTCCGCCTGTCTGTACTTTTAGAGGACTAGCTTAATCGGCACCAACTTCAAATAAGGTAAATAAATAAAATAGTGCTACCTATTGAACAAAATCGCGTACTGTACAACAGACATGATTTTTTTGCCGTTTTATAGATAATGGTACGGAACCCTTTGTGCGCGAGGCCGACTCGCACTTGGCCGGTTTTTTTTTAAATAGTAGGGTGGTTATTCGCTATGTCCCCGACGAAAAACCTGGGAGGGGGGGAGGGAGGGGGGGGGGGGGGGTTCAAATTTATTTTTATTACTTGTACCCCACTTTTCAGCCCCTCTGGTGTACAAAAAGCGGTTGCCTATACTGCTAGGTATACTTTACTAGGTATTTATAAAAAAAGATGTATTCTTGTTGTGTAGATACCTACAAATTTAATTCAAAATTTTAATTTACAAACAAAATACGCTTCAATTATTTTACTTATGAAAGACTTTAAATAAAGTCTAAAAGTTCTATGTTTGCATACATAGGTATTGTGTTTTTAATTTATAAGTTGATGTCAGAACTTAATTATCTACATTAGTTGCCTTAGAAGTAAGCGCGTGCTATTTGTAAAATTATTTATCTTGTGTAAATAAACACATTTTCTTTCTTTCTTTACCTATACTTATTCAGATTCGTTTCAAAAATGTATTTAGCTAGAACGTAGGCTAGTCAAATGTTATATTTGTTCAGTGCTACACGCAGAATATATATATCTATATTCTATCCTACCACTAATTATATTCTTATTAGTTTCTCTTATTTTCGTTCAAAAAAACTTTATGACACAGCCACGAAATTCTTTGCTGCTATTGGTTGTCAAAAGATAGCGAGGCGGGGTAACTGCTAGTCGCTGCATAGAAAATTCACCCTTAAGGTGGCAGAGCGGACTTTTTGCTGATAGTACATAATTGGGTAGGCACTTGATTTATCTAATAGTTTTGCACCTTCTATTTAGGGTTGCCAACTTGTTTTTAAAGTGATAACGTATTTCTGGCTCCAGGGGCTAGGAAATACAGTACCTACAGTCGCTGATAATAACTTATTTATAAATGTGAACACTTCAACATCATTTCAATAGTGTTTCAGTTTGTGGCTCCGTATTTTATAGGGAACATTGCATTTTGTTACTAGTGGTTAGAGAATACAATCCCGGGATCCCAAATCTCGGGATCCCGGGATCCCGACCGTTTTCTGGCCCCGAAAATCCCGGGACTGTACTTGGCTAATCTCGGGATTTTTGGGATTGCCACAAACAAGTCTAGTTTGTATTCCGTAGTCCGTTGCGCCTTGAAAATAACCTTGCCTAGATTATTTTAATACATTACGACAAAAAGCAACTCGTACAATACGTAGGTACCCACTATTTACTACACAGGTACAGTCCTAGTAATATGTTTGTCGTAGAACTTAGAAGGGACTTCCCCACTCGGAATACTTTAATACAATACTCTTAAGGTAATTCCCCAACGAACCAACAGGGGAATCACCCGATCATCTCATATCATAATATTGTTGCGGGTATTTCCCGTCGGGGATTCCCTGTACGAAAGTATAAATATGCAAATCAGGTTTTATTTTTTCATTTATTGTTCTGTCAGTGATGGGTTACGAAGGCTACGTCAGTGACGACGGGTTACGTAGGCTACGTCATTAAAATTTAAAAGTCAATTATCTGAAATTAAGTATTGCAAATGGCGGGAGACTTTGTTAAACATAAAAAAGACAGTGATACGACGTCAGTGTGGAGTTATTATTTAGTTGCGAAGGACGGGAATAGTGCTAAATGTAAGCAATGCCCAGCCATCCTCAAGACTTTGGGTGGATCAACTTAGGGATTACATACACATTTGTTATCAAAACATAACTTCAAGGTTATATCAGCTTCAACAAGTCAAGATTATGAAAATCTGAACACAGCACCGCCGCCAGCCAAGCGAAAGTTAGATGATTATTTTACTAAAAGTGCCGATGATAGCCTGGATGATATTTTGGCAAGAATGATTGCATTAGATGATTTCCATTCAGTGTATTCATAACCTCAGATGATTTGAGAAAATTGCTCTTAGCAAAATACACGGATTTACCAAAGTCAGCCGTCACTGTTCGAAAACGTGTTATGAATTACAGTGAAAAAATCAGAAAGCAAGTAACTGCAGAATTAAAACATTTGAAAAGTGCAGGTGAAAGATTTAGTCTTTCTTTCGACGAGTGGACTTCAACTTCCAATAAACGATACATGGCGGTCAACGTTCATTCATATAAAAAATTTTGGAACTTAGGACTTGTTCCTATTTACGATAGTATGACAGCTGAAAATTGTCTTCGTATATTGCAAGAGCGTCTAAGTAAATTTGACATTTCCTTAGAAACTGACATCGTGGCTATTGTAACCGATGGACCGAATGTTATGATAAAGGTGGGGCGGCTTGTTTGCACTAAACAACAACTGTGTCTCGCACATGGTATCAATTTGGCGGTCTGTGATGTGATTTATGAAAAACATAATAATTTGCAAGATAGCCCTACCTCAGATGATACTATAAATGAACCAGCTGTGACTGTTGATTATATGGACGACAGCGATGATGAAAACCATTTAGAAGACTTAGACTGTCCAGCATCAGGTTTAATCGTAATGTCACAAAATGATCTTGCGCCAGAACACGTACCAGAGTTGACACAATATGTAAATATTAATGAGCTGATAAAGAAAATCCGCAAAGTTGTAGTGTATTTCAAAAGATCTCCATTGAAAAATGAAACAGTGCTTCAAAAATATGTGAAAATTGAACATGGAAAAGAGTTCTCACTTCTTTTGGACTGTAAAACCAGGTGGAATAGTCTTTTAACAATGTTGGAGCGATTTTATCTTTTAAAAGCATGCATTCAAAAAGCTCTTATAGATCTCAATCATCCAATTCGTTTAGAAGATGTTGATTTTGAATTGGTAAATAAAATTGTTGATGTGCTGACCCCAATTAAATTGACAGTAGAAGCAATCTGTCAGCGAGATGCTAATTTATGCACAGCTGATGCCGCTTTGAAATTTCTTATAAAACAACTATCTAGCAAAAACTCAGCACTTGCCAAAAAAATTAAAACATCCTTAGTGGAACGTATAAAGCAACGACGAAGTGATGATTTAACTAGCGTGTTAAATTATTTACAAAATCCACGAATGGATGATGAAAATCAGTTATTATCGGATTTGGAATGGCACGACTTATTTCCAGTTCCGACACAGGCTTTAGTGAGGAAGCAAATAAAGAGTATTGTTAAAAGACTTAATAGTCGAGATAACACGGAAGAAAAAGCAAGGTCAGGATCACAAACAGATGATGAGCTAATGTCAGAAACCTCCCAACCCCAATTGACATTAAAGGAAAAGTTACAGCTGGAAATTTACAAGAGTATGAAATCCCCAGATCCTGAAGAACAAGTACAAAATGAATTGGGGTTGGCAAATAGTATTAGACGTGAAATGAGCCTGTTCGAAAATGGAGGAGTTTGTGGATATCACTTAGAAACAGCATATAAGTATATATTGTCTATTCCTACAACCAGCGTAGAAGCTGAACGAGCGTTTTCAGCTGCTGCTTATGTGGGCAATAAACTACGAAGCAGGCTCGGAAGTCAAAGATTGGATGCTTTGATATTTCGCCGATTATATTTTCTAAATTCTAAATAGTTATTTTGTGCTGTTTTTTAATTTCTTGCAAAAGTATAGTATTTTTTGGTTTGTGTTTTTTCTTTTCTTATTATTGTTCTGATTTGTGTTGTGCAAAGACATTAAAGATATTTTTTTTAATTACTCGTGTTTTTTTTTTTAGTCCAATTAGAAACCACATAGTCTAATCCCGGGATAGGCCCGGGATCCCGGGAAAAGGCTTCAAAAATCCCGTAAGTCCGTGATTGAAAAACATGCTCGGGATTGTATTCTCTACTAGTAGTTCCCGAAGTAAGATCTCGCGAGTCTCCCAAAACATAAAATAAAATTCTTAGGGCGACTCGCGCAACGATGCCTAAACGTATTTAGTGGCTAATAAAAAGTTGTCAAATCATACAAATATGTAAAATTTAAACTTGTTTAGTCGCTAAATACGTTTAGGTATCGTTGTGCAAGCTGGCCTTAGTTTTTGACTAATAAAATAGTACCATTATAATTACAGGTAACGGGAGTTCATGTTCAATATAACTATTTCTATTTCTTTATTTTCTCGATGACAGTTCTAATTTGATAGTTGTAGTGTTGTGACCAAATAAGTAATGATATCGAGTGACAGTGACGATTCATCAGATTTTGATTAAAATAAATAAATAAAGATTAGCTGTCGTTATAATTATTGCGTTTCATTGTCGAGTACCTACTTATCTTACAAGAGCTTCGAAAATTTTAAAGAAGTTGACATTATCAATCAATAATTAATACGTGTAACATCGTGTAATGAAATATAATATTAGTTAATAAATTTGTACAAAAGTATCCGGCAGTAGTATAGTTTCTTACATTTTGTAAAAAAATATCGGGTCTGTTATCGTGTTACGTTTATCGATAGTTCCATCCCTATCAGTTTCTCCGACTCTGGTATAACCTTGTACGTGCGTAAGCGTCATATTTTTATAAAATAATGCATACCTACATACTTAATGTAAAAAAGACGCTCGTTCAAGTTTTCACTGGAGCTGTCATCGTGAAAATAAAGAAATGGAAATACACTAGAGAGCAATAAAATCGCACATCCGCACATTTTTACTTAAAAGTTAAATTTTTTTTTATTTGGAGCTTACAGCAAATTAAAATCAAATTAAATTAAAGTGCATAATCTAGGCATTCGCAGAACTGATAAAGGGTTGACATTTACCTTTAAAAACAACTCATTAGCAACAAAACAATAGACCCCCTTATGTCGCTCGATCCAGGTAAGGCCGGCGGCGGGATTTATCGCAGGTATAAAAGAGTGCATATTGAGGGAATGGTCATCATTTGCATACCAACGTACAGTGTGAAAGGTTCTCTATTGATATTGGCTTCAAACGGAACACGAAAATGGATACTACACCAGAAGTAGCCGCTCAAGTGGTTGCCCTTGTTGAATCGGGGCTTAAGCAAAGTCAAGTGGCTCGACAATTGAGTTTGAGCCGATTTACCGTTCGGCGTGTATACCAGAGGTATCAAGAGACTGGTGGCTACCAACGGCGACAAGGATCGGGCCGTCCCCGTGCTACAACAGAGCGTGATAACCGCTTTCTTATAACGACATCTTTAAGAAATCGTCGTTTGAACGCAGTTCAACTGGGCCAACGACTTCAAGAAGTTCGTGAAGTAGAAGTTAGCCGGTGGACAGTCAGAAGACGATTGAGAGAAGGTGGCCTGACTGCACACAGGCCAGCAAATGGGCCGAAATTGACCCCAGCCCACCGAGAAGCCCGCCTTCAGTTCGCTCGAGACCATTTGAATTGGACCGAAGAGCAGTGGAGTGCAGTCCTGTTCTCTGATGAGTGCAGGATGTGCTTGCATGGCAACGACGGACGGGGGAAGGTGTATAGAAGATCGGGAGAGCGATTTGCCCAATGCTGCATAACAGAACGTGTCGCCTATGGCGGTGGATCAATCATGTTTTGGGGAGGCATGTCTATGGAAGCAAAAACCGAGCTTGCCTTCATCACCGGACCGAATACTGGTCGCCAATCAAGAGGATTGACTTCCATACGATACATTGAGGAAGTACTCGAGAGCCACGTCGTACCTTATGCTGGGTTTATCGGCGAAAACTTTCTGTTTATGCAAGATAATGCAAGACCGCATACTGCTGGCATAGTGATCGAGTACCTTCAAGAGGTGGATGTGACCGTTATGGAGTGGCCAGCTCGAAGCCCAGACCTCAATCCCATCGAACATCTATGGGACGAGCTGAAAAGAAGAGTTCGAGGCCGAGATGCTCCTCCATCGACTCTACAGGAGCTGCAACAGGCGATCGCAGAGGAATGGGAGGCTATTCCTCAAGACTTTATCAAAAGTCTAGTAACATCAATGAAAACACGGATGGAGTCAGTGATTCAGGCTAGGGGAGGGAACACTCGGTATTAATAACAAACTTTTAATTAATTTTATCTTTTAATTTCATAACTTTGACACCAATACTTGAATAAAAAATTTTTTACTAAACATGCATTTTTGTTATTGATCCACAAAAGCATTTTTATGTAATGATTGAAAGACAAATCAGATACCACTGGATAGGTATTAAAATAGACTATGAATCTGCATTACAGAAACATAATATTTTTTTTTTTTTTTTAGTTATGTCAAAAAATCATGAATGTGCGATTTTTTTGCTCTCAAGTTTAGTATAGTTACTCTTTGTTGGGGTAGAAATTGCAGTTATTCTGAATTTTAGATTTTTTTCCCTTTATTTGTGTTACTAAAGCTACACGCATACCAAATTTCAGCATTGTAGGGTCACTGGTGTAGCCTGTGAATATTGTCAAAGTTTAGTTCTTATTAAGGCTAATAATAATAACTTAAAAACTACAATGTTAAAACTAAAACTGGTGCGTCTTGGCCGGATAATCCCATTTTAGTTTTTAACCCCTCCCGAACCCCAATATCTCAACAACCCCCCCCCCCCCCCCCACATTTTTAGCTTATTCAGTCACACCAGAATTGTGCCATCACTACCTACCTATATACCAAATTTCACGATGATCGGATAACCGCTTCGAAAGTTATCCCCGGACAAATAAACATACATACGTACAAAGCCAATTTGCCCAAGTTGATTTAGAGATATCGCTTCGCTCGATCAAAAAAAAACGTAAATATGAATGTGTAACATCTAATCACCCCGCGCGCTCATTGGTCAAATCAAATAGCGCGCGCTTCCCCGGTTTCCTGGTTCACATTTCTGTCCCTTTTGCCAAGATCACTCCCACAAACTGAGAGGAAAGATGTTTTACATAAAAAAATGTTCCATAGACGTTTCGGTCAAAATAAAGTACATACATTTTGATATATGTATATTATAAAGAACAGTTGGCAACCCTACTTGTATTAAAGAGGTATGTAACCTACATGTTGTTGTCTACATTGTAAACGTACCTACTCGTTTTATGGTAACAGCATTTGTAAACAAAACGCGGTTAGAATAACGTTGAAAACTAATGCATTGAAGATCTAGCTGAATATTATTTTAGTTAAGTACCTAGGGCCATTTATTTAATTCCCACTATGTTATAAAATACACCCTATATATCTATCTATTACCCGTGCGCAAGAAGTTGGGACCTGAGCGCGGTGACGTCATATTGGCGTGTTTGTACCGCCCGCAAAAAAGCGAACATAACAGGCAGCCGCCCGCGGCTTCGTCTTTGTTTTTTTAACCTAATTTATTATGTTACTCAGGGAGGACGCTGCTTTTTATCTAATCTTTTTTACACTATTTGAATAAAATAAAAATACAATGTTTAAGTTTATACATTTATTTTATCTATTATTTACATTATCTCATCTTCGTCACTACTTAGTGGATTTATGCCTTCTAGAGGTTGTTCTTCGTCCTCAGTCTCACTATAATCACTTGACGAAGAGGTATCCGATAAATTTACAATTAATTGCGATTCATTCGCCTCTTGTAAGAGGTCATCGTCCCAATACTTTTGTCGAAGCCTGTCCACATGGTTGACTTCTTTTTTCCAGTCACTCTCACTTATGCTAGTAATTGCATCTCTCGTTAATTTTTCTATTTTTCGTAAATTAAACGTTTTTAGTTTTCAAAAAACTCTAACAGTTTTAGCACGAGGTTTCTTTCTCCGCTATGCAAAGGTTTACCCTTCATAATGATAACAAAAACACTTAACAAGAACTATAACAACAAAAACTACAACAACAAAACAAACTATAACAACAAAAACTACAACAACAAAACAATAACACAAACGAAAACTAAAAGAATTCCAGAGCGCGTCGTTACGTGACGTAGGCCAGTGCGAGACTAAAAACCCTAGTAAAAAATAGTTATGCGAACGGTACAATACGGGCGCCATCGGGGAAGTGCAGGGGAAGCGGTCGGGGAGTCGCATTCCTAGCAGGTCCCAAGTTATCGCGCACGAGTAATACATATGTACTTTAATGATTGTATTTTATGATTTCTTGCTAGTACAACATACATACACCTACATCCCGCATACATCTCCAGAGCGACCGATCT
Source organism: Philereme vetulata (assembly GCA_918857605.2). Lineage (NCBI taxonomy): Eukaryota > Metazoa > Arthropoda > Insecta > Lepidoptera > Geometridae > Philereme > Philereme vetulata. Next base: position 4,047,078 of record OU975484.1, read on the forward strand.
TCAGCCACTTTTATCAGATCATCTTTCCATTTAGTAAGGGACCCATCTGTTGCTAGACGCGCACTGTGGTTATATAGTAACCCCCTACCACCTGACTTCATTCCCCTTCAAGAACAGCTTCCATCAGGGCACGACCTGCCGTGGCTAGTGTGGAAGTCCTTAAATAGGCTTCGCACACAGGTTGATCGCTGCAGAGTCAATATGTGCAAATGGGGGATCCTGGTGGTGATCCTGCACAGTCGATGAAACACCTGCTAATGTGCCCTTCGTGTCCGAATACCTACACGATGGAAGACTTAAAAATACCTTCTCCTGATGCCATCAATGTAGCCAAGTAGGTAGGTACCTATCTAACACAATACATACCTACCTATAAGTAGAGCTACAGACACGCTAAGAAGAAGAAGGGGCCTATATTGAGGTGTGGACTGAAGATAAACTTATTATGCATATTACCTATCTTCGTCGCAGTAATATTGTAAAGTCAGAATAATTTTCAGAAATAACAACCTATTATTGTGTAAACAAGTGGTAATTTGATGATAAATTTTATTGAAGATTATGACCTTCTTGAGCTGGCAGAGCTGATGGCAGATTAGATGATAGAGAAGCTTGGGATTGAAATTGCTCCAACTCGTTCAAAATGTTACAATTTAGACGTAATTTATTTTCTGTATTGTTATGTATTCTAAAAGGAACATTAAAAAAACAACCAGCCTTGTTTCTTGCCTTTCTTTCCTGGCTTGGTCGCGAAGGAACAGGCAGTAAAATTGATGTTTCAAAGTGATCCTTGTGATTTTAATGAATAAAAGATTTTGACTTTGACTTTTTAGAGAAAGTAGATAAAACCAGAAGGCCATGCCATCACAACAATAAAGGAACAATCCACAGTGGTGGGTAGGGCATGTAATATCGGAAGGTTTTCAATTCCGGAACTGAGTTACGATACTGGATACTCAGTATCGGAATTCCGGAAGTGTTTCGAAACTGGAAAAATTATTTGGAATCTAGGAATAAGTTACCATTTATTATTAAGTTAGTAGTTCACGGTAGTTCACGGTCGCGTTCGTGTCTGTCTGTTTGTCTATGCGTCATGAGGCGTTAAAAAAAAGATAATAGTCAAAATATCGATAACGTAATAACGATATTAAAGCGTTTCAATTCCGGGATTGAAACATTGGAAAAATCTGTCCGAGATTCCGAAATTCGGAACGGTCGCGAAATTTCGAAATTCCAGAATACATGCCCTAGTGGTGGGTGACGAACATTTCACATTTCTACCGAATCTACATTAAAATACCTATGCAGTGTTACCTACAACTGATTACAGAAGAGCGAAATGTCCTAATACAGGTATTAAATACTTAAAAGGAAGGCTCTACTACTAGTTAAGCTATTGTAAGTACAAGTTAATAAAAACATTTGTATTTGTAAATGATCATCATACGAAAGGAATTCTTAGTTTTCTGTAATCAAGTTACGACATCGGAATCGTCAAGTTAGCGTTATCTATACTAATATTATAGTGAGAAAAGATTTGTTTGTTTGTATCGAATAGGCTCCGAAACTACTGGACCGATTTAAAAAATTCTTTCACTGTTGGGAAGCTACACTATCCCCGGGTGACATAGGCTACTTTTTACCCAACTGTACAGAAGGAGGGTAGGTAATGTTTTTATTGAAAAACTACGCGTGCGAAGCAGCGGATTGGTCAGCTCTAGTACTTTTATAAATCTTTGACTATGTGTGATCCGATCACTAATCATAATCGAGCATCAACTAACCTTATCTTTTTACCGTGTGCAGTCTAACTGGACTGTATTCCGATGTATGCTGAATGTAACGTCATGACAACTTGAACCATTTTTCTCCTTTTCGAATGTATGGGTTTTCAGTGGGTCGCAACTTCGCAAGTGTCGCAACTAATTAAATTTTTACACCTACTTTATTATCAGCAAAGTTAACCTTGACATTGAGTATAACAACGGTTGAATGTAATCCATTGAACACCAATTTCATTGAAATGACCTACTATAGAAATTTGAATTTAACTAGCTATAGATGAAGTACAGGAATTATCATTTAGATAAAACTACAGTTTTTTCAGTTTTGAGTTAAAAACTGAAAAAATCTTGAATTTTTCTAGGTTAAGTACCATTATAATTTGTTGTAAGAATAAAGAGTTAACTATCTTTTCAAAATATATATTTAAATCCACACCATATCTATCAATATCAGCCTCGGTAAAGCGCTTGAATATATAAATATCTACAAAAATAAAAACTGGTTAACAGGCTGTATCTCATGAACCATGATAGTTAGACAGTTGAAATTTTCACAGATGATGTAAGTATTTCTGTTGCCGCTGTAACAACAAATACTAGAAACAGAATAAAATAAATATTTTAGGGGGGCTCCCATACAACAAACGTGATTTTTTTGCTCGTTTTTACTCGATATTGATAACAGAACCAGGTAGACGCTTGCAATATTCACACAATATTTAGTTATATATTCACTTTAAAAATAAATAATTAAATTAAAATAAAACATATATTAAGAGGGGGGCTCCCATACAACAAACGTGATTTTTTTGCCCTTTTTATAGATAATGGCACGGAACCCTTCGTGCACGAGTCCGACTCGCACTTGGCCGGTTTTATTTTATGTTCCAAATTATCGGAATAAGGTTTTAGAAAAAAAATGGTAATGATGCCCGGAAAATTTGTGAATTCCGCAAAAACTGAGACAGCTTTTTCTATGACCATGAAGTATTATAGGGTCAGCTAGTTCTCAATAAAAATCTCATCCCAACATTGTATTCCGCAGCCCATTGCTAAATTTTCAAAGAGCTTTACATCTGTTCAAAATGTATTTCACAGTCCCCATCTGCCAACTGGCCTTGAAATTCCAATGAATGAATTGAATGGCACATGGGAACGAGATTTGTAAAGAACTCGTACAAAACGCTATGATTTGTAAAATATAACTAACATGTTTCTGCATGCGGCTTTGTACGCGTGGTTTGTCAATACCTTGTACCTATACCAATTACATTGAAATCGGTATTAAAAACGTAACAAACAGACAAATAGACAGAGTTACTTTGAAATGTATAAATAATAAATAAATACAATAAATATTGCTGGACATTTCACACAGTGCTATCTAGCCCCAAACTAAGCAGAGCTTGTACTATGGGAACCAGATAACTGTTAGAATACTTATATACTTTTTTTTGTAAATACTTATATATAATATAATATATAGAGAAACTACCAGACCCGGAACAAATATCTGTAGATCATGAAAACATTTGTTCCGCGGCGGGAATCGAACCCGCTACCTCCTGCGTCTCAACCGGCTATTCGCCCACTGCGCCACTGAGGTCCAATTTACTGCGAGTGCAGGTGATTAGTGCGAGTGCAGGTGATTAGTGCGAGTGCAGGTGTGTAGTGCGAGTAGTGTCCAATTCACTGCGAGTGCAGGTGATTAGTGCGAGTGTAGGTGTGTAGTGCGAGTAGTGTCCAATTTACTGCGAGTGCAAATACGAGTGTAGGTGTGTAGTGCGAGTAGTGTCCAATTCTTGTGACTCTGTTTAGTAAATTCAGCTGGCCGTTGACCAGCAAGTATGGACGAACATCGAGAAGCGCGCTTGCAATTGGAAGAAGCACTGAAAGAAGTACCTATTAAACGCAGTGGTGTCTGGTTCCGTATCTCGGGCTCCCTTAATTTTGTACCTATGGGCTTTACAATTGTAAAGGCATTCATGTTTTATATACTCCTGCACAAATTTATAGGTTGTGTCTTCGGTCCACTTTGCCATTTTGTACATCAACAAGCGTCCGACGCTACACACTAAACGCTAAACACTCCTGTCCAGACGTGTTTAGTGGCAGGCACTCTACGAGTGAGGGGAAAGGGAGGGCGCGCGGGACGTGGCTAATCGCAGCCCACTCGCAAAAAAATAGAACACGCTTCTATTCACTATACTACACAGCCAACTAATCACTTGCACTAGTCAGTCGCTGTCCACACCTAGTCACTAAGCACCTGCACTAATCACCTGCACTCACACTAATCAAAGTGTAAACCAGGCTTTAGTGTGGATTGTATTATCGCGTGTTTACCATACTTATAGATATTCTACTGATATAATATTCGCGAATTTATCTTATTCGTTTAAATTTCATATTAAATTGATCTGTTATTTCGGTTTTTTGCCTATTTAGCAATAATCTATAGGTTACAATCTTTTCTCCCTAAGACTAGTTGATCGTGCCAAGCGTGATCTCTAAATCAACATGGGAAAATCGGAGTTGTATGTATGTATGTATGTTCTGTGATTTTATTAGTCAAAGATTAAGGCCAGCTTGCACAGCGGTCCCTAAACGTATTTAGCGATTAAACATGTTTAAATTTTACGTAAGTACAGTGTGAACTCTATATAACGACACTCAAGGGACTGAGCATATTTTGACGTTATAGAGAGTTGTTAAATGGAGAGAAGTAAAATCTGTATTAGAAAAAGAAAACGTTTATTTCTGATTTGTCTTGAAACTTTTTCGTCAATACACAGTGATTTTCTCTTACTAGCCATGTTTACAATTTGAAAGTTTGTGAGCTACTAAGAATATGACAACGTATAGATAAAATCCATCACTTCTACTAACAACAGTCTGCAGCTACACGTGCAAGCAGTCCCATTTTTTTAAACAAAAGAACGGATTTCTTAGAAAGTTTGGTGTGTATGATGCCGACAGTCGAGTTTATTATGGTCTAGGATAATAAAACGACAAAAGGATATACACAGCTGCGCAGTTTTTACTAATTTGGCAACTTAAAAAGAACTTTTTATTACAAATTGTTTTCGTTATTGAGAGTGGGTGTAATGCTATACAGAGATTACCATTGTATGCAAGACAAGCTTAATCAACCAAAGCCGAGTGATTTCGACGCTTTAGAGAGTTTGTCGTTAAAACGAGTGACGTTACATGGAGTTTACACTTTATATTATTTGAAAACTCCTTTAAATCAATATTTAGCCACTAAATACGTTTAGGCTTCGTTGTGAGAGTTGCCCTAAGAATATTTTTTTTTGTGTTTTGCTTTTGGGAGACTCGCGAGATCTCAGTTCGGAGCGAACCACTAGTTATATAGAGGGAGGTATCAAAGATAACAGGAAAATGAGCATTCATCGGTGTGCAGTGTATTAAATATCATCATCATCGTATTAGCCATGAGACGTCTATAGATCTCCAGAGCGATCAATCTTTTGCGGCCTGCAATCAATGTTCCCCCCAACAACCATTATCAGGTCTTACGCTGCGGTATCCATTGCGTGGTCTTCACTCGAAATTCTTTCAGTCGCAACGCCGACAGTTCTTCGATCTGTGTGCCCTGCCACTTCAGCTCCAACACCGTCGATGATGATAGGCAATGATATCCAGCAGAGTAGACTGCCCGTACACCAGACATTGCTGTCAGAGGGATGCTCTCAAAAAACCCTGTTTAATATAAGTACCTAGGTACCTTTTGTGTTGTATCCTTGTATGAGCTACACAATTGCTTGAAATATTATTGTTTTACTTCAGCCAGCATGCTAATTCTTTGAGCTATATCAGTGACTTTGTCATCTCGTCATTTTGGTTGTTTTATTTTTATCTAAAACTAGTTGACCCGCCGAACTTCGTACCGCCTTGGCATGCGTGACGCGGGCTGCCAATGTACGTCGCCGGTACAATTGTCAATTGGCCATCATTAGCTGCATCTATGTATGACAAAATGAATTTTCTTCATAATTTTTTTTGAGTATATTTTTTCGATATTGTAATTGTTATTCTTCTATTCGGTGTAGAGAAAAATGCAACAAATCAAAAATCATCAAAATCGGTTCAGTCGTTCTTGAGTTATAATGGTGTAACTAACCCTACTTTGTTTTATTTATACAAGTAATATTTATTGTACCTATAGACAGATGAAGAGATAAGTGGTCAAGCTGTAGGCGCTATTCTATCAAACAAACTACTAGGTTCAAGCAGAAGAACAAGCATATGGTTTGCTTTTTAGAAGCTTTTTATTAACTTGCAATGTATGTATGTTTGTCCGGGGTGGAATCTTGCAACTGAATTTTAAATCAGTTATCTTTAACCGATTGAGCTGAAATTTGGTATACACGCTTATTTTGGATGATGATAATTCATGCTTAGCTATGTGACGTCATTCTATTTCCAATATGGCGGATCATCCAAGATGGCGGACTAGTTATTTTTTCTGCACTACCGCAGTATGGGTATCAAATCAAAGTGCTTGCTGAGGAGAATACGAAAACTAATACAACGTCCCATTAAATCCAAAATATGGGAGACCATCCAAGATGTTATACCATAAATCCAAAATGGCGGGACCTCCAAGATGGCGGAGGATGTTTTCTGAATTTTGACAAAATTGCCTTGGTCGACTTAATACTTTGACTTGTGTAATTTGGCGAGATAGGCGTCAACAACGGTTTACAACATAGATGTAAGATTTTTTCGCTACGCTAAAGATACATGAAGCGAGGGAGCGAGAAATCCTAATCAAGTTCAAACCACCCGAGAGAAAAAGAGACAGCGAATGAAGTACCACTATGTCATTGTTTTCGCGAGTAAGAGGCCATAGCGTCCCAGCGTTTTTTACGTGGCGGTGGAGTTTGTGTATTGAGAATATTAGATTTTTCAAATATGGTGTCGTGTTCTGTACCTGGACGTGAAGTTACAAGACGAAATAATCCGAACCAATACACTTTTCACAGGTAAATACGATTTTGTTATTGGAATTTTTCAAACCTTATTTTACGAAATATCGGTTAGTAATCGGCGCAAAAAGAGATTTCCCCAATAGTATCTTGTTTTACATTTATATATTTAAGTATATTTCGTGATTTTAAACAGAATTCGCGAAAAAAATGTGTAAAATAGTAATTTGTTTGGATACGCTAGTGCTTGACAAAGCGGTGACGTCACGGGTATCGATAAAACTTGAATCTTTGTTTAGTGATATACTATGATCCAAATACAAGTTATTTAGTCAATTTATGTTAAAATAGCCTATTAATTAAACTTTGGTTGAATATCTGATATTTTTTCTAGGTTTCCACGAAATTCAGCATTGTTTGAAAAATGGATGCGGACTGTAAACAGACCAGATTGGACTCCTAGTACGAACTCCACTATCTGTAGCAAACATTTTGACGGCAAATGTTTCATACAAAGAAAAAATCGCCGTGTACTAATGAAAGACTCGATACCTACATTATTTGTACCTGTTAGTATTATTCTTTTAACCTAACTCACTAGCTAATATTAAATAAATGAGAGCGTGTAACTATAATAAGTGGTGTACAATTTACACTATTTGTTTATAGATTCAACTGCCACGAAGGAGACCGGTGTCTTCGTATGTCAACAGGGACATTACACTTTCGCCAGAGGTAGTTACTCCATCACCGCTTGCTGAACCGACGCCTGGGCCCTCAAACCTAGTCTTGACTCCAAGGGAAAAAAAACTGATGGACCGTAATAAACGTCTAAAAAGAAAAAATTCAGAAAAAAACAGGGCTTTAAGAAATTTAAGGGAAAAAGCCAAAAGGATGACTAAACGAATTCTTACTTTACAAGAGGTTGTCAAAGAGTTAAATAACAGGCCAGGGCTTGAAAATCATCGCAATGATGTCGAGGTCGCGTGCGGCAATAATTTACTGCAAGAATTAGTAAATAGGGTAAATGGAAGAGCCACAGGAAAAATCAGTCGAACGGCTGAGTACGACGAAGACCTTAAGAAATTTGCTTTAACTGTACATTTTTACAGTCCTAGGAGCTATGTTTACATTAGAGATAAATTCGATCTATGTTTACCACATGTTAATTCTTTGCAAAAATGGTATTCTCGTTTAAATTGCGAGCCAGGGTTTACAAAAGAATCATTCAACACAATTTCAGAAATTGCTAAAAACAAACCGATTTACGTTAACCTGACATTTGATGAAATCAAAATAAGAGAAGAGACAGAATTTGTAGGTGAAAAACACTATGGGTACGTAAATGTAGGAAACGATTTGTGTGGTGACGAGATAGACATTACTAAAGAAGTCCTTGTTTTTATGGTAGTCGCTGTAAATGGCTACTGGAAATTGCCTGTTGGTTTTTTTCCGGCTAAAAGGTTAACAGCTAGTGAAAAATCAAGATTATTAAAAATATGTCTCGATTTATTAAACGATACAAATTGTGAAGTTTGTGCTATAACATTTGACGGCATCGCATCTAATCTTAATATGGCTCAATCACTTGGTGCATCTCTACTTAAGCCACCTTACAAACCGTATTTTATCTACAATGGCAGAAAGTACTATATTTTGTTTGATCCATGTCATTTAATCAAACTAATTAGGAATTGTTTTGCTAAACGCAAAATATTTTATGACAATTTGGGGCGTAAAATCGAATTCAGATTCGTGCAACATTTGCAGTCATTACAAAAAAGCGAAGGTCTTAATCTTGCAAATAGACTTTCAGCGCGACACATTGATTTCCGAACCCAAAAGATGAAAGTCAGACTGGCTGCTCAATTGCTAAGCAGGTCAGTGAGTGTTGCCATTGATGTTTGTAATAAGGATCTTTGTATTGGTGAGTTTCAGGGTACTGAGGCAACAGTGCAGTTTCTTCACCATGTAAATGATATTTTTGATATATTAAATTCAAGAAATTTGAATAACTATGGGTTTAAAAAGCCTCTTTGTTCGAGTAATAAATCTGATGTCTTTTGCGAAATAGATGAAGTTTACGAGTATTTTCAATCACTTAAATGTGAAGATGGTACATTTGTAATAAATACATAGAGACGTCTAGGTTTTTTGGGTTTTATAATCAACATTATTTCGCTGAAATGGATGTATGTCAGTTACATAGAAAAAGAACACTTAAAATTCCTTCCCGTGTATAAATTGTCGCAAGACCACTTGGAAACTTTTTTCAGCGCCATCAGGTCTAAAGGGGGATTTAATAACAACCCAACAGTAAAAAACTTTATTTCAGCGTATAAAAGATTGCTATGCCATACAGAAATAAAAATAAGCGAGAGTGGCAATTGCTTACAATTAGAAAAAATCGCAGTATTGTCTACTAGCACCACGTCGACAATAGATAAAATTAATAATAGTTCATCAAATTATAATACAATTTTCAAAGAATTGTTGCAGGGTGTTACTTAAAATGAAAAACTGGATTTCGACGATGAAGTAGTATTAATAGACAATACTGCTTCATTATCTCAAATGTCAATGATGATTGTTTCCTACGTGTCGGGATTTGTGGTAAAAAAGATAGCAAAAAAGATTAAATGTGATGTTTGCGCACAAATTGTAATGTCAACGTCCTCTGAAATATTGTACAATTCATTGATAGTCAAGAAAGACTATACAGAGACAAATAAAGGCTATCTCACATATCCATCTAATGACGTTATTACGTTATGTTGTAATGCTGAGAGATTATTCAGAGAAAACATGAAAAATACAATAATGACGCATCTCATTTTTGCTAAGTGTGTATTAAAAGTTCTACGTAACGTACAGTCGCTGTTTCATGACTTGCAAAATCATGTTTTAGATCAAGACCCCTTAGACAGTCATAGATATCTTATGAAAACTGTAATTGAAACTTATTTTGATCTCAGATTAAAGCATGAGAGCAAATTGTTAAAATTGGATAGGGAAACATCACGAACACACTTATACAATACTGTAATATTCTGAGGGCAATAAATAAAATAATTCAGAAGTATATAAAGTGTTTTAATTAACTGTATTATTTATTATATTCATGTATGAGCCTAAAAATAAAATTTCATTTCATAAATACCTGATTGAGAACCCGGTCTACCGTGTTATACAGAACTAATTTATCTTGCATTACATTAGTATAGCTTAACAAGGCTTAATTTTATTCTATGGGTTTGACTTATAAGATATGACTTAAAAAATAAATAAATAATGATTTATTTCAAGCTCGAGTGGCCTCGCTAGACAGAGGTACACCATATCCATTATCATCCGAATATATTAGTTCTGCATAACACGGCACGATAGACGTTATTTCTTCTGTACAAAAAGGCCTTCCAACGCAAAGAATCGATAATGTCAAATTTTATCGAGGACAACACTATTTTTAACACACAAATAGACATTAATCAACACATGTACAGATTTTTTTGCGTCATGTCTCCAAGCCGTCTATGTGTATCTTGTACTATCCTATATCTATGGATTGCAATCTATCTAGGAGAATGATAAAGCTATAAAGCCCAATATGGAAGGGGCCAAGACGCCTATACTTTGTGCTTACAAATAAAATTTTTGATAAAACCTCAATCAAAAATTCCTTCCACGGCTTCCACGGCGTGCCGTGCGTGCGTTTGGGCTTATTTGAATCTGCTTGCGGTTCTGATTATGAATTTTCCAACAAAAAAAAAATATCCTTAAACATTTTGTCTTCTTCGTAGGGTGTAAATAGTTCTAGTGACTCTAATTCCAGCACTAGGTCACTGTCATTCCCAAAACCTTCATCATATCAATGTACTGAATAGCATAGCACGTGACCTTGACTCATTCAGATCTGTCCACTGAAGCGAGGAATCGATGGCTACGGTAGAATGGAGTTCAATCAAGTGCCACCCACTTTGCTCACTTCATCAGTTAACAGTTTTAAAATTACTATAACCTTGTGCTTAGTAGAAGTTACCAGCCCCGGATCTAGAGAGGGGTGGGGGGGGGGGGCAAAAATATCAGGGGGCGCAACAAAATAAATAAGTTTGTGTATGCCATAATAAGCCTCAGCCGTGTATTAGTAGAAGCGGCACTCAGCGCTTACCACGGTTATGTTTCATCAGCCCTCGGTTATGGGTTAATTCTTTGGGGAAACTCGGTTGATGTCGAAAGAGCCTTTAAAACGCAAAAAAATGCGTAAGAGCTTTCTGTGATACATGGAGAGAGGATAGTTGCAGACCAATGTTTAAGAGGTTTAATATCACCATACAGGGAATATATATTATATATATACGAGTATATATAGTTAATGTTACATAAATAATTATTACTTAACGCGCCGGCGAACACTGACCGTAACTTCAATTCGGCCACGTCAAAAACTTCGGCCTGAATATCGCTATCCCTGTTTAGTGACGAAGTTTGGCCACGCAGAGCGACAGTGATAGCAATAGAACGATTCTAAATTTGATTAGATTTTAACCGTGTTCCGTAATACCAAAAATGATGACTGAAAACTTGTTGTATTTTACTCATTGTGTTGTTATTCTGTAACTAGACGATATAATCTATGTTCCCATGACGGGATACGTAAGATGCTGTTGTTTTTAATACGAAACAATTAGGTTGAAAATAGGTCTTTTATGACGTAAAAATATGCAGAATGCGATACGCTTTTATTTCATTTTAGATAAGTATTTTGATCTAATATATGGTTGGGAACCTAGATAAATACTATTTAAATTAAAATAATACCTTATTAAGATAGAAATATGCTCCAATTAGAAATGATCTTGGTAGTACGTGTTGTATGGGCGATTGTCCCTCCGGTGCCCCCTTAAGCTGATTTGTATAAATTTCTAATGATTAAGCATACATAAACATTATAACTAGTAAGTACCTATATGTAAACTAGCACCTATGTTTAAAATTGTTAATGACATCTTTTCTGGTTCGATTAAAAAGTTTTTTTTTTTATTATATATATTATGGAGGATGACACACATGCATGATAACAACGCAACAAAATACTGGTTATTATGTACATATACATATATATATATATATATGTTTATGAATTTATGATAAAACTACTTATATATATGTATTCTATGTATTTTATCAACCTATATAACTTTTTAAAAAATAAACCTTTTTTTGTTTTTACACGTAATTCGTTGTGTTCGTATTTTTTTTAGTTTATTTTAGACTGTCTATTTATAAATTCTTTTTTATATAAAATAAATCTGTTTTTGGCCGTATGCTACGCTTAGTATAAGTTTGTATCTTATATAATAAGGGCTGTGGATTTTGTTAAATAAATAAAATAAAATAATATAAAAAAATAAAAAAAAAATATTCTACCGTTACCATGCATGTACATCAGGGATGTATGGGTGTTTATCAGGTAATATCCTCAATATTTTGGAAAGCATTCTGAAGTTCTCACCAGGAGCACGAGGCACACACAGGTCATAGACTGTATGTGCCGCCGTGCCGGCTAGAACGTGCCTATTAATCATTCCATTACCATCTTCAACAAATTGCCGAATTCAATGACTTGCCTTTTCTATTATTTAAAAGAATACTTAAAATTTGATTAATGGATAACTGTTTGTTTTTATGACATGAATGAATATTTAAACTATAACGATTAATTTTGACATTATTATTATTATTGTATTTAGATAATTTGACATTTTTAATGTATAAGTTGTAATTTTGACATTATTATTATTATTGTATTTAGATAATTTGACATTTTTAATGTATAAGTTGTAATTTTGACATTATTATTATTATTGTATTTAGATAATTTGACATTTTTAATGTATAAGTTGTAATATTGACATTATTATTATATTTAGATAATTTGACATTTTTAATGTATAAGTTGTAATTTTGACATTATTATTATTATTGTATTTAGATAATTTGACATTTTTAATGTATAAGTTGTAATTTTGACATTATTATTATTATTGTATTTAGATAATTTGACATTTTTAATGTATAATTTGTAATTTTCACATTATTATTATTATTGTATTTAGATAATTTGACATTTTTAATGTATAAGTTGTAATTTTGACATTATTATTATTGTTTTTTGTATGAATTTGCCAGGTTTGAAATTATGTATTATCATTTTTTATATTTGTATTCAATTTTATCGTAGAGTTTGACATTTTTATTTTATAGTATTATTGTTTGTATCTTAGAACTTGGCACGCTTCGATGAAGCAGAGTGTAAATGAATCTTATTTTATAATTGACATACGAACATACACACGTACATACATTCATGCGAATAAACGATTATGAATTAGAATTACGAGTATAGGCGCTCATACAATTTAGAAGACTAGCTTAATCAGTACCAACCTCAAATAAGGTAAATAAATAAAATTGTGCTATTGAATAAAATAAGTATTTAAGGGGGGCTCCCACACAACAGACATGATTTTTTTTGTCGTTTTTATAGATAATGGTACGGAACCCTTCGTGCGCGAGTCCGACACGCACTTGGCCGGTCTTTGTTACTGTTATAATATAACTGATATGATTATCCTAAAACGTGACTGGTGATTTCTAAATAAATTACATTATACCTAATTCAATTTAACTAGTATGAATGTAGGTAAGTACCTCCTAAACTATACTATGTATTTTATTTTAATTCATCTGATTATTATTGTAATTAATTTAAAATTTAAAATTTATTATTATTATTATTAATATTTAAATTAACTTGTAAATTATTTTACCAATAAATGATTATTATTCTAGCTCATAGATGGGGCCATCCTTTCAGTTTAAACAGCTATAATCCTTTAAAAGTACTGGCACAAATGTGTATTTTAGGTATTAACACTTAGTATAATAGGTACTATTGGTTTTATTATAGTAGTTTCTATAAATATCGTAATAGGTAACATTTTATATTCGTTGGAGGTAGCAACACTTCATAATTTATTAACGGTCTATCCGTTTGGGAGCTACTATGCCACAGACAAACAGACACCCAAACAGACAGACAGACACCCGAACAGACAGACAGACACCCAAACAGACTGACATACACCCAAATATACAGACAAGAAAGAAGAAAGAAAAAACATTTATTTGTGACGGTACAAAACATACACAGCACACAAGTAAGATACACACAATATAACAATATAATACACACAAAAACAGCAATACCCAACAAATGTGTGTCTCACAATTACCTATATATAAATGACCGACGTCACAAAAAGGAGTCCAACTCAGCATTTGTTGTGCTTTTGGCACAACGCTGATCTTCCGTTGGAGCCATTTAAAAGTAGGATGTCACGGATGACTGCCCGCACAGTACCACAATTACAAAAAATATTAATATATAGATAAATATAAGTTGCACACTAAGAAAAAAAAAATAAATAAAAAGTATTAAAAAGTAGCTAAGGATATTAAGTTATAAAATGTTAAAGAACAAAAATTGAGAGGATTGGGGGGAACTAGGCGGGAAAGTGCATTAATCAGTCCCACTGCTAAGCAAAGGCCAATCTGCTAAGTAATCAGGATGGCAGAAGAGAGGAACAATATTATAAAGGAGTGGATAAAATGGGAAAACTACAATATGGAAATATCGTTTCTAAGGCGTTCGTCAGACCTTTGGAGATCAAAGAGGAACAATCTCAGTTTAGCTCTGAAACCATGGACGCTACGCAACTCCCGAATCGGCGGTGCAATATTGTTCCAGCATTTAGTTGCAGCATAGCAGAAACTGCCTCTGAATGCTGCTGTGTGATGCCGCTGGATGGCTAGCTGTTTCGAGCACTTTCGTAGCGTCCTAGTCTGAGAAACCCAACTTAGTCTATCGTACAGGTATTTCGGCGTTTGGTATTTAAGTAGGTACACTAAAAAGCAGACACACACACAAACAGACAGACACAAAGACACACAGACAGGCGTCAAACTTATGTTAACAAAATTACATATAAATGTACACTTGGCTACTGGTTTCCGAATCCATCGTTCAGCAAAAATATTTATAAGCTACGCCGATGTCATCAATATCAGAGATTAACAACAGAAACGTATTGTACTAAGAGCACAGTTATCCCTATCAACTGTTTACAAAAAGAAATTGTCTATCAAAAATGCAGTACTGTGCCTGGCACAGTCACAGATGTGAATATTATTATTTGTTTTCCAACGATTCACTTCACCTTCTTATCTAAAGGAGCGTTTCGAGTTTCTGTATCAGGGACACTCTCAAACCCTTTGTTCTTCCGAAGCTCTACAGCTTCGAACTCCCATCCATAGTTCACAATTTTATGGTGACTCCTTTACAGTACAAGCTGTGCGACTGTGGAACGCCTTACCTTTGTCTGTAAGGTCGTCCCAATCTCTTCCTATTTTCAAAGTCAAGGTATACAACCATTTCTTTCGTTGTCTCGTAACTGCTAGTTAGTGTTTATGTTATTTATCCTCTTTATGTAGTGTAGTTTATTTATTCTTATATTATTTGTATGTATTTAAGTTTATGTTTATTAGTATAATTAATAGGTATATTTTATTTTGTGGGTTCTGTTTATGTCTGTAGGTACTCTTACACCGCCGTCTTTTGATTTTGTTTATCCTGTCCATACAAAGGTTGTCTGGAAGAGATCGCTTTTAGCGATAAGACCGCCCATTGTACCTTTATTTATTGTCTATTTCCATTATTGTATTTTATTTGGTGTGCAATAAAGAGTATTTCATTCATTCATTCATTTGATTCATACATAATTTATGGAAATTCATGTCGAAAGAGAGCTGTTCTGTCAACAAGCGTGGACTGTGCTACTGCATTGACGTCATCGTGGTATGGGAAGCTATTTCCGTTCCTCCCTTTATGTGATAAAATATGATATGCCCACTACGTTTTGAGTCAGTGCAATAAATTTGGGGTCCATATCAATCAACAATAATTCAGTATTGGAGGATTAAATTAATGGTCAGCTCTACGAAAGGTAGAATACTGATTCTGATGTTTATGTGTCAAAGTTTGCGCTTTGCTTAAAACTGTAAGCAACTGTTTATTTTTATTGTTCTATTTTAATATTATAAAGAGGGAAAGATTTGAATTTGTGTGTGTGTGTGTATGTTTCATCATCATCATCATCATATCAGCCGTAGGACGTTCACTGCTGGACAAAGGCCTCCCTCATTGATCTCCAGGATCTGCGGTTGGAAGCGGCCTGCATCCAACGCCGACCTACGGTTCTTACCAAGTCGTCTGCCCATCTTGTGGGTGGACGTCCTACGCTGCGCTTGCCGGTCCGTGGCCTCCACTCGAGAACCTTTCAGCCCCATCGGCCATCTGTTCTGCGCGCTATATGGCCTGTCCATTGCCACTTCAACGTGCTAATCCGTCGGGCTATGTCGGTGACTTGAGTTCTCCTACGTATCTCCTCACTTCTGATTCGATCCCGTAGAGAAACCCCGAGCATAGCCTAGTGTATGTAATGTAGAGTGTATGTTTGTAATGAATAAACTCAAAAACTACTCGGCCGATTTCAAAAATTCTTTCAGTATTGGAAAGCTACATTCACGCTGAGTGACATAGGCTATATTTATTGCTAGAAAAGATTAGGGATCCTTACTAAAACTTAAGTAACGTAACCCAAGGTGTAAAAAAGTGCCCTAAAACGTCTTTCTTCGCATGCGCTGCGGAAACTATTGATGATAGAACAAAAGTATGTTCTACAATATTAAAGAACATATCAATATCTACAAAAAACTTCGTAATATTATAAAGAGGAAAGATTTGTTTGTTTGTTTGTTTGTATAGAATAAGCTCCGAAACTTCTGGACCGATTTAGTCCTAGCTACACAATATCCAGGTGACACAGGCTACTTTTTACCCAACTGCGGAGAAGAAGGTTAATGTTTTTAGTAAAAAACTACGCGTGCGAAACTGCGGATTGGTCAGCTAGTAAACCTATTAATCTGATCCCTGTGTCGAAGGACATTTTCACAGATTAGAATAGAATAGAATAATTCTTTATTGTACACCAGGAATACTTAAAAACACTCATTTATGTTAAATATAGTACAATGGGCGGCCTTATTGCTGAAAGCGATTTCTTCCAGGCAACTTTCTGATGGAAAGTTAAGAGCGATGCAGTAACGGACAGCGGTGCACAGAGTATATTTACAAATGAAAGAAATAAAAAATATACCTAATAAAAACTGTATTTATAATCCTAATACATAAATAAATAGCTAACGATAGACTAATATATACAAAACTAATAACCTAAACCATTATTCTTACAAATCTAATAAAACGGGGACAATGAAATTAAAACAAATAATATATATATAAATAGGTAACTCAAATGACAAGAAAGCTAGGCATTTAGGTAATGCTGCTTTAATCTCAGCTAAAAGAGTGCTGTGAAGGAGCCCGTCCAATTTCCACAGGCAAAGTATTCCACAGACACACTGTTTCGACAGTGAATGATTTTCCATAGAAGGAACTAGAATGTACCGGTGTTTTGAGGGATAAGTTTTCCGATGACATGAGAGAAAAAGTATTGGAAGAATGGAGATAAGCAAACTTTTCTTTAAGATAGCAAGGGGAGAAAGGATTGAATAGAATAGAACAGACTAGGTGACCTAAATGATGTTTTTAAGACAAAACGGGTCTTTTCGCGCACAGATTTATATCAAAATAATAATTTTGAATAACCTCGACGTTTCGGACAAGTTACATCGGCTGTGGTCACTGACCATGAGTATAGTTCGCGAAAATTTCAAAAGTTCGACCTAAATGATGTTATGATTGTGAAGTATATCGTGTAAATCTTAGTGTAAAGTGGAGTAGGTACTTTCTCACATTCTGTGAATCGGGGATAGTCTTTTTAGAAAGTAGGGCTATGATACCACATGTTTCATATTCTGCAAACATCTGACGCACTGTCGAAGCGAGGCAGTCCCAACATCGTCTTAAGTCCTCCCTTTCCAACAGAGTCCTGTGTGTGACCCAACTTTAGGATTTCCAGTATCTTGGATATCAGGAACTAGCAGTATATGCCTACCATGTCACCACTTCTAGTCACTAATACTCAATACCTATTCATTCTAGGTAACAAATATTTGAGGAAAGGTTAGATCAATGTTCAGTCTCGTCTAGACAATTTTTAATGTTGTCACATTAGTTAAACTTTGCTGGATCCTTAAACCATTTACAGCTAACTACGTTCCATTAAAATGTTCTAGAAACTTTTCTAATGTTCCGTGAATTAGATGAGACATGGATATGTATAAATACACCGATTATCTAGTTGTTTCGTCTACTCTGGGGTCACTGAATCGACGTTTACATCTCCAGTAAACGTAAATTCAGTGATCCCATTCCAATCATGGCCGTCTATCGTTGACGATGCGGTTTTTATTGGTTAGCCTGCCAAAAGCCAGGATTATAACATTAGTTATTATTTATAGCATCTTGTAGTAGTTAAGTTAGTTTTTTTATATTTATTTATTTACATTAGTTTCAAAAGAGATAGTCTTATGCCCAGCGGTGGATCAATACGGTCTAAAAATGATGATGGTTCCAAGAGAATTTCTGAGTGGGGTAAGTGTTTGGAGTTTTTATATAAAGTTTTTTTGACGTGTTCAATAACATTAGGATGTAGGAAATGATTTGTTTCTTCGCTCTTAGAATCGCAAAAGGGCGTGCCCAAAATCTTTATTTTGGAAAGGGCGTCTTTATCACTCACTTTGTACAATTTGAGATGTTTACCATCCAGTCCCTAAACGTGCGAGACGGACTAATTTAAACGCGAGCGCAAACCAAATAAAATTGCGTAAAATAGTTATTTATAGAAAATCAAAACACATTAGCACTTGCGTCATATAAATATCAACAACTATGCTTAGTTTATTGAATAACCCGTAGTAATAATTTACGTTTTGTAGTAGTAATTGTTGTATATATAATCTCAGTTTTTATAGTTACTATAGAGAACATCTAAAAGAATCGTGTTTATGCTTTACATAGTTCTTAGCAAGGGGCATAGCGGATCACTGGGCAACGATGCTGCAGATGAACTAGCTAAACGAGGATCGGAAACCACGGCTATAGGCTCACATACATTCCTCCCTCTACCTTTCACACAACTACGAACATGGACACGACATCATACTGTAAACCTACACAACGAACGTTGGGCACAGATCATGAACTGCAGACAGTCGAGGGCGGCTCTGCCGGCCGTCTCGCCACGACTGACACGACGACTGCTCAACCTTCAGAGACTGGACCTTCGAATCATCGTGGGGACCCTTACAGGACATTGTCCCCTCAACAAACACCACTACATCATGGGAGTAACAGACAGCCCACTCTGCAGGGGATGTCTCACCGAAGAAGAATCAGCAGCCCACGTAGTCCTGGAATGCGTGGGGGTAACAGCACAACGCGCAGAAATCCTAGACAATACAAGGTCACTCCGTGAAGCCTGCGAAGACCCCAGGAAACTTCTGCGCTTCTGGTCGGAGTTAGGCTGGCTGGCAACTCTCTCACGCATAATGGACCACTTAAGAGTTCAAATGCGGAAAAGGGAGTCCACCAACATAACATAACATAATTATTGATTAAAACGGGTATTTGTCGCGTATGTACCTTTTTTATTTGTTATCCCGACGTTTCGGCTGTGTTGCAACAGTCATGGGGCTGACTGGAGTACTTGGAGCTACCGCCGGGAAGTGCGGGTAGCTGCAGCATCTACCCTCACTTGGTCTTCAGAATTAGAAATGTCCTCGTTCATATTACGACACACTACACTAACCGTATCTACGCACTGAGTCGACCGATTACGACGCGCACACCTAGCAATCACCGGGTTCCAAGACGCTGAGAGTCTATAGCCATCTTCCCGATTGAAATTTGGAAATTTCTTGATTTCAATCGCTTCACGAACTATTCTCTTGTAATAACGGCGTTCACTAGAGAGAACCTTAGGATCATGAAGTTCAATCCAATGATTCGGTCCCGAGTCTACCAGATGCTCTGCTATCGCCGACTTGTTTACCTAGCGATTTTTGACAGCTGCGATATGCTCTTTGACACGCTCGGCAATGGTACGTTTGGTTTGCCCGATGTAAGAGCGGCCACAGCTACAGTCTATCTTATAAACACCAGGCATCTGCAGAGGTATAACATCCTTTGGAGTCCGTAAATGCTTGGCCATCTTTGAAAGAGGAGTGAAGACCGACTTGATTGAAAACCCTTTCAACACATTTCCAATTTTATCCGTCACCCCTTTCACGTATGGCAAAAACGTTGGCTTTCTACAGACCTCCGTTGGTTTTTCTCTGTTTGTGCGTCTTGGCTGCCGTCTATTTACATATCCGTTGAATTTTAGAACCTCCTGAACATGGGCCAGCTCACTCTCCAGATGTTCAAGGTCACAGAGAGCGTAAGCTCTGTTTGTTAACGATGAAACAACAGATTGCAAATGGCGAGGATGGTGGTGTGACGCAGCGTTCAAATAGCGGTCAGTGTGTGTTGGCTTTCTGTAAACAGAGTGCGCTAGACGGCCATCTGATTTCACCATAACTTTGACATCGAGAAAAGCTAATATCCTATTATCCTCCATTTCATAAGTGAACCGCATATTCGGGTGAATGGAGTTTAGGTATACAGTAAATTGTTCAACTTCTCGTTTACTCCCCTTCATTATGCAAAAGACATCATCCACGTATCTCTTCCATAACTTTATACCATGAGCTGTAAGATCTAATTTAGTTTCAAAATGCTCCATCCAGATATTAGCCAAAACTGGTGCCACCGGGCTACCCATGGCCACTCCATCAATCTGGAGGTAATGTTGCCCATGATATAAAAAGAAGTTCCCATCTAAACAGTGTTCAAGGAGAACAATGTACTGGTCAGGCAGTTCGTGATCCTTTAGCTTCTTTCGTATAACATCCAGGCAGTCTTTTGTTGGAACGTTGGTAAAGAGCGCTTCCACATCGAAACTCACCAATATGTCGTCTGGTTCCAATTTTAAACTCCCCAGTATGTCTACAAAATAGCGCGAGTCCTTTACAAAAGATGTCGTCTTTCCCACCAAAGGCTGCAAAATTGAAGTAACATGCTTTGCCAAATAATAGATAGGCGAATCAATCTGGCTCACAATGGGACGAAGAGGCACATTACTCTTATGCACCTTAGGTAAACCATACAACGTTGGTGACTGCACTATAGTAGGTCTATGTAGACGGTTATAAACATCTTCTGTAAAAAGATCCTTGTATTCCGAAATCAGATTTCTAATACGCTTTGTCACTCTGGCAGTTGGGTTGTAAGGTACTTGCTTATACACCTTATCATCACATAACAAACTCCTCATTTTTTCATCATAGTCAGTGGAATTAATCACTACAGTGGCGTTACCCTTATCGCCCTTACCGACGGTAGCTCCAAGTACTCCAGTCAGCCCGAGACCATGACTGTTGCAACACAGCCGAAACGTCGGGATAACAAATAAAAAAGGTACATACGCGATAAATACCCGTTTTAATCAATAATTATGTACAGTGATCGCGAAATTTAGAAAAATACTATAACATAACATAGTTCTTAGCTCAAATCCTCAACTTTTACATATATTTATTACATGGAAAATGATGCAGTATTAGGTACTGATAAAAATATAAAATCACTAGAAGCTATCTGATGCAGTACACTCAATCGCTTATTGTATTTCACAATGAAATAATAGGTAGTAATTACATAGGTACAAATTCATGATCTAGTTATGAAGCCGTAAAAAATGCTGGTGATCTGGTTACCGTATTCTAGAACCGATACTAAACTAGATCAGAGACTCGAGCATAATTTTTCAGTCACATCACATCTATAGGTAGTCATAAAATCAAATCTGTCATAAAATCAATGCTTGAGTGATCCACTCGTAATTTGATCTCCAGAATAGGTACTGATTAAAATAAATAAGATAAGCAAAGAAACGAAACCTTGCTGGTAATCGATGGTGTCATCACATTCACATTGTACAGAGGGTCGTAAACGTATGTAACCGATTTGCAGTTATCTATGATGCAGAACACCATTTAATAGCAAGAAGTTACCTGGTCTACCGTTTTTATAGCAAGTGCCTTTGCATTAGTCTTTGTTTGAGATACTGGTTATCTCTTGGCCATGCTATTTTGGGACAGCTTGAGACCAATATTGAAAGGATTCAAGGAATTGTTTCTTAGGATATTAAACATCGTTTGAGGACCCTAGACTAAGATTCTTTGGTTATATTGACTTCTCCTCCTCAGCAGAACTGGCTCTTTGTTGAGGGTTTATTGATCTTCATTTGGAGCGGTCGATTGCATGATATATCAATCACTAAAGTGTTTTGTTCACTGGTATTTCTAGTTCCTACGAGATCTGGTGAGACAGAACTCGGGGCAGCGTCCCATTGGCCTTCACCCCTCTAGTTTACCTCTCAAAATAAGTCTCTCGATATTATTGCTAGCTCATAATAAATGAGACACTGCTTTATATTATGGCTAGATAGCGCTGTGTGAAATGTCCAGGTATATATTTTTTTTAAGAATTCTTGGCGATGGGGGATGTTAATTTTTAATAATAAAAAAAGAACTAGTTCCTACTAGCGTATATAACAGATGGGAGTGTCTGTAGTTGCGCCGCCAAAAATATGGTTTATAGCCAAAATCTTAAAGACACAATATCAAAATTTGACTAAAACAATCTCAGTTCGTCGGTTAAACAAACACAAATGAGATTTTTTTGATTTTAAGTTTCTCGGAAATTAATGTTGACACGGCAATTGACATTTAGACAACTTACGTTCGTATAATCAGCATACATAACTCATATTCCCGACGTAATCACAGTGTATTTACTCATGATGTCTCCATTAACCTTCGCATGAACTGAAGACTCAGACTTGTGTAAGTAGTTTTGATTTTAATATAATTTATTGTGAATTTATGACTGATGTACAGATACTTAGTATTGGTACACACGGCTACACATCAAGCTATAAAATTCCAGTATAAGCTGACCTCTCATTCTACGAAAAGCCTACACAATGCGAGGTCAGCTTATACTGGAAATGTATAGCTTGATGTGTAGCCGTGTGTACTATATTAGTGCTAATACCAAATACTATTTGTACTTACTAAATAAGTGAATTCATTCGTAGCATGAGACTGAGAAAGAGGCTACTCGCAAAGACTTCAGTTTATCCGTGCTCATGGCGCATGCAACTGCGTCGGAATAACAGAATACTCAAAAACTCACAAATCATGGTAAATCATGAAAATCATGCTAGTTTCAATATTAATACCATATAGTTTGGGGTACAGGGTAACCTGTAAGCGTTGCCGGACGTCCCGATTTTGGCGGGACGTACTGATTTTTAAATCATGGACATGCTCAGTTCCGCTTTTCGGGGATACCTTGACCGTGCGTGCAGCGTGCTGAGAAAGATTTACTGATACGCGCAATAGACGCGGGAAACGCACTTTTTCTTTTTCTATTACAGATTTTTCTTCTCTCCATTTAAAGACAATTCTCTATAACGTCAAAATATGCACCGTCCCTTGAGTGTCGTTATATATAAATACGAGTTTACGCTGTGTTTAAAAACTTCTGGTTATATACCTATATACGGTTTTTTTACTATGTCCCGTTTTCGACGAAAGAATCCCGCTTTTTTCACTCAAAAAGTTTCAATATCCCGACTTCCCGAAATCCCCGAATTCAGGAAATCCCGAAAAAAATAAGGCAACGCTGGCTGTACCCAAATTCTCGTAATTATCATCATTATCCGCCATAGCGTGGGCCACTGATGGGTACATTATAGAAATCTCCTTAGTTTTTCTTTTATTTTAAATTTAGTCAACGTTTGGTCGCATTACGAAGTACCTAACTTATGTAGCATCGTCTTGAAAACCAACGTTTGAGGAGTGAAACGCTAATTTCCAAGTCACTAGCAAGGATTGTCAAATGAATTGGTCAACGAGTGGATATACCCTAACCTTGTTACCACAAAAAAGTTAAACAACTGTTTAACGTGTGTTTTAAAAATTCCTTGTCAATTTTAACATAATAATTTTTTAAACACGCGGTAAACAGTGTTTATTTTTTTGTGGTGATCTTTATGATGCTGATTTAAAATTATTCCGAAGGACACCTACAGGACAGGGTTTTTTTATTTTTCAATGACATAGCCGTTGGTGTGATTATTTATTGTTCAAAACAATTTGAGACAGCGACCTAATTTAAGAATCCTTTCTTGAAATTCAACAATATATCTATAGGTAGGTACAGATCAGTTACCGTATATGTGTCTTCATTGAGTCATCGCAGCTAAGGTTACGTCTTCATGGGCGGATAAATATGTTTTCCATGACGTTTATGTCCGTGGGGGAGCCAGCAGAAGGGGGCAGTCGGAACACGGAACTTCTTGCAGGAAGGCGTAATGGCTTCCTCAGACGCGTGTGAAAAAGAGAACCTTGTGGCTTAAGAGTTGTGGTCCGTTCATTATCTAATTAGAATTTGCTCTGACTTCACTATGCTAGCACAGAATAGTAGGTACAGAAGTTATGCAGCACACATAGACGACCGCTTACGAGGATCTCTGATCAAGTTGGTCTAACGCTAGCCGCGAGTGCCGCGCTCTGACGTTAATAATTTTTTATGCCATACCTACTAGCTGACCAATCCGCAGCTTCGCACACGTAGTTTTTCAATAAAAACATTACCCTCCTTCTGCGCAGTTGGGTAAAAAGTAGCTTATGTCCCGGGGATAGTGTAGCTTCCCAACAGTGTAAGAATTTTTTAAATCGGTCCAGTAGTTTCGGAATTCAATACAAACAAACAAATCTTTCCTCTTTATAATATTAGTATAGAAGGTCTAAAAATTATTCTTTGGATAGTGAATAATATCTACCTTACCCTCCTTACCTTACCTATTACCCTCCTTCTGCGCAATTGGGTAAAAAGTAGCCAATGTAACCCGGGGATAGTGTAGCTTCCCAACAGTGAAAGATTTTTTTTCAATACAAATAAACAAACAAACAAATCTTTCCTGTGTTTAATATTACTATAGAAGAAGAATTATTCTTTGGATAGTGAAAAGTACCTATTACCCGTGCGCGATAAGTTGGGACCTGAGCGCGGTGACGTCATATTGGCGTGTTTGTACCGCCCGCAAAAAAGCGAACATAACAAGCAGCCGCCCGCGGCTTCGTCTTTGTTTTTTTTAACCTAATTTATTATGTTACTCAGGGAGGACGCTGCTTTTTATCTAATCTTTTTTACACTATTTGAATGAAATAAAAATACAATGTTTAAGTTCATACATTTATTTTATCTATTATTTACATTATCTCATCTTCGTCACTACTTAGTGGATTGATGCCTTCTAGAGGTTGTTCTTCGTCCTCAGTCTCACTATAATCACTTGATGAAGAGGTATCCGATAAATTTACAACATTTACTATAACAACAAAAACTACAACAACAAAACAATAACACAAACGAAAACTAAAAGAAATTCCAGAGAACGTCGTTACGTGACGTGGGCCAGTACGAGACTAAAAACCCTAGTAACAAAATAGTGATGCGAACGGTACAATACGGGCGCCATCGGGGAAGTGCAGGGGAAGCGGTCGGGGAGTCGCATTCCTAGCAGGTCCCAAGTTATCGCGCACGAGTAATACTTATATTATGACTATGTACCAGTATTTTTGTGTGTGTGTATGTTTGTAACGAATAAACGCAAAAACTACGGGCCCGATTTCAAAAATTCTTTCACTATTAGAATGCTACTTTATCCCGAAGTAACATAAGCTACTTTTTACCCGACTGCGCAGAAAGAGGGTAATGTTTTATTGACAAACCATGCGTGCGAAGCCGGAGGCAGGTCAGCTAGTCTATACTAATATTATAAAGAGGAAAGATTTGTATTTTTATGTGTATGTTTGTAATGAATAAACTCAAAAACTACTTCACCGATTTCAAAAATTATTTCACCATTGGAAAGCTACATTCACGCTGAGTAACATAGGCTATATTTATGGCTAGAAAAGATTAGGGATTTTTACTAAAACTTAAGTAACGTAACCCAAGGTGTAAAAAAGTGCCCTAAAACGTCTTTCGTTGCATGCGCTGCGGAAACTAATGATGATAGAATAATAGTATGTTCTACAATATTAAAGAACATATCAATATCTACAAAAAACTTCGTTATATTATAAAACAAACAAACAAATATTTCTTCTTTATTTGTATCATTTAATAATTATCTGAAATAAATGATAAAATACGAAGGAAATATAAGGAGAAATATTTGTTTGTTTGTATTGAAGCTCAGAGTCGCTCAACGAGCTATGGAGAGGGCTATGCTCGGGGTTTCTCTACGGGATCGAATCAGAAATGAGGAGATACGTAGGAGAACTCAAGTCACCGACATAGCCCGACGGATTAGCACGTTGAAGTGGCAATGGGCAGGCCATATAGCGCGCAGAACAGATGGCCGATGGGGCCGAAAGGTTCTCGAGTGGAGGCCACGGACCGGCAAGCGCAGCGTAGGACGTCCACCCACAAGATGGGCAGACGACTTGGTAAGAACCGCAGGTCGGCGTTGGATGCAGGCCGCTTCCAACCGCAGTTCCTGGAGATCAATGAGGGAGGCCTTTGTCCAGCAGTGGACGTCCTACGGCTGATATGATGATGATGATGATGATTGAATAGGCTCTAACTACTGGAGCGATTTAAAAAATACTTTCACTGTTGGGAAGCTACACTATCTCCGGGTGACACACGCTACTTTTTACCCAACTGCGGAAAAGGAGGGTAATGTTTTTATTAAAAAACTACGCGTGCGAAACTGCGGCACCTGTACAAACAGCTAGTAACAAATAAAGAAATTAGTATTTTTACTTGTAGTATCGTGTAGACTTAGTTCAGAGTCTACCTTACGTCACAGACAGTGACATTTATATTAACGTGCGACAAAAACATTATTTTGAGCATCAAGCGATGCGCCCGCAGTTATTTTCAGGCGCCTACTTACTATGCACTAACCTGTGCTACCTTTACGGATATAGCATGGCTAACGTCACTGAAACTTAAATCGCAATACTAAACTTTATTGGTTCGAATTTGCGGTTTGTATTGCAATGGTTAGTAAATAGGTTAGTAGGAAGCTGGTGTTTTATAATATTACATTTAGGTTAGAAATGTAACTAAAGCGGGTATTTTGCCCTGCAACATTGTAGCAATGCCCGATGTGTTTACAAATATCATTTAATCTATTAACTAAGTCAGTAAAAGTTTGCTCGAGTTTGACCATTTGATAAATCATCACCTCAGTTCGTCTGCACTCACTGTTGGTTAAGGCCTCCTCTTTATCACACCATTCTTTCCGGTCCCTTGCGAGTCTCATCCATTGACACCCAGCTACGCTTACGTCTTTCGACCATCGGGCGGGTGGTCTGCCTCTTGGTCAACTCTTGCCCACCACTCTGTAATCCCCAGTATAGTCACTAAGAACTAGTAGACAATTTCGAAATATTATAAGATTTTCTACTTGCTACCATCAAAAATACCTCCTACGGCTCTACCGCAGAAAACTAATATAATAGGTACTTTGTTACAACAGAGGGTCAATGCCCCCTTTGTTTAAAATGTTGCTACCATAATTCGCGCAAATCCAACACCGTTAGGGAGATATACTTAGGACTAAACTCATATCTAGTCACGTTTGTTTCATATTTATGACGACCTCCGTGACGCAGTGGGCTGAGACGCAGGAGGTAGCGGGTTCAATTCCCGCCGCGGAACAATTTTTTCCATGATCTACATATATTTCTTATAATAAAAGTATGTATTTGCAAAAAAAAGTATATATAAGTATTCTATCAGTTATCTGGCTCCAATAGTACAAGCTCTGTTTAGTTTGGGGCTAGATAGCGCTGTGTGAAATGTCCAGCAATATTTATTTATATATTTATTTATGCTTTTCTTTATAGTGTGACCATCTTTATAGTGCTGTGCACTCCCTGAGGTATGCGCGCGGCGAGACGGGGGGGAGAATCGGCTGCTGCGCTCTGTCAGTTCGCCGTCAACGCTCGTGGCGGCAGGTAGTGTTATTTGTATCGGACTGTCTATGTCAGACGCACATGAGATAAATATTCAAAGATGGGTCGTGCGTTATCTCGTGATATGAAATGGAAGATGAAGTTGAAACAGAATCTATGTCAGAATAACTTTCGTTAGAATATATAATTGTTTGTAAATATAAAAAATGTTCAATAAAACAAGTCCTTTGAATTATAAGTTTAGTTCTTATTTATCACCTGCATATTTTTAATAAAATATGAGTATATTTAAGTTACATTTTAATCAACTAAGTAAGTATAATATATTACAGATAGATAGCCTCCGACCATCGTCCCGCCACAAGTCTTGCCTTAGAAAAGCAAACTGATATCGTAAGATATGTCCGACATGTATTGATCTCATGTGAACTCATGCAGTTTTTTCTTTGCCTCCCACCTCGCCGCGCATACCTCAGGGAGTGCACAGCACTAATGGTCACACTATAGTTATAAGTATGTATTTTCAAAAAATTATGTATATAATGTATTATATCAGTTATCTGGTACCCACAGCTATGCTTAATTTTGGGGCTGTGTGAAATGCCCAGCATTATTTGTTATTTATATTAAGATACAATCTCTATTATTTTAATTAGTTTTTCCTTCTTCCCCAGCGATCGTGCTGACATTCTACGCGATATTCTACGCGGTGCTGGCGGCCATGTTTTCGGCTTGCATGGCGGGTCTCTTCTACACGCTGGACGAGAACAAACCAGCTTTTACACTCAGTAGTTCACTTATCGGTAAGCATGAAAAATCTTATCAGAAAAGAAGGGTTTTTTTATACTTTATAGGTTTGCGTTTGACCACGATCTCGCCTGCTGGTAAAGGCGGTATCAGACGGTTCACTTTTCGTTCATTTTTGTCTTTCATTCGGCATCTTTCACTCGAAATGATTTGTCTGAACCCTAAATGAAACAAGAGTGCCGAATGAATTCATTAATGAACCGATCCGACGATGTTAGATTTTATCATTCGGCATCTTTCACTCCAACTGCGAATGAACGAAAAATGAACGGTCTGCACACAGAGAGAACGTTCACTCGGATTCGGCCATTTTGTCTTGAGCTCGGTAGCAGACGCACGTCCAGTTGCGTCACGGAAAATTGGCGCCAAAATGGTGTTCAAGTGGAATGATCAAAGTACGCTGCTGTTTTTGGAACATTTTAAGAATTATCAATGTTTATGGAACCACAAACTTCCAAAAGAATCGCCAGTAGAAAGATATCTCAGTACAATTTGAAGTTTTGTTCGGTTAGGTATACTATCTCTCATTAAAGTATTTTGTTTCGTTATTGACGGAGCAATAAGCAGTAAAAGTTCTTCAAATTTAGATTCGTCCATTCGCAAATGATTGCGATACGATTCAGAATCTTCATCAGCTAGTTCTCTCAACAGTGTATTCGAAGCTCCAAACATATTTCTTCTTTCAATCCATGGCCGCACCCACCAACGTCGACGTTTTCTATGCTTCTTTTTTACTAACTTTTGGATTAAATGATCACAAATTAAACGGATTCCGAGACGCACGACTTCACCCGATGACATATTTAAAGTAAGTAACAGATGAACGTTCTTTTCTTTGTCATTCGCAGTAAGTCGTGTGAACATGGAATGAAAGAAAAATGAAGCATGCATTCGTGTGAATGTTCACTCGAGTGAACCGTCTGATACCGCCTTAAGATCACACAGAAGAAACCTATTCACTCGCGACTTGAAGACACCGAGGTTATAGGTAGTTATCAGAAAACACAGACTCCGGCAAGGCATTCCACTCTTTAGCGGTGCGCATAATAAAGTTCGATGAGAACCACTTTGTGCGAATGGGAATGGGGTATTTCAACCATATAGCGGTGGCGCACCGCGGAGCGTCTGGTTGTCTGGTGATAGAATTTGTACACAAACGAAAGTCACTAACATAGCCCGAAAGATTAGCAAGCTGAAGTGACAGTGGGGGGGGGGGGGGGGGGGGCACATAGCTTGTAAAACTGACGGCCATTGGGGCAGAAAGGTTCTCGAGTGGAAACCACGCCCTGGAAAGGGGAGCGTAGGACTGTCCTCCACTAGACGGAAAGACGACTTAATACAGGTTGCCGGGAGCCGTTGGGTGCAAGCCGCATAAGGTCGATCACTAGAAATGTATGAGGGAGGCTTATGTTTAGCAGTGGGCTTGCTATTGCTGATATGATGAAGCATGACTGAGGTTAATTTGAACATGGTTTATATAACGTGTGATAGAAAGTTTGATGTGTTTTGGTGATGATGCGGCAGCATTAGCGCCATCACGCTTTCGTAAGTGCATCGTCCCAGGCACTTACGAAAGCTGTCTAAGCTCTAACAAGCTAGTTTCGTCGGCTCAACTGAAAACAATCAGTTTTTTTGGTTATTATTTTTATTATTATCAGCCCGTAGAGTCCCACTGCAGGGCAAAGGCCTTCCTTCCCTCATTCCACGAATCCCGGTTGTTGGCTAATTGGGGCCACTCTTTCTGGAATGCATCCAGTTCATCCCTCCATCTCCGCCTGATGGGTCTACCACGAGGCCGCCGCTGCCTTTTTTTGGTTAGTCAGGTTTATTCACAAATGCATTTTTAGGGTTCCGTACCGTCTGTCCGTCTGTCTGGCCGTCTGTCACCAGGCTGTATCTCATGAACAGTGATAAAACAAACGTGTTTTTTTTGCTCGTTTTAGCTCGAGATACTCAATATTGATAACGGCAACAGGTAGACGCTTGAAATATTCACAGAATATTTAGTTATATATTCCCTTTAAAATAAATAATTAAAATAAGTATTTAAGGGGGGCTCCCATACAACCAACGTGGATTTTTTTGCCGTTTTTTATAGATATTGCTACGGAACCCTTCGTACGCGAGTCCGACTCGCACTTGGCTGGTTTTATTTTAACGCATATGTTTCACTTGTAACCACAACAGCTCGTAATGTCCCAGCGTTCGACTTTACATTATCGACTTTATGCAGTATCCTACCTATTAGGAATCTGCTTTTGAATAGTGTACTTAAACCCCATTCAAATCTAATGCTCAGATGAAGATGATCTTCAAGCATACCTGATGATTACTAATCTAACTAGTAGACCATAAAAATCCCAGTGACACGAGCAACGATCTCTCATTTATAATTTACTAGCTGCCGCCCGCGGCTTTCCACACCTTATTTCCATCCCACGGCAACTGATTTATGGGATGAAAAGTGGCATATTCAAGGCCACCATCCACGTAGGTAGGTATGTTTCAAGTTTTACCTAAATCGGTTCAGTAGTTTTGGCGTTAGAGAGGAACAAACATTCAAATATTATGACGTTCCCTTGTTAATACATCTATGAAAATGTGATGTTGTTCACAAAAATATTAATTTGTTTAAAATAGCGATAATCATAATTTTAATACTAGAAATAGAGATAAACTCGCTGTTGCCACTTCTAGACTCCATAAAGTTAGTAAATCGTTAACGGGCAAGGTGTTCGCTTTTATAACAAACTCCCAAGTGACGTATAAAAATTGACAATTACCAAATTTAAAAACGCAATTAAACAAAACCTTTATAAAAAAGGCTACTATAAAATATCGAATTATTTAGATGATAGAGAAGCTTGGGATTGAAATTGCTCCAACTCGTTCAAAATTTTACAATTTAGACGTAATTTATTTCCTGTATTGTTATGTATTCTAAAAGGATCATTAAGAAACAACCAGCCTTGTTTCTTGCCTTTCTTTCCTGGCTTGGTCGCGAAGGAACAGGCAGTAAAATTGACGTTTCAAAGTGATCCTTGTGATTTTAATGAATAAAAAGATTTTGACTTCACATACAAACATCAAAATTTTCGCATTTATATTATTAGTGGAACTATGAGTGAATTCGAAGAAGATTTTCTCATGTGTTTGAGTTGTGAATTCGTAAGTTCATACGTTTTCGTTCAGGGCTAATCATCTGTACACGAAAATAACATTCCCTTTCCCACTGCCCTTCCAAACATTATCTGTGTCATAAACATGCTATGAAGGAAGTTAGTGATAAATACGCTAGGTAGTTATATCCGGCTGTTAATTAACTAGTGTATTTACCATGTTTAATATAACAAGTTCAAACCGTTGCGGCCGTGACTTTGTTGACCTAAGTATTTGTATTTTATTGTCCAATGTACAAATAATACAGCCAAGTTATACACGGTGGACTATTTGTACTAAAAACGGGATATTTACCATGTTTGTTTTTTTTGTTTTTAATAGAAGCGTTTTACCTACCAATAAAACTCATATTAATTTACTTATCTTATTCGAAGCTTATTTAATTTGAGAGAGGAACTACGTTTCCCGCCTAGCTATTGCTTTGACTTCCGGTACTATTCCTGTCTTTGTCTATCCCCACCGCAGTGGCGCGCGTTCCGAGCGGCGCCATCTTTATACTTCATTGGATCGAAAAGTGGTCGAAAATCACCAGGCAGAGTTAACAATTAAACTTGTAGACACACAAGCTGACGGGTGTCCTGTGGTCACTGCCGCCTATAAACTCCTGCAGCACTCGTGGTACAGCAGTCGCGTTGCCTAGCACTTAATACCCTATTTACACCTCTCTTGTGAGTTTTTGAGTAAATCATGGTAAATATCCCGGTTTTGGTACAAATAGTGTTCATAACTATGATAGATAAGTACAGGGTGAAATTGAAAAAAAGATTACTGTGATAAATTTGTAAATTTTAAATATTTTCAAAACATAAAACTGATAGCAGTCGGTAAGGTAGTTTATGTGGTATATTTTCAAAAACCTAAAATGTATGTATGTATATTAGAACAATGTGGTCCTGTAACAAATATTTGCTGGATAACATTTTGTCCCATAGCGGGAATCGAATAATCGAACCTTTAGCATCTCAACTGGCTAATCTCCCACGGCAGTGCAAGTACGGAACTTAACAATAGACGAATTGACCTCGTCAAAATCCCTCGACTAAGTCAGGCGCGAATTTCGAGAAATTCGCAAAATTCATAGAGGTCGTTAAAATTATCAAAGTTATGTATTATGTGGGTATTAAATACTTTATTTTAAAAATTTATCCAAAAACGAACGGAAATAAGATAAAAGGGCCTGATAATCATTAGCCAGTTTTGATTTTACTCTATTGAACAATAAGTGGGCGAGCTGCATTCACATAAACTCTAAACCGGTTTCAAATGTAAATATTTAACTGAGTAGTTGCCTACACGTGGTAGAATATTCATAACGCGCCATGTCGCACCGGGTGGTACTCTTTTGTATATATTGCACGTCTATAACACTCACCATTATATACCTGGAGATAGTGACACAAAATGTCAGATCATTTGTACCAGTATGGGCGACCCTTCAAGGGTCCAAGAGTCCAGGGGGTTAATAGGTCTTCCGAAACACTTCAACACTTTTTTGTAGTCCGTTTACGAAATATAAGCTTCCGAGTGGCCATTTTCGTCTTGTCTTGTAATAGTGTTATCCCTTGTGTGTGGTTCGATTGAATAGTCGGTTTAGTTAGTACAGTCAACGTTAAGTTAATCAACAATTACTAATTTCGCAGAGACGAACATTTAAATTGTGAGTATTTTTAAGTCAAAATAAAAATATTTTTTATTCATTAAAATCACAAGGTCACACACATTAAATCTCTTTGAAACATCAATTTTATTGCATGTAATGTGGAGGAAGGAGGGAAGAAAGTCATAAGACTACGAGTAGAAGCTTGTGTATATAAATCAAGTGAACATTTTTGTCAGACAATTTTTGGTAATCACAGAAATATTTGGTTTAAATCTCAATTTGTTATTCAGTTTATGTCGCTGACCGTCCGACTGATAGATGGTTAAAGTGGTTATTGAACTCAAATTATTTTTTGTTTTTCAAACTAATTAATTATTGATAACGTTTGCAGACAATACTCCAATGCCCTTGTGTTTCACCTACTTTATAACATTTTATTTTTGTAACAACAGATACAGTTAACACATAAAGTTCTACGTTACGTAACATTTAAACGTTAATGTTTACGTGTACGTATTATTTTAGCAGTTTTTTACCCGACTTCGGCAAGAAAAAGGTTTATGATATAATCTCTATAATTATACCTACATAGGACAAATTACATTGGTACCTACCTACATAGTATCAATATTAGATTGTGACCGGGATTGTGACTGTTTAATTTTTACACGACTATGCAAAATGATAAATTTAAAAAAAAAATACCAAATTTATCGGTCGATTTACAAATAAATAGATGATGAAACAGCTCTTACTAAAGTGAAACTACATACAAATCAATAAAGGAGCTTCGACTGAATTGTTGATTGTTGAACAACAGATTTTAATGGGCTATCATATTACTAGATCGAAGAAGCACGCTTTCCTACTTAGGTTGGTAGTTATGGTTTTTATTACGTTGGTATTTCACGTGAAAAGTATCCAGTAGTTCTGTGCTTTGTACTAACCGGATTATTGACACGAAAAGTATCAGAAGCTCTATGCTTTGTACTAACCGGACTATTGACACGAAAAGTATCAGAAGCTCTGTGCTTTGTACTAACCGGACTATTGACACGAAAAGTATCAGAAGCTCTATGCTTTGTACTAACCGGACTATTGACATGAAAAGTATCAGAAGCTATGTGCTTGTACCAACCGGACTATTGACACTAAAAGTATCAGAAGCTCTATGCTTTGTACTAACCGGACTGTTGACACGAAAAGTATCAGAAGCTCTGTGCTTTGTACTAACCGGACTATTGACATGAAAAGTATCAGAAGCTATGTGCTTGTACCAACCGGACTATTGACACTAAAAGTATCAGAAGCTCTATGCTTTGTACTAACCGGACTGTTGACACGAAAAGTATCAGAAGCTCTGTGCTTTGTACTAACCGGACTATTGACACGAAAAGTATCAGAAGCTCTATGCTTTGTACTAACCGGACTATTGACATGAAAAGTATCAGAAGCTATGTGCTTGTACCAACCGGACTATTGACACTAAAAGTATCAGAAGCTCTATGCTTTGTACTAACCGGACTGTTGACACGAAAAGTATCAGAAGCTCTGTGCTTTGTACTAACCGGACTATTGACATGAAAAGTATCAGAAGCTATGTGCTTGTACCAACCGGACTATTGACACTAAAAGTATCAGAAGCTCTGTGCTTTCTACTAACCGGACTATTGACACGAAAAGTATCAGAAGCTCTGTGCTTTGTACTAACCGGACTATTGACACTAAAAGTATCAGAAGCTCTATGCTTTGTACTAACCGGACTGTTGACACGAAAAGTATCAGAAGCTCTGTGCTTTGTACTAACCGGACTATTGACACAAAAAGTATTAGAAGCTATGTGCTTTGTACCAACCGGACTATTTAAACGAAAAGTATCAGAAGCTCTGTGCTTTCTACTAACCGGACTATTGACATGAAAAGTATCAGAAGCTATGTGCTTGTACCAACCGGACTATTGACACGAAAAGTATCAGAAGCTCTGTGCTTTGTACTAAGCGGATTATTGACACGAAAAGTATCAGAAGCTCTGTGCTTTCTACTAACCGGACTATTGACACGAAAAGTATCAGAAGCTCTGTGCTTTGTACTAACCGGACTATTGACACGAAAAGTATCAGAAGCTCTGTGCTTTGTACTAACCGGACTATTGACACAAAAAGTATTAGAAGCTATGTGCTTTGTACCAACCGGACTATTTAAACGAAAAGTATCAGAAGCTCTGTGCTTTGTACTAACCGGACTATTGACACGAAATGTATCAGAAGCTCTATGCTTTGTACCAACCGGACTATTGACACGAAAATCATCAGAAGCTCTGTGTTTTGTACTAACCGGACTATTGACACGAAAAGTATTAGAAGCTATGTGCTTTGGACCAACCGGACTATTGACACGAAAAGTATCAGAAGCTCTGTGCTTTGTACTAAGCGGATTATTGACAAGAAAAGTATCAGAAGCTCTGTGCTTTGTACTAAGCGGATTATTGACAAGAAAAGTATCAGAAGCTCTGTGCTTTGTACTAACCGGACTATTGACACGAAAAGTATCAGAAGCTCTGTGCTTTGTACTAACCGGACTATTGACACAAAAAGTATTAGAAGCTATGTGCTTTGTACCAACCGGACTATTTAAACGAAAAGTATCAGAAGCTCTGTGCTTTGTACTAACCGGACTATTGACACGAAATGTATCAGAAGCTCTATGCTTTGTACCAACCGGACTATTGACACGAAAATCATCAGAAGCTCTGTGCTTTGTACTAACCGGACTATTGACACGAAAAGTATTAGAAGCTATGTGCTTTGGACCAACCGGACTATTGACACGAAAAGTATCAGAAGCTCTGTGCTTTGTACTAAGCGGATTATTGACAAGAAAAGTATCAGATGCTCTGTGCTCTGTACTAACCGGACTATTGACACGAAAAGTATCAGAAGCTCTGTGCTTTGTACTAACCGGACTATTGACACAAAAAGTATTAGAAGCTATGTGCTTTGTACCAACCGGACTATTTAAACGAAAAGTATCAGAAGCTCTGTGCTTTGTACTAACCGGACTATTGACACGAAATGTATCAGAAGCTCTATGCTTTGTACCAACCGGACTATTGACACGAAAATCATCAGAAGCTCTGTGCTTTGTACCAACCGGACTATTGACACGAAAAGTATTAGAAGCTCTGTGCTTTGCGCTAACCGGACTATTGACAGCATAGTATTAGTAGCTCGGTGCTTTGTACTAACTGAACTATTGAAAACAAAAATTATCAGTAATTTGGACAACCGGACTATTAACCAAACTACTCACACTAGATGTAATTTTCGACCATTCTACGGAGGAATTTCAGATGGAATATTGAAGTAACAAAGATTAAACGTTGCATTTCAGGTGACAATCCCGGTGTATCGTACCGCCCGTTCCCGGAGGACGGGTTCGTCCTGTGGTATCACGTGAGCAACGTCACCGACTCCCATCCCATTGTTACTCAGCTGGATGATTTCTTACAGCGTAAGTTCATTTCAAAACTATTAACTCTATCGACGTCATCATCATCATCCTTTATCTACATTACGTAGGGTCGGGACAATAAGTTAACATACCTATCAAATAAGTTAACATAATTCCAACATAAAAATACTAAATATAGATTTATTTTACCTATAGGTATTTTAATTTTTACAGTTATAAGAAACACTTACGGAAAATTCTAAGGCGCTTTGAGTCGTAATCTGAATCATCTCACTAATTTCGACCCTGATGAGACAAGAGCCTGTAGCACAATTGGCAGTGCATGCTCGTATCAAGAGGAAGGTTGAGGGTTCAAGTCCCGTCCGGCATGAATGTTATTGAGATGGTTCTAAAAATCTTTATTAAAAAAGTTTTATTAAGTAGTTCCTAGTGTGATTCTTTACTTAAAAATAAACAAATGTGAAGAAGAAAAGGTAGTAAGTCTAAAGTGGTATAAATTGGACGATAGCTGAGCTCTGAGTTGGTTGATCAGAGGTTTGCAACAGGCGTTGCGAGATCATTGTTGTTAAACGTCTGCTTTTTTAGTGATGTTTAGCAGTAGGTATTGATTTAAAAAACGCCTCTTCCAATTGTAAAACTTTTCTGAAAACCGTAATCTTGAGGTGGATAATGTCCACCTCAAGATTACGGTTTTCAGAAAAGTTTTTTTACGTTTTAGATTTTCTCTATTGTTTTAACTAGTTGGTAGGATAGCTTAGGGTAGGTTGGCTGGAAGAAAATGTGTAAGTTTATAATGCCAATGATACATTTCATGTGCAAAAAGATTGAAATACATAAATAAATATAAATACACTTCTCATCAAAAAAATCGAAACAATACTGCAAGTACACACGGCTACAAATCAAGCTATAGCCTCGCGTTGTGTAGGCTTTTCGTAGAATGAGAGGTCACCTTATACTAGACTGTATAGCTTGATGGTTAGCCGTGTGTACCATTCAGGTGGCATTTTTATAAAAAAGAGGATAGATATCAATAAAAAAAAATACGCCAATAAATAGCTGGCAGTTTAGTCTACACAATGCTGTCGCACAATTCCAAATTTGAATTAAAATTTTCCAATTTTCATACTTAGATGAACGTAGAGATTGTTTTGAATGTGTATTCCGAATTTCTGCATTTAATCGCATTTTGTTTTCATAAAATATCGTTTTTTTTAACTGAGCTCTGAGCTGAGCTGAGCGTGATTGGTAACTAAGTTCTGTGACATCCTACCAAAGAGATTTTTTCCTAATAAATATGGATACCTCGCCCACGAAAGCCGCCCAAGTTGTAGCGTTGCTGGATCCAGGGCGTAGTGAGCGTGTTGTGGCTGCACGATTGCATCTTAGCCTCTCTGCTGTCAATAGAGTGTATCAGCGTTATCGGGAGACTGGTATCTTTACTCGCCGTCCAGGATCTGGTAGATATTGAGTCACGTCTGAGCAAGATGACCGGTATATTGTGTCAGTTTCTCTAAGAAATCGTCACTTTAACTCTATTCAACAACAGCAGCTGCTCCGTGAGGTTCAAGGATTGACTGTGAGCGAGTCTACCCTTAGAAGAAGATTGGTGGAGCGTGGCCTGAAACCTCATAAACCAGCTAATGGTCCAAAATTGACGGTAGACCACCGAAGAACGCGCCTTAACTTTGCACGTGAGCATTTAAATTGGTCATACCTTCAATGCAGCAAAGTTCTCTTTTTTGACGAGAGTAAGACCATTATAATAAAACAACTACAAAAAATTTTAAAAGAATAATAAGTTTTAAGTTTTAATACCTAAGTTAATTCATTCCTATTTACAAATTCAAAACACAATAAAATCATGTAATGTATTACTCGTGCGCGATAACTTGGGACCTGCTAGGAATGCGACTCCCCGACCGCTTCCCCTGCACTTCCCCGATGGCGCCCGTATTGTACCGTTCGCATCACTATTTTTTACTAGGTTTTTTAGTCTCGTACTGGCCTACGTCACGTAACGACGCGCTCTGGAATTATTTTAGTTTTCGTTTGTGTTATTGTTTTGTTGTTGTAGTTTTTGTTGTTATAGTTTGTGTCATTGTTTTGTTGTTGTAGTTTTTGTTGTTATAGTTCTTGTTAAGTGTTTTTGTTATCATTATGAAGGGTAAACCTTTGCATAGCGGAGAAAGAAACCTCGTGCTAAAAGTGTTAGAGTTTTTTCAGACAATTTTTTTAGACAGGCTTCGACAAAAGTATTGGGACGATGAATCACAAGAGACGAATGAATCGCAATTAATTGTAAATTTATCGGATACCTCTTCGTCAAGTGATTATAGTGAGACTGAGGACGAAGAACAACCACTAGAAGGCATAAATCCACTAAGTAGTAACGAAGATGAGATAATGTAAATAATAGATAAAATAAATGTATAAACTTAAACATTGCATTTTTATTTTATTTAATAGTGTAAAAAAGATTAGATAAAAAGCAGCGTCCTCCCTGAGTAACCTAATAAATTAGGTTAAAAAAACAAAGACGAAGCCGCGGGCGGCTGCTTGTTATGTTCGCTTTTTTGCGGGCGGTACAAACACGCCAATATGACGTCACCGCGCTCAGGTCCCAACTTATCGCGCACAGGTAATACCTATCAACTACTTAACTAATTTTTTTATTTTGTACATTGTTGTACCAATGTTCATTATTAAAAAAAAGATTTAAAATTAGATTAAAGATAATAATATCATATTTTTTTATTTATAAAATGTTTACAGGGATACAGGTCATACAGGTAAGTACAAGAACGATTCACAGATTAACCTGGGATAAGCTGTATTTAAAAATTCGTACAGTTCCAACAAACATGTCCGCTCCCTTGCTCTTGGCGGACTATACTGTTCAGAGGCGCATTAATACCGAGATTGGATTTAGAAGAGCTTGGCTGTAAAGGATTAAATCACGAGATCCTGGGCAACCTAGAAGGGGCAGATAAATTTAGGGCAGCAAGTGTTTCGATTTTTTTGATGAGAAGTGTATGTTGCTGGACACAGCGCCATTTATCCCCAAACTAAGCAGAGCTTGTACTATGGGAACCAGTTATCTATAATTCTTATATACCTTTTGTAAAGTCATACTTTTCATATATAGAAAAACATGCAGACCCGGAACAAATATCTGTAGATAATACAAACATTTGTTCCATATGCGGCAATCGAACCCGCTACCACCTGCGTCTCAACCTAAGGTCTTCAGAAAGAAGGGAGGGGGGGGGGGGGGGGGTGTTGTCCAGCAGTCGGCGTGAATGGCTAAAATAGAATTGAATATTCGGTGGTACCTTATCGTAGGCACACCTAAACTCCAAACACAGCGGATATGTACCTAATTACTAGATCCTAACGACTTGTTTGACCTAGCCCTTTTTCAATAGCACTATTAGTAGTCAACCTCGATCCCATAGTACCAGACATCGATCCTACAATAGGTCGTTCCCATGCTATGGGTCTATCATCGACAAAACTCGTCTGTACTGCCTAGCAATAAAATTGGATTTGCAAATCACTAGTCACCACATCAATTTGTTCTTTATGTGTATGTATAGTAAGTTTACATTAGGATACCTAATAGTTGGTATTGTCTAGTTGGTATTTGGAGCCTGATATCAAAGTCAATGTTGATGCATCCTTGTTTATAATAGTTTAGCTATACTATAAAGACAGTAACATAAGTCTACCTTCAGTTGTCAAATTTTACAAGCTTTTACTTAACTTGCAATGTACTTATGTATGTTTGTCCGGGTTAGGGTTTCGGATTTCCCGGGTTTTTTTCGTTCCCGGGAACCGGGAATAATATTTTCAATTTCCCGGGAATCCCGAGAAACCGGGAAAACCGGTTTTCCCGGAAACCGAAATTTTTGAAGTCCTTAATTTAGTTTTTTTTAACTACAAAAAGTCAAGAAAACACATAATGGATTAAATAAGCTATTTATTTGACTCAGAAATAATTATTTCTTCTTAATAACATTTTTGATCGATCATAAACAGAGGTAGTATAATAGAAACTTAATTATTTGTTTCAGGCATGCAAAATCAAACTTATAATATAAAACTTCTTAGCACACACAATGATATAAACGGAGTAATTAAGTATTGCGAAACGCTCTTATGATAACCAACAAACTTTGCCATCGATGTGTGGCGGCTTTACAAGAGTAGATAAGGTATTATACGTAACTGCACATCATTAAGGTATGTAAACACGAGAGTAGTTTATCAAAAGTAGCGTAACCGATTTTAATTTAACCATAAAATGATTCGAGTGTTTAAATACCTTAACTCTATGCAGCAGTTACGTATAATATTTTATTTACTCTCTTACAGCGGCCACACATCGTTGGCAAAATTTAACTTATGCCCTTATTATGTAACAGTCACGTAAGCCATTATTTTAGTTTAAGTCTTAAATTATTTCATAAAGTAATACTTAAGAAAAACTAAAGAGCTGAGTGATTTATCGCTTAATCGGCTTCTAATTTTAGTAGCAAAATTTCCCGATACTGAAAATGTACGTTCGCTTTCGGTGGATGTAGACATGATCGTGCGCAGAGCGTTGTATAGCAGTTCCAAATTAGGTGTCCGCTTACCAGAAGAGATGTATAGATCGAAGTCTTTCTTCAGTCTAGAAAATCGAGTTCGTGATGGAGGAGTCCCTTTGAAAACATTTTGAATAGCGTCTTGAAGTTCTTCAGCAAAACTAATGCCTCTTTTTTGCGTCTCAGCAACAGCATGAATCGATTCTTCCGGGCTCGATTCAGATTCTGACTTTTCTGGAAATAATCGGCGAAATAGCTGCTCAGCATAGCGTATTATTATTTCTTTAGTTTCAACACTTTGTGATAAGTATTCATTGCGTCTAATTGTTGGGTTTTGAAGAAAAAGCTTTAAGGTATATAGAGTAGAATCCCTCCTCTCACTTATTCTTTGCGTTAAGAAATCTGAAAACTCTAAAGCAATAGGTGACTCCAACTTTTTCAGTCTTACTAGAAGTGTCGTAATGATAGCTTCACAGATCAAGATATCTGCTTTTCGGGAGCTCAGTGCTTCAACTGCTAATTTGATGGGATTTAAAATTTTAAGTAAATCCTCTAAAACAGCCAAGTTCTCTTCGTGCCATAAATTTGCGGTATCTAAATCAATCAAAGCTTTTTTGATACAGTTTTTAACTTCTACGAACCGGCTTATCATTGTTTCAATGCTGTTCCATCTCGCTTTAACGTCGCGACACAATGATTTTTCCCTGTTATGTTCTGATCTTACATATTCTTGAAGTTTCGCATTTTTTAATGGACTTCTGCGAAACAAATTGACTATGGTTCGTGTATCTTTCAGTACTTTCTTCAGATCTGGTCGGATATCATGGTTTCCTATTTCCACCGCTGATTGTACTAATTCTTGATCACAATCGTCGTATGAGTCGAAGTCGGAGACGTCGGAGTCTGATTCTTCGGAATCCGTTTTACTTTCTTTGGTGGTCTTTTCTCTATAAAGAACATCTGTCACCGCCAAATGAATAGCATGATTCATGCATAATACCATTTCTGCTGGACTTTCGCGGCCAAACTTTTTCATCACATTTGGACCATCACTTGTCACGGCTACAATGTCTCTTT
Organism: Philereme vetulata; assembly: GCA_918857605.2. NCBI lineage: Eukaryota > Metazoa > Arthropoda > Insecta > Lepidoptera > Geometridae > Philereme > Philereme vetulata. The sequence continues at coordinate 4,089,730 of OU975484.1, forward strand.
CGAAGTTTATTCCAAATTCCGTCAGGACTGTATCAACAATTCTTCTCATCTCTTGTGCTCCACATTTCCCCGGTATGTATATCAAACCCAAATTATACACTTTTCCATCTCCGCTGTGTAAGTTTATGTTGAAATAGCGTCTATTTCTGATACTGGTCCATTCATCGAGCGTGATACTGAGCCGTCCATGATTTTTCACGTGTTCATTTAAGATTTTCTTGATATCTTGCTTATTTTCTTCAGCAAATTCTACAATTATCTTCATAACCTGCGACTCGCATTTTGGAATATTTAGGCCAGCTTGTGAAACAAGGCTTCGAATCACTTCACTGTGCGTGATCATCCGAATCGAAAGTCCATCACTAGATGCCAACTTCGAGACGATTTCAGCAATACTATAGGGCTTCTTGATATGTTCAACTATAGAAGTCTGTGTTATGTGGCTCTTCCTTTTTTTTGGTGGTTGTGGTGAACTTGTGGAGGTACTTGGTGCCGGTGAAGATGCCAACGCCCGTGTTGTTTCAGAGGACGCTTCATTGGGTTGATCTTTTAAATTTATGCTATGCACCATTAACAAATGCCTTGCAAGTCCACTGGTCGATGAGCCTTTACAACTCAATATTTTTGGACAGCGATTACATTGTGCTTTATCTAACCCTTTTTTCTTGAAATGATTCCATACTTCGGATAAAAGTCGACCTTCCATGTTGACCTATAACAAGTTGAAAATATTAAATGTACTTATTGTATATGTAGTAAATTTGAATTGACAAAACAATCAATTCGACAGGGTTTACTTACCAGAGTTTCAACACACACACACAAACTTTCACTAAGAAAGAGATATTACCGGCGAACGAATGCCAAATGTCACTTAATTTAATGGGCACGGACACCACACTGCGCTGCGCGTCACTGACTGGTCGGTCGATCTGATAAAACAACAGAACCAGTTTGTTTAGTTACACTTAAATGCGCAAGGTGAAGGGGGAGGGGAAGGGCGCAGACAAAGAAACTTAAATATTATAGGTACGCATAATTAAGCAAAAAGATCGTTATCGAAATTGCACAGCACCTGCGTAAAAACAAAGAAGAGCGAATATAATAGAGAGAATGAAACAAAGAAATGCAAATAGGTGTTATCTAGTTTTTTCTGACAGTTCTATAAAGACAAAACAAAGGAAAAACATTTTTTTCCCCTCGAAAAATTACCACGAAACTACTCATCTGCAAAGTGATGGCTGGCTGACAAGCTGTAGAAAAATTTGAAAGGTTTTTTTAAGAACAACATTGAGTTTAATATGACTATAAAATACAAAGTTTTAGACCTATCACATACTTTTGAAAATTCCCGGGAATTCCCGGGAAATCAGAATTTTTTTTACCGGTTCCGGGAATTACATTTTTCCCGGGCTTTCCCGATTCCCGGGACCCGGGAACGAAACCCTAGTCCGGGTGGAATCTTGCAAGTGAATTTTTCATCTTTAATCGATTGAGCTGAAATTTGGTATACACGATTATTTTGGATGATAATGCGTGCTTAGCTATGTGACGTCATTCTAATTCCAATATGGCGGATCATCGAAGATGGCGGACTAGTTATTTTTTCTGCACTACCACAGTATGGGTATCAAATGGAAGGGCTTGCTGAGGAGAACACGAAAATCAATACAACGTCACATTAAATCCAAAATATGGGGGACAATCCAAGATGTATGTATATTGGACTATAAATCCATTATGGCGGGACTTCCAAGATGGCGGAGGATGTTTTCTGGTTTTCTAGAGTTATTAACAGCTGAATTTTGTTAAAAAAAGTATGCCTTGGTCGACTTCATACTTTGACTTGTGTAATTTGGCGAGAAAGGTTTAAAAAAGGTAACAATTAATACATGACCTGATTCTACTCCATGGATGGCTCCAGACGAAGGAACTCTTCAACGGCCAATGGCACATATACGAAGTTTAGTATTAGCCCGTTCTAAGTTCCACTATGTCATGGTTGCTGCACTCAGGGTTGGCTTCTGAAGAAGGAACGCCTCAACGTTCAACAGCACAGACACGAACTTATGTGTACGCATTTCATTATAATAGCCTGTTCTAAATTCCACCATGACATGTCTGCTGCATTCAGGGTTGGCTTCCAAGAAGGAACTCCTCAACGGTCAACGACACAGACACGAAACTTGGTATACGCATTTAAATTTGGAATACACATTTAACTTTGGTAACAATGCAATAATAAAGTATCTTGGAGGTGATCTCATGGTGGAGACGGATGCTGGACAATGGAACTTCTTAATGGATTGTAGTGGACTACTAGTGTTTGGGCTCATTTGAATCTGCTTGCGGATTTAATTAAGAATATTATAAAAGCTTGCTTTGAAAAAGTAATTTTTTAATAAAGAACTGTTATTCATAACCAACACACAATCGATTAGTGTAGGCCATGCTAAACTAGTATTGTGAAGAGGTGAAGCTTGTATAGTGCATAAAGAATAACCATAAAAACCACCGAACTATTTCTAAAAATTATTTCTCTTATAGAAACCTGCACTACCCCGAGTGCTTTCATTTTGATAAAAATCGTTTCGATGCCGGGGCGAATCAGCTAGTGCACAATATTTTCGGTATGAGGACGTTTTTAGAAACTGATCTACATAGTTCGTTTTTGTTAATTTGTATGTACATAGTTATGGACTTATGGCGCGACCACACCCTAGGCGCGGCCGCCTCATCAGGCGATGGTGCTGAATTTGACTGCCTACTGGTGATAAAGGAAATTGGCTTACAAATTGTAATGACATTTTTTGCAACCAATTTGTGTACCTACCTAGCTTTAAGTGATAATGTTGTTTTTTATTGATATACCCACTGTATTATCTTTAGTAGTTAGTTATTATGTGTTTGATTTGATTTGTATTTATCAATTGAATTTTATAATGGATATTGGTTTTCGGTATCATCATTTCCGTCGTCCATCGGTGGTTACATTTTCTTATCATCGTTTTGATAAATGATTCACTTTCCATAGCAAGAACCACAGCTTAGGTAATCTAGCTACAGTTTTTTTTATCTTTTCAGCGTACAAGAACGACGTATCGTTTACGGCCAATAAAGGATGCAACAGTGATGATGACTACGGCTTCCCACTATCGCCGTGCTTCTTCATCAAAATCAATAAAGTGAGTACAGAAACCGCGAATTTAACACGTTCAGTGCGCTAAGAGATCTAAAGAAAAGTAATCGTGTCCCGACAATGTTGCCGACGCGGCGATATAAATAAATCCCTACCAATACCAACGTATTGAAATACATTTCAGTGCTTGGTTTTTGGCATTTTTTCCCGACGTAGCTTCCGTGTAACGGTTAATTTAGACTCAATAGAGTAATAAAAAAGCGGTCATTTACTTTGCATACTCTAAAACATCTCGTAGAAAAATTATCAGGTATTAATCAGGTGGGCCATATTGTACCATCTCCATGTAGTACAAAAAATACTTGTAACATTTATCATATCCGGAACGCCTAATATTATTTTGCTTGCAACACTAGCCTTAATGTGGGAGCGAGATAGAGAGCGCGGGTGCCGCCACCAGGGTTGGTAAAAAGACCTGTAACCGACTCAGAAGGCACTTCGGGGCATCAGAAGAAAGGTATGCCTGCTGAAGCTCCTCATCCGGGAACAAAATATAGACATCCTCCTCATCTCCAAGACCATGCTCAAGAACGCTGACCGCTTCAAGCTCCCCGGCTACTTCGTCTACCGCCAAGATGAGTGGAGCGAGCAAAGCATTCGCGCGTACTGAGGCCTCGCTGTCTGTGTGAAGCGGAAGATCATACACCAGCAGCTCCCAGCGCTCAAATTCAACTCCATCCAGGTGCTAGGGGTGGAGGTGTGCATCGCCGGAAAACCCCACCACATATACGCCATCTACAGGCCCCCAGGAGAACCCGTCAACACAGCCGACGTCATTAACCCACCATCGCCGCAGGCGATTGGAACTGCAAGCACGAAGCGTGGATCTCGATGATCTCAAACACGGCCGGCAAACACCTCCAGAGTAAGGCAGCAATGAGCAATAGCAAATGGGTATACTGTCTGTGGCCCCGAGATGCCCACCCGCTACCCAACTGAACGCCACATCCTTCCAGACGTCTTGGACATCATAGTCTACAATGGCCTCGAGTGTCCGCCCACACAGGAAGTCCTCCACGATGAGCTACTGTCTGAGCACCAACCGGTGCTAGCAATCATGGAGCATCAACCGGCCCACGCACTACTGAGACCCTCAAGACCAAAGGTGGACTGGGAAAAGTTCGCCTCCTCTAAGGACTCCAACACCCCATCACGTCCCATCACAAACCCAGCGGAGGTGGAACTACTGACAGCAGAACTGACAGACAGCACTAAGGCTGCCCTAAAATCCGCAACAGAGCCCCCGAGAGTTCCAACAAACAGACTACTCCCTCGCCCAAGCCACATCAGGAAACTGGAGAAGCGCAGATCCGAAAACTGTGGCAGAAGAACCGGGACCCGGCCCTCAAAACCAAACTGAACCGTTTATGCGATGAAGTCAAGGAAGAGCTACAAACCCACAAGACCCAGGAGTGGGAGAGACGCCTGTAAGACTCGGCAGATGATTGGTCGGCCATCCACCGCCTGTGCCGGCAACTAAACAAAACCCCAACCCCTGTACGCCCGCTTTTCCTTAACGAAAAACCTGTCTACCGTGCAAAGGACAGGGCAGAGATTTTTGCCAAGTAGGTACCTCATACCAGAACACACAGCTAAAGTAGAAAAGTTCCTCAAGAACCATACTCTTGAAAAAGCTGCTGATAAGGAGAACATCTTCTTCTCCCCAGTCCAGGTCAGAAAGGCCATCCTCCAGACCAAGCCCAGAAAGGCCCCCGGCGCGGACCAAATATCAATCGCGGTGTTCCGCCACTTGCCACCCAAAGTAGTGGTGGCAGTCGCGCGTCTGTTCACTGGCATACTGCGCTGCGGTCACTTTCCGGAGAGTTGGAAGACAGGTCATGTCATCATGATCCCCAAGCCGGGAAAGAACTCCATGAAGCCCGAAGGCTACAGACCGATTACACTACTGCCTAGCATCTCCAAGCTCTTCGAAAAGATGATGCTCAAATACTTCATACCGCACATCACCCCCAGACCAGAGCAGTTCGGGTTCAGATCAGAGCACAGCACCACCTTGCATCTAGCAAGAGTACTTCCCCACCTGGCTGTAACCGAGAACATGAATGAGAAGGCTACTCTCCAAGCTAGCTCGCTCACACTACCACCCCTCGCCCCATATACAAGGTCCTAGTATCGTTCCTGAAGGATCGGCACTTCAGAGTAACCGTGGAAGGCAAACTGTCGGACGAATACCCTATTATGGCTGGCGGTCCGCAAAGGAGTTGCCTTTTACCGGTCTGTTACACCTTGCAGCGTACGCTGGATCTCCTTCCAGAGTGGCTCGGAAAGTGGCGGAAGACCCAGGCGATCTGCTGCGCCGGCAAAAGAGAACACCCACAAGCCCTACACCTCCAAGGCCAGAAGATGAAGTGGTCAGGAATCACCAAATACCTCGGGATCACAATTGACCAGAGACTCATGATGAAGCAACACTGTGCCAAAGTTGTGAACTTCGCCAGGGTAACCCGCAACCTGCTCCAACCACTGCTGATTTCCAAAATACCACTGAAGACAAAGGTCGGAATATAAAGGGTCTTTCAACAAGGACGGGTCGATGTTAAAATTGAATAAAACAAGATGTGTGTGAGATATTAACGAAATTTATTTTTTAATTAAAAGGCCTATTTATGCCATTATGGATGGAATATGACATCGTTCAAATGTCCACCGCGGCTTCGTATGGTGGCGCGAATCCGAGAGGTCCAATTTTTAATGACTCTGCTGCATAGATCCGGCTGAATCCGAGCGATGGCCTGCGTTATGTTGGCTTTCAGGGCAACGGTCGAATGTGGTTTATTGGCATAGACCTGCGACTTCAGAAAACCCCGCAAGAAAAAGTCTAGCGGAGTCAAATCACACGATCTTGGTGGCCAATTCACGTCACCTCTGCGAGAGATAACTCTACCCTCAAACCATTCATGCAGAATGTCGATTGTGTCGTTCGCTGTGTGGCAAGTAGCGCCATCTTGCTGGAACCACATGTCGTTCACGTCCATATTGTTCAATTCAAGCCAAAAGAAATTGTTTATCATTGATCTGTAGCGCTCGCCGTTGACGGTGATGGCCTCACCATCGTTGTTTTCGAAGAAGTACGGACCAATGACGCCGCCACACCAAAATCCGCACCAAACAGTAACTTTTTGTGGATGCATTGCCACCTGGTGAACCTCATGTGGGTTGTGGTCTTCCCATATACGGCAATTTTGCTTATTAACAAAACCATTCATCCAAAAATGTGCCTCGTCGCTAAAGATTATTTTTCGGCCAAAATCGGGGTCCTCTTCCAAGCGTTCCGATGCCCATTCAGCGAACACACGGCGTTGTCTATGGTCATTAACTTTGAGCTCTTGGGTCAGTTGGATCTTGTACGGATGCAGACCCAAGTCCCGACGCAAAATTCTCCAAGTTGAGGTCTGCGAAAGGCCGAGTTCTTGAGCACGGCGAGAAATCGACTGCCTCGGAGTCTCCTGAACACTCTCACGTACAGCGGCGATGTTCTCGGCCGATCTGGCGTTCCTTTGACGTAAAGGTGTTGGTTGGTTGTTTACCGAACCGGTCGTTTTAAATTTAGTCACCAATCGTTGGAGAGTGGACTTTGAAGGGCCACCGCGTCTGCCGTAAAATGGGCGCAATGCGCGCAACGTTTGCACTAACGAACACTCATTTTGATAATAAAGTTTTATCATTTGCACATGCTGCTCAACCGTGTAACTTGCCATGGTGATTTGGCATCAGTGACTGAATAAGAAAAAACAGATTTGACAGATGCCGCCAAAACAAAATGGCCGCCACAGATTATTAACATCGACCCGCTCTATTTGAAAGACCCTTTACAAGACGTACATGCGGCCTAGACTCACATACGCCGCTCCAGCATAGTTTGGGCTCCTGTCCAACTCCGTCGAGTCTGTTGGCACAGCAAAACCTTTCACTTCGGTCAATGGTTGATGCCCCACCACTGGTAAGGAACACCAGCATTCACAGTCCTGAACATGGAGAGCTTAGACGGACTCATCGCTGGCCTTGCGAGGAGGATGTTCAAGCGGACCGAAAACTCCACATATGAGCACATTAGAAACCTAGCCCGGGGTCACGAGGAGATCCCCAAGGCCAAAGCCTACCCCCGTGTCTTAGCCGCCGCATCTTCCCCCACCACCTCAGACTACTCCCCAGACAACTCTATCCCCACACAAGCTCCCCAATCCCTCCCAAAACCCAAACCTACACCAAGCATGGACCGACTGCACACCTCAGGGCAAGTCATAAGAATGAATAACTCAAGGCCAAACCCAAAGACCGCCCCGTATCAACGGGGTGCGATCTGAACTCCGCAGTCAGGGGCCACAACCCAAACCTGCGCACCACGCGTTCCGCGCGTCGGAAGGCACTTTGCCGTCTGATCAATTGTATGTGAAACTTATGCCCAAAGTCTGTAGGAACTGCTTGTAAAATATATTTCAATGTGCAAAGTTCTTTTATTGTTGCTGAAAGTCATCCTTCTGATATTAAACACAATACAGTTCAGTCAGGTACTGATATCAGTATTGTTTCTTACTGGAGAGAAATATTTTGGCTATGTCATAAAAGTTGACGCTCAAAATAGTTTATCTCATTTCAGATATACGACTGGGTTCCGGACTTTTACGATGCTTCCGATTTACCGGCCGATATGCCTGAGGACTTGAAGACTTATATTGGTGCCTTACCTGCTGAAGATGTAAGAGATAGCCGATTTTTCTTTCAAAGTTTGAGAAAATCTTGTTATTTGTTATATAAGCAAAAACTCGTTTTCGATGTCTATTTTTCCGGACCATTATAATCTCTAATGATGATGATGATGTCCCGTTTATACTGAACAGGTTCTTTCTAGACAAGCGTGCTCATCTTTTACCTCACTTAGCCCAGCTTACACAACGATCCCTAAACGTATTTAGCGACTAAATACGTGTATGCATCGTGCGCAAGTCGTCATAACTAAAGTCACCTCTCGATAAAATAAAACTTGAAATAAATATAAATTTGCTGGTTTACTCAAGGAATTTGTAGGTACTAAAGTTTAAGCATCACATGACACTGGCAAGTAACAAAAAAAAAGTTTTTTGTTGAAAAAATTACTTTTTCAAAACAAGCTTTTATAAAATTCTTAACTAGAACAGCAAGCAGATTCAAATGAGCCCAAACACTAGTAGCGCACTACAATCTTTCAGAAGTTTCATTGTCTAGCATCCGCCTCCATCATGAGATCACCTCCATGGTACTTACGATATTATTGCATTATCACCAAAGTTAAATATGTATTCCAAATTTAAATGCGTATACAATGTTTCGTGTCTGTGCTGTTGACCGTTGAGGAGTTCCTTCTTGAAGCTAACCCTGAGTGCAGCAGACATGTCATGGTGGAACTTAGAACGGGATATTATAATTAAATGCGTACACAAAATTTCGTGTTTGTGCTGTTGACCAATAAGGAGTTCCTTCTTCGTAAGCCAACTTTGAGTGCAGCAGCCATAGTGGAACTTAGAACGAGCTATCATAATTAAATGCGTATTCTAAATTTAATATCTGTGCTGTTGACTGTTGAGTTCTTTTGCCTGGAGCCAATCCAAGGAGTAGAATTAGGTCATGCTTACTATAAATATGCATTGTACTTCAAAATAAGCGTGTATACCAAATTTCAGCTCAATCGTTTAAAGATAACTGATTTAAAATTCAGTTGCAAGATTCCATCCCGGACAAACATACATACATTGCAAGTTAATAAAAAGCTTGTAACAAAAATATTTCGTTTTAAAATGATCAGTGTATTTTTAAAATCTATAACAAATACTAAAACAAATCTGGCCATGTAAAACAAATATGTATGTAAATACATAGTTTATTTTTAAATGACTGGCCGAGTTTTATAAAGCTAAAAACTGCGAGCATCATAGCAATGTTTATTATGTAAATTTATTTACAGATTAAAACCGCTTTTGTACTTCTTTCAGCAAAAGCAAGTATGGATAAGTTGCTGGGAGGAGAATGACAACAGTACTACCTTTGAGTATCCCTGGGGCCAGGGAATGCCCGGGTCCGCCTACCCTTACCTCAACACTGAGGGGTACAGGGTCCCATTAGTGGCTGTTAAGATGGTCCCTGAAGGTAACCATAATATTGTAGTTGGTGCAACGGTAGTTAGCACAACACCGTGGCACCATGGAGAATTAATTGTACAACATTGCAATCTCTACCCATGATCTAAATTCGACCGATCCATATAAATCGCACCTAAGAAGGTCCCACGTTTGGGGGTTAGGCTTATGGCGGGTACAGATTTGCGAAATGTAACATGAAAGGAGCATTTCATAAGACGTGTGGACTTAGGGCGCGCACGAACCGAGCATGTACGTACTCACATCTGTTTCCGGCATGCGCACGGTGAACATAGCTCAGTCTGTCAAGAATCGCCGTAGCTGTGTTTTCTTCCATGGTTCGCGTGCGTTCCGCAGTACAGACACACACAACCCGTCCACACCGGCGCTCCGTGCACACTGCGCGCCCCTTTGTGTTCGGCGAAAAAACCGACAAATGGCGGATCGCGGCGCGCACGAGTTGAAATGCTCTGTTCGTGTGTGTAGTGAGTACGGTTCTTGCGCGCAAGCCGTCCACACTATAGAAATTATGTTACATTGCATGATACATTGCGACAATGTGGACGTCAAATTCTTTCATTGTGTGTTATATTGCATGCTACATTTCGCAGATCTGTACCCGCCATTATATCTCAAAAACGGTGTGCTGTATGGACAAAATATATGATCTAAAAAAAGTTCATAAAATTATCTACAACTTTTATTCAGTACACTTTTTTCAAATTCCTAATCGTTTTCAAGCTACACGATCAGGAAAAGTGAGAATTCCGAAGAAACAAAAAGAAAAACGAAGAACAAATAACTTGGTTTGTTAGAAGTCAGGCTACTGCCTAGTTTAGCTAATTTGCTAAATTTATATCGTGTACTCGATTTGTCTTATTTGTCATAAGGAGTTTTGATGGTATTGCTAGTTACTGAGCAGCACTGGCACGTTACCTTATTTTCAGCGCTCACTCTCTTTTGTTCTATTTTTTAAATCATTATAATAATGTATTTTTTTTCTAGTTAAAAAGCTAATAACAGTGCGATGCAGAGCGTGGGCCAAGAACATCGTCTATAACAAGAGCATAAAGGAACCACGAGGGTATGCCAGGATCCAGTTCTTCGCAGACCAGGAAGACGTGGCTGGAACGGACTCTTAGAAGTCTAGTTAAAGATGGTCATAGCATCACACATCCAATAGTCATTGTGCTTTAAAAAGGACATAAGAAAATGGTCATTTTAAAGAACAATGACTAGTAGGTACGAGTAACCCATTTTATACCAACTAGGATCAACAGTCTGAGTGTGTGTTGTGCTTTAAAAAACCTTAAAAATGTCTTACAAATCATTCTGAAAAGTTATGTTTTTGTTTATTCAACCTGTGTCATCCCACTGCTGGGCAAAGGGCATGTTTATTAACTTTTTAGAATAAAACGAAGAGAAGATAAGCCCAAATATTCAATATTTTGAAAATCTTTGTAATTTTTGCGTCAATTTTGAAAGTAGGTTTTTTATCACTACTATTATGTTATTTTATCCCGCCTTAAGTTTATTATTTATTAGAAATATTTAAAGAATTAAAAATAATTTGCGATGCAAAAATTACATTTAAATAACTTACTGAATGAAAAACACTTTGCACATTAAAAAAATAGAAATTACAGAGAAAATAGAAAACACGAAGCAAATAGTACAAAGGGCGGTCTTATCGCTTTGAAGCGATTTCTTCCTCTAACCTAACCTAACTATATTTGTATTAATGTAATAATAATGATGCTTAGTAAACGAAATTATGTCATCCATGTCACTGCCTAAAACTATAAATTGAGATCGTAAACATAATTTTTAAAAACAAATTTGTCACGTATTTCTTCTTGGTATGTTCTTTTTCTCAACATGCTTAGAAGTTTGAGCATTAATTTGACAACCTTATTCGAGATAAATCGAAATTGATGTACCGGCCAAATACATGCGAGCAGCGGCCGGTAAAAGTTGTATGAATATTCGTTGTGGTTTAGCGGCCAAATAAATTACATAGTAAATTCATATCTGTCGTGTAATAAAAAAATAGAACGATCTTTTACTCCGAAATATGGCAACCAAGGAGGTAACTTATCAATTGTTTTATTTAAATTTCGAACTGGTTTGCAAATAGAAAGCTGTTTATCGAAAAAACGAACAAATGAACACTTTAACGCGAGAAAAATTATTGTTGATCGTTGTTCTTCATTGATTTTGAAAAGTATTTTGACGTGATAAACGTCTTATAAATCGATGAACGCCGGCTGCACGCACGAAAAAGTGTCACGTTCCGCTTGAGCCGCTCGTGCAAGCGAGAGCGCGGAACAAGCGATAGAGAGGCACGATCAGCCTAAGCGTTCGGCTTGTGACGCATCTATCTCTCTTCCACTCGTTGTCACGTAAAATTATCGTCTGTAAATCGACTTTACAGACAATAAATTTTTTTAATTTTATTTTTAATTTCCGCGCATTATTTGAGAAAAGTACTATACAAGCCTTGGCCACAACCAGGCATTGATAGACTTACATATGTATGCCTCGGCCCACATTTACACGTTCGTCCGTCAATGCCTCTTTTGCAGGCCACTGCAGTAATGTACTATTAAAAGAAAGTCAGGCTAGTGTTAAACTACTAGTTGACTCACAGAACATAAAAAGAATAGAAACAATAGAACTAGCATGATGACTTTTTACTAAGAAAACCAGTGTAGCTAAACTCACACATGTAAAAACTAGCACACTTAGAAATAAAAGTTATAATTGGTTGAAAGAGAACGTTCAAAGAGGCCTAAAACCAATTTAACGGATATAAAACCTTAGCTACTATGGAACATGGTTTAAAATTCAATAAAATTAGCAGTAACAAAAAATTAAAGTTTACTTCTACTCGGCAAAAGATGGCGCTTTAGAAAATATTTTTATTTTAGTCTCTATAAATTAGAAATAAGACTGATAATGCAATGGCTGTTACTTGATTACCCACAAAACAAAGCTACCAAACAAGAGATGGCGCTGTCGCTAACGATTTTTGTTATAGTCTCTAACAGCAAAGTATAAGATCGATAATGCATTGACTGTTACTCGCATGCTCAAATAACAGTGCTACTCACTTAGTGATGTACCAATGAGCATACAAGACGAATGTACCGATATCGTCACCTACCTACTACGGGTAACGAAATAGGTACGTCTGGTTATATTTGTGGTGGTCGAAATAAAATGCTTTTCTTTCTTTCTTAACATAATCACAGGTATCCAACTCATAAATACTTACTTAAAAATATGTTTCTGGAATATTATATACTGAATTATTATTTGAGGGGCACACTAAAAGTTTCCGGAATCAATAATAAAAAATACTAATAATGGTCAAAAATGAATTTATTGTTTCTCAAAATATTCTCCCTTTGCGTCTATGCACTTTTTCATAAGATTGAACAAATTTTGAAAACATTTGTGCCACTCCTCCGGTGGTGACGTCAGATACATGTTATTCACACTCTTCCACAGCCTCTTCTGGTGATGAAAACCGTTAATCGGGTAATTGGTTCTTAATTTTTGGGAACAGTAAAAAGTCACACGGTGCCAGGTCATGACTCTGTATGCTGGATGACTGATAAGTTTTGATTTTTTTTTAATTTTTTTTTGATGTCTTGCGCCTTGGGGAAACTGAAAACAGAAGTTATTATATTATTTCACACCATAGGTCTAAAATACATTCAGAAAATCATCAATAAAACAGCAAGGAATTAACGCCCTAAAACTAATACACCTATTAATAGGGGGTAACTAATTAAAGCTATCGATAGCACATTCATCAGTATATTGTGGTCACATCCCTAATTGAGTAGCTTAAGTTGAGGTTTAAGAGAAACTCGACCTTAAAGAGTATGATTCACAGTCTATTTTGTTTGACGATTTTGCATTTTAAACAAAACTAACAAAAAACAATAAAATAATACTTACCGGTGATAGGATATGCCTCCTTTTGTTAAATTTTTGATTCGGCTATAAAATTTACACTCCAAAACGGCACAATATGGCATTTTTATATTATTTTGAAGTACGTTTACCCCACAGTAATTGAAACACGACTGAAGTGAGCGAAGCTTGTAGTGCGCGGAACTCCGCGTGGTGTTACGCGGGCCCCGCCTACTTACGACTTCTATTGTTCTTTGTGTTCTGTGAGTTGACTAGTGACAAATTATTGTAATGTCCGTTCTAATATAATATAAAAGTCAACAGAAATACGATCAAGTGCGTGTCTTATTTTTTATGTATAATTTGATAGAAATGTGCAAAGGCTATGTTTGACCTGAAATGAGTACAAAATGTAAGTGTACCTTTAGTTGTTAGATGTACATAATGTGTGCTAATCGTAAGTTAGTAGATATTCCATGCTGTTTGATTTCTGTAAGTGCATTAAATTAAATGCAAAATTTAAAAAATGTTTTATTTTTTTAATTGACCTTACTAAGTAGACGTACACACGGCTACACATCAAGCTCTAAACTTCCAATATAAGCTGACCTCTCATACTACGAAAAGCCTACACAACGCGAGGTCAGCTTATACTGGAAGTTTTAGCTTGATGTGTAGCCGTGTGTACTATGTTTTGCTTAAAGTTTTTCATATTGCAAGAATTTTCAAGTAAGTTCTAGAACAAATTGAGTATTGAGTAAATAATTGATATCAACAAATTGGGTATTTCCTTGGTTAATACGGACTAAATATTTACTATTAGTACTGATATACAGCGATAGTGGTTATAGGCCCAAACTTCAGGTAAGTAACTGGTATACAGAACACTAGCAAACAACAAATAAAATAATAAATACTACGTTAAACCTAAAGACAACATTATATTCCAAAACAATAAAAAAAGTCCGAAGAAAACATACCCGGTTCTGGTAAGTAATTAATTTGACCCAGCCCTTTTAATAAAACAGCAGAAATTATTAAAATTCTAGTACTAAGATAATCCGAGTACATAGGATAGAAGGACTGACGTGGTCTGGGCGCGGTGAGGCCGCTGGGCGGGCGGCGAGCGGTTGTGGGCAGATTTCGGCGGATAGGCGCCGCGTCCAAAGAATAATGGACGGAAAGTATACTATTCTTTGTTATAAAACAGCAGGTACCTTAATTTAAAAGTGCTGATATTCTTGTTACTATAAAATAACTACCTATGTAGTTTCTGCTATGACTCAGTAATCAGATAAGCTTATTTGATTTATAAGCTACTTTCTATTTTAATATATTACATTCTTACATTTATTCATTCGATTCTTATCAAGAAATAATAAAAAAATGCATAATATTAATCATTCACATCGCTGTATTTTGATAAGTAGGTAGTTTAACATTCAAACTCCTTATAAACCTAAAAGTCGTGACATCAGAGTAACCAACACGAGAGGTAAATGCCTCATAGAAGCACACACTATATAGGCATTTTCCCACCCCACCATCTACCTATTCTTGACTAGTCTATGACGCAGCACGCTGTGTCTCAGTGGCCGTTGGCTGGTAACTCTGCTCAGTCCACCACCAGCGCTCGCTGAGGATGGGCGCAGATAAGCCAAACGGAGTGGTCCACGCCACTACAGGGTACAACCGGCGACCACCACACCGGCCCTTCCTCCAGCGGATACAGTACGCGGTATGGGATCCTGATGAAGGGAAGTTTCTTGGACGCACACCGCATAGATGGGGTAAGTCAATCCTTATCATCAATTTATTGAAAGGACTGCTGGGCTTTTTTCAAAGTTATGCTCCAACTGCAACCAGCCTTCATCAGATCGAAGCGAAAAGGCTGAACTTTGGAACGCATCGTTGTTTTCCAGCAGTGAGATAACAAAACTTTATTATTTAGCCAGCCCCAACTTATTTTAAGCTAATATTTTAGAATAGAATAGAATAGAATAATCATTTATTTGGCACACACAAAATGACACATGAAATAGTTTTAAGAAACAGTAGATACAATTGAATCCAATAAAATAAGTTCGACTCATGTGTCTGCGTACCAAAATGGTGTTCAGCTCAGCATAATGTTGGATGTTAAGCACCCAACGCTGATTTTCAGCTGAAACCAGAAGCAATAGGTAGTGCAGCAGCTACGTAGAAAAATAAATAAATAAATAAAGAAGTGATTAAATAAAAGGTGTGTAGAGTTTTATTTAAATTTAAATATAAATTTTATAAACATACTTTTCTAAAATAATATTATATACCTATATATAAAAACATATAACTTATGAACTTACTTATGAATTGTATGGTTATGGTAAATGGTTATATATATTAATAAAACTATGTCAATAATTTCGAGCTAGACGGGACAACCTACAACCTTTTTTTAAGTTTTAGAATCATCTCCAATTACCCTTTTTCTACCTTGTTTGTGAGACATATCGCTAAAACTTAAATAAAGGGCTCTGATGACCTCGCAGCCCATCTCGCGATAAGTGTACTCGTAGGTATAAGATTGGTCCTCCATTATGTGAGCGACATGACTGTGCTGAAATAATAAATTAATACATAAAGAACACACACAATAAAAGGTGGTTACCAAAAAACGATAAAGTACTGAAGAGTGTTGTTAGTCTGAAATTAAGTTACAGCATGTGCGAGGCGAGAGATCCGGAGCGGATCGCACTCACCCTGATAAAGGATCACGAATTGAACTGAAACATTGTCGGTCGAAACACCGATAAGACGGTACGTGATAAATCCCGTATTTATTTATAATAATGATTAAGTATGAATAATAATGATTAGCGCGTTGATGTTTTTTCTATGATTTTTTTCTCGTAGCAAATAAAGTCTATTTTTCTTTTATTCAATAATTTATTTAGGATTTGTTCCTAATAGAACATGCCACCCTTGAAAGGTTTACAAAGAATCAACTATAATATTAGTAATATCTTATAATAAGTAAGTATATAATAAGCGTTTTATTTCAGGTAAAACGCGTCTAATAAAATCATCTTTACTCTACTAAATTGCTCTTCTAGATTGAGTTTTTGCGGCTTGACAATAAAGCCTGTAAGCCTGTTTTTAGCTTCCTCTGAACGAGGGTAAGCGAAAAAATTGTTACATCCTACTACTTGCCAAAATGTAGAATCCCCACCAAATAGATGTTGACGTAGACTTTCGTTCCTGTCATATTCCATGAGAACGTGAAAAATATCCTCGCATTTAACACGCGACCCACAGTTAGGAGAGGTTGTCTTTATCATTAAATACCCAAAACTAATGGTATGTGACCAGAACGAAGTCTAAAAGCTAACATTAAATCACTCCGGTTCATACCACAATAGCCAAACCACGGGAAACGAAGAAGTGAAGGTTGAAATGTTTTATACCATATACGTACCTTTCGTAAGAGATCTTTCATCAAAATGCTCTGAAATGCATATTTTTTAGGACTTCTATGAATTCTGAATAGTAAGGTAAACGTTTTATATATGAGTATGACCTTCACATGACGCGTCTTTTGCAAGTACTTGTAAGTCCACCTCAATAAAGTCTATATAAGTTTTCTCTCTGTGACGTCACATCAAAATAAACTACCTTTTGCGCGGTGTTACCAAGCAGATAATGGAAAAAAATAATTAGATTTTCTCATGATAGCTTTTACACACGGCTACACATCAAGCTATACATTTCCGGTATAAGCTGACCTCTCATTCTACGAAAAGCCTACACAATGCGAGGCCAGCTTATACTGGAAATGTATAGCTTGACGTGTAGCCGTGTGTACCAACAGGCTAGTCAGTTATTTAATTTTGAACTAGTTTTGTTTAGTATTAATTAAAATCTTAAACCTACCTATGTGTCCAATATCTACGAGTAAGTGAGTGATTAAGAATCTAAATGAGACAGACTTTCCCACAGAGTGTAAATAATTCAACATGTTAGATATATAGATCGTGTGCTTAACAATATAATAAGTATTAATATAATTAGTATAATAAATATTGCTGGACTTTTCACACAGTGCTATCTAGTCTCATACTTTTCCAGTATAAGCTGACCTAATTCTACAAAAAGCCTACACAATGCGAGAGCAGCTTATACTGGAAATATATAGCTTGATATGTAGCCGTGTGTACACTGAAATAGTGCAGGAACAAATTAACAAATATAAGAAGGTGCTCGGCGTTCTTTAATATACGTTTAAATCATGTAGAGCCCTTTCACGAAGATACCCAATGATCTGAATTAATGTGAAATCTGACGGATGTGTTCTAAATCTATTTGAAAGATGTAGGCATCTTGTTTTTGGAGTTAAAGTAACCAAACTCTTGCTCCAAAGCTCTGATCTTCTTTTCATCTAAGGATAGTAAAAAGAAAAAGTAAGATAAGTAGGATTAAGATAAGTAGGATTAAGAGCGTATAGAAAGCTACCCTGAGTTCTATAGGCTATAATAATCAATCGTTTGACCACTAGGTACCTACTATAGATTGATAACATTCTTTCATCATCATCATCATCAGCCAGAAGCCGTCCACTGCTGAACATAGGCCTCCCCCTTAGATCGCCACAACGAGCGGTTGGTAGCCGTTTGCGCCCAACGGCTCCCCGCGATTCTTACTAGATCGTCGGTCCACCTTGTGGGGGGCCGGCCTACGCTGCGTTGGCCTTACCTAATTGGACAGTTTGTCCTAGCTATACATATTCGTCGACAACTTCGAGAGTATCGCCCCCAACAACTACCGGTACGGGCGCAACATTATTTACTACACACCAAATAAAATTAAACATATAAAGAAATACACAAAATAAAAGGAAGTACAATGGGTGGTCTTATCGCTAAAAGCGATCTTTTCCAGACAACCTTTAGATTATAATGGACTACAGTAAGTTTATGCTTTGTATGGAAGCTTTGAATACAAAAGAGTAGCGCCAAAACAAGATTGATTCTCGGCCCAGTGTAAATTCAGCCCAGTATAGCTATCTCACATAACCAGGCCAGTTTAAAAAAACTGATGAATGTTAATAAATTCAATATGTTTATTGTGCTACGGAACTCCAAAAATTACATAAATATTACGTGCGCTACTCCTATGAATCATGCCTTCAATCTGGTTATTTTAAACTAAATCATAACTCTAGATGTTCTCAGAAAATCCCACAGTTGATATATTGAGCTTGGATTATTTATGCTTACAGGGAGTACAACTCGATTTTAAAATTATTTCTTATATTTTACACCTGTATAATAAATGGTATATTCTGATTTATCAATTATTTGTGAAATGAAAACTACTTTAGGCGCGTTGGGCATTTTATGAGATGGGAAAAACACTATTGAACTCGCGTCACTGTCAACGTTACCGACACCACTGTATCTAAGTATCTGTAGTGTAGTCTGCTTTTACTCAAGTTTTCACTTCTGTTGGCACTCCCGGAGTGACACTTTTTAAAACTCAAACACACGCAAAACAACTAGACAGCTAGATACTTATTTTGTATAGCGTTTGAGCTGCGTTGGAGCAATTACACTGTTACAGTAACCTACATTCTCTAAACCGATATAGGTAGACAGTGTCTTTCGTATACCTACACTCAATCACTCTATACTTCTGGTTTCATCCGAAGACCGTTTCTTACTAGGATTGTTTTTTTTTAATTCATTTACCGAGTGGAGCCCCGACACAGCCGGAAGACGTCGCCGCCGACCAAAGAAAGATGGAGGGACGAGCTCACTAATTTCCGAACGGATTGCATCATCTTAGCACCTGAAAGAAGTGTCTGGAAAGAATGGGGGGAGGTATTTGCCCAGTAATGGGACACAGTGGAAAATAATAAAAACATTTTCATTACAGAATCAGCACTTGATATCAATGTAAATAATGGCAATCAATGTAAACTTTGGAATCAAACAGCACTAAGTAAAATAATATAATTCTTAATTATGAAGAGGCAAAGTTTGTTGTTTTTGTGATTATAGGGATAATCTTAGAAATTACTGAACCGAATAAAAAAAACGAGTGTGCTTTATTTAGACCACACGACTGAAGTAAAAGCCTCCCATCTGTTGTGTAATAGCTGAACTTTTTCGTAAATCAAAGCTGGTAGATTTAAAATACGAAACGTCGTAAATACTTTTTTAATTATAGCAAAATGAACTCTATTATACAAAATGAAGTAGTGTTTTGTTTATGCAGTCTGTATAATTTAGGCTAATTTGGGATAGGAGATATGCGACAAATCAACTGGCTAAGAGAAAGAGAGAAAGAAAATGTGTGCTCGCACCTCTCTTTCTTGCCCCTACAGTAATATACGAAACGTAACTCTCTCTCTTTCTATCTTCACTAACTTATATCTCCCTCTCAACTTCCGTCCGCACTTTTCGTAACGCATTCGCCAGCTTACTCCTCAAGTCAAGCGTGCGTAAAGAAGTTTTACTTCAAAAACTATTTTACTACTTAGTAGTAATTTGGAAAGCTACGCTGTCCCCAAGTTTTAGCTATAGGTATTTTGATAAGAAATCTGTGCGATACCGAGGCAATACTCACATATAAACATTAACTCTCAAAGATCACAATCGTAGAATAGAATAGAAAACGCTTTAATTAAACACACACCTAAATTAACAAATCATAAACTAGATACGTGATAATACAATTGACAGTCTTATCGCTAATGCGATCTTTTCCAGATAACCTTTGGATGGACTGGATTTTAAGTGAACGTTAAAGGACGGTAACTCTATGTAACTGCGTAACTGGTATTTTTATCCCTAACATAAGTATTTGGTGAGACAGAATAATTGTTTGATCAACATTTGCTAGATTAGATAGTTATCCCTCACAACTTAATTATACGAAAATTTACTTACATGAATAAAATTTGTATGACTGAATAAATGAATTGAACCCTGGATCTCTTCGTATTTCTACTCTATTGTCTTTTTAGATAACTTTGCTTCTTCAAACACTTTCTTCACTTCTTTCTGGGCAAGCGTGCTCCATCTGCCATCACTTGCCATCGGGTGAGGTCAAGCGCTTGGCTATCATCAATAAAAAAAAAACAAGAAGAAATATTCATTTAGGTTTCAGAATGATTTATAGGAAAGGGCTCATAAACTGTAGATATATATTTTTATATTTACCTTGAAGACACTCAACTAGCAGCACTCACTAACTTGTGACAGGCCTCCTGATGTTACGTGGTCATCGCTGCCTGTAAACTCCTGCAGTACTCGTGTGATTGTGTGATTGGTTGCTTCATCGCATCTCGATAATGCCATCAGTAAAACCATTACGGACGCATAATACTTGTTGTACCTAGCACCGGATTTCCTTCAGATATTACAGCGATTCGATATGATAAAGTTTCAAAGCCAAATTCGAAATCTAAATCCTAGTTCCATCAATCTCTTCTCGAGTTCGAGAGTTTTTTAAATTTTTTTTATATAGACAGAGTTATTAAATTGTTATGTTTATTTTACGACGACATCGAATTGAAAAACTGTTCTAAAAGTATCCCACAGAACTAGGTCGTAGAATTACCTAAGCAGTGAGTGTAGGTAACATACAAAGCTATGGTAAGTACTTATACTGCTATATATTCCTTACGATTCTGAAATAGCAATATTGCAAGCCGGTCATGGACTGTTTACTCAGCCATGACGTCAGTGACCACTGTAACTACAATAAAAGTTCATATTCATGTTCCTAGTGGAAAAATACAGTTCCGCAATTGGTTTCATTGTTTCGGCATAACGTTTGTTTCCGGAGAAGCTGATTGCTGTAGTGTTTATCCTTGAAATAGGGACTGATTAGTTTATGGGATTTTATCAAATTTACGACTCTCTCTTTCCCTCTCTATTTTACCTTCTCGACACGATAATTTCCTTCGGCTCTAGCAGCAAGCAAGTTGAGTTAGATTTCACCCTAAAACTAGCAAATGAACATCATTTTTTTATTGATTTCTGAGTTCTCAGTTTATTTACATGTATCATCTTTCATCTACTATAGATAAATTAAATTCGTAAACAATTTAATTTGAACAAAATTTAAAAACCGTCGGCCTCTATTAGGCCTCTACCACCGCAGTTAAACAAGCTTTCTTTAAAAAAACCGCGTCCTAATCGATCCGTTCTTTTGGAAACTACGATGCCACAGACAGACAGACACACACTCAGACACAGGCGTTAAACTTATAAGACCAATCGTTTTGCGTTGGTGGTTCAAAATAAAATTCGCAATTCAGCATCACTACATCCAACTATGTACCTACATTGTATTGACGTATGAAACCTACGTTATTGAGATCCTCACCAAAGGGTGCCTAAAACCGGTTTCCATTGCCAGCCTGGCTTAACACATTTTTCTCTAAGTATTACGATAAACTCGTATCTAGGCGTAGGTAATGTAGCCATGAGTAGTATTCTGGGGCGAGGCTATTTCTGTTTATGTAAATTTTACGGCGTGACGTCGATAGTGAAATCATTTTTGCGGTATAAATCTTCTACTGAAAGGTAAGGTGTAGGTAGGTTTAATAAATAGTGTGTCTTTCTATGATCGACGAAGTGGAAAGCGCAGCGTCAGATGGCTCCCAAATAGATGGAAAGATCACCCAATTAAGGTTGCTGGGAGCCGTTGGGTGCAGGCCGCAAAATATCGGTCGCTCTGAAAATCTATGGGAGAGGCCTATGATCAGTAGTAACGTCTTATGGCTGACATAATGATGATGATAATATCGATTAATTGTTCATTATCATTAAAATGCTTGTAATAAGTTGTTCATTAAAAAATAGCATTCATTCTAAGAATTGTCACTCAGCCCTCATCCTCCCACTGCCAGTAACCCTCCCCGTTATAACGATGTGTTTCCGTTGTCCCCGAAGTTTATGTCCCCATCGCGGGGACAACGAGACACAATTCATTTGCCTCACAGCACAACTTGTGCGACATCGTTCGTCTATAAAAAGCCGCTGCACTCCGAATGCGTAGAAGTGAACATGCACGTTCCACTGCATTGTACCACTTGTACCTAACGTATGGTGTGCAGTGGCCATTAGTCGAACGCGATCGCACAAGTTGTGAAGCATGTTCTTAGCACAGGACCCAGATAGTGGCATTATAGTTATTCTGATTATTTTTCCCATCCTGGCGGGCATGATGCTGCATCGACTCCCATTTACTGCTGTAGTACAAAGTATTTACCAAGTTCTCTTTTGTTTTTGTTTGTGTTTTTCGTTGTTTCTTTTTTATTTTTCTTTATTAAGGACAACACACAAATTATACAATTAGGTTACTTAATGCTAATACTAAATAAGGTTCTTTATGCCCCGGTTATAAGGTTATAAGGTTATCAGCCCCGGTGTCCACAGATTGGGTTTGCAAATTATAAGGGCATAAAAAGTTCATGCTTGAAAGCAATATTAAAAACAATATCTGTAGGCTACTTACATACTTAGAAGAACAAGATTTTAACTTTTACTTTAGGTCAGACAGAAGGAGTGTATCTGACATTATGACATCAGATACACTCTTTCTGAAGGAGCCGGGTGAGGTTGCAAACAGTTTGATACCAGTAAAGAGATCATTATGTTATTTCATGATTCTGTCTAAGGGTACGCGCTCACCGGTGTTAGTTTTGCAGGGAATAGTCGCAAACAAATTACGCAATTTTTTTGTCTCTGTTTTAAAATGCAGATACTGTATTGTGTTCTGTCTGTTCTGTACTAACTTAAAACACATATCCAACATTTCATCCTCATAATCTTTTCATCAAAGATTTGGTTACATTCCTATTGCCACTGGCATAATGTCGTGTACCCCGATAATGTGCTGCGCAAACAGAGCTGATATACGTTAGAGAAGTTCTGTGAATTGGGATATGAATAGGTGATAATTGGCAAATAATGTGTTGTATCTAGTGATGACTACTCTATTATTGCATTGATCTATGTTCTCTTTGAAGTCAGATCTTTTCAGGATTTTAATTTATTTATACCTTCGTGATTGTGTAATCTTTACCCTCTTCAAACATTTCCTAGTTATCATCATCATCCATAGCCCGACTTCACCCACTGCTGGGTATAGGCCTCCCCAAGTTTGTGCCATCCGCCACAATCCTGCGCTAGTCTCACCCATTGACGGCCCGCGACTCTAACGATGTCGTCCACCCATCTCGCTGCCAGACGTCCAACCCTTCTACAGTCATTCCTCGGCCACTATTCAGTTGCTACCCTGCTCCACCTGTGATCACCACGTCTTGCTAAGTGTCCCGCCCAAGACCATTTGAGCTCCATAACTCGATTCCCAACATCATGAACCTTCGTTCTTCCACGGATCTCGACGTTTGGAACTCGATCTAAGAGTTTGATGCCGAGCATGGTACGCTCCTTGGCTCTCTGTGCAACTCTTAACCTGTACACAGCCTCCTGCGTGAGCGTCCATGTCTCGGCACCGTAAGTCATGGTAGGAAGAACACATCGCATAAATAAGCGGGTCTTCAGACTGCTTATTTATGTGGAGTTTTAGGCGACTTAAGGATGTCGTCCAGCTTGCCGAACGCGGCCCATCCCAATTGGATCCTTTTAGATATCTCCTTTTGTTGATGCTCTTTACCAATGGATAGAATATGTCCAAGATAAATATACTGGTCAACCATCTCCAGCTTCTCATTTTCCACTGTTACCGCAGGATTTGTGATGCCAGAGACATTCAACATTCCTAGTTATATGGTCTACAAATAACTCACTAAAATCTTCGTCATCATTGTCAACATCAGCGCCTGTTAGGTGCCTTACATTACTATTTCAAATACACGTTTCGTATAAGAATATCACCCCTGTCTTCAGAGCAGCTTATGGTCGCATATAGAGACAGCTTCATCAAACATTTCATTGACAGCATCATGATAAATAAACTGTAAACAACTGTGATGTCATTATTTCCTGTAAGTAATATCGTAAATTCTGTTTTCCAGGCGTGATCGGGCTCATCTACCTGGTGATGTACATCTGCATCATCATCTTCTTCTCCATTTGCATGTGTGGACTACTGGCCTCCATGGACGACAGAATACCATACTTCACGTTGGCAGATTCCATCATTGGTACGACTTTTTAACTTCTCAGTTTTAGACAAATTAGGGCTATTTCAAAAATTGCATCAGCAGCTTTTCAGTCATATGACCTTTAATTGTTGAATATACGCCTCTTCCAAAGATTTCCAGAGCGGTCGATCTTGTGTGGTCTACACCCAATGGCTTCAAGTAACATTTACTTGGTCGTATACCCATGAGGGCAAAGTAAATCTAGACACAGATAGGAGTTAGGCGGTAGTCTCTCGATAGGTCTAATTCATTTGCAATAGTTTAATGACGCAACAAGTGCGTATTTTTTCCATCAGTTCCATTTTCGTATTGTGGTCCAAATAAATTTACAAAATCAACAAAAAAATTACAATAATGTGCAAATCGATCGATAATTCACAGTCATATATTTGATATACCGAAATCAGTTTTAAATTAAACAATTTATCTGTAAACTGAAATCTCAACAGCTACAGTTTGGTAAACTTATTCAGAAACAGATTTAAAATAGAAAAGTGAATACCTACCTATGTGGAAGGTCGTTCCCGCAAGCCATAATCCACGCATTTAATATTTTACGATAATGGCACTGCGTACTAAATCTGCTTTATTTAAGTCAATTTGTATAGCATCTAGGCTAGGGAGAATGGTAACCCTTCAGGGCTCATACTGAGGGGCTGATCCTACAGGGCCAGTAGCTAGATCTACATGACGTGGAGTGGATATTGTATTAATAATTAAAAAGTATCTAGAAAAATGATGACATATGGAACCGAGACGTGGTCCTTCACTATTGGCATTATGAATAAGCTCAGAGTCGCTCATCGAGCTATGGAGAGGGCTATGCTCGGGGTTTCTCTACGGGATCGAATCAGAAATGAGGAGATACGTAGGAGAACTCAAGTCACCGACATAGCCCGACGGATTAGCACGTTGAAGTGGCAATGGGCAGGCCATATAGCGCGCAGAACAGATGGCCGATGGGGCCGAAAGGTTCTCGAGTGGAGGCCACGGACCGGCAAGCGCAGCGTAGGACGTCCACCCACAAGATGGGCAGACCACTTGGTAAGAACCGCAGGTCGGCGTTGGATGCAGGCCGCTTCCAACCGCAGTTCCTGGAGATCAATGAGGGAGGCCTTTGTCCAGCAGTGGACGTCCTACGGCTGATATGATGATGATGATGATCTAGAAAGAATAAAATATAATTCAATTATCACTATGGAAGATTTGCGCCTGGAGTCTGAATTGAACCAAAGAATTAACAAATAGATACCTAATATATTATACGTCGAATTCCATATCTCTCTAGCAACTCCATATCTTTGGTTTTTTGACAGTTAAAAACAGAATATGATCTCTAACAAAACAATATCCACATGTCTTGATATTTCTTTGACAGAAATCTGATGATTGACTGGTCATATCATTATGATTTGTTGGCTTCTAGGTGATAACCCAGGCATGGGCCATAGACCTCAGCTGCTAGAGGAAGGGGCCCTCATCGTGTACAAGGCGGACAACTCCACGCAGGTTAAAAAGTGGGTGGATAATATAGAGGAGTTTCTTGCCCGTAAGTTTCTTTTATTTTTTAAGATGTTCGTATGCAATAGTGTTTTTTAAGTAAAGCATGTTTGCTGTCGCCCTTTACACATTACAATATATGAAACACATTGGAATCCACAAATCCTACCCACTAAAGAATATTGGTTTAGAATAATGTAGGTTGTGATGAGAACCAAACTAGGGCGCCTGTGCATGCCTCTAATTTTGTCTTATCTTTTCTTTATCTTATCTTCTGACTATGAATATTCCTCGTACTTAAAGTTATTTTGTATACATATTTTCAGCATATAAGAACAAGTCTAAGCTAATCACCCACGGAGAGAATCAACTTGAATGTGGAGACGTAAAGCCGCCTAGAAACGAGGTGTGCGCCTTCGACCCCATCCAGTTCGGACCCTGCTCGTTGGAAAATCAGTATGGGTACGCGAATAAGACGCCCTGCCTCATCATCAAGCTAAACAGGGTAAGTCTAGACGTTCTTATTTTTTGTCCTCGGACCCTATTTCGGTACCTAACCTGCTCCAGCACCTCTGATATATCTATTTGGAACCCTTTTTTTCGCTTATGAAATTAACAAAATGTATTATGAAATCCATAATGTCCTGGTTTCCGTCATATTAATTTTAAGAGCTGGTGGTTGAAACAAAGGTTCTGGTGTCGGACCTAATTTCCTTCCTGAAGCTTATTTTATGCTTTCTTTTGTTTCTCAGCTGTACGACTGGGAGCCAGTATTCTATGACGACCCCGATGACCTACCCCTTGACATGCCTCCCGATCTCAAGGATTACATTGTCAACGCTACAGCACAGGAGGTGAGAGAAATCAATTGTACTCTAGATTAATAACCTAAGTACTTAAATTCAAATGAAAATTATTATTATAGGTATTAGATTCAAAAATAGTGCATCCAGTAAAACTTCGGTACGGTACCCATTGTTGATCTCTGAGACAGCTTAACCTTAATGAAGATGGTAATCAATCCATTGATCTCTTCTTCTCTCACTTAGGGCCTACATTACGAAGGTTGCTGAGAAGTTTTTATCCACATAAAATTAACACGGATCTTTTGATGCCTTTTTCCAGCGCCGCAAAGTATGGGTGTCGTGCAAAGGCGAGCGACCGGCGGACAACGAAGCTCTGGGTCCACTGATGTACTATCCGTACCCTGGCCTGAAGGAGACCTACTTTCCGTACGACAACACCCCGGGGTACCTGAGTCCTCTGGTCGCTGTGCAGCTTCTTAATCCTAAAAGTATGCACCTAACATACTGAAGTAACTTGACTTGTCATTCCTAGGTCTCCGGTGGAGGCCACTCCTTTACTTAATAGCTATCTCTATCATCTTCTTTCTGTATAAGAAGTTTTTTGGTTCACGTGCCATGCTTGGCTTTCTGGTTGACTTTTACCGAACGTTCATTTTTCAGGTCCTAACGTCAGTTTCACATGCGCTCAAACATTTGTTTTGAGACATGCTCCTTATCTTATGCTATCGTTATCATTTACATAAAGCACTAAATAAAAACCATTGATTCTTTTTAAAGCAAGAGTTAAAACATATAAATTGCTCTGCCCCCAGTGAACCAAATCATCAATATCCGGTGCCGCGCGTGGGCGCGTAACATTCGGTACACGGAGTCGCTAAAGGAACGCCTCGGCTCCACGCATCTGGAGATCATGATCGACTGAATGGGGACCAATAGGAATAAGTCTTATTTTTAAGTTAATAAGGTCTAATTCTGACTGCAGACAGTAGTTACTGTCGCTTTATTACAGATTAATACATTATTCTGATTGCAACTGCGGTCGGTCGTTGCTGCTGCCTTCAGAGACTACCTTTAGAATAGTTGCGGTGCCTTAAAGCGAGGCATATGTGGCTAAGTCAAAATCAATACCATTTTACTCAGTACAAGGGTTATAATAATTTTCCTTATATGTGACAGCAAGAAGAATCATGTACATAATTAGGTAAGAGTAGGGTACATAACAAACTCGACAACCTTATTATATTATTCTTGATAATACACCAATAACTGCCAGCCCCTGGTAGATGTGCCATGCATCGTGCCTCGCTATTTTAACTCATTAGTGTTTTGTATGTCGTGTATCGAAAGTGAAATCTTGTGCATCAGTTTTAGATGTCAAAATACTTTTACCCAGATTACCTAGTCACATTAAGTAACTGCTTTTAATAAAACTGTGGTGATGTTCAAATTTCAAACAAAGTACTTACATACAGATCAATGGTAACTTTATTGGTGTTTTATTCTTCTACGCCCTTTTCAGTTCTATGCTATCCCATGGATCGATAGATCTAAAAAGCATACGTTTTTTATCAAAATAAGAATACAATTAATAAGCTTTTCAAACTACATTTATTCAAATAAATTAAATCTATCGTCTAACTCTCACCACAACACAACCAGTACAAAACACACTTATTCACAGCTATTATTTATAAGACTAATTTATACTCGAGCTTTGGTTGAATTATCTGAAGACGGTAGATTTATCACAGTGTTTAGCTTAATCTTGCACTAATTCTGCCATTATAAGGTGAACTGCGGTTTCTTACGGAAGAAAGTGAAAAATAAACATGCCTTCGCAATAGTCGAGTCATACAAAACATTTGCAAAAATATACAAAAGAGAAATACTTACCATAAACGTATCATAGCGCTTGGGATTGGTTGTAAATTTGTATTGACCTGCAAGTTCTTTGGTAGTTGTGTATACGGATGTAAAAAAAACTCTGGACGGAGTACAACTAACTAGAAAATGACACTTTGCAATGACGCAATACCGCCGATTCATTTGAAAATATGTAACTTCACATACATTTATGTAACTGTGTAGGTATATTATCAAATCGACGGACGTGTGCTTTTGGAACGTGGCATCGGTCCGTCCAGAGTTATTGCACGTCCGTGGCTGCCTATTAATATGTTAGCAAATCTATCACACTCATGCTTGCACCCTCTCTCCACTGGTCTACTCGATCATAATCTCGATGTGGACGCTCCCCATGCCCTCGTGTCGATCGTACACGATGTTGTTGGCCCATGCACGACATTCGATGTTGATTAGCATGCCAGCTGTAACAGAAGTATCAATTTCAAATTTGGTGTGACACGTGTCGTCTGGCAGATACGTGACATTTTGTTATATCCAAAGAATGCCCATGGTCTGAGGATTTCTAAGGCCTTAATTAACCTATTTGGGGGGTTGTTCTTGATTTTAGAGGTACCTAGGCCTTTTGTATATGCATCTAAGTATATTTTTAGGATCAACGTTAAGAATTCCAACAATTCAGCTTCGCAATGCGTCCGGTGTCTTAGTGACACTTCTGTCTGGTAGTAATCTGGAACAGTTGAGTTTAGCTCGTCTGTTAGATGATTAAGACCGAATTTGATATGTTCAGGATAAAAATACAATTGGTAATAATGATGCACCTTAAGGGATTTCTACTCAACCTTCATTTTGATATGGGGGGTCGCGATATCAATTTCCCTGCTCGTCCAGTGCGAAATTATTAGGATGTTACATAATAGTTCAAAGCGCGTAACTACTCGGGTAGGTGTTGTTCTTATAACAGTAGATCTTACTCTTATGCCTCTGCAGATGCATGGCCACGAGCAGGCTCAGAAAGCTTTCCTGGTTGGTGAAGGGGAAGTAGTAGCCGGGGAAGCTGCGGTAAGTACTCAGGTAGTTGCTGTTCTTAAATTAGTAGATCTTACTCTTAGATCTGTGCAGATGCATGGCCACGAGCAGGCTCAGAAAGCTTTCCTGGTTGGTGAAGGGGAAGTAGTAGCCGGGGAAGCTGCGGTAAGTACTCAGGCAGGAGTTTTTCTTATATTAGTAAATCTTACTCTTAGGTCTCTGCAGATGTACAGCCACGAGCGGACTGAGATAGCCTTCCTGGTTGGTGAAGGGGAAGTAGTAGCCGGGGAAGCCTCGGTACTCGGGTAGGTACTGGATGGGCCCTATGTTCTCGCGGTCTGCGGGATTCTCGCCTTGACATGATACCCATACCATGTTGAGCTGGAAATAATATATAACGTCAGGGATGATATTCCTTAGAGATTAATTGTAGTAAAAATGTCGACATTACACATTCATTTCAGAAAAATAAATAAATAAGAGAAACGTCTCGATAACACATGTTATTAAATAAAAAAAACATGAATTCAATCTATTCTACGCATCTTTAAACTCATAAGAGGTATACATAGACTATCATATATCATCATAACACCCCTATTCCTACGTTAGGGGTTTAAGTTGTACACACGGCTACACATCAAGCTATACTATCTAGTGTAAGCTGTCCTCTCATTCTACGAAAAGCCTACACAATGCGAGGTCAGCTTATACTGGAAGTGTATAGCTTGATGTGTAGCCGTGTGTACATAGATTATATGACGTGGGAGCACTATCCCCGCTACTATAAATATTATACTTTAATATGACTATATTTTCCCACTGCTGGGCAAAGGTCTCCCCACTGTTATAATAATCTTATAAATTCGAAAATAAGTCTTTCTGCTTGTTACGTTTTCACCACTACTGGCTGGACCAATTTTGTTGAAATTCGGTTTATACCTAGATAGATTATAGATTGAGACGTAGACTTCTTTTTGTTGATAAATCAAGCGTGCGAAGCCGCGGACGGAAACTAGTTAGAATATAAATAATTCTGGTAGAGATCTAGAGATTGAGTGTACACGTGCTGAGTAACTCCTATTATACTCGAAATTAAATTTGTAATTGGAATGTAATATTTCTCTTTTCGTCTTAAATACCTAAACGTAGTTATATAAAATATATATTTTAAACAGCACATAAAATAAAATGAATATGCGTAAAATTTCACAAAAAATGGCAAAACCAAAACTAAAATTTATAACAAAAATTTGGGCTCGTCCGGGATTTGAACCCGGGACCTCTCGCACCCTAAGCGAAAATCATACCCCTAGACCAACGAGCCAGCTGACGTGTTGCTTGAAATATTCTTACAATACACCTTTCACTTTATCAAATGTTACGTTATTTGATCGCAGGCAGTAAATTATGATAATTATCAATAATCTGCTGATAATGTTTAATCAACATTGAAGAGTAATGCCATTTATTACTCTGCAAATTAAAATATTTTTATAGATTGTTCCAAAACGGTCTTTAGATGGCATAACATTATTTTGTATATCTGTACTAATATTATAATATCTCTGTCTCTCTCGTCTTCACGATTATACCGCTAGACCGATTTCGATGAAATTTTATAGGTATATCTATAGATGACCGGGATTAAGACACAACTTTTTACCCGACCGCGCAGAAGAAGGGTATTGCGAAACACGTGTGCGAAGCCGCGTGTGGAAGCTATGTTTTATTTTGATAAAAATCCGCACGAATCCGATGTGAGTCACCTGATATTAAATAATTAATAAATAAATATTGCTGGACATTTCACACAGCGCTATCTAGCCCCAAACTAAGCAGAGCTGTACTATGTGAAACAGATAACTGATAGAATACTTATATACATTTTTTTTGTAAATACATACTTATAATATAGAGAAACAACCAGACCCGGAACAAATATTTGTAGATCATGCAAACATTTGTTCCGCGGCGGGAATCGAACCCGCGACCTCCTGCGTCTCAGCCGGCTATTCGCCCACTGCACCATAATTAATGAAAACTTACTAAATTCTTATCATACGCCGTTTGATTCTTGATATGGTCCTTCAGATCCTCAGGCATGGCCTGCGGGAGATGGTTCGAACTGTTATAGAAATTGGGCTTCCATCCGAAGATCTTGTTTAACTTGAGGAAGATGCAAGGAGTGGACTTGTGGTACGCGAAGTGATTGTCTTCCACGCAAGGACCCCACGCGCTGATGTCGACGTCGCAGACCTTCCCTGCGGGAGGGGGGAGGTTGAAGTTGCAGTTGAAGATGTTCTGGCCAACTCCTCCCGCTTTGCCATCGCGTTTGTAGGCTGCAAATAGAGGAAAGATGTTTAATAACATTACGTATTTTGGTAACAATTAACTGGGGGGGTCTTACTAATATTTACATTTGATTAAAGTATTTTTTTTTTTATATTTTCCTGCCAAATTACTTCTTTTTCTTAGCGTGTCAATAGTTCTACTTATATTGTGTTAGATATGTACTTGGCTACATTGATGGCGTCAGGAGAAGCCATTTTTAAGTCAACCATTGTGCAGGTGTTCGGGCACAGAGGCCACATTAACAGTAGTTTCATCGACTGTGTGGGCCAAATTACTAAAAGCATAGTGAATGTGGTTAAAAATTGTTATACATAACGAAACCTTCGTTTTGATTCTATCAAATGGCTATTTAATAATTTCGGGGAAATGGGGACCAAATAAAATTATCTATAAGAGATTTTTATTAAATAATATCTTTATTGTCGGTAGAATCACCGATAAAACGGCTACCAGTGATGGCAGCTAAAATAGTTTATTCTTTTTGAGAGTAAGCCCAGATAAATTGACATAACTTAGCCAGAGCCAATCTCTGGCTAAGTTATGTCAATTTATTTGGATCTAGTTTAGGCTAGTTTCGTCTAGTACCTGTGAGAAACTTAGACACCTCCTTAACCCAGAACTTGTAGCTACCGGGGTCGTTGCCCTTGTACCAGATGACGCTGCTGGCGACCTCCGGCGGCATGGGTCGGAACCCGAGGCCAGGATTGGTGCCGATGATGCTGCTCTCCAGCTGCCACTTCGGCTGCCGCGCGTCCAGGAGTTGCAGGAACGTCCACATGCAGATCGCGACCAGGATCGCCAGCGCCAGGTAGAATAGGAAGTAGAACAGGCAGATTTTGGCTAAAAATAAATTCATAATATAATTTACACCAACTTCCAGTACAAAAAATCATGGCGCCATACATGTGCATTAATAGACGAAGCTGTGTGAGTTATAATAACAGACCGGCAATTCTGTGTAGGTATTTTCTATCTTAATGGTGTAAGGTGCGATTCTTTTAGTGTTCAACTAGTAATTGAATTGCAAGTATTGGCAATTCAATTAGTGTATGACAGGCAATACTGATGAAATGTATGAAAAACACTTTACTGTACAACGCGGTCACATTAATTCGACGCATTGCTGGAATGCGGGTCGCCGCCCGCTTCCCCCCGCATTCCCTTTTCTCGCCCGGCATGTTTCAGTACGGTCAGCATCTTTGCTACCGATACAACACCGATACATCATTGGCCGGTTTTTTTTCCACACCGTGCTTGAGCGCCAGAATGACGTCACGTGGTTAAGCGTCTAGTTAATGTGACGTTGCGCGTTGTACACCATATAATAAACAGTGGCGGATTTAGAAATTTTCAAGGTATAGGCTGAATAGTTTTTGCCGCCCTTGCCTCAACAATTGTCATATCATACATTATTTTTACAATGCAACAATTTCGTTGAAATTGCACGTAAAATAATTTTTCGGTATATTTTTGAGATAATCGAAGCTCAATCATGTATGCTATTTACACAATAATGAACATTTGGTGATCTGATTTTGTTTTCGTTTTTCGCCTCGATTTGTTCGGGTAACCGGGGTAACCCACACGGTTATTGGAATAGAGAATGAAGCTCGCCACGTGCACGTGCAACATTGACGTCATTGATAATTGTAGCATTAAAAAAAAACCGCGTTCGGGGAAAAAATATTTTTTTGACTTAAGACTATCTCGCTATTACTGTTCAAGTTTTTTGATTAATTCTAATCGTATTTTCTGAAGCTACTAGTGTATGTGAAACACAGAATAGTATAAACAGATAATAGTCGATACATAAGATTGAAATCGGTAAAATTATTCATTATATTCGAATAAAAATCGATAAATTATATACCTACAAACTATCCAGTTCGTAGCCTCCAACCAGTAGTAAGACTGGCATGTATGGGTTGTAAGTGGGAAGAGGGGCATATTTTTTACAATTTCGCTCTTTTCACTCATAAGAAGTGTGGGCAAAGGGCGCAGAGGCGAGAGGCCGATAACTGGTTGAGGGGCGGCGAACTAGCTCTTTTACTCTAGCATATGGAAGTTTGCTACACTCGGAATGTGCAATGACAAGTGAGAGAGAAAAGTCATCGACAAAATTTGTTGCAGACTTCTATCTGTAAGACATCAGAAAACCGTCATAGAAATATCTTTTTGATTTCTATGAGGTAAAAAAAAAAAAATCATGCCCCAAAATTTGCCGCCCCCAAAATCTGCCGCCCTAGGCTCGAGCCTACTCAGCCTGCTGGTAAATCCGCCACTGATAATAAAAGAAGTAACTTTTTTATCAAAATATAACCAACTTTAGAATAGTTTTTTTGATTAGAAAATAATATATAGAACACATTATGCGTCCCTATGAAACTTGAGGGTAGCTTTGGAATTTTTTTGATCCCGTCATCAGATCCTGACTTGGTGCCAATGTGACCACCTGGGGAGTATACCCTTTTATCTCTATATATAAAAATGAATCCCTATTTCCCTTGGTCACGCCATCACGCGTGAACAGCTGGACCGATTGCGATATTATTTTTTTGTTGTATTTCTTATCGTCAGGAGAACGTTCTTATGTAAGAAAAAAATTAAGAAAATTGCGCGCAAAATTATAGCGGTAACGGGTGGAGTGATTTGGCTAATTTTGGTATTGAATTATTTGTGGAAGTCGTTCATTTTCTCATACATAATGGTGGCCGGGGACAACAATTGACAATTCTACCAGGGTGACGTACATTGACAGCCCGCGTTATATGCATGTCAAGGCGGTACGAAGTACGGCGGGTCCACTAGTACAAAATAAGAATTTTTCGAATCGGTCAAGGCGTCTTCGAGTAATCGGGGGAGAACCTTCTCCTATTTTTGAAATCGTTTAAACATTATACAAACACAAAGCAAATAGTACAATTAACGGTCTTATCGCTTAGGAGCGATATACAACTATTGGATGAAGAGGATTTTGTTATAGCTAAGATAATGCACGTAAGAGCATCGTAACGTGTTATGTGATTGGAAATGGCGTAGACACATCATTATGATGACAAACCAAATCCAGACAACATTGATGTGGACAACATGAGGTGACTGATCGCCAGTTCAGCAGAGTACAAAGAGGATTATGGTCGAACTTAAATTAGGCCATCTCATTGTCATTAGGATAGGCTAGCTAGATTTTAAATGACTTACTTGATAGCAAATCACTGGACTCCAATGAAGTCTTTGTTCATTGTAAGACCATGCGATGCAAGGCATGGTACGGTACTGCCACTTTTATGAAAAGTAACCTAACAAGACAATCTCTATAAAATAAAAACAAAATCACATCGCATCAATAGTAGGTATACTAGTGAAACTCAAAATCCTTCCAAAAACTTCAAATTGACAAAATTTTGCATCCACTTAGATGATTAAGAGAACCGCATTGTCTTGTCTGGTTAGAACTAGCGTACGGGCGCGCGCGCAGGATGTGCCCCATGATCTCATTGTGGCAATTGCGCCAGTTGCGACTTCCGCTCGCGATTGTACGCTTCTTGGCTGATTGTGCGCTCAAAGGTTTAGCCGTGAATATGGACTAGACAGGAAACGGCTGGCCGCCTAATTTGGTATTTTTTTAAAATAAATTATAAATATTTCTGGACATTTCACACAGCGCTATCTAGCCCCAAACTAAGCAGAGCTTGTACCATGGGAACCAGATAACTGATAGAATATTTATATACTTTTTTTTTGTGAATACATAGAAAAACATCCAGACCCGAAACAAATATCTGTAGATTATGCAAACATTTGTTCCGCGGCGGGAATCGAACCCGCTACCTCCTGCGTCTCAGCCGGCTATTCGCCCACTGCGCCACGGAGGTATTCATATGGACCCTTTTAAGAAGGCATGGTTTCTTTCGGTTACTGCCAATTACTGTTGCTGTAGGAAAGACGTCCTTTAAGCTGTCTTCCAACTTCCTTTTCATACCAATGTATAAATAAATAAAAAAAATCTAACATAAATAAATGCCTTTAAAAACTAGCTAGCCTTAGCGAACTGGTTGTAACTGACAGAAAAAGGTCAAACTGGACTAAACGCTGCACTTTATTACCAAGGATGACCTCCGTCCGTGGTAAGGAGGGAGATTAACCAGATAAGACGAGAGAGGTGTGGGGTAAATCCCTGGTAGCAAAACATATCATCTACCTATTAGTAACAGAAACTTGGCACAGTTTGAGCGTAAAAGATTGGAAGACTTACACCAGCTAGCAGTCGTTCGTCCGAAGATCTGCTTGGTCTTAGGGTTCCAGATGAACCGCTTCACCTTCTGAAGACCGTTGAGTTCTGGTTCCTTCTCCTTGTAGTACAGATTGAACCGCTCCAAGGAGGTCAGATCTGACATGCGCTTCGATACCTTCTTCACCGTCATATTGGAGGGGTTTCTCTCCTGCTGTGGAATAAAGAATTATTGTTTAGTCATATTTATGGAACTCATCTCGACCTTCTCTGCTTTTATGGTTGGGTCTTTACGTATATTTATTGAAACAGATTTATACAATATCTTGGTAGCTCTAGCTGAGATGGTAATATCTGAGACATCTTTCCTGGCTTGGTCGCGAAGGAACAGGCAGTAAAATTGACGTTCTAAAGTGATCCTTGTGATTTTAATAAATAAAAAGATTTTGATTTTGATAGATTTATAGATCCACAGATAGGACATAGACACGACATAGTTTATGCGTAAAAATAGGTATATATTTTATTATTTCAGTTGAAGATAATGGAACCCTTCGTGTACCGAATGGATACTAAAGTAGACGACATCAAGAAGATACTCACAAGAAAATAATCCATGGTTTGATTCCCATGTGTTTCCTAACACATGGGAATCAAACCATGGATTAAGTTTTAACACAAATACAAGTAATTTTAACACCTGCAACTTAAGTTATTTCGAAGATGAAAATCTTGATAAATCTAGTAAGTTGGTGGAACTTACCTGTGGATCACCTCAAGTCCAGAGGAGCGCGCGGCTGGAGCACGCGAGCGAATGCGCGACTGCGCTGGCGCGCTCCGCCTGACGCTAGGATAATAGGACGGTGTTATACATTAGGGACCAGTTATATTATTCGCTACTGACTGCAGTAGTACTCCACTTACTTGCTTACTATAACTACGTATAACTTACTCAACGACCTCCGTGGTGCAGCGGGCGAATAGCCGGCTGAGACGTAGGAGGTAGTTGGTGCGATTGGAATAAATGTTTGCATGATCTACAAATATTTGTTCCGAGTCTGGATGTCATCATTATCCACAGCCCGACTTCACCCACTGCTGGGTATAAGCCTCCCCAAGTTTGTGCCATCCGCCACGATCCTGCGCTAGTCTCACCCATTGACGGCCCGCGACTCTAACGATGTCGTCCACCCATCTCGCTGCCGGTCGTCCTACCCTTCTACAGCCATTCCTCGGCCACCATTCTGTTGCTACTCTGCTCCACCTGTCATCACCATAAGCATGTATTTACAAAAAAAATATATCAGTATTCTATCAGTTAAGTATCTGGTTCCCATAGCTACCCATACCCTACAAGCTCTGCTTAGTTTGGGACTAGATAGCGCTGTGCGAAATTTCCAGCAATATTGATTATTTATTTCTCTCAAGTCATATTAAACAGTATAATAGTTTAATTATATGTATTTAATGGTTTAAATAGCCGAGGAAAAGATGTTCTTTAAACCTGAGATCTTTGAACATACGTCAAGTAGAAGCGTTATTACAGAATTCTTCATTTTAGGGGAGCAAAAGTTAATGGATTTTTGAAGTAAAACTTCTTTACGCACGCTTGACTTGGGGAGTATGCTGGTGAATGCGTTACGAAAAGTGCGAACGGAAGTTGAGAGGGAGACATAAGATAGTGAAGATATATAGAGAGAGAGAGTTACGTTTCGTATATTACTGTAGGGGCAAAAGAGAGAGAGGTGCGAGCACACATTTCCTTTCCCTTTTTCTCTCATAGCCAGTTGATTTGTCGCATATCTCCTATCCCAAATTAGCCTAAATTAGGTATACAAACTGCAAAAACCAAACACTCCTTCATGCTGTGGCATGTGAGTTCATTTTGCTATAGATAAAAAGAAAGTATTTATGACGTTTCGTATTTTGAATCTACCA
The DNA here is from genome assembly GCA_918857605.2 of Philereme vetulata. Taxonomy (NCBI): domain Eukaryota; kingdom Metazoa; phylum Arthropoda; class Insecta; order Lepidoptera; family Geometridae; genus Philereme; species Philereme vetulata. The sequence goes on from OU975484.1 coordinate 4,127,867, forward strand.
GCTACAATTTACGAAAAAGTTCAGCTATTCTACAACAGACGCAGGCAGCAGCAGAAAATAAGTTATATGCTTACCTGTATGCGCCTCGAAATAAGGTTGACATTTCCTTAAAACATTATTTTATACATACGTATAGAAGGAGCTAAAGAAGTTATACTTCAGTCGTGTGGTCTAATGCACACTCGTTTTTTTCCTATTTTGATTCTGGACATTCAAAGTTTGCAGAGACGGGGAACGTTTGTAGCGGTCAGACCATCCATTGTACGTTATTAAATTTTTATTTTTTTCTGTTTATTTTTCTTAAGAATTTCTACAAATCGAAATCTTTTATTGTAGATCTATCTATTAAAACAATACCTGGAAGTAGTCTAGAGGTTTTCATTTACTGGTGGTCTTTTCAATTTAAAACCGTCAGCAAGCTTCAGCCATTTCTGAAAAACGCGGCCTTTACTTACAGCCAGACAGACGAAAAGAAAGACTGTGTTGATTCTGGATAACACAATCCCCTCGCCCCCTCACAGGCGGTACAGTCAGCCTTATGTAATCATCTAATCTGGACCTTTACCTTGGAAGACACCAAATAATTGAGTTGCTGCAATCACAGAAAAGTTAATGGTAGGAGTTTTTTAGGTTTATATTTATTTATTTTAATTTTATTTATTAATACTTAGATACTTAATCGTTTATTGTATTCCACAATGAAATAAAAGGTGGTAAATAATAGGTACATGTTCATTATGTACCCTGTTGGGCGCAACAATATCACGGAGAGAGGAGGACGTCATTGTTCTTGTTAGGTTATATTTATTTAAAAAAAAGCACTCAAATCTAGTGTCAAAGTAGATAGTAGGTAAATCTAAAATTTGTCATTTTTCATTAAATTTATCATTAAAAAATTCGTCAATTGTATAGTAAGTTTTTTAGTTAGTAAGTATTTTAATTGTTTTATAAATGTTATATTATTAGTCTCATTTTTCAACGCGTCAGGTAGTTTCTTATAATGTGACCATTAGTGCTGTGCACTCCCAGAGGTATGCGCGCGGCGAGACGGGGGGGAGAATCGGCTGCTGCGCTCTGTCAGTTCGCCGTCAACGCTCGTGGCGGCTGGTAGTGTTATTTGTATCGGACTGTCTATGTCAGATGATTCTCCCCCCCGTCTCGCCGCGCGCATACCTCAGGGAGCGCACAGCACTAATGGTCACACTATAAATATTTTGATCGACATTACGTAAGGAATAGTGCAGTTTGAGTCGGGAAGCAGGTGTCATAAGCTTATTTTTCAAATAAGATTCACAATTCACAGTTACATTACCGTTTAATATAAACTAATGAACGTCAAATTGAATGTACATTATATATATAATGCTAAAACGTTTATAATCTGACGCTGCAAACTAGCGTCTGTTTACTAAAACCTACTTAGAAATCCAGTTTAAAAGAAATAGTGGCACTTCAAATAACAGAGTATTACAGATGCTTTTAGAATATTTATATAAATAAAAGAAGTGCTCCTTGAACTACAATCTATCTCTTAACTTTGATTTTTTGACTCATACAATAAATAGTGCATGCCATCTGGATATTTATGATATTTTATCGAGGACTAGCCGACCAATCCGCAGCTTTGCACGCGTAGTTTTTCAATAAAAACATTACCCTCCTTCAGCGCAGTTGGGTAAAAAGTAGCCTATATTACTCGGGCATAGTGTAGCTTCCCAACAGTGAAAGAATTTTTTAAATCGGTCCAGTAGTTTTTGAGTTTATTCATTACAAACATACACACAAAAATACAAATCTTTCCTCTTTATAATATTAGTATAGATAGCATATAAAGATACATAAAATACGCTTTATGATGGTTGACCTAGACTACTGATCTCTAGATTAGTTAGGACATAAAAAACGGTCTTATCGTACAACTTAGATAAGTATACTCGTAGTTGGAGTTTTTAGACTGATCAAGAGCGTTCTAGTCGGCCTGACTAGGCGGGTCCAAAGCACAGAAGTAATGAATAAAGCACATTTACATTCTTTTCTTTTTTTAAAGTGATTCTTGTGATTTTAATGAATACATATACTTAATGATTTCGCGATGCTTAATAAATCTCAGGTAGAGTTAAGGCAAAGAGTCACCTCAATCTGTGACACCCTTTATGTCTTTTCTTGCACATTTATTAATAGCAAAGGTCATTGGTTCTATCAACCAACGAACCAAATCTATTATTCGAAGCATTGAACAAGTTTATACTCTAACGTCAGAGTCTGGATGACGTGGGCAGGTACCGAGCGGACGCAGGCCATTGTCGGCGCGGCATCCTGCGGCCTCCACGCATCTATCACTGGTCGCTAGCCACTTGTTTCTAAGGTACAAGATTAGCCTAGGACAGATCTATGGTTTTAAGGATTCTTGCTTTAGAACTTCTGGCCCCTGGCTTTAGAATATAATGATTTATTATCTATCATACAAGAAGCACATTAATAAAATACATGGGGCAAGTTCTCGTGTGGAGACCACGCCCTGGAAAGCGCAGCGGCCGTCCACTAGATAGAAAGATGACCTGATCAAGGTTGCTGGCGGGGCCATCGGGTGCTGGTCGCACAAGAGCGATCGGTCCCTTTGGAAATCTATGGGGGAGATCTATGTTCATTAGTGGACGTCCTTTGGCTGACATGATGATGATGATGATGATAAAAAAAATGGCGCTGTTCATCGATAAGACCACCAAATGTGAGTCATAGCCGACTGTGACCTAATCTAATATTACGATACAGTAATATAATATTAAAATTATTTTCTTTGGTTGTTTGGTGGTTTTATATATTCTATCTTTTTAAAATCTAGATTGAGCGATAAGTCCCCCGATTGTATCATAGATTTTCATTGTTTGTGGTTTATTGTTTGTTTTATGGTGCGCATTAAAGTACCATTTTTCATATTTCTATCTATCTACAGCAGATAATGGGGCATTATTGCATAATTAATACTAATTAAGTACCAATAATTAAGCCAACCCGCCTGCCAAGCGTGGTGAGTATGGCAACTACCCATCATGGAGATCCATGGAGGCTTGTGTTCAGTAGTGGACGTTTTACGGCTGAAATGATGATGATGAAGTACCAAGTCCCTTAGATTTAAGTTTTTTACTAACAAAATGGATGATTAAATACATAAATAATTATTTTAGTTGCCATAATATTTGCATTTATTATGCTGCTACAAGTGCTCCTCATCATATTTTACCTTCAATATTCCTTACTCATCCAAAACAAAAAGAGCTAAACCTCTTTCAAATAATTTCCTCGAACATATCATTAAAGAGGTCAGTTATAAATCGCAAATTGTCAGATTTGCCAAGACGGTGAGCGATGAAGGCGGTCGATAATTTGTCGAAATACGTCGAGGAGCTCAGCCGTGCGCGGGCACAGCGTCAATCATAATCGGAATGGACATTGAAATTTTAGGGATGGGCAACGTCAGCATATCGATAGTCGAATATAACAAAAAAAATTTAAGTGTTCAGACGGCCTGGAAATCTATAGGAGACTACTGAATACAGGCCGTATTCAGTAGTGGCTGATATGATGATTAAGATAATGTCACTTTTTGAGAATCGGTTTGATATAAATCATCAATTAAATATTTTAGAATTGAAACTTATACTTTCCCTATAAATCTTATTACATGAAATGATTTTCATAAAAAAAACGTGAATTAGCATTTTTTTTATTTTATCTTTTTAACTGGTTTTCTTATTAAGTTACTAGCTGTTGCCAGCGGCTTCGCCCGCGTTGTTCTGGGTTGCAAAAATATATGTAAAAACTTTGATATCCCATTTTTGTCCTATATGAACTGATTAATGGGATAAAAAGTAGCCTATCTGGTAATCCAGGTAATCTACGTTCATACCAAATTTCATCGAAATCTGTTCAAACCGTTTTGACGTGATTGACTAGCAAACAAACAAACATCCAAACTTTATCATTTATAATTTAAGTGTGATTTATTTTGTAGTCGCCAACAACATAATAGGTTTAATAATCATTTATTCTCAAAAAGATAACAATTATCACTTATACGAGAATCAGTACACATAGACAAGTTAATGTAATTCGTTCGAGTTATGTAGGTAGGTACTCAATTAACGCATTCAGGTAGCTCGTTCGTTAGTTATATAATTACTTTATTTAGTAAACATTAGTTGTAATATGTTGAGCAAGTTTAGTTTTAAATGCGTTAAATGAGCTTACATTTTTTATATCACAGGGTAATTTATTATAAATCTGTGCGCCTTCGTGAACTATTGTTTTTTGCCCTAATTATATAATTAAATACAAATAATAAAAACTAGAAAAGTGAGAGACGTACAAAATAGAGGAAGCTGGCAGAAAACAAGGGAGGTCTATACCTAGCTGCGATGATGAATGAAGTAGGTGTTATTTCATTTTGACCCTCTAATTTTAGTTTTAAATTTAAGCTTAGATCCTATTCATTCTATGCAATAACACTTATTATTTTTATACAAAAAAAGGAATATTTATTTCAGTCTTGCATCGCTCTACATCAATAGCCTGTTACAAAGCATCGATAATGCCTAAATCAGTACAGTATGAACATCACTAATGTATTGCAATTATAGCGGTACTTAAACAAGGGGTGAGATAACTCGCGCGCGCTGTTCGATCACAGGCGATATGCGATTCATGATGCTTGTTATTATAGGGTTGCCAATCAAAAAAGAACATAGTCCTCACCCCACACTAGGTTTCCCTGTTTCGTGCATGCGTAACACAAGGATCGACGAGCGTACCTCAAAATTTAGGCATACAAAAAAAAATTATGAAGTTGATGGACAGCAGAGCAGTGCATTGTAGGGCACATTTCTAAGATGCGTGACCCGTAGGTCACGAGAATTGCCTCGTAAGGCAATTTTCTGTTGTGTGCGATGGTTACCTACCACTTAGCATCAGGTGGCAGCTATATCTATCTCCATGTAGCATAAAAAACTGCGTTTCTGTATGCTCTAGAATGGAATAAAATCTTTTAATTATTAGGATTTCTTAGCTTTAAGTTTTGACATATTTAGGTAGATAGAAAACGCTATTATGTAAATCACACCTAAATCACAAAACAATATAATAATACAAATAACAATGCAAGCAGAAATACATGTGGCTGTCTTATCACTAAAAGCGATCTCTTCCGGACAACCTTTGGATGGACTGTATTTCACGAAAATGACCCATAAACAATGAAGTTCGTATGGAAAATCTCCACAAACTGCTGTACTAATAATTATTCTGTTTATAAACTATAATTCGATATTTATTACACCAGTAAATATATAAATAATATTGAATCACACTTTTTCAATAGGCTTGTAGTTTTTGTTATAACCAGTTAATGTTAGCTTTTCTAAAAACAAACGAGCTAAATAAGAGACCAACTATGTTTAACAATGAAATTGCTCCGGGTCTGGTTGTTTTTCTATAAATTTTATGTATGTATTTAAAAAAAGTATATAAGTATTCTGTCAGTTATCTGTTTCCCATAGTACAAGCTCCGCTTAGTTTGGGGCTAGATATCACTGTGTGAAATGTCCAGCAATATTTATTTATTTCTTTAATAACATGATTTATACGAATCTAAAAATGGAAGAGTCAAATAAAACACTCACTTGTAGAGATAAATTTATGATATTGAACAGAATAAATTATAAATCCGAAAAGTATATTAAAATTATGGTCGCGACAGCCCTAACCGAAAAATAAATTCGGAGGCTGTGTCCGGGCCACAGAATAACATACAGTATCATATCAGCGCATCCAAACTCGATATAAAAGTGTGTCCTTGGGTTGTTCCCCCAATCGACTTCTGGACTCTACCGGTGCACCATGGCAGGACTTCACGGGACTTCATTCGTGAGTTCAATTTCTATTTACAAAACATTATGGAATACATAGTGCATACAAGATTGATTTGCAAAAATGTTCTAACACCTACCTGTTTTTTAGATGGTTATAGCTTTAGACATTCATAATTCATCCAAACTCATATTTTGTTTTTCAACACTCTCTCTAACACACTACGGTCATCGGAAATATCAAAACTTAGCATTTCATAATTCTGCGTTTGAACTACTTATGAGGACTTACCTTACCACATAATTCTGAGTTTGGAGTTGATCCTTCTGTAACTTCTAAACCTGTTAGTGAACTAATCGATAGGTAACTTGAATTGTCCCCAAAAGTTTTCATGGAAAATTATCGTGATTACTAGGTATATTCTAACTAAAACTAAAGCTTTCTATTTCTAATCTTTTCTGTATTTTCAGGTTCTAATAATTGCTATTCTCCACCACACGTCACTATCCACCGCAATAAAGCCTCTGAACATACCTGAGAAGATTATCGGTGGAGTCATCGACATCGTCCAGAACCACAAGAACAAACCAGCAGCCCAGTCCACCTTCCAACAAAGCGTTAACACGCAGCAAACTATAGTACAGCAAGGACCTCCATACCAGCAACCTTGGACAGGCGGCAGCAACCAGAACGCAGGGTTCCAAGCTCAGATTCAAGGTCAAGCGCAGTACGCCAATAACTATGGCCACTACGGCGCCAGCGGCTCTGTAGCGGCAGGAGTAGGAGTTACCTCTGGAAACTACCAAGGAGCAAACACATACCCCGTTAACCAAGGAGGATCTTACCAGCCACAGCAAAACTTCCAGCAACCACCGTTTCAGCCATATCCACAAAATCAACAGTTCCAAAATCAGAATCAGCAACAGTTCCAGAATCAGAATAATAACCAGCAAAGTCAATTCCAAAATCAGAATCAGAATCAACAGCTGGGCAACTTTGAGCAAAGTCAGAATCAATATCAGGGACAGAGTCAAACTGGAAACTATGGTTCCGGTAACTTCCAATCAGGACAATACTTCCAAAGTGGTAGTGGTGGTAACTACCAGAATACCCCAACTGGACAGTATCAAGGAGTAAATCAGAATGGGCAGTATCACCAAGGAGGTCAGTTTGTGCAAACTACTGGGCAGAACCAGCAAGGTAACTATCAGGTTGGTCAGTCTGGTAATACCCAAGGTGGTCAGGCGGGTAACTTCCAGGGTGGTTCAACTGGAAATTACCAAGGTGGACAGACCAGTAATCATCAGGGTAGTCAGACTGGTAATTACCAAGGCACTCAGTCTGGTAACTACCATGGTAGTCAAACTTCTGGTTCGACAACAACTGGTCAAAATCACTACCAAGGAAGTCAGAGCACTGGTTCTAACCAGGGTAACTATCAAAGTACCCAGAGTAGTTTATCTGGTCAAGGAAATTATCATGGCTCCCAGACATCTACCTCCTCTGGTAACTACCAGGGAAGTCAAACATCAAGCCAGACTGGGCAAACTGGTAGTTACGGCTCTGGGTTCCAGTCGTCTAGTCATCAGTCAGGTCCGGGTGGTCCAACATGTATTTGCCAAACGTGGTCGAAAGTTCCGGAAAAGCCAGTTTATAACGATGTTCCACTAAGCGACACCCCAGTGGACACGCCTGCGAAATCTGAAAATGTAACAACCGATAAAATAGACCCGAAGTACATGTTTTAAAAGCAAGACTGCTTGACTGATATGAAGATTTCATCAGGCGCTTAGTATTAAGACTGATCTCTTTGTAAACTCCTTTATAATATTTATTGTCTAGACAAATTAAATGGTAAATCTTATTAACTATTTATTTCCAAACGTTGACTGATAATTGCTTTCACTCCACCCTGAGAAAATAAATTTATTAAGTACTCCGTTCTGTTAAAGCGTGTTAATAACAGAAATTAACTAAGTATGTAGGAGAGCAAATTTTGAGCTCCAATTTGGTCGAGCAAAATTTACTCCACATAATTGGATGGTAAGTAGGGTAGAGGGGTAACATTTTTAAGTTATCGAAAGAGTATCCCAATTATCAAATAATTATTGGTCGATGTGATGTGAAGAGCTCATAGCAATATCCACTCATAAAAATAAGTCTAGATTGCGCCGACTGACAAACTGAAATCAATTTTCATTCCACAAACTACTATTTATAACAAAACCAACCCTAAAGTTGTGTTACAAAGTCTGTTTTGGGTTTGCTATGATTATTTGCAACCCTATTTTCCGACCAGTTCAAAATGAGCTTCCCCGTTGCTCAAAGCTCAAGCATATCCCGCTAACGATCTCTTCGCTTAGAGGTCATGAAAATTCGGGCGTTCGCAAGTAGGTCTCAGCGCGTGCGCGCGCCGCCTTGCGTAATCGTTACGTAAGGAGGGTTGCAGGGGTACGGAGAGACGAAGGGAGGTATCGGCGGGGTGAGACGCGGGACAGTTGGGGCGAAGCCGCCGGCAATCGATTCCTATCCGCAGTCCGATTTAGCTCTCGACAATGGCGGACAAGAACAAAGTTGCCGAGCAGTACTATACTCCCCCACCGGATCTAGGGAAATGGGAGTCCTTCAGGATCTTCTGCTGGAACTCCGAGACGGGGCAGTTCCTGGGTCGCACGGGAGCCAGTTGGGGTAAGTACTTTTCTCTAAAACAAAGGAGCTCTTTTGGAGGGAAAATCGATACGGGTTTCCCAATCGTTTGAATCGCTAATTTCCTACTTGTACCGGGTTATCCTGTTTCCAATGAAAATATGTGACAAGTGAAATCATTTTCATGAAAGATTGAGAATTAGGGCATAGGGGTGTTAGGGCGGTTACGTAACTCTCATGACTGAAATGTTCAGGTGTGGTGGAAATTTCTATGTTACCATTTGAAAAACACATTCTGTGAAAAGTGCCTGGAATATTTTCATTGAATGTATTTTAAAATCCTCAGCACAACTTAGGTATTACTGATAAAGCCTGTCCAGGCCTTTACAAAACACAATAATATACTTATCGCGAATTTCATGTCACTGACTTATTATCACGCAAATTAAAAAATATTACAGGAAATGAATTCGTAGTTATTTTTAATGAGTAAATGCGGCGAAACTATCACTTAAAAATTAAAGAGAAGGATTTAGGTGAATAACTACTAAGTTTTCAGTGATATACGTAAAGAAAAAGGTATTTTTATTGAAATTTGGGGTCTTTTGAGTTAAGGGAGGTACCATGCGCGCGCATCGTCCTTGCGGGCATCGATCCAAGGACGGACCACAACGGAAATATCCGACTTTCCATGCAAAGATAAGTAGATCGTATTTAGAGCGATCGAAACAAGCTTATGTTTTACTTTTGATGATACCTTCCTCCCAGATGGTAAGTGATGGTGTGTTCGAAGATACTGGCCTATAAAGAACCTGTTCACTCTGGACTTGAAGACTACCAGATTATAGTCTGATAAAGTTACCGGAAAAGAAGTGATTGATCTTTTTTCAGAAATTTTCAATGTTTCAGTTAAAATGACTTCAGAGCTAACACCAGGCGTGGCTAGACCAAAGCGTAGTATGAAACTTAGGATACAAAAAAACACAATGATGTTACCACCGTGGGATCCCTGGGCGGAGATTATTCTTTCTGGTATTGGCCACGCCCAGGGTCCGATCAGTTCAGCATCTAGTCTAATTTAAGGTTAGATGTTATCTTGTAGCCTGTCAATGCTACATTTGACATAACTGAAAGAAATGCTGTCTTCCTAATATGTCTGCCTATCACTGCAGCTTGGAGGTACTATCTTGTACTATATCAGCCGATCCTCACCAAACTTTTAAGAGACTAACCTGGAGGACACCCTATGGAATATAAAAGAATCATTATAATCGTGTTACTATTGGCGAAGACAATAAGTAACAAACAAAAAAAACAGCCTAATTGAGAACCTCCTTTTTTGATGTTGGTTAAAAAGGAATAATGTCTAGTCTCACCTTTGTGTATTAGGGGTTAGTAATGATGGAAACCTAACTAAATAAGGAAAGTATTATTTAAAATTAATGAGATGCGTTAATACTGTTATTATTAACGTTGAAAGATTGGTACACAAATAGGCAGACGATTTACAGCTGCTAGGAGATTGGAGGAGTCACCTATCAACACTCATCATTTTATGTTATTTAATGTTGTATGTACATTTTGCAAGTTCAATTAAGGTCAATAAAGCAAAAACAGTTCTATACCTAACTAATAGACATATTTCTTTCTCTAGTGATGTTGGTTTTTTTTATTTCTTTCTCAGACCTTTCTTTCTCTGCGTAAAATGTGTCTAATGACTGATGGTTAATGAATCCCATAGCCTCTTTTTGAGGATATTTATTGCTCTTTTAAGGTGCTATGTTTGCAGAGTTGTAATATTAAATAAAACTATGTTATAAAATCAAGTTCCTTCCTACAACGTTTCGATCCTACAAAACAAATCCGATTAGTAGAGAATGAAGAACATAATACCTCAGAGCACACGCATAGCTTTAAAGACTGAGTTTCTGAAGAAGCCGGCGTACCTACGAAAAAATATGATTATGAATACGTTCATATTTCTACGATGTAAGGTCATTTAATGTTATCTCTGCAAAACAATTCATCGCTGCTTATTATAAGGCTGGTTCCTATATCCGTCGGTAACCAGCTACGACTCGTTTCTCCTTGAAAATATGTCAAAAGTTTGAATGTTTTTCAAGGAGATACGAGTCGTAGTCGGTTACCGACAGATATAGGAACCCGCCATTAGTCCATCGCGTCTGGTCGAAGCGACGTGTGATCCGAGAGCTGGCGCTTATCTGGGTCAACGTATAAGCATTGCAATTCAGCGGAGCAACGCAGCCAGTGCCTTGGGGACACTTCCATCTGGTAGTTATCTGGAGCAGTTGAGCGATCGTTTGCCACTGTCTTTAGATGATTCAACTGTTTCTTCTGTATTTTATAGTCTTGTAAATAATGGTATATTGTATTTGGAAACCAACACTCGAATTCTAAGTTCTCAAACGTAAATTTTAATTAAGTTTCGTCCGCATTCATCAATTAAGGGGGCACCGGAGGGACAATCGCCCATACAACACGTACTACCAAAATCATTTATAATTGGAGCATATTTCTACCTTAAAAAGGTATTATTTTAATTTGAATAGTATTTCTCTAGGTTCCCAACCATATATTAGATCAAAATACTTACCTAAAATGAAATAGGAGATTCTGCATGTTTTACGTCATAAAAGACCTGTTTTCAACCTAATTGTTTCGTATTAAAAACAACAACATCTTACGTATCCTAGTCATGGGAACATAGATTAAATCGTCTAGTTACAGATTAACAACACAATGAGAAAAATACAACAAGTTTTCAGTCATCATTTTTGGTATTACGGAACACGGTCAAAATCTAATCAAATTTGGAATCGTTCTATTGCTATCACTGCGTGGCTAAACTTCGTCACTAAACAGGGATAGCGATATTCAGGCCGAAGTTTTTGACGCGGCCGAATTGAAGTTGCGCTCAGGGTTCGCCGGCGCGTTAATCGGATGGTGTACGAGATAGCGTATGTACCTTTTTGTTTATTATCCTGACGTTATTCTATATACTAAAACGTGAATAGTTAACTTTCTACCCTTTAGCTTATTGCGGGCACGGAGGAGTATGAGATTTGGCATAGTATAAGTTTATACGAAGAAGAAGCGGCGAGGACCAAAATTAACTACAAAAAACCGGCCAAGTGCGAGTCAGACTCGCGCACGAAGGGTTCCGTATCATTATCTATAAAAACGGCGAAAAAATCATGGCTGTTGTATGGGAGTCCCACTTAAATATTTGTTTTATTCAATAGCACAATTTTATGTATTTACCTTAATTGAAGTTAGTGCCGATTAAGCTAGTCCTTTAAATTGTATGAGCGCCCATACAACTCAGAGGACTATCTTAATTGGCGTCAACTATGTTTGTATGGAGACACCCTTTAATTTTCAACTTTTTTATTTTTTTGTATTTTTCCTTTGTTTTTGACCTTGCTTTTTGCCAAATTTCGTGATTCTAGCTCAATTACTACATATTATAGGTTCCGACCCAAAACCTACAGGGTCCTTCCGGTTGACCTAGAATTGTCAATTTTGGTTAAAAGCAAGGTCTTACAGCACAAGTAAAGGGACAATTCTGAAAAATAATCAAAGTTTAAAATTAAGGTAAATTTTGGTACTTACAAGTTTCCGCAAAAATCTAAATTTGCCCATACCTTTTTATTGTGTTGACTCAGGACCTTGATTTTTATAGGCTATAAACCTCAGTATCTGGTATGAATTTCAACTTGCTAGGTTCACCAGTTCCTGAGAAAAGCGGCGGTGAGAAACACAGACAAACGGAGAGTGATCGTAAGATCACTCTCTTCTCTCAAAAGGTTTCTCAAAAGGTAAAAAAGGGTTCCTTTTTTACCTTTTGAGGCACGGAACCCTAAAAACAAGTACGAGTAGGACTTACGTACCGAGGGTTTATTTTAGTCGGGTTCAGTTTTGTAACATTTTGGTTCGAAACCCTAAAAATGAATTACGTTCGACTGTGCACTGGCAATTAAGTATTAGTAATTATGTATAGTGATCGATTACGTCAAATGATGCACGGACAGACATCGAAATTAGTTCCATTCGACTAAATTGAGTTCTGGGTTTGTGGGTCCAAAATGCAAATATACATTCAAAAACAAACATCCAAAAAGAGATCGCACTATAAGAAGTACATACACTTATTTGACTGTAACATGTCAAATAAGATCGAGCACCTATAAACCTTCTCATAAAATAGGTAAATCTGGATGACATTATCGTCTCATACTCGTTATACTATTTCAATTTCTTTATTTTCTCGATGACAGCTCCTGTGAAAACTTGAACGAGCGTCTTTTTCACGTATGTAAAATATGTATGCATTATTTTATAAAAACAAGACGCTTACGCACGTACAAGGTTATACCAGAGTCGGAGAAACTGATAGGGATGGAGCTATCGATAAACGGCATCGATAACACGGCAATTTGATTACCTTTATCATCACATTATATTATATTTTGCTTAAACATTTTGTACCTGACTGTACTCAACAGCTTCAATAATTTGATGGTGTCCGAATCGACAGTAAAAACTATATTAAAATCAATTGTCAACTGGGACACTGTGTCCTAATAAATTGTGTCCTAATAAATTGTGTCCGAATCGACAGCAACTCACGATAACAGACCCGATATTTTTTTACAAAATGTAAGAAACTAAACTACTGCCGGATACTTTTGTACAAATTTATTAACTAATTAACTAATTATATTTCATTACACGATGTTACACGTATTAATTCATGATTGATAATGCCAACTTCTTTAAAATTTTCGAAGCTCTTGTAAGATAAGTAGGTATAGGTAGGTACTCGACAATAAAACGAAATAATTATAACGACAGGTAATCTTTATTTATTTATTTTAATCAAAATCTGATGAATTGTCACTGTCACTCGATATCATTACTTATTTGGTCATAACACTACAACTATCAAATTAGAACTGTCATCGAGAAAATAAAGAAATGGGAATACTATAGTAGGTACAGTAAAGGTGGTGAGTTCACGCCAGCCCCCACTGCGCATGTGCAGGGTAGAAGACACCCCACTGAATAATAAATAGTTAGTGGACACCGCGCATATTTCATGACCTAGGACATCTGATACAATATGCACGCTACCATATAAATATGGAATCCTATTCTAGTCTAGGGAGACTACTTTCACTATGTTGCATGTTGCTTATAAACACCGTTTTTGTGCTGCAGAAGAGGGCTGTTCGTGCAATTTATAATATGGGCCCCAGAGAATCATTACGCAATAAGTTTAAAGAAATTAATATTATGACATTCCCTTGTCAATACATCTATGCCTTACCTTTGTCTGTAAGGTCGTCCCAATCTCTTCCTATTTTCAAAGTCAAGGTATACAACCATTTCCTTTCGTTGTCTCGTAACTGCTAGTTAGTGTTTATGTTATTTATCCTCTTTATGTAGTGTAGTTTATTTATTCTTATATTATTTGTATGTATTTAAGTTTATGTTTATTAGTATAATTAATAGGTATATTTTATTTTGTGGGTTCTGTTTATGTCTGTAGGTACTCTTACACCGCCGTCTTTTGATTTTGTTTATCCTGTCCATCCAAAGGTTGTCTGGAAGAGATCGCTTTTAGCGATAAGACCGCCCATTGTACCTTTATTTATTGTTTATTTCCATTATTGTATTTTTATTTGGTGTGCAATAAAGAGTATTTCATTCATTCATTCATTCTATGAAAATCTGATGTAGGTTCACAAAAATATTAATTTGTTTAAGAAAAATAGCGATAATCATAATTTTAATACTAGAAATAAAGATATACTCGCTGTTGACCCTTGTAGACTCCAAAAAGTTAGTAAATCGTATGAAGGGCAAGGTGTTCGCTTTTATAACAAACTCCCAAGTGATGTACAAAAATTGACAATTAACAAATTTAAAAACGCAATTAAACAAAACCTTTATAAAAAAGCCTACTATACAATATCGGATTATTTAGATGATAGAGAAGCTTGGGATTGAAATTGCTCCAACTCGTTCAAAATGTTACAATTTAGACGTAATTTATTTTCTGTATTGTAATGTATTCTAAAAGGATCATTAAAAAAACAACTACGCCTTGTTCCTTGCCTTTCTTTCCTGGCTTGGTCGCGAAGGAACAGGCAGTAAAATTGACGTTTCAAAGTTATCCTTGTGATTTTAATGGATAAATGATTTTGACTTTGACTTTGCTCTACGATGTTTGTACCGATTAGTGGTCGATACATCACTACTACAAAAAAGAAAATAAGTGCTCCTATAAAAGCGTAGAGACACTGATAGCATTACTATTTTTATAAATATATATAAACTAGCGGTCCGTCCCGGCTTCGCACGGGTGGACATTTATTTACTAAACATTTTTATGACTAATTTTTTTACACCTTGGGTTACATTATTAATTTTTCATTTTAATTATTAAGTTTTAGTAGGGATCCCTGCAAATATTGCTGGACATTTCACACAGCGCTATCTAACCTCAAACTAAGCAGAGTTTGTAGGTACTATGGGAACCAGATAACTGATAGAATACTTATATACTTTTTCTTTATGTAAATTCATACTTGTAATATATAAAAAAACGTCCAGGCCCGGATCTGTAGATCATACAAGCATTTGTTCCGTGATGGGAATCGAACCCGCTACCCCCGGCGTCTCAGTCGGCTATTCGCCCACTGCGCCACGGAGGTTGTTCTTAACAAATCCGCTGTTAAGTAACCTCAGTGGTCTCTGATTGAAAGACATTAGAAAGAGTTGTAACGGTTACGTTAATTGGATGTATGACTGAGTAGCACTCTCAACTCAGCGCGAGGATACCTACGTAATTAGGTTAGCCAGGCAAGCCTTTGGGAAGTTTCATCATCATCATGATATCATTCAAAGGACGTGCACTGGCCTCCCCCATAGATTTCCAGAGCGACCAATCTTGTGCGGCCTGCACCCAACTACTCCCAGCAAACTTCACCAGGTCGTCTTTCCATCTACTGCGTGCTCTCCACCTGAGAACCTTTCTACCACAACGGCCGTCAGTTCTTCAAGCTCAAGTTCAGTTGGGAATAGGGAATGCAATCCCGACTCGAGATTGCAAATCCCGCGAGATCCCGATCCCACGGGATTAGAAATATCAATCCCGCGGGATCCCGGAATTTTCGGGATCCCGTCTAGTTTAAAAAGAATGTTAAATTCGGATGACTGAAAAAGCTAATAACTGCTTGTTTGTGATAGTGAGGTTAACTAAAATAACATATTACTCGAAAAAAATATAAAAATCTTTATTCTTTAATCTTACCAACTAAATAATTATCGTCACCTGTCGCTAATATTCGGAAATAGTCGGAATAGTTTTCTAACGCTGTTTGGCGTTCCTGCCGCTCGCGGCCGTCAGTCAACGCGCCGCTTGCGCCCCCAGTGGACGTGTGTAGCGTCGCTGACCACTGCCGCCCAATCCCGTCAATCTCGAACGGGATCTCGTCATATGATTATATATATACGGATTGATACCGAAAAATTACACGAGATCGGGATCCCGCGGGATCGGGATTGCATTCCCTAGTTGGGAAGTTTAAAAACTCTGGAACAATTTCAATATTCGCCACATAAGCGAACTTTTCACCTACGTATTTTTATTTTATTTATTTAAAGATACACCAACAGTCCACATTTTTATCTTTTTATAGCTAGTTACCAGATTTATGACGATAGCCATAAGCACTATTCTGGTACGTGCACAACATTCGCCAACGACGGTGAAAATATAATTGAATTTTTACATATACATAACTTAAATTATTATACTAATGCTAACTAATACGTATGATATGGAAAAGCAACTTAAATCATATCTCCGTGGAGTTACAGTCTTGATTGAAATCTAGGTCTATCTAATGCGCATGCCTAGGGGTAGTCCCACCCGCGCACACTCCATGACCTAGGGCACCTCGATGCAGCTCTGCAGGCGCGGCTTGGGACCTAACCATACCTGAAATAGCTAATGGGAAATCAATACTTTGAATAAATGATGCCGTTTTCAATGACACGATTTGAAAGCGTGCCGTTCATGAGAAGTTGGTAGTTCAGAAAATTTATGGGTTCATTTTCCATTCATTTTTTGTACGTGTTTGAAATAAACGAAGGGTTTCTTAGCACAAATAATACCCTACACTACAAGAAAAAACTCGATGTGGTACTATTGTTTCGATTCCCTAGTTCCCAAATCATCCCAAAAATAGTGCAAGACTAGATGTTGTATAGGTTAATGAGTTAGGTTAGACCTTGGCATCCAGTCCAAGGTCTTGTCCTGAATCTGAAGCTGGCATCGGCCTGATAACTCGACATTCGCGCTCCGGCACTAATTGTCGCACCAATTGTGGCGACACGCTTCTTAGGAGGCAGACATCTTTAGATAGGTATTGTTCTATACCGCGTCTAAAGCTGTATAGGTATTCTTTAAAGCGATGATTCTAATCAAATTAAAATAATATAAATATCTTTTAGATTCTTGTTAGTCACGCACTTCAACATGAGAAAGAAAGAGAACGGCTAAACCTTATTATGCTAGTAAATACCATCAGGGCCCTTACTTAATTTGGCTGAATAAAACACACAATGAACTCGCTTTCCATTGCAGGCCATTATGACGGACGGTCAGCGCTTACTGTAACCAAACCTTAACATAATAAGCTAGGAGCTAACTGGTTGGAACTGATATTATTATCTATCTATGTATGCTGAGCTATCCTGAGCTGCAGGCCTTTTCGCCGTCACACTCTTGGATAATTACAATTTAATTAAACACGTGCCTTTGATAATGTTTAATTTTAAATTTAATGTAAATATGTTTAGTTTTTATTGTATGAGATCTTAAGGTTCTTTTGTAAGGCGAATAAATATATTTTCGTTCTTATATATATATATATATATAAAAAAGAAAATATGTATATTTATTCGCCTTACAAAAGAACCTTATGAATATGATATATAAATCCCTGTTTCCCTTGGTCATACCATAACATAAGAACGTCTTTACCGATTTCATTCAACTTTTTTTAACTTTTCTAATACTTTGTAAAAGGTTCTTACGGAAAGAAAAGTTAAGAAAATTGCGCAAATATTCAAAAAAACTGTGCGAAGCTGGGGATGTTCAGCTAGTTCTTTATAAAATCATTATACATAATAATAAAAATCTGTAGATCATCGAAAATAAATAAAATTCCGTGACAAAACCTTACCTATCCCTAAATGTAAGATACAATAGAAACATAAGAAAATCTAAAAGACAACAACCTTGGTAGACCTAAACCTGATAAGATCTGAAGATTCAAGCAGGGTTGGATCCCTGCATGAATCCTTAGATCACGATCATGCTAGTTTGAAGAGTGTAAGCTGGTTAATCACCAGGGCGACGAGGGAAGAACTAAAACTACAGAAAAAGAGACTGTTTCGAATAATGCGTTGACTATGTCGACTTCTAATTGATGAGGAATAAGAGAAACTCGGTCAGTGTTCTTAGTCGATTCGGTAGGAAATTCCTATTGCCGCCACTTGTGACTAATTACACGATCGATTCCACGTCCGTACGATGTAGATACACGTGTACAACCTCTCAATATTTCACTGAACATAACAAACTTTATGAGAAAAAAACATATAAATAAATATTTCTGGACATTTCACACAGCGCTATCTAGCCCCAAACTAAGCAGAGCTTGTACTATGGGAACCAGATAACTGATAGAATACTTATATACTTTTTTTTTTGTAAATACATACTTATAATATACAGAGAAACAACCAGACCGGAAAGAAAACAAATTTTGTCTAATTTTGGTAACTATAAATCATGTGTTTTTGTAAAATTATTTTCTGTGAAATAATACAATCGCGAATAAAACCTGACTTTGCTGAAACAACTCGAGTTGAGTGAGAAAATAATAAATCGACTTTGGAACCATTTTATAAAGCTCTTTATTCCCTATCTATACGAGCAAGGGTTGACGATCCATAACAATACTCGACCCTGAAAATTAGGACTATTTTTAGAATGCAGGTAGTTGGTAGATATACTATATCGTAGGTTTTTATTTGATGATTACAATACCATCTACAAGTTAATCTTCAACATTTTTATACACACTCTTGTCGTAAGAAATTTCAGGTATTAATTGATCGAGCGAAGTGAGATCTCTAATGGCGGGTTCCTATATCCGTCGGTAAGCAGCTACGACTCGTTTCTCCTGGAAAACCTGTCAAAAGTTTGACACTATACTAGAAAAAACATAGCTTGATCTCTGGGACAGCTGTCAGTAAAATCGCGCCTATGAAGTTCTGAATTTAACAGTACGGACGAACGTACCAGTCAATGTCATACTTTATGGGCATGCTGAGCTAATTATAGTGATGAGTGATGAATCATCGTGACCACATACTATAAACTATCGATATTTTGTATAAAACTTAATTCAAAATTAATTTTAAATTCATTATAAATTTACAAAATTGCTCTAGTGATTCTGAAAGTGATTCGGATATTGATTTGGGGTGTACTCCTTTGGAATAAATAAATGTATGTATTAAAATACAGTTTCATTTTATTACCCAAATCATATTATAATCCAATATACATATAATTATGGCAGACAGCCTTCGTGGCGAAGCGGTAGTGAACATGACTGCTGCGCAGGAGGTCGCGGGTTCGATCCTCGCTCAGTGCAAATATTTGTATGCATGAATATGGGTTTTTGCACTGATCTGGTCGTGCCTCGGAAAGCACGTTAAGCCGTCGGTCCCGGCTGCCATACGAATATCTAATGGCAGTCGTTACGGGTTGTTGGAGCCCTCAAAAGTCCAACAATTGGTCTTACTGCAAAGCTTCTATCGATAATTACTATCGATATTTTTTTCTGTATCATAACAACCCTAGGAATGTCAGTTTAACAAATGTCGCAGAGATCAAGCTATGTTTTTTTCAAGTATAGTTTGACACTTTTTCAAGGAGATACGAGACGTAGTCGGTTACCGACGGATATCGGAACCCGCCATTAATCAACTTGACAAATCGGCATTGCATGTATGTATGTATGTTTGTCCGAGGATAACTTTCGAAGCGTTGATCCGATCATCGTAAAATTTGATACATAGGTAGGTAGTGATGGCACAATTTTGGTGTGACTAAATGAGCTAATAATGTTGAAGGGTTGTTTGAGATTAAAAATGTTGAGGGGTTCAAGAGGGGTAAAAAAAATGAAAATGAGACTATTAGGTCAAGTGGGACGTTAAATGAAGTTCTGCATTAGTACATTTAGACTCCGTTTTTATTTTTAGTAAAGTTCTTATAGTTTTGGAGTGATGGGTTGTGCATTTCGTAGCACTGTTATGATAATCAAAGATTCCAAATAAAATTAATATATTTTATGGTTCTGTACCCCAAGGGTAAAACGGACCCTGTTACTAAGACTTCGCTGTCTGTCTGTCCGTCTGTCACCAGGATGTATCTCATGAACCGTGATAGTTAGACAGTTGAAATATTCACAGATGATGTATTTCTGTTGACGCTATAACAACAAAAACTAAAAACATGATAAAATAAATATTTATGCGAGGCTTCCATACAACACACCTGATTTATAGGGTTCCGTGCCCAAAGGGTAAAACGGCACCCTATTACTAAGGCTCCGCTGTCTGTCCGTCTGTCACCAGGCTGTATCTCATAAACCGTGATAGTTAAACAGTTGAAATTTTCACAGATGATGTATTTCTGTTGCCGCTATAACTATAAATACACACAGAATGAAATAAATATTTAAGGGGGACTCCCATACAACAAACGTGATTTTATTGCTCGATATTGGTAACGGCAACAGGTAGACGCTTGAAATATTCACAGAATATTTAGTTATATACTCACTTTAAAAATAAATTATTAAATTAAAATAAAACAAATATTTAAGGGGGCTCCCATACAACAAACGTGATTTTTTTATCGTTTTTATAGATAATGGTACGGAACCCTTCGTGCGTGTGTCCGACTCGCACTTGACCGGTTTATTGTTTTTATGGGAGACTAGCTAGATCTCAGTTCGGGGCGATCCACTGGTCTATTGTAAGTTCTATCTGTATCTCATAATAAAACATTGAAAACATTGCACGCCCTAGTCGGTAGAATACATTAAAACCCTTATGAACAATGACATCCTTGTACACACGGCTACACATCAAGCTACATTTCCAGTATAAGCTGACCTCTCATTCTACGAAAAGCCTACACAATGCGAGGTCAGCTTATACTGGAAATGTATAGCTTGATGTGTAGCCGTGTGTACCATGTAAATATACCAAAAATATTTGATTTGATTTGAAGTAAACGTAACATTTTAACCTTATGATCTCTTCTTGTCCACAGCAAAGATCCTGTTTTTTTACGTGGTCTTCTATGCCATTCTCGTGGGTTTCTTCGCGGCCATGCTGGCCGTCTTCTACCAGACCCTGGACTCTAAGATGCCTAAGTGGCAACTGGAAAGCTCCCTGATTGGAAACAACCCAGGTAGGCTCTTTAAAAGCTTTTCTAGAAATAATATAGGTCATTTATTTTTAGACCAAGAAAGGAACCCAAAACTTACGTAAATTAAACCTACTGAATACTTTATCAGCTAGAAAGGCTACATCTTTCAAAATGTGTTTAAAAGTTTGTTCGTTTTGATTGGCTAAAACATCAGGATCGAGGGCTACAAAATGTATGGTAATAACTTGTCTTGGAGCCTCTACAAGATGTACATGGACTCTTTAAACACATATTTTCTACCACTGGGTCCTTGTCAGTCTATTATGATCAAAAAGGCAGTAACAAAAAGACCGACTGATAAGTTAACTGATTATGTTTTGGTTTGGCACAGGTCTTGGCTTCAGGCCGATGCCGGAGTCAGCTAACGTGGAGAGCACCCTCATCTACTACCGCGCCAACGACAAGGGATCCGTGCTAAAGTGGGCTACCATCATCGATGAGTTCCTTGACCGTAAGTTTCCAATACAATAAATTGAACAGGAGAGCTTAAACTTAGATATCCATCATACTGGTCTCTGTTATGTAAGTATACAATTAATTGGATGCATCATTTTTTTATCATATAATCTCGGAAACATAAACGTAAGGTAAATTATAGATATTGCTAGCATTGAAAGCAAATACGATGCGGAAGTCAGCCCCGGGTCTAGAACTTTTCCTAACCAGTGCAGAAACCTGATGTGGCTCCCCCTCTCCTTCAGAGTTTGAGAGGAGAGAGGTGTTAAAGTTTGAAACGTTCCAAATGAACTGCCGCCAACGCCGTCTTAGGCTATGCAGGGGCCCTTGGCCGCACAAGAATTTGAGGCCTTGTTGGAAAGTAAAGTGAATGAAAACAAAACATTTTTCTACTATGATCTTAAATTTGAAATGGTTGTCGGTGACTGCTAATTGGTGTACTTAATTAGTGTGACTTCATAGGTACCTTTTTAGGTATGATTTATAATTATTAACATGTTCATTAGTTAGAAAATGATTAAAAAAGACTATTCTGGTGTCCGATTAAAATTTGCTAAGCTACATACAGAGTTGACAGAGGCTTGTTGCTCTCAGGGTTGCCAGAAAGTCGCTAACAACGCCCGCATTTACTCTATGAACTTTTGTCATAGTTTGTCTTTTACATATGTCGGGTTCTATCTACCTAAAATAGAAAAAAATGTATAGTGTAAGAGAATATATCGGCCTTTAGGGGCCCCCGTGACGATAGGGGCCCTGGGCACGGGCCCCGTGTGCCCTTACGGTAAAGACGGTACTGACTGCCGGTAAAACTATGTAGGTGGACCACGGGCAGAGAGTGAAATAATCTATAGTAAGACGTGCGCTGGATGCCAAGCGCCTTTTGAATAGTTTTTTTAGAAACATATTTTTTCTTGAATAATATGGCACCCCCGGGGCAGGCGCCCTGCACCCCGCCAACCCTGACATCCGGGGCGGAAGTTCATCATTCTCAAATATTTTTTCGCAGAAATATTTCTAAATCTCCTCTCTCATATAGAGTTTTCAGAGTTCTTTACTTATTAATTTCCAGAATACCGCAAGAAGGGCACCGGCCAGATCGAGACCGCCGGCGCTGAGAACCGCGTACCCTGCTCACCCACTAACGGCCAGAGCCAGCTGGGGGAGAAGCAAGTGTGTGATGTGCCCGTGGACGACTTCAACCCTTGTACCCCCGCCAATCAGTATAACTACGAAGCCGGCGGGCCGTGTGTCTTCCTCAAGCTCAATAAGGTATGTTAGAAAAGTACTTACAAAATATAATGAAATATTTAAGAAAACAAACTTGCAAACAGTAATGAACAGAAAAAAATACGATTAACTTTTGCCAAGTGTCTGCATTGCGCGTCTCTTGCATTGAACCCTGTCACTCATAATGAGTGACGCGGCGTACACGTCGTAAACTCGCTCACAAATCGTCTCGCTTGAAACACGCTAGTGTGGCAAGGCTCATGCATTAGATCAAATACAGGATCGTTATTTATGACATTCTATTAAAAATTATTTCCAGATTTTCAACTGGTTACCAAGGCCGTACAACAACACAGAAGGTCTCCCTGAGAAGATGCCTGAAGATTTGAAGCAGCACATCAAGATGGTCGTAAGTATCATTTTAAGATTCCTTACTTCAGAAGAAAATAAGTGAACAGATGGTGATAAATTCATTATATGAAAAATTCTGACAAATGAAAAGATATTTATTTGCATAAAGTAAGGCACTTCATACATGTTTACGCTTTAAGAGCATCGCAAATTTCTTAGAGCACTAGAAAAATTAGGTACCTGCCTAGCAGGACCTATGCCGAAATATGGAAGCGAAAATGTACAAAAAGCCTTATAATACCCTACTTTTGAATTTATTGCCCTCAAATTCATCTTGCCTGTCTATTCCAGTCTGGCAAACCAGAAGCTAACACCGTGTGGGTATCCTGCGAGGGAGAGAACCCAGCTGATGTGGAGAACATCGGGCCCGTGCAGTACATCCCCCGGCGAGGCTTCCCTGCCTACTACTACCCCTTCACCAACAAGGAAGGATACCTCAGCCCTCTGGTCGCTGTGCTCTTTGAGAAGCCAAGGAGTAAGTACAAAGAATGATAGAGAAAAGAGACTCAAGCATACAAAAATTATGTAAATTAAAAAAAAACGATTACATTAACATTATTATTATTCCAAGTATTTATTTTAAAACACAGGCACTAAGTCTGAACCTTTAACATAGGCATTACCGGGGCCGGAGCCAACGAGAAAGAGGCCTGTTTTCACTAGTTTTATGTATTGCAAGATGGATGTGGGACAGATGGTTAAATATTGCAATAATGGATTATGAGTACAAGTTATTGTCAGAGCAATGCTAATGGAATCGATGCTGGGCTATGGGTGAGATGAGATACGGCACCTGCCAATTCCGCAATATCAAGAATGATTGAAGCAGGAGGTGACTAGCCGTCCACTAAACGGGCCTCCCTAGATGCCGCCAATTATTATTATGGTGTTCAGAGATTTTCTCTACTCGATTTTCAAAGAATCGGTAATAACTGGGGGCCACGGGCCTAAGCCAAGTGCACCTCAGTGGTCTGAACTTCGCTAGGAAGCTCAGTCTGTAGGAACCTTCTCACGATCCTACACGTATTCAAAATAGCTGCTTTTTGTAGCAGAGTGTAAGTGTGCTTCGGCAGGTCTAAATATTCTAAAGATTGGGATAGCTGTTTAGGAATAACACCGGTTGTTGACAACACTATTGGAACAATGGAAACTCTTTGCAGATGCCACATGCGAGTTATTTCGTTTTTGAGATCAATATATTTGGATAGTTTCTCTGCGATGGTGCTCTGAAGGTGCCCAACACTCACAGTGTTGGGGATGGCGATGTCAACAAGGAGTGCTGTTTTGTTGGTTTTGCCTATAAGGGTCAAATCTGGTCTATTGAAGTGTGTGGTTTTATCAGTTAGGATGGCCCGATCGTAATACAGTTTGTGAGTAGCGTTCTCCAGCACGGTTTCAGGGGTATATTTATAATAGAGTGTTGGTTTTACGGTTGTGTCTATAAGTTTATATTTTATTGCTAAGCTTTGGTGGATTATGTTGACTACTTGATCATGCCTAAACTTGTAATCAGTTTGTGCGATAGCCTTGCATGCCCCCGTTTTATTATTACATATTATTATTATCAGCCCACTGTGTCCGACTGCTGGGAAAAGGCCTCCCCCCATTCTTTTCAGACACTTCTTTCAGGCGCTGAGATGGTCCAGTCCGCTAGGAAATTAGCGAGCTTGTCCCTCCATCTTTTCTTTGGTCTGCCGCGACGTCTTCGGACTGTGTCGGGATTCCACTCGGTGGTAAGCTTAGCCAACTGATCACCCGACATACGGCAAACATGACCAGTCCAGTCCCATTTGAGTTTGGCGGCTTTCGCAGCTACATCTTCTGCTCGGTGTTGCGTATGCGGTCAATACGCTTGCATCCGAGAATGCTTTTATCCATTTATTCGAGAATCCATTTATTACTTAACATAATCAAAAAATAAAAACATAATTTTTTTGAAGTGAAAACTTCTTTAGGCGCATTGGGCATTTTTTGAGATGGGAAAAACCATTGAATTCGCGACACTGTTTCTGTTACCGACACCTCTGTATATAAGTATCATGTAATTGTTCAAGTTTTCACTTCTGTCGACACTCCCGGAGTGCCACTTTTTTTCTGTTATCTATCTTTGGAGGAGGATTCACCTCTGGTGGGGTTCTTACAGAATAAAAAAATCTAAATATTGTGCACATACTTACAATTACTAAAAATATATTAAAGAAATACATATACCTTAAATATACCTAAATACAATAATAAATAAAAGTATTACTAGATATGAATATTTAACGTCATAGCCTCTTCTAAATTGCTGTCTTTACTTGTTGCAGCGGGCGTCCTCATCAACATCGAGTGCAAAGCGTGGGCTAAGAACATCCAGTACGATCGCTACGAGCGACGCGGCTCAGTTCACTTCGAGCTGATGGTGGACCGCAACTAAGCCCCCAGCCAGTCGGCCACCGAGGTCACACGACCGCCGGCCGGCTCCATCTGAGGCCTGGATTTCTCTTATACTGATTATGGTTCTCAATGTTGGAATTTACGCGTTTGCGTATAAATGTGGTGCTTCGTAGCACACGTTTGTATATTGGAATGCACGGCTAACATCAGTGTAGCGGAAATCCAGGCAGTCAACTGACAGCAACATCTGTCGCAGAGGTGTAAGGGTGGAACCAGCCGGCCGCAGGAGGTCACTTTGACCGCCAATTGGCCACCATCTTACTGCCAAATAGTTGTTAGTAGATCTATCACTGTTGATGGGTGGTCACCGGTTGAGGGATATCCCGCTTCTTATTGAATGAGTGCGTGTGTTGGTGCGTGAATGAGTAGGTAATTTTAATCCATTGTTCTCATGAATTGTATAAAGGAGGGTGTGAGGTAGGTAGGTTTGGAGTTCGGAGTTCAGCTAGTCGCAGTCGCCAATTGCCGTGAGGTCGCCGAGGTGGTGCTGCGTCGGGGAGACCGGGTCGTATTAGCAATAGCCACATAGTCGGCGTTTATTTCTATTCGTTTTAGAATAAGCCTCAGGGCGTAATTAAGTTTGTTTCACGCTTCGAAGTTATGAAATTTTAAATGATTGATATTTATTACTAAATTATGTAACGTTTTCTGGACGACATGTCAATAAAAACGCAATAGCTGGTTCAACTTTAGGATATCGGAGTTTCATTTGTGTTTCCCACCCATCCTCTTTCCACGCTTTAAATATTAAACTCTAGGTATTCGCTTTACTACATTCTGTGCCGTAGCACAGATAAATAAAATACTAAATACGTACGTACCTACAAGCTCAAAGCTTATCATAAACGTAGTTACATAACTTGTAACTTTGTTTGTTTGAGCTACTGCGATACTTTATATAGTTCAATAGGTATCCATTGTTTGTTTCCCGGTTAGTTCCAATAAGTAATTCAATGTATTTTTCCTATTGCTGATGCCTTGTAAATTATAGTGTACTAGCTGACCTGCCTCCGGCTTCGCACGCATGGTTTGTCAATAAAAACATTACCCTCCTTCTTCGCAGTCGGGTAAAAAGTATCCTATGTTACTCAGGGATAATGTAGCAATCATTATTATAAATACGGGATTTATCACGTACCGTCTTATCGGTGTTTCGACCGACAATGTTTCGGTTCAATTCGTGAACCTTCATCAGGGTGAGTGCGATCCGCCCCGAATAACGTCTCGTCTCGCCTCTCTACGCCTCGTGCGAGGCGAGACGTTATTCGGGGCGAATAACTAAATTTAACTAAATATAATATAACTAAATTTAAATAATAATAATTAAATAATAATTAATAATTTTTAACGCTAGCAAAACCAAATTATTAATCATTAAATCACCGTATATAAAGCATTCTCCTGTTCAAAACCTAGTGGCCCATGACCATAGCTGCTTGCATGCTGTTAGTGTGGCTTGCAGTTGTCCATTAATAGATATTGTTGATAAACAAACATACCTTGGTCTGATAATTGATCACCAGTTTAACTGGAGCCATCACATTGAACGCGTTTGTAATAAATTGAGACAATTCCTTGCGAACATCTCAATCCTCAAAAATAGCATTCCGTATAAAGTTAAGATAATGCTATACAATGCACTGACAGAGTCATACATACAATATGGTCTCAGCAGCTATGGTAGAACCTACAAAACGTATCTCAATGATATTTATAAACTACAGTTAAAAATTTTAAAAACTTTAGAGCCGCCTAAAATTAAAAATCAATTTCATGAAAATGACAGTGGTCTATTCATTTATTGCAAAGTTTTGCTAGTTCACACACAGGTTCATTATTTACTGCTGAGAGAACATTTTTTTAATGAATCATTAAAAAACAAAATCGAACACCTAGTATACACTCGAGCTATTTCTAGGAAACGGCTTTGCACATCGCGCGCTACCAATGCCTACGGCGAACGGACGGCCAGCTACCTTGTTCCTCGGCTTATCAACACCCTACCCTCTGACGTACGTGATAATTTAACACCTAAAAATATAAAATTTAAACTAAGGAACTACTTTATGAGTCAAGTATAGTTTTCCTTGCTCATTCATAACATTACGAAACTAAACCATAAACAGAAGTACTTACCTGGCTCCTGCTTAGTTACCTACTTACATTTTTATATAGTTTTTATTGCTAAGTAAATAACACCTAGTGATGTAAACCCACGATAGCACCGGCACAAACCTCACTGGTTTTTAGATGCTATAATTGTATTATATAATTGTAATCTTTGTTAAAATAGTAAATAAATAAATTAAAAAAACAAATTCTGTGAATATTTCAAGCGTCTACCTGTTGCCGTTATCAATATCGAGCTAAAACGAGCAAAAAAATCACGTTTGTTGTATCGGAGCCCCCCTTAAATATTTATTTTATTCTGTTTTTAGTATTTGTTGTTATAGCGGTAACAGATATACATCATCTGTGAAAATTTCAACTGCCTAACTACCACGGTTCATGAGATACAGCCTGGTGACTGACGGACAGACAGACAAACAGCGGAGCCTCAGTAATAGGGTGCCGTTTTACCCTTTGGGTACGGAACCCTAAAAATACAAATCTTTCTTCTTTATAATATTAGCATAGATAAACCTGGTTTATACTGATTAATCAAAATAACGAGCTTGAGCAATCTAACAGTTAATTTCTCATGGTAAAACAAAAGGATTTGTCTAGTTCTATGAATAAAAGATACCACAGTTTCCTAGTAAATATTTACTCTATATCAGGACAAAGAACTGCAAATAGGTCACTATTATGTAGGGGGGTGAAATCGCAACTCTTGTAAAACTATAACTTATCTGTGGCGCGACGGTCTGGCGCCAGGGGTTGCGAAAATATCACACAAAATGCAGCGCTAAAGTTTTTGGTATAATAATATAGATTAGTGGCCAACCTTAGTCCCGTTTCTAACGATCGAAGGCCTACCACCACACGGCTCGATGTCTGTAGCGAACTAACAGAAGGCCTAAATCAATCAGTGGCGTAGCGTGCCTTGTCGGGGCCCCGTATAAACATTTTTTTGGAGGCCCTTATATGGAGGTAAAGATTTTTCACAAAAGAAAAAAAATATTGTGAGAAGTAATATTTATTTATCACATAATTTACCCATTTTACAAATAAAAATCGAATTTTAAATATTCACTCTCCTTGCCTTTTTATCGGCAAACTGATTTATTAAATCATTTATGGCTGATGATGATTTTAGTTTTTTTAAAGTTTCTGCCTCTATGGACAATAGTGAGATGTCTGACAGCCGTTCTTGTCCCATCGAAGTTCTTAAGTAATTTTTTATTAGTTTTAATTTTGAAAAACTTCTTTCTGCCGTTGCGGTTGTAACTGGAAGGGTCAAGAATAAAAAGCATGCTGTGATTACCTCGGGAAAACTGGATGCAAGACTATTGAATTTTATTAGCAATAATTCAATGAGTTCTTTAATGGAATAAATTTTTTTAATTTCAGAATTTAAGCATGTTTTTAGAGCCTTTAATTGGTCACAAAGATTAAGTGAGATGTCTTTACTGTATTTAGCAGACAGTTTTCCGGAAGCGTTTAATATCTCTTCGCTTGAAGAAGATAGGAGTTTCTCCGGTTGTAATATTTCGAATATACTACTCAGGTTGCAAAGGCTCTGAAATCTTTCTTTAGTTTGAGAAATTAATATATAAACAGCAATAGTATACATTGACTTTGAAATAGGATTCCGGGTCGGAAATTCTCTCATCTTGTGATAACTCATCAAAAAAACGCTTCGTTATCTTTCGCCTACTGTTTTTAAAAACAGTTGTTACCCCCCACTTTTTTGCTAAATCTTTGGATTCATTTAGCAAACTATTAAATGAATTCTGATTTCTTAATTGGCACAGTCTATTTAAAAGATTACTTAATAAAATACTAGATTTCTGTAAGTCATTATTTTCATGCTGTAGAGCTTTAGAAACAGGATTAATAATTTCAAATAGTGAAGAAAAAAATGTAACGAGCACTAAGAAATCAAAACTCTCTAAAATATTAATTATACTTTTACATTCTTCACGTTCATCTTTTTTATTTGAAATTAAATTTAGTTGGTACAAAGTTTTCATGATTAGTAAAAAAATTTTCTTTACTGCTAATAAAGCGTCGTTCCTAGAAGACCATCTGGTAGGACATACCTTTTTAAGGGTAATCAAATATTTTTCAGATGAATCGTCATTTAGCATAGCCCAGCGTTTTATACTATTGCCAAAAAAAGTATATATTTTTTCTAAATTATCGAAAAAAGTCGATACTTCACGAACATGTCTCGCAGCATCGTTCAAAACCAAGTTTAAAGCGTGCGCAGCACAATGAACATAATCGGCATTTGGAGCATGCTCTTTTATTAGGGTTTGTAATCCTCCATACACACCCGACATAACATTTGCTCCATCGTATCCCTGTCCTCTACATTTAGTCAAATCAATTCCATATTCTTTAGTCAAATTTAAAATGACAGTTTTCAGACCTGCAGCACTGCAATCGGTTACTGCTATGAATCCTAAAAAGGACTCACAGATTTTTATTTCTTTAGGCACATTATCATCATATTCTGTAACCGAGATATATCGAAAAACTACAGATAGTTGGTCAATTTTTGACAAGTCTTGTGTTGTATCCAGAATTATTGTCAGAAATGGAGCTTTTTTAATTTCTGAGATAATACTGTTCCTAACGTTAGTACCAAGCAAACTAATAATTTCGTTTTGAATCGTAGGGCTTAAATAATTTATTTCACCTTTCGGTTTTAGAAAAAGTTCTTTTAAAGTTGCATCATAGTTAGATAGCAGACGTGAAATTGCCATAAAATTGCCAGAATCAGAATCATGCCCCCTCAAAGGTAGATTACAAGATACTAAAGTAATTATAACATTAATTATACGATGCAGTACATCTCTCCAGCATGTAATTATACTATCGATTTCACTTTTCAATAGAGTATCGATGGTATTTCCTTGCAACCAATTATTATAAGAGAGTGAGGCACTAATATGCTGCTGTGACTTTTCATGGTCAAGAATAGTTTGTGTGAAATTGCTTCTAACCGAAACACCGTTAACCCAAGCAGAGGAGTATGATTTGTTTTGACGATCTGCTAATAACCAACAGAAGTGACAGTACGGTTTGTTTAAAACGTTAGAATAACATAACCATGGTCTTATAATTTTTATGCCTGCCTGATTGAAATATGAATAATAATAAGCTGAAAAAGGTTGGTTATTTTCTGAAACTTTTGGAAATGGTCCTTGTGGTTGAAATGGACCCAATTTAAAAATTATTTTTCGTTCGCATTCAGTTAAATTGTCACCAAAATTTCCTCTATCTGATGAAATTATATTACAATCTGCATTATCTGCAGATATATCAGAATCGTTGACTTGGGGTTCCTCGATTTCTGGATGGACATCCGATAAAGTATGTGCTTGGCTTTCTTCTATTTCCGGATGGATATGTGACTAAGAACATGCTTCAGAAGAATCTAAAAATAAACGAGTAATTGTTAAAAAATAAATACGAATGCTTTGATACTAAACTAAAAAGAGTTATATATAAATAAATAACGTTACTAAGGGTCACAGTTAGAGAGTGTTCAGTTCAGACGCACACAGATTCTACGCGGATTGTGCTCGTACCTATTAGTAGATACAAAATCACCTGCAGCCCGTCCGTGCATTACTATACACCTGCGTGCTATTTAAACGCATTCGATCGTCGTTAGTGGTCGCCGCTATAGCATGCAGCGGCCACACCTTAGGAACCTAGGCTGGTAGAGGGGGGCTCGAGTGCCGAAACACTTTGTTGTAGCAACGGCGTGTTTCGGCCCTCGAGTCGGCACGGTCACTCCCCGTGCTAGTGCTCGTTGCTTCGGTGTCAACGCAATCCACCTCAAGTGGCGAGGCAACCAGGCAACTGTAGAAGGCCTGAAGGTAGCGATAGGAGTTTTTTATCGTTGCCAGATACTGCGTCCTGTTCCCTTCCAGTCGTAGCGGTTCTCCGTTCCACTGGGTCAAGGGGAGTAAGGAGGAGAGGGTGCATCTGTGTACGGCGCGCACACTTATGCAACTTAATATATCCTGCGCATCTGACTTGGCTTTGTCATTCCGAGTTTAAAAAAGTCCTGGGCTTGGTCTAATACCTGGACACGGGTGGCCTAAGGAGAGGAGAGTGGTCGCTCTAGCACTGCATCGGGGTGACAGTGTGGTTCGGCAGCACTCTTTGAGACAAAGCAGCTTTATTTAGAGAGGCACTGCTTTCCTCGCTCAGCCGGGGAGGGGGCTAGAAAAGGTGCCCCAAACAAACGCTCATTCCTCGCAATAAGAATAAATCTAAAAACATGCAGATGAATATGACTTTTGGTGCGTGGAATGTACGTACTCTTTTAGACCGACCCAACAACCTCTGCCCAGAACGTAAAACCGCCATTGTGGCTCGCGAGCTCAAACGCTATGACGTCGACATAGCCGCTCTCAGCGAAACACATCTAGCTGACGAAGGTGAGCTTGTTGAACGTGGTGGTGGGTACACTTTCTTCTGGAAAGGCACACCAGCTTCTGAGCCTAGACGGTCAGGAGTAGGCTTTGCTATTAAAACTACTTTAGCCTCTAAGTTGGAAGAACATCCAGTTGCTATCTCTGATCGTGTCATATCCTTACGTTTCCATCTTCGAAACAATAAATACTTAAATGTTATCAGCGTATATTCGCCAACACTCGACAAAAGTGATGACGTCAAGGACAAATTTTATGAGGAAGTGTCAGAAGTGCTGACTAAAATCCGGCGCTGTGAGAAAGTTTTGCTTCTTGGCGACTTTAATGCTCGCGTCGGACGTGATTTTGAAGCTTGGCCTCGGGTGATAGGGCGACATGGCATTGGTAACATGAACAGTAATGGGCAACTGTTACTAAGCCTCTGTTCCCAATTTCATCTGGGTATTACCAATACCATGTTTAGACTCCCAAATAAATACAAAACTACCTGGATGCACCCAAGGTCCAAGCATTGGCATCTTATTGATTATGCTATAGTCCGTCAACGGGATATAGCGGATGTCAAAGTAACGAGAGTAATGAGGGGCGCAATCTGTTGGTCGGATCACCGACTTGTTGTTACAAAACTATTTTTGCGTCTTAGCCCTTGCCGTAGACCTCGCAGGGCTAAGCCTAACTGTCTTCATCTGAAAAAGCTAGAGTCTGCTGAAATATTGGCAAATTACAGGGAAGCTGTCAATACCTTTACAGCAGGCATACACCCCGAAGATGAACAGTTAGACGAGGGCTGGAAACTGTTAACTACAAATACCATCAATGCGGCTACTGAGATCTTAGGCCAAAAACCTCGTGTCTGTGAAGACTGGTTTGACGAAAATGATAATACATTGACAGTCGCCCTAGAAAAACACCGCCAGCTCCTTCGAAAGGGAAATCAGACAACTGCTTCTGAAAAAATAAAGGAGAGTACGAGCCAAATAAGGAGACTAACTCGAAACGCAAAAGATGAGTGGTGGCTGAACAAGGTTCGCTATATTCAGTGGCTTGCTGATTCGAATAGACTCGGCGATTTCTTTAACGAGATTAAAAAGTTAGTAGGAAGTCCACATCGAGTAAACGTACCACTGAAATCACTTTCAGGTACCCTCCTGGTAAGCAAAGGAGAAGTTCTTACTCGCTGGGCAGAACACTATAACAGCTTACTCAATGTGGATCGTTCTGCTGACATAAACTATTTAGCATCACTTCCTGCCTTACCACAAGCCGTAGATCTGGATCAGCCTCCTTCTCTTGAGGAAGTTATCATCGCCATCAAAGCGCAGAAAAACAATAAGGCTGTCGGCATCGATAACATACCAGGAGAACTATTAAAATATGGCGGAGATGAGTTGCACTACAAGATTTGGCAATTTTTCCAGCGCATGTGGGAAATGGAGTTCGTTCCTCCTAGTTTTGGCGTATCACTAATTTGCTCTTTGTATAAAAATAAAGGTGATCGATCTGTTTGCAACTCTTATAGGGGTATATCACTTCTGTCTACTCCAGGAAAAACTTTTGCCAGAGTACTCTTAAATCGTCTTATGGAGCTCTCTGAAAGTATATTGCCTGAAACGCAATTTGGGTTTAGACCCAATCGCGGCACATGCGAGGCCATATTCTCTCTTAGACAACTGCAAGAGAAAAGCAGGGAACAGTGTCAACCTCTGTTTCTCTGTTTTGTTGATCTGGAGAAAGCTTTTGACAGTGTACCTCGCGAAGCTTTGTGGATTGTGCTTTCGAAACTTGGTTGCACCGACAAATTTATACGCTTGATAAGACTTCTTCACGACAACATGACTTGTTGCGTAACCGTCAATGGTGAGCAGACAGAGCAATTCCCTGTCACTTGTGGTGTAAAACAAGGCTGTGTATTAGCACCCACTCTTTTTGCTCTGTACTTTTCCGTTGTCGTGAGGGAGACTTTACAAGCCAACACCGAAGGGATCCGCATACGTTTTCGCACAGATGGCAGTATCTTTAACCTGGCTAGGTTAAAAGCGCACACAAAGGTATCGTATGACCTCATTACCGAATTGATGTATGCTGATGACCTATGTTTCGTTGCGGAATCTTCTGAGGGACTCCAGGACTTGATGACTCGGCTTGACGCTGCGTGCTGTAGATTTGGCCTCAAAATTAATATTACAAAGACAGAGGTGATGGCCATGGACACTGTTAACCAAGCTCCACTGAATCTGCAAATCGATGGAAAGCCCATAAAACAGGTCGATACATTCAGATATCTGGGAAGCAGCATAACAACAAAATGCGACCTTGACTCGGA
This sequence comes from Philereme vetulata, assembly GCA_918857605.2. Lineage (NCBI taxonomy): Eukaryota > Metazoa > Arthropoda > Insecta > Lepidoptera > Geometridae > Philereme > Philereme vetulata. The sequence goes on from OU975484.1 coordinate 4,162,395, forward strand.
GATCAACAGCAGACTTGGCTCCGCTATGGCTGCTTTTGGTAAACTACGAGTCCAGGTATTTCGCTCCCATAACATCAAATTGAGTACCAAGATTAAGGTGTATATGGCTATTGTACTTCCTAACATCTTGTACTCGTCAGAGACATGGTGCCTGTATCGCAGACACATACGCACGTTAGACAGATTCCATCTGAAATGCCTCCGCGACATTCTTAACATCAAGTGGTCGGATCGGGTCCGTAATACCGATGTTCTACGACGGGCTAATGTCTGTGGCATAGAGGCATATTTGATGCGGCGTCAGCTGCGTTGGTGCGGGCACCTGTCTCGGATGTCTGATGAGCGAAGGGCGAAACGCATTTTCTTCTGTGAACTAGAACATGGTAAGCGGAAACGCGGAGGTCAGTTCCTACGTTTCAAAGACGTACAGAAGAGGCACATGAAGAGGTGTTGTATCGATCCGTCGCGCTGGGAGGCTCTCGCTGAAAAACGACCTGAATGGAGGCGTCATGTTCAGGACAAAGTGTACGAGTTTGAAGAAGAAAGGAGGCAAGAACTAGACTTAAAACGAGATCAGCTTAAAAGTCGACCGCCGGCTAATATCAATTACAACTACATTAATGGCGCCTTAACTTGTGTTCATTGTAACCGGACTTTTAGCGCAAAAATAGGGTACATCAGCCACATACAGGCTAAACACCTAGGCCAATAATCACAAAGTCAAGTCTCTGTAGCCGAAATCGGCTAGGAGGATTATTATTATTTAAACGCAGCGCGTAGTGTAGTGGCCATACAAAACGAGAACCCGAAAGCGAGTCTGCACATCTGAAGTTCTCAACACGCAATTAACGATACGATACGGACTGATAAACAAACAACAAAACAAATCGATCCTATAGATAAGTTAGAATTTTGTTTTTTTTAATCAAGGCACGGAACCCTAAAAACAGTATAATTGTGAAAATCGAGGGGGGAGACAACTTTTTGTGACGGACAGATGGACAGACCGAAATTAAAAGATTTCCTTGTTTATCATTACGGGCCCCTAATAAATGGGTTGGGTAGTAGTGTAGTACTTACCTTTCCAATCTAAATCACTCACAGTATCTTGTCTCTGAAAAAATGAAGAAATTTTGGGCACTTTTTTTATAACCTCGTCCCTTTTCTGTTTAATTTTTCTTTTCTCAGCGCCGCTGGGATAATCTCTTTTCCTTTCACTCATTTCTTTTACAAATCGTTACTAATACTGCTAAACCAGAAGAACAATATTGTTTGTACTGAATTACAATGTAATGCACATTTATATAAAGCGCGTAAATAAACAGTGCACTGCACTCCGTGGTTTAACATCCAATGCAAAGTACAACAACGTACACGTACATCGCGATATCGATGAAGGATTCCCGGGGATTCCCCGCTGAGTTGAAGATGAAGTAAGTAAAACGGGGAAGTCCCGCAGCCCGCCATAACGATGTAGTGTTGCCAACTTTTGAACGCACGCTTAAGGCGGGAAAAAAAGGAATTGCTTTATAGAATTTTGTCATTTGTAAAATAAAATAAATTAGAAAGTTTTTATTCTTTTTCCTTACACACTTTGGGGGCCCCCGTGGCCCGGGGGCCCCGTATAATTGATACGGCAAATACGGCGGTAGCTACGCCCCTGAAATCAATGCTGGACATTTCACACACCGCACCCAAATAGTACCCATGTGTTTTAGCTGTAGGTCTAATATATATCTTATTTTATTGTATTTTATCCTGTTTGTCTTCCTATTTTGTTTGTGATCCGTTCTATGTTTATTTGTGTGTCAAGTAAATATATTTTATTCTATTCTATACATAGTCGAAGTAGAAGGTTGTGGTTTCGGAAACACCTAGAAGAATATGCTCCTCCTTCGTCTCAAACGGCTATTCGCCACGGAGGCCCTTTTTATACAGAGGTGATTTAGTTGCCCACCCAATATGGCATATTGCAGCAATTATTATCTGGGTGATAGACCACGTAGCCGATGAGGAGCTTGAAACACGGTATAAGATACGACTTGCTACAGTAGTCTTACCCAGAATTCTATTCCTTTCTCTGCTAAGTCAGTTTTATAGACCAAAGGTCACGATTGTGCAGGGGTAGTTTCGCACTTTGGGAGTGGTTTGGATTTTTTTAATTTATTTTAGCATAAGCCGCCTTCCTATCCCGATGCAAATTTTTTTTAATGTTATTTGTGGGGAAACAGGCTTACGGCCCACCTGATGGTAAGCGGTCACCGTCGCCTTTTGACACCGGCAACACCCGGGGTATTGTCGATGCGTTCCCTACACTGTAGAAACCTCTTTACATTTCTCTTGAAGCGTGCCATGTCGTAGCCTAATGGGAAAAACTCAGGTGGAAAATTAAAAATCGCAAATTAAAAATAAAAAAAAAATAGGGCATAATATAAACAACGTTATTGTTGTCTTTTTGAATTTACTTGACAGACTGTATCATCACACTAATGTTATAAATGCGAACGTTTGGGTGTTTATTACTCAATCACGTCGTAACGGCTGAAATCGATTTCGATGAAATTTGGTATGTACGTAGTTTATAACCTGGATTAACACATACGCTACTTTTTGTTAACAAACCACGCGTGAGAAGCCGCTGGCGGAAGCTAGTGTATTATATCTACTTGTGTGAGTGTCATTTTTATGACATCGCTAACTTACGCCCCTGGCTTCGAACACGTGGTTTCTCAATAAAAGTAGCCTATGTTTTAATCCAGGTCATAATCTATCTATATACCAAAATTCTTTGCAATCGGTTCACCCCTTACGACGTGATTGAGTAACAAAACAACATATGACCTCCGTGGCGCAGTGGCCGAATAGCCGGCTGAGACGCAGAGGGTTTTCAGAGATTCCCGTCGCGACACATATTTTTGCATGATCTACAGATATTTGCTCCGGGTCTGGATGTTTTTTTATATATTATAAGTATGTATTTACAAAAAAAAGTATATAAGTATTCTATTAGTTATCTGGTTCCCATAATACAAGCTCTGCTTAGTTTGGGGCTAGATAGCGATGTGTGAAATGTCCAGCAATATTTATTTATTTATATAAATAAATATAAAAACTTTTGCATTTTTAATATAACCTAATGTGATTTTTGTACATGAAGTTGTGTGGTGGCAAACAGTCAGGTCAAGACGAAAGAGTAATTTGGTCTCGCCAGTGTAATAGGACATTTAACTATCAGGTTGACTGACCTGACACTGACAGTACTAGCACAGCCTTGGTACTAGAGTAACATTCACAGCAACATAATCTCTGTGGTGCTGCGTGAGCGCAGTTTGTTGTGAGAAATTAAATAAACAAACACAAATATGGAGAAAAGGACGAAAATCATAGTGATAGTGCTTCTGCTGATCGTTATAGGTAAAATATTTTTGGGTACATATATTATTTATAAAATAAATCAGTAAATTTAACCTTCATTCGTAAACCAATAATTAAATATATTATTAACATTTTTAGTATGTAGTATGTATTATTTATAACCAGTATGTTTTATTTTTTCCACTAATAAGTGCATACCGGGGTAAAGTCTTCGACATACTCGTACACATGCCCTTCGACGATACAGTCGGATCGGTGTGACTTTCATCCGACATCGGACGCTAAGTCAATGTCAAGACGGCCGCCCCATAGATAAAAAATAATCTGCCTCTCCTTTAAAACTAGTGGTTCGCCCCGAACTGAAATCTCGCGAGTATCCCAAAACAAAAAAAATATTCTTAGGGCGACTCGCTCAACGGTGCCTAAACGTATTTAGTGGCTAAATATGATTTAAGGAGTAGTCAAATCATACAAATACGTAAAAATTAAACATGTTTAGTCGCTAAATACGTTTAGGGATCTTTCTGCAAGCCGGCCTTGACTAATAAAATCTTTGACTAATAAAATAGTGAATAAACCAACTAACATGACCTACTGTTTCATTCAAATTTCAGGTAACGGGAGGTCATGTTATTTGGTTTTTTTGGGGTACAAATTGCAGTAATTTTGGATTTCAGACTTTTGCCTATATTTGTGTTACGAAAGCTACACGTATACTAAATTTTAGCACTGTGGGGTCACTGGTGTACCCTGTGAATTTTGTCAAAGTTAAGTTTTTATTTAACTAATAACTCAAAAACTATAAAGAGTTTACGAAAAACAAAAACGGAGTCTAAATGTACGAATGAATACCTTTCATTTAACGTCCTATTTGACCAGTTAGCTTCATTTTCACTTTTTTACCCCTCTTGAACCTCAATATCTCAACAACCCCCCAACATTTTTAGCTCATTTAGTCACACAAAAATTATGCCATCACTCCCTACCTATGTATTAAACTTCACGATAATCGGATCAACACTTCGAAATTTATCCTCGGACAAACATACATACATACAACGCCGATTTGCCCAAGTTGATTTAGAGATCTCGCTTCGCTCGATCAATAAACCTAGCACGTTTAAATGAATGACAATATAGGTAAAACCATTGTTTCACTGATAAACTTTAAAAACTGACCCAACAAAAGGTCAATGCACAGTCTAGTACTGATAAAATTAGTAGTGGATGGATCAGTACATTAGTGGGTTAATTATGTCTAAATTTGCGTTTATAGTTTTAGGGTAATTAAATTTTAATGCATTTTTATCGTATATACATCAGCTCTGGATCTAGAGTGTTTCCTGACCGGGGCATATGATGTCGCGCCCCCTCTTCTCCGGCGTTTAAGAAAGGGGGGGAGGTGTTAAAGTTTGAAGGGTTTCAAATCCAAATGGACAGCTAGTTGAACTATGGACCACGGGCTGGGAGTGGAATAATCGATCGTGCGCTGGATGTCAAGCGCTTTTTTTAACGTGTGGTGCACTCCTGAAGAAAAACGCAAAGGCCGGCCCAAGACAATAATTCTGGAAGTTTTTTTTCAAAATTATTTTTTATTGAAGAATTTAGCGGCCCCTGAAATTGCTGCCAGGGGCAGGTGCCCCCGGTTTGCATCCAGGGCTGATTCACATATTTTTTTTTAAACATGATAGAACTTCGTTTGACCACAATCTCACCTGATGGTAAGCGATGATTTGGTCTAAGATGTAGCACGAAGATCTAGAAGAAACATATTCACTGTTACCTTAAAGAGGCCCGGATCGTATTTATTAGGAAAAACAGATGACGGTAAAATGTTCCATACCTTAGCTGTTCGCATCAAGAACGTAGAATCAAAACGGTGTGTGCGAATGGGTGGTATATCAACTAGGTACGGATGGTACTGAGCCGTGCGCCTGCTTGTCCTTTGATGGAAGGGGGATGGTGGGATCAGATCGTATAGTTGCTGGGAACATTCCCCAAAATGTATTCTGTAAAAGATCGATAGGCTTGCAACTATGCGGGGGTGTTCGAGACTTTGGGTCTTAGTCTCAGCCATATGTTGCTCACCTATAAGCCTAAAAGCCCTACGTTCTATCGAGACTAAGGTAGCGAGCTGGTATTTGGCCGAACCATTCCAAAGGTGGCAGCAGTATTCCATACCAGACCGGACTTGAGCTTTGTAAAACTAAGAAGCTGTCCTGGTGTGAAGTATCTCCTGACCTTGTTGAGGATGCCCAGCTTCATGGCAGCTGTTTTAGCCTTAGACTCGATGTATGAGCTAAAGTTGAGTGCAGGCGTGATCGTAACCCAGGCTCGAGGTGACCTTTTACAGATACCGGTACATCTCGGTAAATGGCAACTTGGGAAAACTGACACATTAATTAGTGCTAAGTGGATTATTATCTGTTTTGTGGTTATGTGTTTGCGGTTTTTGTTTCTGTATAAATAAAATAAAAGTATGCAAAATTAATATTTTTAAATACTTTCAGCCGGAATCATTGGAATCTCACTGCTGCCATCTAAAGCTCCCTCAATTATTGGTAAGTGAGTGGTTTTCAATAAGTATTGATGAGATTTCCATTCGTTCCAGTAAGGAGTGTGCTGGATATTAACAAAATCTTTATCACCTTCAGAACTTGAAATTTTGCCGCACTCCGAAGACAACTCAAAGGAGCCTCTCTTCCAGCTCCGCTCTAACAATGCTGCCAGTTGGCAAGCCTGGAACAAACGCCTCAACCAGTTTCTCAAAGGTATAACAGTAAAGAATACCGCGTATCACGTCTTTGTATCATCTTAAAACGCGTTGTGGCTCCAAATAGAAAACGTATATCTTAGATGGGATAATCAGAGAGAGATATTCGTGCTTCGGAGAGCAAGTGATTTATTTACTTAGAAATAACATAACAGTTTACATAAGCAAATCGTTTAAACTAATAAAAAAATGTACTAACAATTTAAAAATTAAATACATACAATTACAATAATAATAAGACTAACAAAAACAATACGATTACATATGTAAAATATACATTTACGCAAGTAAATACAATTTAGTATTTTAGTATGATATCTCTCTCGCGTACTGTAGGTATACTTGCGTCTACGTAACATGTACAATACCTGAAAATACATCAGCTTCAGGATAGAGTTTATGTGCTCCTCCAGGCTATAGAAGTACGGAAGACTTCGGACGAACTCAAAACTTTGACAATCAAGATGGCCACCAGCATTTACGAACTTACCATTCCCCCAGATTACCACGACAGTGCTGCTCAAGTTGAGCGGGTGGTCTGCTCATATGATATCAGTATTTCTGGAGGAGAGAAGGCCTGTGAGGTGCCTTTGGATAACTTGTATCCTTGTGCAGGGAGTTCCAACTTCGAATCAACCAGTACTTGCATCTTCCTCAGGCTTAGCAAGGTTGGTAGAGCCTTTCTAGAAAATAAACAAACGTTTTCTCGATCAGAGTAGCACGGGGTTGAAGTATCGATATTGTGAGCGATAGCTTTTTTTCAAGCTCTTGGCCACTACCTCTCCTGGTGGTAAGTGATGTGATCGAAGATGGAGCACAATAATTGTCTAAAAGGAACCTGTTCACTTTGGGCTTGAAGACTTTTTGTTCGCTAAGTCCTAACTGATATCGTCAATACTATTACTAGCAAAGACTTTCGGTCGCTAAGTAGAAAAGTCATCGCTAACAACGACTTCCCCAGGGGCGGAAGTCTTGACATTATTATTCCTAATTGACAATGTCAATACTATGAATAACGATTGTCAATTATACTACGACTTAGCGACAGAAAAGTCCACGCTTATAACCCTTCCGCCACAGGGTAATTTTGATTATTGGTAAAATTCTACAGATTGCTAACTGGACGCCAGAGGTGTACAACAACACAATGGGGCTTCCTAAAAATATGCCAGAGGATCTAAAAATGTATATAAAAGTGTCTGTAAGTACAATAATTTATCTCAGTATTCTTCTACAGCAGGATATAGGCATAAGCTGCATTAGCCTCTGAGGCCAACATGTAATTTGTCAATTAGAAAAAAAGCATTACCTAGGCCCCCCATAGTATGCCACAACGAATACCCCTTTCCGTCTTTAGCCCCACTGGTTTTTTTTTAATCAAAATTCACTTAGGACCAACAATACCAGTTAAAAAATGTTTATGTTTAGAAACAAAAAATAAATTCCCCACAAATCAATATTTTATAATATAGGTATTATTTACCTAAATAAAATCTAAGTATTCTAGAATCGGTGGTGTAGGGTGACACCTACACCACCTATATGCCCAAGAAGACAAGAAGGCAATTATTCTGTTCCAGAGCGATACTCCTAAAGCGAACAACGTGTGGGTATCCTGTAAAGGGGAAACTCCGGCCGATGAAGAGCTCATTGGCCCCGTGCAGTACCTGCCACGGCGAGGTTTTCCTGCATACTACTTCCCCTACACCAACAAGAAGGGATATCTGAGCCCTATGGTCGCTGTCTTGTTTGAAAGACCAAAATGTAAGTAACGTCTTAATGCAATTAAGTAAACGAGTATTAGTGTCGAAAACGAATTAATTGTACAATTTAGGCTAAACAAAAATAATTCTTCGGCAGACGCGCGACCTTTTTTGTTGCTCGTATCTAGTTTGTACACAATTCGATTAAAGTTAATTATGATATGTACAATGACGTTAAATTAGCTTCCATTCTATTCCGCGGCGATATAAATTAAGCCTTGGTGAAGTCCGTCAGGTCGTTGGGTAGACGACAAAATAACAGTCGCGGCCATCACCTAAATCAGATTAGCACAAGATCGAGAGCAGTGGTAGAAGCAAAAGGAGGCCTACACTCACCTATGGACTGATGATGATGATGAAATGGAGAAGTAGCTTTGTTTTTGGGTGGTATCCATACACCCCACTGTCGTCTTTGAACCCACAACTTTGTTTCTTAACTTAGAATAACTACCTAAAGAACAGAAGTTTCGAACAAGTTTACGTTCGAAACGTATAGGCCACAAAACAACGAATTTGTGCGTGAGTGGCATGTTTAATATTCACCGACACGCACGCAAGCGCACTACTAGTAATAAACGGATAGGAACTTTCACCGCACAAACCGTCATATTTTTTTGTTTTTTCGATAGCCGCACTCACTACCACACACCTGGCTCATAAAATTCACAGCGCGCCACAGGCCATTATGTTGGAGCCATATATGGCTCATATATTTTTCGCGCGTGTACTTTGTTTCTGTGTAGTGTATTCTAAGCTTCTCAACTTTTTTTGTGAACGCTTGTGCCTCATTCCAGTGGGTATTATGGTCAACGTCGTGTGCACAGCGTGGGCGAAGAATATCAAGAACAATGCAAAAGAAGAACAAGCCACAGCCCGTTTCTCATTGATTGTAGATTAGTTCTTTCAATACCACAATATATCATTATCATTTTTTTTAATGTCTGGTTTTATTTTAATATAAATTTTTACAGTGCCAGATATGGTTGCCTGTAATTAAAGGAGCATTCGATTTTAAGAGCTGTGATATTGATTTTGTATACACGTGTTTCCTTTGTTGGTAAATAAATTAATTAAATCACTTATGCTAGAAGGAAAGAGATTTTTTTTTAAATATTAGTCATTTAGTATAAGCCCAGGAACGCGCTGAGGCATCAAGCTGAAATTAATGATCCATTGAAACTGTAAAAAAATCAAGCTTCGTAGTCAACTCAATCAAAAACTACAGCCATTTATTCAATTCATTTATTAAATCAGACAATTTAAAAGTCCATTTGTGTAAGGTTAGTTAGGTTAGGTTATAAATCTTAAATACCATCTATGTTAGTAACATTACTTTATAGTATATTTATTCGCATGTATTTTGTCAAAATTTTCATTCGAATCCTGAAATAGCCTTATGGCTATTTGATCAGGATTCGAATGAAAAATTGAATCATATGCAGGTCATATCTATCAGGTATGACCTGCAGAATGCTGTTGGAGCTGGCCCGTACTCTGCTTAGCAATGAGGCCGTTTTCTTACGGATTATACCGTATATTTTGCTCACAAATTAATAGAATCCATAGGGTACTTCCCGTTTACCTAGAACCATAAAATTTGGCAAGAATCAAGATCTCACAGCACAAGTGAAGGAAACTATCACATATAAAAATATATGTTTACGAAAGCCTTGGTGCGTTAGTCAGACTCGCATTTGTCCGGTTTTTTTATCAAGCTAGTATGCAGGTTGCAAGAAAAAAGTCGAGGAGCCCGAATCCACCCAGTAACTTTATACAATATTTGGCAACCCCCGATACCAAAATAAAATTAGTAATGGCGCCCGATTGTCGGCGCTTTCACCCTCTAGTTACGGCGACCTACTCGAAATGCTTTGTTCTGGCTGGAGGGTGGCTGGATCATCTTCTATAAATATCAATTGCTGTTCGTTAGTCTCGCTAAAACTCAAAAACGGCTTGTCGATTTTGATTATTTTTTTTTGTGTCTGTTTAAAGAAAGAAAGAAAAGAAGAAAGAAAATACATTTATTTGACACACACATAGGACAGACCATTCAGAACAGAACAAATACAAAAAACATACCTACTTACCTAAAGAATATAATAGTAAAAAGAAAAATTATTTAAGTACAGAATTAAAGAAAAAACACAAGATAAAAATTTAGTTCTTAAGTATACATAGGTAGGTGGTAGGTACAGATAATATGGTCTTCCGTGCTGTGTGGGTCAAACAGGTTCCATCTCAGCGTATTGCTGCCCACCTGCCTACCGGAAGATAAGCGGCGATTAAGATTGTTTGAATTGGTCTCTGGGTAGTTTAGATTGACTATTGGACCTGGTAGTTGGCGCTGTTGTCGGGATGCAGAAAATTACAGACAAAGTCACGGGCACACAACTAGTTGGCTAATACATTTGTAGGAATTTAGGCGATGTTTAGATAACATAGCTTTTCTTTTGTATTTTGTAATTTTTTTGTAAGTTTATTCGTAGTGCTATTGATTGATAAAATTGCGATCACCATCCAAGTTCTGCTCGCTTGGGAAACTGTATAACATGGTTGATCTTTGAAAAAATTAGCAAACTACACTATGAGCCTTTTGTAGGCTCCCACAAAAGCAAACACTAGAATAACATACCTTTTCATACCTGCTCGACAATGTCAAATTATATGTCATGTAAACCTCACCGAAAGCAGGTTATTTGAAATCCCTACGGCTGAGCGGGGAGTAATTGTACTTAATTCCATTATGCCCTCACGGGTATAATGTGATTTGAATCTGGAACCTCATCTGTATTAAAATTTTAACCAAAGAGACCCACATAATAACTTATTCGTAAATCGTACTAACCTGTATTTAATTTTTATTGTCTTGCAGAGAGTGTGAAAAGTAGAGTATTCTCCTCGTGGATAAAGCAGCATCTTGGACGTAATTATATCCCTCTCTGCACTCAGGATTCTAGTATATACTTCCTTACGCTCGGGATTCAATATAGCGCCCGTGACGCAAAATACTGCTTTATCACCTCGTTTAATAATATTCTATTATATTATACCCAGAGTGCCGCGAAACGCATGAGAAAATAAAATAGGAACTTCGTTGCAATTTTGATCGGAAAAAACATAAAAACTTTTACTACCTAGACGAGGTCAGGAGGTAAACCAATGGGTGAAGTTAGCTATGACATCATGAGGGCGCGGGTAGTGCACTATCGTACATTAGCTAGGTATGTCTATGTACAGGTAAACGTGGGTATGTAATGTACGTCCGTAGAAATTGCAGTTATGATAATTCATAATACAATTTTAGTATTTGTGCCACCATTCAGAATCCTCCGTGACACAATTGCTTGGCTCAACCAGTAGTGATATAGGAAAATTGTCTCTCCCTTGACTCTATCATTCAGGACACCTGCTCGAGTCCATATATGAAATTACCCGTGAACTCGGTAATTTCCCGTAAATCAAAATTAGCTGTACACACGGCTATACCATCAAGTTATCAATTCCAGTATAAGCAGACCTCGCATTGTGTAGGCTTTTCGTAGATTGAGAGGGCAGCTTATACCGGAAATGTATAGCTTGATGTGTAGCCGTGTGTACAATAGGGTGTAGCTGTCTATTACGACGAGTAACTCAGAAAAATATTTATGTAGCACGCGTGGTTTATCAATAAAAACACCTAGCCTACGTTTTAATCTTGATCATAATCTAAACCCAATTTCATCGAAATTGGTTAAGCCGTTACGACGTGATAGAGTAACGAACGAAGATTCTAACCTTCGCATTTACTATATTTAGCGTGATTATTAATATTAGGTACCTAGGTTGTACAATTGGGTTTCTCCAATATACCATCGGCATCAGGTTATAAGTAGTTGAATGTGGTACGCTAGAGGCTGCGAGGCGCCACGGTGACGGCATCGCCGCGTCGCCGTCAGGCGCCAGGCGGTGTGTCGCCAGTGGGACGCTTTAGAGGGATGTATGGGGATGGTATACATTGCTGGCTGACTTGCAAATTCTTGCTATGCTTTAGCATAGGTTAAACACGTGATAACGGCCGTTGGGGCAGGCCGCACAAGATCGGTCGTTCTGGAAATATATGGGGAAGGTAGTGGACGTCCTGTTGATGTGTGAGATGATGATGATGAAGTTATACACATTTGTAACCAATAGTGATTTACTTCCGTGATGTCAGTGTACGGTGCCATCATTATCATTAGCTACAGGTCGTCTAAAAATAGGCCTCCATAGATTTTGAGAGCGACACACTGACTGCACAGTCAAGAGAAGTAGGGTTCCTTATGAACGGGCTCGCCCTTATGAAGGCTTTACACCTGTATGCTTCAAGTTGATTGACGCAGAGCGTACATCGTATCTAAGGTACGAGGTACTTTGTTATAGGCGATGGTTACCACTTGACATCAGGCGGGTCGGGTCATAAGCTTGTTCCATCTCTAAATCGTATAAAAAAGTGTCAATGTCACATTTGCTGTTGAGCCCTTTGTGCCCAAACAGCACGAGGGGAAGATTTAAATCGGCCACTGACGTAATCAATGTGGCCAAGCACTTACCATTGTTTTTGAAGTTCTTTTTATATCACATGCAGTGCAGATGAATTATCCAATAAAATATGAGTAGAACTAATGATACTCTAAAAAGATGGTCCTGCCCCCTTATTACCTAAGCCAAATTGCTCTCGCGTCGCTATGCTAGTCAGGCCATTCCTTTCACACGTACAGTACGTACCTCACGTGTGAAAGGGATGGCCTGACTAGCGATAGCGACGAGAGTGAGACATTATTCGGAGCGGATCGCACTCACCCTGATGAAGGTTCACGAAATATTGCCGGTCGAAACACCGATAAGACGGTTCGTGATAAATTCCGTATTTATAATAATGATTGAAATCAATCACGAAAGTTTTTTAATTAAATAAACGAGTGTGCTTTAAACCACACGACTGAAGTAAAACTTCTTTTTCAAAATATTAATTTATAAAATTGTTCAATTACAAAATTGTCCACACGTCTGTAGGTCGATCAATCTATGTTCATTCTGGACAGACGCTACTCGCACTCGCACATTAACGTTTAAAAATAAACGAAACGTAACTCTCTCTTTCTATCTTCACTAACTAACACTAACACTCTCAACTTCCGTTCGCACTTTTCGTAACGCATTCACCAGCTTACTCCCCAAGTCAAGCGTGCATAAAGAAGTTTTACTTAAAAAAAAAGGATTAGAGCAATTTGGCTTAGGTATTATGGGGGCCACAGCGTTACCGCTCGCCACTGAACTGAGTAGATACTGTGTAATGCTAACTCCACTCTGTAGCCTATTTGTATTTATAGTAAGTTAGTCTTACTAACCACAATTTCTGTGGCACCGTTACAACACTGTTACGGTATTAAATTCTTTAAAAATATCATAATATTTCATTTATCATAATTTTTTTATCATAGTTTACAAACTGCTTACTTCTTTTCTTTGACGTCCACATCCATCTCGATCACCTGCTCCCACTATCGTTATCCAAAATAAATATCAACTATTTGACGGCCACTTCTTAACATAGATATACATCTTGTGCTGTCTGCACCCAACGGCTCCCAGCAACTTTTATCAGGTCGTCTTTGCATCTATATTGTCGACAGAATATCCGCTCTTACCATTACGTCAGGCATAATGCTGAGTCGAGTCCCATTTACTGCTGCAGTAGTACCAAGATCCCGTGTTTGTTTGTTTGTTTGTTTGTTTATGTTTTACGTTTATTGTTACTTCTTTCTTTTATCTGTCTTAAAATGTAACGCTCCTACGCTACGCTTTCCACTCTAGAACCTCTCTACCCCAAGGGCCGTCAGTTCTTCGGTCTATGTAAAATAAATATTACAATATACAAACGCGAGTAGAAATTAGCAGCAATGAACATTGTACATCGTCATATTCGCACTCCATTGTGCCTCCTCTCCCTTGCCCCATAGTGCGTTACTCGCTGTTCTGCCCTCTGGCTGAAACGTCGTCGCTGTCAAATTATAAACAAACTCCTTATTTAAAAAGTTAATTTAAAAATAAATAATGGGTGTGGATAAAAAGACTGTGAAGATCATAGTGATTGTAACTGTCGTGCTCCTCGTTATAGGTGAGAAAATACTTTCAGTCAATTAAAATTTCATAGTGCTAGAGATGTTTAATGTAAATTGCTTGCCTGTTCATAGCGTCTAGCGTGAAGTTTACTTAAAGTAAGGTTTTTATACTGATCTTAAATTTTTTTTTAATCTTTATTAATCAGCTTAATCACAATCAATTATGCCGCTCAGTTGTTACAACAAAAATACATTACTAACTAATCAAATTGATAGGGAATGTAATCAACAACCCTAGCTTGAATAAAAGCCAACTGAGGCCATCAATGATCAGAGTTGAACTTCAACTCATAAAGCATAACTAATTTTTTTTTTTTTTTCTTTTTTTTTTTTTTTTTTTTTTTTGTAGCTAAAAGTGGAATGTTGCAATCAGCAGATCCTTTCAGAAATTGTTTACAATATCTTTATTATTTGGCTTTGACGTTATGCAGCAATGGGAAGATATCTATGAGGTGCTACGAAGTGCTACGACAAACAAGTTGAAGTTTTTAACAATTGATAGAGAAGGTACAGCTTGCGAAGTTTTGTATCGTCAAAGAAAATGATTAATAAATATACATATTTATGTTAAAGTTACATGATTTATGTTATTATTATTATTTTACAATTATTTACAATAAAAATACAGAAGAAAAAGTTGAATCATCTAAAGACCGTTGCAAACGATCTATAGATAGCGCAACTGCTCCAGATCCCTACAAGGCGGAAGTGTCCCCAAGACACTGGCTGCATTGCCCCGCTGAATTGCAATGCTTATGCATTGACCCAGGATAAGCGCCAGTTCTCGGATCACACGTCGCTTCAACCAGACGCCCAGAAAGAATTTTAAAAACGCGATGGGCCCCGGTACTCCTTGGACCCCTGGGTCCTCGATCCAAATGTCTCAAAAACGTAAGCTCGAGATTTCCATATTTGCACCGTTTGAAATCTTCGGCTGAATGAGGCAACAGATTCGCACGCGTGGTTTTTCAATAAAAAAAACATTAGATTACATTCTGCGCAGTTGGGTAAAAAGTATTATTTGTCCCCATCCAGGTCATTATATATCTGTGTACCAATTTTCATGGAAATCGGTTCAGCCGTTTACTTCTTAAATAATTACATAGGAAATTATAAATATAACGAATTATACGTTAACTAGACTACATCAGTCAGCGTACAGACAAGAGCTTTTGTTGGCAAACGCGACATTTGCAAGGTTTCATAGGAAGGATTTAACTACTTTGTAGCGTGCGCAGGACAATGCTCTCGATTCTTTTATTTCTAGATCTTTATTCCTATTTACGTGTCTATACTCATATTACGTGTTTATGGTACGTACGACATTAAATGAAAACACGGGTAGGGCTAATGTCTAGTTTTGTTGTAAAATTGTTTTTTTCAAATACCCAAGAAATTTTTATATTTTCAAACTACCTTAATATCAAGTCCTAAAATATCATATAAACAGCCTGTATAATATAGGTTATCAAATCATATTCATTCATCTAAGTAGGTACCTGTTAAACTACTAAGTATGCGGCATCGTGCATCGTCGCAAATGCGCCACTGATTAATTTATAAATTGTTTATTGGAAATGTATCGATTACTGGATAAATATTCAAGCTACCGGTATTAAACCCACCTTTAAAATCGGTTAATACGATTCCGGATGTGTGTTTTAAATTAATGTCGTACATAACAAAACACGTAGTACTTATAACATATTATTGGTACGCACAGTTTTAAAATTGTCGAAAATCTTGCAGGTGGCATCATTGGACTCGTGCTGGGACTAGTGTTGCCTCGACCTTATGTTGGTAAGTATTGGCATTAGCTGTTGGCCATCAAACATTTTTATATCTACCCCTTTCTTTCGAATGGACTAATCTCGCTTTTGGCCTCTGAGGCCGTTGCAGCTTAACCGAACTTTTGGCGAGCGCAGAAGGTGCTCAGCCCTGTAAGTTTTGATGAGGCAACTAGCGCAAGGGCACCACTTACGTAGGTACGAACCTCGGCTTGGGCTGTTGCCAGGGTGGGGATAGGAGAGGAACACCCGTGTACGTGCTTGTACCTCGTATAGGCGGCGACTGAAGGGACTCGTTGACCTCGCCTGCGAGTTCGGTGTACCTGTGAAGTGTTTGCTTTGTCTAATGTAGATGACTCAGAAATCTCTTCCGTATTAGCTTCGTCATCCGGGTCTCCGAGAACGTGTCTCGGACGACTGAGGGTTTTTATATCCACCCCAAGACCTCGACTTGGAATTTACAGCTGGGATTGGACGACTGTATAAGCCAACTCTTTCCATCATACTCCATACCAACACGACATAAAACCCGTTTTAAAATCTCACTATTGAACTTTTGAAACTATCATGGCTATAAACACTATTTTCACTCAATCATCAAACGGGATATATGATTTGTGATTTTTCAAAAAGTTATAATTCATGGTAAATAACCAGTTTTAAGTGAAAATATTGTTTTAAAATTAAGTTCGTTTATATGATACCACATTTGAACTAGTAGCCCTATTTTTTAAATTTGGCGTTTGGTCTATTGGGAATCAAGATATAAAGATTTGAAGTAATACTTACTTGCAAATCTTGCAATAAAGTTGGGCATTATTTATGAGTGGTTCAAATTTTAAGTAGATAGCTTCAGCTTCAGTAGCTGCTGCGATAGCCGGTTGTTGTAACTGTTTCCTTAGACCTACCTAATATATTACATATTTATTACTTTATACACTAGTGGTTCGCCCCGAACTGAGATCTCGCGAGTCTCTGATTAAAACAAAAACATATTATTTGTATTCTTTGACTATCATTCAAATTACAGGTAACGGGAGTTCATGTAATGTGGTTACATTTTTTTGGGGTACAAATTGCAGTTATTATTCAGACTTTCGCCTATATATGTGTCACTTAAGCTACTTGCATACCAAATTACCTGTGTACCCTGTGAATTTTGTCAAAGTTCAGTTTTTATTATATATTTTGACGACTTCCGTGGCGCAGTGGGCGTATAGCCGACTGAGACGTAGGAGGTAGTGGGTTTGATTCTCACCGCGGAACAAATGTTTGCAGGATCTACAAATATTTGTTTCGGGTCTGGATGTTTTTCTATATATTATAAGTATGTATTTACAAAAAAAATGTATATAAGTATTCTATCAGTTATCTGGTTCCCATAGTACAAGCTCTGCTTAGTTTGGGGCTAGATAGTGCTGTGTGAAATGTACATCAATATTTATTTATTATGGCTAATAATAACTTAAAAACTATAAGTAAGGACTTTACTAAAAATAAAAACGAAGTCTAAATTTACTAATGAAGACCCACGTTTGACGTCCCACTTGACCTAATAGTGTCATAATCTCATATTCATTTTTTTTACCCCACGTGAACCCCAATATCTCATCAACCCCCCAACATTTTTAGCTCATTTAGTCACACCAAAATTGTACCATCACCTATGTATCAAATTTCACGATGATCGAATCAACGCTTCGAAAGTTATCCTCAGACAAACAAACATACATACATACATACAACGCCGATTTGTCCAAGTTGATTTCGATTTAGATTTAGATTCCTCTTGTTTACCCCCATTATGGAACAACATGAACTAGAGGTTAAGCTCGCTTTTGTACATGTCCTCTATTTCTTTATTTTGTCAAATAAATATTGTGTACATCCTACTTATATTATAAACGCGAAAGTTTGTATGTATGGATGTTTGTTACTCTTTCACGCCGGAATGGCTGAACCGATTGCAATGAAATTTGGTATGTACGTAGATCATAACCTGTATTAACACATAGGCTACTTTTTATTGGCAAACCACGCGTGCGAAGCCGCTGGCAGGTCAGCTAGTTAAACAATATAGATAAATACTTGCAAATATTTACAGTGTGTATGTTGTTTGATCCTCAGAGCTGGAGGTGTGGCCTCGCTCCGACGAGTACAACTGGAACCAGCCCGTGATCCAGTTCCGGCCGGGAGACACTGGCAGCTGGCACATCTGGTACAAGAGGATCAATGAATTCATGAAAGGTAAAGCATAAATGCTTGAGTCTCTCCAACGATGCCGTATTGACTATCGGTACATCGAAGTGTTGAAGTGTTTGTATAAAAACGCCACTATGTCAGTCCGAGTACATGAACAGAGCTCGAAGGCGATTCCCTTAAAAAGAGGCGTAAGACAGGGAGATGTCATTTCTCCGAAACTGTTTACGACCGCATTGGAAGATGCCTTCAAGCTTCTGGAATGGAAAGGACTGGGCATCAATATTAACGGCGAATACATCACTCACCTTCGGTTTGCCGACGATATTGTGGTCATGGCAAAGTCGATGGAAGAGCTCAGCACGATGCTCGAAGGCCTCAATCGAGTCTCCCAACGGGTAGGACTTAAAATGAACATGGACAAGACGAAAATCATGTCAAATGTCCATGTCGTCCCTGCCCCAGTTATGGTTGAGAACTCGGCTCTTGAAGTTGTCGACGCGTATGTATACCTAGGACAAACAGTCCAATTAGGTAGGTCCAACTTCGAGAAAGAGGTCAATCGTCGAATCCAACTCGGATGGGCAGCGTTTGGGAAACTTCGCAACGTCTTTTCGTCCAACATACCTCAGTGCCTTAAGACGAAAGTCTACAATCAGTGTGTGTTACCAGTGATGACATATGGAACCGAGACGTGGTCCTTCACTATTGGCCTTATGAATAAGCTCAGAGTCGCTCAACGAGCTATGGAGAGGGCTATGCTCGGGGTTTCTCTACGGGATCGAATCAGAAATGAGGAGATACGTAGGAGAACTCAAGTCACCGACATAGCCCGACGGATTAGCACGTTGAAGTGGCAATGGGCAGGCCATATAGCGCGCAGAACAGATGGCCGATGGGGCCGAAAGGTTCTCGAGTGGAGGCCACGGACCGGCAAGCGCAGCGTAGGACGTCCACCCACAAGATGGGCAGACGACTTGGTAAGAACCGCAGGTCGGCGTTGGATGCAGGCCGCTTCCAACCGCAGTTCCTGGAGATCAATGAGGGAGGCCTTTGTCCAGCAGTGGACGTCCTACGGCTGATATGATGATGATGAAAGCATAAATACTACAGATTCAGATATATTAAAAATTCATTCAGATTTAGCCGAATATCCTGATTGAAGTATGTCCAAATGTAATAAGCTGGCTATGTTTAGGCTAATTTTGCAGAATTGAGTAGGTGTTTCAAAAGAAATGCAATAAAAAAATCTTAAAACTTTTCCACAATTATTATATTTTTTGTAATTTCATCGTGCTATGTGTATTCTGGTTTGTACTACTTGTTCTAAATAAATAAATAAAATAAAAAAAATGGGTACCAAAAAAATGGCACCTTGGCGACAACGGCATTTCTTATAACTTAGTATATTCGGGGAGTTGGCAGAATTATCAACCAAACTAAATACAAGAATCTCTAGAATAAAACGTTACTAGACATTCTACTGAAGGTCCCCTTAGTGTAATTTTGTTTTATTGTAGGTATATATTTATTTTTGTACAGGTATATTAGTATATTTTTCTTTTGTTTTTCTTTGCGTGACAAAATCCTCAATGAGGAAATCCGCAGAAGAACTAAAGTTGCCGACATAGCTCTCAAAATTAGCAAGTTGAAGTGGCAATGGGCAGGCCACATCGCTCGTAGAACCGATAACCGTTGGGGAAGAAAGGTTCTCGAGTGGAGACCACGGACTGGAAGACGCAGCGTAGGCCGGCCCCCCACAAGGTGGACCGACGATCTAGTAAGAATCGCGGGGAGCCGTTGGGCGCAAACGGCTACCAATCGCTCGTTGTGGTGATCTAAGGGGGAGGCCTATGTTCAGCAGTGGACGTCTTCCGGCTGATGATGATGATGATGATGATTAGTTTATTTGTATTTATTATATTTTTAGTATTATTAGTTAGGTACTTTAGGTATATTTCGTTTTATATGTTTAAGATATATGTACATATTTATGATTCTTGTACACTCACCTACCTTTAAAATCATCTCTCTCTCTAGCCTCAAAGGTTTGCTGGAAGAAAACTCTTCTTAGGGTTAAGCTCGCCTTTGTACGTGTCCTATATTTCTGTACTTTTTACTGTATTTTCTTGAGTACCAAGTAAAACCATTATAGTCAGCGTTAACTTACAAACAGTTAGGTATGTGTATAAAATAGTTTGGTACGCTAAATGGCACATCCTCTTTATTTTTAAGATAAATTGTAAGTTTCTCTGGAAGTGAATTTATAATTCTTTTGAGAAATAAATGCTTAAACCATAAACCATTAGGACCGTTATAGAGCGGCTCTATGTAAGTGTTGACATAGAGACAACTTTATACTTTTTAAATATAATGGTTCTGTTTTAGGATGATTTCATCCAGGTGTTATCAAGGCGTGACAGCTCTGCATTTGCTCATTCCTAAAATACGTTTAACCTTCCTAACAGACTACGAGACCTCAGTGCCAGAGGACCCACCCCGGGCTCCATGTTCCACCCACAACTACCGCGACCAGCAGATGCGATCCGACGCGTGCGCGATTGCGATGCGGATGTGGGGTCCCTGCACCGCTGATAACTACTATGGATATGCCGATGGAACTCCCTGTGTTTTCCTCAGGCTGTCGCATGTAAGACAAACCCACCACATAGAAGTAGGAATGCCTCTCAGGTGCACAAGATTCTTTTAATTTCGGCCATCGTAGACCAACACTATCATATGTACTGGGTGCTCCGAAATATGTGTATGTTAACATGAAAGGGATGATTCTAATCATGAAAGTGAAAGGCTTTTTATAAAAATAAAGTACTATTTTAAAATCATATTTTTACAATAATTACGCACCGGACGAGTTGTGAGACCAAGCTAAGCGAAATTGGTATCAATGGGAAGGTTGGGGGTTCAAATCCCGTCTTGTTTGTAATGGTGGGATGTCTGTCATTATACAGAGATCTTTAAAAGAATATCTATTCCTTTTCATATTCAGATCCACTACTGGGTTCCAGAGCCGTATAACATGACGTCATCACTGCCGTTGCCAAACGATATGCCTGAGCAAATGAAAACTATTATGGTAAGCAATAACATGCGTAAGAGCCCATACTAGTAAGGTACAATTTCTGGGTGCCAGCATATCGTGGGGATAACTTCTTATTAGATACTGGCTTTTCATGGTCTCTTCCAAAGAAAAGCGTATTGACCAATGAATTTTTACTATCTACCTAGATAAAACTACAACATAATGTGTACCTTTTTAAATTTAATTGTATATTTTTAGTATGCACCTAAAATATGTTCGAAAATGAAATTATGTAGGTATGTGTGTTTTTGATAATATGTCTTACTAATACTTACAATTAATAATTGTATTTCTTTTGTGTTTTTCTTGTAGTTTTAGATATAGCGTATTAGATTAATTCTGTAAAGTTATATTTAAGTGTAAATAAACGAATTTGAACTCACCAACATCATTGTCAGGTATCCGACCACTAAGTTATGCCACTAGGTATCCGACTTCATCATTTTGGGCTATGCATGTGGGCTTGGCATCTAGATATTTTTTATACTAATAAGGTAGCAAACAAGCATACGGTCCACCTGATGGTAAACGGTTACCGTAGCCTATGGATATTTGTAACACCAAAGGTATTACTCGCGCGCTGCCGACCCTATAATTCCCCTGGAATTTCACGGTACGCGATCACATCGTCCAAGGAGTAAGCGGTGCGATGATAAAAAGAACTTGCGGGCACCATGTCAAACAACGAGATACATGTAGGTACGAGTACATATAGGTAGGTTGCCTATATTGTCCGTCATCATAAAAAATGATAGTCTCTTGTATTACTGATTCCTACGGGAACATTAAAATTACAGGCACTTGAGGCTTAGGATATAGGCGATAGTTACCCCTTAACACCAGGTGGGCCATTTGCTTGTTTCATTTCCATCTTGTATAAAAAAGTCACGAGAATTTACCTAGTTTTATGATAATTACAGCTCCAGCGGCCAGCACATCAATACGGCGACTACATCTGGGTGTCATGCGAAGGCGAATTCAACTCTGACAAAGAGAACATAGGGCCAATAATGTTCATTCCCTTCCCCGGCTTCCCCACTAATCGCCTACACACTGCTGACAGGATCCCCTACTCTACCAGGAACATGCCGGATCAGGTGCAAGGCCCACTAGTGGCCGTACACTTCCAGCACCCGCGTCGTGAGTACAACTATACCAACGTGTCCTTATTTTTTTTCTATTTTACTCCGCGTTATGTCAATGGCAAGTTTGCGGAATGTTGTGATGGATATTTTAGGGCATATCGCTTTCCTTCACCGTTTGAGAGCTCTTTTCCTGTTATAAATTTTCTGGTGGTCCAGGATAACGATTTCCGTAGGGTAATTTTTAAGATCCATACTGCAATCTGGTAGACTTAGTAGACAGATAAATCTGTCCGACAGACTGATCGAACGACGAACTAACTGATCTAAATTTATCCTGCCTGAACATCCTGACATCAACCAATATACTGATTATAGGCTTTCCCTAGTTAGGTATAGTGCCATCCACCACGATCCTGAGGTAGTCTCACTCACGACTTGAATGTTGTCACCTCGTCACAGATCCTCCAACGCGACGCTACTTTTAGAGCTAGTTCAGACATGGCGGATTCCGCGCGGATGCAAATCGCGCGGTTAGACCACGCGGATCCTATTTACATTAGCGCCTATTAATTCATTCATACCTGTCCGCGCGGATTGATAATCCGCGCGGCTACCGCCACTCAACCGCTAGAAAATGAATTCGCACGGTCGCTCGGATCTATTTACTTGACGTGCCTAGAGCGCGTTCAGTTGCTCCGCGGAAGCAGCACGTATCGGACGGTGACAAATTGACAATGGATCGCTTCGATACCGAACTATTCATCGATGAGGTAGAAAAAAGACCTGCTTTGTGGGACATCCAATGTACAGAATATTCTAATAAAATTATTAGAAACGGAGCTTGGCAGGAGCTGGTGGTGGTTAGAAGCAATGTGTTCACTGATCATTAGTAATAATTCATCAAATGAATTTATCAACATTCTCAAATAATTGAAGAATTTTGGATATAAAGTCTGAACCTGACCATGGGTGAGACGATCACGTAATATTGGATGTACCCAATACTGCCGTTTCTTCTTTCTTTTTTTTGTACAGAGCAACAAGTACACACATATTGCTTTTTCGACTTCCATGATTGAACTGTCACCCTATGCGGAATAGGGCACTCTCCGCGCCTGTCTGAACACTTGCGTTTAGAACCGCGCGATTTGCATCCGCGCGGAATCCGCCATGCCTGAACTAGCTCTTACCATTCCTCGGCAACCGTCTAACTAAGTTTCCGACCCCTTCAAGATCAAATTCAAAACTGATCTTTCTAAAATTAAAATAAGTTTTACAATGTTTCAGGTGGACTAGTGATCAGCGTGGAGTGTCGCATCTGGACGCGAGACATATTCTACGAGCCCTCAAGCCGGTACGGACGCGTGCGCTTCGAACTATTCGTCGAATAGAGTTATTGACCACTCCTCAAAAAGAGGGGTATTTTCAGTTTTGTCATTGTGTCTATTAAGGAAGAATATTGTAATTAAGTCACCACATTTCTGAAGTGGCAATGTATGTGTGTAGCTTCATCTATCGCAAAAAGTGTTGGAAACAGCGACATACAAATATAACTGTTCTAGATCGCGCAAACAATGTGTTCTTTAAATCTGACATTTCAGTAAGCCCTTTTGGCCTTGGGACCGCAAGCCAAAGGTCGCTCGGTGGGAATCTCCCTATTTCCTTTGCGGACACCTCGCTACCTGTTGTCTGCCAAATACTTTGAGTGGTCTGTAATTTTATGGCTAAATTTATATGACGATGTCGCAATTTGTAAACATTACATTTACCTACAATACATTTCAAAAATAACATTTACAATGTACATTTCTTTAATAAATTTGGATGATCGACACCAGAGCGGCGCGAGACCGGACGGACTACCTATAGAAAGCTATAAGAAGAAGAAAGCTATGCAACGCAAGTCGCAACGCATAATGCAACACTCGTTGCAATTTTTAACATCATTCAACGAGTGATGTAAATATGATACGCAGTCAACGTAATAGTTGCAGCTTCGCGCCAATTTGTAACTTATAAATTCTATACATCTAGGACCTAAGTAAGGGTCAATTCACACGTACCACAACCACACCACGTGGCAGCGACAAAATGTGGTCAAGCTGTGGTTACGTGTAAATAGTGTCGCAGCGGCTTTTTGCAGTTGCATTGTGGTACCGACAAAATGTCGATGTGGTTGCGTTGTCGCTGTCGTTGCGATGTGGTAACCACGTGGTCATGTGCAGTTATACTCCGGCTTTCGTAGAGGAAACACGGCTTGACTGAACGTAGTCATGGAGGAAAGATTGTTGTTGCTATACTTGTTTTCCCACAACCACGCGGCAACTCAGTACAACGCAGAATGAAAGGTCATGTCGTGGCGATGTGGCCGCGGTGCCGCCGCAGGTGGTGGCGTTGCCGTCGCGATGTGGTTGCGATGTGGTCGTATTACACAGGTGGTCGATAACAACGGCAAAATGTGGTACGTGTAAATTGTAATATTCATTTTCAATACAAAATATACGCCCGACCACATGGCGTCGTTGTGGTGTGGTTGTGGCTGTGGTGTGGTTGTGGTACGTGTGAATTGACCCTTAATCTGGTTTTAGACGAAACCTAGGTATCTAGTAGGTAGGTAGATACCTAACTACGTACCTACCGACCCTAGTTAACCTACAATCAGTCAGATGACGCCCGCGCCCGCGTAGGTACCTACTTGATAAGTCATTTAATTGCTAGTGTCAATCATTATTAAGAATTCAATAATTAAATGGCTTGAAATTTTAATTAATAAGATGATACTTATGTACATTAGTAAGGATAGGCACTTACCAATAATAATTAAAGTCTTGATTTATAGTATAACTGATGTTTACTTACTAGACAATAACTTATATAAATACCTAACTAGATACTTACCTCCTTTCTACCTACTGAGACCTTTTTCATCTATCAACAGTGACCACTAGTTCGTTTAAAAAAATATATATAATTCGTTTATTTCAGGCACAAATGTAAGACTCATATTACATACAAATGAAAAATACACTAAAAACAACAAAATTGAGAACCTCCTCATTTTTTGAAGTCAGTTAAAAATACTGAATATGCCACGGAGCAGATGCTCCAGTGTAGTCATTTTTTATTTCCGTCCAGGTGGACGGAAATCCAATACATATAAATTCCATTTTTATAAATCTGGTCAGAGACAGCCCTCAGTACGCTATTGTTGGAGCGACTCAGCCTACTCCAAAACGACGCTACGCGAGCTCGGATGATAGCGAAAAAGTCGCCTCGGAGAACATTCTCTAAACATTCGTTTAGTTCAGTAGCAAGTTGCAGCACTAGCTGAATGACGGACACAGCCGCTGTATCGAGTGTTCCGGGGATTTTAATTGGAGTAGGCCTGCCCAGCAAGGCAACAACTTGCGATATTTAATTCAGACAGTCTTAACTTAGCATTTCGACTCTGGTGTAAAATTAGTGTAATTTAACTGGCTATCTATATATTTATTATACACTTGACTGAATTCAGTCTTTTTTAGTCCTTTCAGCGCTAACAGCCACACTAGAGTTGTTGTTCTAATACATTTTAGCGAAGTAGAGCTGTTCGGAAAAAATATATGTGCCGTTAGGTACGGGACGCCTGGCAGATATGAAACATCTAAATTGAAGGTTATTGAACGAAAGAAAACAGTTTTTAATCATCATAGCCATACGCAATATAAATATGAGCAACGGCGTAACGGCCCAACGGCCCAAAGGCCCAACAGCCCAACCACCTTGGGATTTGACTTTCATACGATTAGATTCGATTTATATATCTGTACCTTAACTATATTGAAGCAATTAAATAAATTATGATTATGAATCGTCACGACGCGTGACGGCTTTATTTTTTATACTACTTATATGGCAAACGAGCATGCAGTCCACCAGATGTTAAGTGGCTACTGCAGCCCATGGATATCCACATAGAATTCAAAATAAATATTTATTTTATTTATTTCCGTAATCCAACAGCGTAATACATAATACAGTACACATTTTTTTTATGTCTTATAGTAAGGCCAAAAATAGGATTACTTAATTTAAAACAAGCTATTATGTTGTCTTGATCTCTGTGTGGATACGTTGACATAAGTACTAAAGGACTTAGCTGGTATGCCTATGTGCCAGTAATTACAGGAACATACCATTACCATCTAACCGGAACACAGCAGCACAAGTACTGCTATTTGGCGGCAGATAAAGGTAAGGCGGTGGTGTCCACTTCCTCGAGCCCGTTCACAAAAGCGCTACCACCAGTAAAATGTCGGCATACGAGCCGGTCTTACCCACAAGGCACGTCAATAGATGTTTAACATCACATTAATAAATAAGTATTATATAAAGCCAATGTACATACCTAATAATTTACCAACCTAATTTATAGATAAATATGATATACTTACCAATCAACAATTTGGGTTTCGTAAAATAGGTCGACCACTTTAGCATGTTTTAATCTTGTAAAAGAAGTGACGGACTGTATAGAGCGCAAAATACCTGTCGCTGCATTAATGCTGGACCTTAGTAAGGCATTTGATCTGATCGATCATGACATACTTCTAGCAACACTAGAAAAATACGGGATAAGAGGCGTCGCACAAGACTGGCTGCGCAGCTACTTGTGTGGACGAAGTCAATGCTCTTAAATATCTCGACTTACATACTAAGATAATAATAATAATGATAAAATGGTAATAAAAAAGCATATTCAGTCTAAATTTAGGATTAATAGCCGTGGAGTTCCCCAAGGGAGTATATTGGGCCCCCTGTTGTTCCTATTATTCATAAATGATTTGCCCAATGTAACGCAACATAAATGCTTACTGTTTGCAGATGATACAACTTTAATAATGAAATGTACAAATAAGGAATTATATGAAAATGAAATTATTAATGCAATTAATGATATAGTGACATGGTTAAATATAAATAAATTAATGATCAATATAAATAAACAAAACTGATTAAATTTCGAAATTATAAAACTGAGCCCCCTAAGTTAAACATTAAGCCTGGGTCGTGCGTTTTGAGCCAAAACGGACCTTACTGTTTTGCTTCCACTGCAATACCTAGATCATTAATAAGTATAAAAATCATACAATAGGCTTCTCAAATGACAAAGTCACAATCATTGGAAGATAGAAAAAAAAACACAGGCCCTGTTTTTGTGCAATAACCCGAAGAAAAATCCGAAAACAAGGTTCAGAGTTATGACAAAATCATTAAGTAAAATACACAACATAATTTCTAAACAACGTTAAATCGTGGGTTCATTAAACTAGCTACAATTCCTGCAACAAAGATTTTTTTTTTTAAAAATGCTTTAAAAAATACTAAATATTCATCAAAGTTCACGAAGAAATTCGCCATACATTTTGTCTATGGCCACGCAACGGCCTATAAATATTACACGGCAGCCGAGCCGCGCCTCAGTTAATTACAGGGCTGAGCGCCTTCTGCGCTCGCCAAAAGTTTGGTTAAGCTGCAACGGCCTCAGAGGCCAACAGCGAGATTAGTCCGTTCGAAAAAAAAAGCCGCGCCTCAGTCTGCCGCAAGCATTCTAAGCGAATTCACGTCGCTCTGCACCGTTCGAGGAATCAAGTTTTGACGTGTTTGTGTACAGTACTAACAGCGCAGTGTAGTGTAAGTATGAGAGAGTGCGTTCAATACAGAGTAATATAATTTATAATGATGTTTGTATTTGACTTATATTTTATTCGTATTTCTTATTTTAGCAAAAATGGGAGAAAGAAAAAAGACATTATGTCAAAAAGTATAACAAAGTCAAAAAAGGTTTTTGTAAAATGTAAGTTTACCATGCAATCATGATTTTGATGGGGAATTAGGGGTAAACTAGAAGTTAACAAATAATCTTTATTATGTGATATGTTATGTATGTGTACCTATGTATGTATTGTCGTATTTTGGCAAATCCATACTAAAATACTAATATTATAAATGCGATAGTAAGTCTGTATGTCTATTACGTTTTCACGCCAAAACCGCTCAACCGATTTTGGTGAGATTTAGTTACCAGGGGAATTTAAGTACCTAAGCGCGATAAAACCTTATGTGGTGACACTTATTCTATTTACGTACTACCTATAGTCTAACTTTTTATTAGCTGCAGTAAAATGACGTTTCTAAATGTCATTCCGTAAAATAATGTTGCCAGCCTAATCTCAATAGGGATGTGATTCAGTTCACAAAAATTAATTAAATAACATTATTATGACGTTTTTGTTTCATTTTGAATGTACCTCCCTATACTTCCACTAAAAAAGATCAATCCTCTAGTATAGTAATAATAATAGGTTAAAAAAATACATTACAACTTAATATTAAATCTCAAAAAAAAAAACAAACTGATTATTCATTTATGATTCACTCATTTAGCTACATCCCTATTTATTTTTCTTCAAAAACCGGCAACCCACAAAACGTCATTTTACTGCAGCTAATAAAAAGTTAGACTATATTTGGATTGATCAACTTCAAACCGATCATTATGTAGCACATACAGAAATTGAATTCTGGATTAAATCTGATTTGAAAAATTTTGATCGAATGAATTTTAAAAGCTTTTATTATACTTGCAATGTATGTAATATGTATGTACGGTGTATGTGTATATGTGTGTACGTATGTTGGTGTAAACACAAACCACGTTATGCAATTGTCACCGCGCTCGCATACGCTTCGTGGTATTTTATCGATGACTCATTTCATTGGCTCAGCAAAATTGAATTGAATATGTACGTGCATATGTATGCACGTAAGTATGTATGTATGTACGTACGTACGTACACATATAAGTACGTATGTCTCTCTGTATATATGTGTGAACTCTTGTGAACATATGAGTGTACGTATGTATGTATGTACCCACTGCGACAGATGAAGCTATACAAAATAAGTATACACGTGCCTCGAATATGTTGAATGCGAAGACGTCGCAAGGCCAGCTTGTATTGGTTTTTTTATAGCTTTGCCTGTCACCGTGCGTACGTATGTGTGTACGTATGTATGTGAGTGTGTGTGCGTATGTTTTTAAATAAAAGCTTTTAAAATAAATATAGTACTAGTGGCCCGGCCCGTGCCAGCTTCATCCGGGTTCACTAATGGTCGGAACCGCCGGCTTTGCGTGCCATTTTATTTTAATACTTACTCGTAATTACTGACCTTTACACACTCGTACTAACAATCTGATTATTACAGAGTGCCGTTCAAGGACATAGAAAATTTGCAAAGTCATGTTTACTCTGAACACAGAGACGATAAAGGTGATGTAAGAGCATTTTTGGATTTTCGTCACATGTACCTGTTTATTTTGGATTGAATGAAATAATTATGATATATTTTTAGGAATCCGATTCAGTCAAAACTCTACCTCAAGAAAATTTGAATGTTTACTCTGAACACGGAGTCGATATAGAAAATGTAAGAGCATTTATTTTTAAATTTTTCTAACATATAAGTTTATTTTGGATTGAATATTAATATGTAATTATGATATTTTTATAGGACTCCGCCTCTTTCATAATCCTACCTGAAGAAAACTCGGAGGAAGAAATAACGGTTGAAGGAAATAGAATTATGGATTTCCAGTACATGTTTGAACAACTTAAAGAAATTTCACATCACAACTCGCCTCTGGGTTGCAATTTGAGTACTTTATCCTTAAGGAAGGAAATTAGAAAGGGCTTCATTTCCTAATTTTGTTTTGTTTGTAAAATGTGTGGGATTACATTGAGATTGAACAACTGCAAAACCTCACAAGATCCTAAAGATCTGAACTTAATGAGATGTTTGTGAGCAGTTTCAACTTCTTCTAAACCTGCATAGCCTGACCCAATGTCAGGCTATGCAGGTTTAGAAGAAGTTAGTTCTTCCCTTGCAATACCATGTATGGCTGACAGTGTTTATTCAAAATGTCACGCTAAAATCTGTGAATTGTGGGAATTAGCAAAGGAAAAATGCATGGAAGAGGCTGCAAAAGAGAAATATGAATTGGCTATACAAAATGGAGACGTGGATGAAAATGGAGTACCTATGATTGTTGTCGTTGCGGACGCGTGCTGGTCTAAAAGATCTTATAAAAAAAATTATAACGCTTTATCCGGCGCCGCGGTTATTATAGGTTACAGAACAAAAAAAGTCTTATACGTGGCAGTGAAAAACAAATATTGTATGATGTGCGCAAGAATACAAAATAAAGACTTGGAAGCACCGAAACACGTTTGCTTTAAGAACTTTAACGGTTCGTCGAGCTCAATTGAATCTACCGCAATCGTAGAAGGCTTCAAAAGATCCATAGAAACACAAGAACTGATTTATTACAGACTTATAGCTGATGGAGATTCCAGCACGTACAAAAAAATCTTGGATGCCAGACCATACAGTAACATTATAGTAAAAAAAATCGAATGTAGCAACCACTTGCTCCGAAACTTCAGCATCAAACTCGACGATCTCACTCGTAACACAGCATACCCCATAGGCCAACGTAAATTGCTTACAAAAAATTTATTACGACTGCAAAGAGCCGTAAAATGAGCCGTGAAGCATGCCGAACAAGACTCTAAAACCTTCGACGAAAAAGTACTCGATCTGAAAGAAGACTTAAGAAATACCGCATGTCATGTTTTTGTCGCCACACATCATGCAAGCCCTACTTTAGCAACAAAAATACCACGGGTGACGCAGAAAACAATTTCGTTCCTGATATGAAAAAAAGCTTACTTTTTGAAACTATACAGACTTGTAAACAATGCCAAAAGCCTGGTCTTTAACGTCAATAGTAACATTGCCGAAGTCTTTAACAGCATTATAGCAAAATGTATAGGAGGTAAAAGAATCAACTACTCGCTCAGGCAATCTTATGCAGGACGTTGTGCTGACTCTGTAGTTTCATTTAATTCAAAACATCCGACAACTTACCAGTATAAAAAAATATTACACAAAAGTCCGAACAAGTTAGTAAAGCACCTGGAGATGAAACGAAACATAAAAAGGTTAAAATCGGCAACAGCAAGACGAACACTTTATACATCTCAAGTAAGGAAACAGTGTGCCACCAATAAAGATGTGGATTCGGACTATGGTGAAAATTGTCAACGACCTGACATGACCGCAGATGATTATGCGTTTGCTAAGAGTGAACATATAAATAAAATTACTCTTACAGAACAACAAAGGGATCAGCTGGAAAAGAAGACAATCTTACAGAGGGATTCCATTGAATGGCACCAGGAACGCCGGTTGCGTCTCACCGCATCTGTTTTCGGCAAAATTTGCAAAAGAGGTCTCGTGAAATGTGCACCTCTTGTGAAAAACCTTGTTAGTGATAGCGTAAAATCAACTCACGTGAAATCGATACGTTACGGAATCGAGCACGAACAAATAGCTTTGAGTCAACTAGAAGCACATTTGCAAAATATCAATCCAGAAACATTCAGTCCAATAATAAAATGTGGATTATTTATTGATCCGACGTTACCTTACTTAGGTGCGAGTACAGATGGATTGTTTCAGGAAAACAAAATTGTAGAAATAAAATGTCCCTATTCTGCCGCTGGAATGAGTGTCGATGAAGCGATAAAATTAAAAAAAATTACGTTTTGGAAACAAAGTGAAAGCGAGTTGGCAGTAAACAAACGTCACGACTGCTACTATCAGGCGCAGGGACAACTGCATATTACTAGAAGAAGTGTCTGCATTTTCACTGTTTGGACCGATGTTGATATGAAAATTGAGTTCATAGAAAGAGACGAAAATTTTTGGAACACGAACATGAGGGACCAGTTATCAAAATTTTATTTTGATTGTTTACTGTCCGAGTTAATTGACTCTAGAATAGAAAGAAAAATGGAGATAAAAGAACCGAAATATATTTTAGAAGGTAAACAAAATAACATTAAAATAAAAGACAGGAAAGAACAAGAAAGGAAAGAAAAAGAATTAAAAAGAAAAATTAATAACTCTATAAAACTATAAAAATCACCTGAAACCATAAAAATCAAAAGAAAAAAAAATAATCCACTTCAAAAGTGAAGAAACTGCATTATAAATTTTACCATAACCAGGTTATGCTGGAACTGTCTAGTTTGATGTGATCACTGTACCCACATAACTCAAAAATGTGAAATACCTAATATTTCTCTATAAATAAAGTCATTACCAGAAAACACGTCAAATTATGATAAACATTAAATGACATTTAGATTTTGTCTGTGAGACTTTTTATTTTTCAACCGATGAAAAAACAGAGGAGGTTCTCAAATCGACGCATATACAGGGTGTAAAAGAAAGGAGTGATAATACTAATAGGGGTACTTCTACTCATGAAACTGAACAACTTTTCCCAAAGGATCCATATAGAATTCTCAAAAAAAAAAATTGTCATTGTATGGAGAATTGGCCAATCAGCTGACCGATCCCCATACAAAATCATTTTTTTTTTTGAGAATTCGATATGGGTTCCCTGGGGAAAGTTGTTCAATTTCATGAGTAGAAGCACCCCTTATAGTATTATCACTCATGTCTTTTACACCCCGTATATTACCAAAAACCTACCGAGTCGTAACGCACATAACTCCTACCTACTATAATTTAAAAAAGTGAAACATAAACTATAAGTACCTGCCTAACTACGTGTTTATTAGCAAAAAATTAAAATGCCATACAGAAGATAGCTCTGTCATCTCATTACTCTGTATTGCCGGCGAGCTCGCGTGGATGTGTGCGTGTAACTCACACTGAGACAGAGCGCTCTGTCAAATACCTAAAATTGTGCAAGCGCGCGGACACGATACGCTCTTAAATATCAGTCAACGAACATAGAAAGTGTAGAGTCGGCAGTATTTCTAGGTATTCGAATTGATCAACATCTAAATTGGAAACCACCTATTGATCAGGTCTGCAATAAATAAAATAGATTTGTATATGCGTTAAAAAGAGTCAGAAAAACCGTCTCTCACAAAGCGTCATAAGCTGCATATCATGGTTATGTGTCTTCTGTTTTACTTTATGGCTTACCATTATGGGGTAACTCAGTGGATCTACTTAGCCCTTAAGAGCGGGTATAATGCTAGGAAAAAATCAGATTTCACCCGCGCGTCTCGAGCCGCCCCCCGCTCCGTACTCATACTATATTACTTATAGGTATCTACCTACAAAACAAACACAGCGATGCACGATGCCACAGAATAGGTAGGTGTGCCACTCGAGCTAGAGTTGCGACTAGACGATTCGCTCAGTTCTACCATAGTATAATGCAAACCATCAGACAAAACAGAACGTTTTTCAGAAAGTTCTATTCCCTTATTAATATAATGATACTAAGTAAGTAACATCCTATTATACCATGATAAATATAAAAATAGTAGATATATTAAAATCCTTGCGAATTTGAAAGTATTACTTAGGGATATCATCAGACAAATAAGTATACGATACTGTAGGCACCTACGTAGTTTGTTTGTCACACAAATAATTCAATCTCCTTAATTAGTATTGATTTATTTTTGATATTTATTTTGTTCCTGTACCCACTTATTTTGTTAGGTATATTTGTATGCGTATGCAGGAGGTTCTTAATTCAAATACCTACTTATACTCGAATACATAATTGAAAATTAAATTTATTACTCAATTAGGCCAAAACGGCTGGACCGATTTTAATAAAATTTGGTATATCAATAGAATACCACCTGGATTATTACACAGGCTACTTTTTATCCTATAAACCAGTTCCCATGAAATGATAATGGGGTATCCAAGTTTTAATATGATTTTATTTTTGTTACACCTACACTCCAAAACTACTGAACAGATTAGGTTAAACTATGCATCAATAATATAGTTTAAGTCCTGGAAAACCATTTTATCCCATGGATCAGTTACCATAGAATAGGAATGAACTGTCAAAGATTTCATAGAAAGGTTTGGTTTTTGCTACTTCTTTGCGCTTCTTGGCTCTTATTTTACTGCTTCTTGGCTGCTTCCGCAGCATTTAAATGTGCTATACTTTTTTAATTTATATAAGGTCACCATCGTGAGTCTTGAAAAAGATAAAGTTACTGCAGCGTTCTCGAGCACACTCTTTCATGTAATGAAAAAAATAAGTTCCTACCGTTCCTTCCTATAAAGGGGATATTAAAGAAATATAGGGTCGCAATGAGGAGTCATAAAAAAATTATAGGAAATATTTATTGTTTTACCCTGTAAGAGCACTGCAATTGAGTTTGAGCCTTAGAAAATTCAATTAATTAACCCTTACTAGGGCAAGATGAATATTATTCCCACTTCAAATTTTGCTCTCTAAATGGTCAAAAGGTATAGTGATCCCACGAAATGTCACTGTCAATTTATACTTTAATATTTTATCTGTGCAAATAATCTATTACATTACTGACAACCACAAGAAAAATAACAATATAATGCTGTCAATGTCAGAGTTTCAATTTCGTATCAACAGCTCTACACATGTTACATAAAAGTTTGATTTTTGAATTTAAACCAGTTTTTGTTTCACCTATGATGTCCAGGTTCGATAGAGTGCAGCCAAATTGAGGTGCATGGTTTGAAACGATTTTAATTTTTCAAAAAAATAAAACTTATCAATTATTAGCCTTTCCGCAGCATCGAAAGTATTCTCATCTTCGTTTTCATTTTTATTTTTCCAATTTAGTGGAACAGTCACCGGTCGTTTATAAACCCTCGTGTTGGAGTTGAAGTCACTGTAATAAACAAATGAAACCAATATTAGGAATTATATTCATAAATTTGCAGCAATTGGAAATCTATGGTCTCTGCCGACCTCTCTGGGAAACAGACGTGTTATGGAACCGACATTTTCTTCGGTTAAATCGTGCCTAAAACTAAAATACTCATAAGAGACTTTCTGTAAATTATAATAACTTACAACCGCTTTAATAATATTAACACGTGAATGTACCTTGCAGGGGTTACACATATAGCGTCCTCATTGCGCCCATTTGGCGTATCATCTTCTGTTGCTGCTAGAGTAACATTCTCCAAAATCTCAAACCGAGGTCTAAAAGTTATAAAAAAGTTTGATTAGTTTATTAAGAAACAATGCAGTAGCTGTGTACCTGTGTGTAAGACAGAGTAGGTAGTTTAAATTGAATTTTGCGTTCGAGTGTGTTTATATTATTAACATCACCCTAGTTATTTTTTTCAAATCAATAATAGAAGTAGTTACATTTGTGGCACAAATTCTTGCGTCGCAGGTGTGTCCAGGTTTCCTCCATTTCTATACGAGCTATTTGGATCTGAATTTTCTAGGATTTTTTCGTAACTTTCGAAAATTTTTTTTCGAAAACAAATTTTTGGCTTTTCAGTTTTGTTTTTCGTCGGTTTCATTTTTTGTTAAAAAGTTTTTATTTCTTTGTTTTTTTTGTGGCTTACATAGGGGCGGATATTCTTTTTAATTTTGTATAATACTAAGTTCAAGGTATAAACTATCCAATACAAAAAGAATCATCAAAATCGGGCTACTCTGTAAAAAGTTATGCGAGGTCATACATAAAAAAAATATACGCGTCAAATTAAGAACCTCCTCCCTTTTTTTCGTCGGTTAAAAATAAACCGGATTGATAATATTCTCAAAATTTTCAAACAAATCTGCAATAAATCCGTTTGTCAAAAAGTAAATAATATAAAGTACCTAACTACCTAATTTTATCTACCAACCGATCGTTGTAGTGACCGAACCCGTGATAAGAAGTTTCTGTTATTTATGCATATACTACGCGTGCGGATTCGAATTTGCATTCAATTATTATGACATAACTCGAAAACAAATAAAATGTACCTATCTAGATAAAATTTGAAGTGATTTATTAAATTCAATAAATACCACTGCTGTTAGTTTAGGTACGACAAAATTAAACAGTCGTTCGCCACCATCCTCGACGCTGCAATGCAAAATAAGCTCTCGCACGTAGTGATACGATACATAGTAGGTACCTACGATGCACGGTCAGGGCGAGCGTTTGTAGGTACCTACGTGAATATAATTTTTAGCCGCACAGTACTGTACGAGCTAAATTGCTATTTATTGCTATGTAATGAGAGTTGAAATTTAATAACTTACTACATAATTTCTTGAACTTATAGGTAGTATACGTACCTTCTACATTTCAAGATTTAATTACTTACTAGACAACATTATTTAGTAACAGAAATAATATACTTACATAGGTACCTACAATGATTTAGGTACATGACTATAAAATACAGAAGAAACGGTTGAATCATCTAAAGACCGTTGCTAGGTTGCTGCTTACTTCCTTGCAAACTTATAGGTATGACCTACCTACCAAAGAAGAATAAATACTAGTAGTACCTACATACCTTTTACATTTTGCCATCTCTCTTTTTTTCATCAGCTGTTTTAATTCTCTTTTATTAAGTTTTTTGTATGTATTTTTTTTATTTACCATTTTGTCACTTCGCTATTTACGTAACGAATTTACCTCGCAAAGTGTCGTGGTTTTCACGTCTCAACGGAGTAGCTGCAAGTGGTGGCCGAGACAATTGTATGCTTGTAGTTCGAGTTAGGGCGAGACAGACGATACCATCATTCGCGGAATTAAATAACGTAAGCGCCAAAAGCATTTTAATTGAATATCTCGTAAATTATAGCAAATTACATACAAAAATGTAGCATAGCCCTCAGTTAGTTGTAAGTGATTGGATTTATCAAATTTTTGACCCAAAAATCCGTACCATATTGAGAGCAAAACGAAAATATCCAAAATGGAGAGGTAACTTTGAAAAATTGTTTATCGAGAAAATATTTTCCTATTACGTTTTTGAAATCGTACAGCCCTTGGAATTATAATGAATTATCCATACATATTTTCGTACAATTTTGAACACGATCTAATAAGGGTAAAATTCAAATCGAAGATTGGTAATTTTGCTTTCTACCCGCTCTTAAAGGAGCCTTGTAGACAATTGTCTACGTGATTACAAGGCAAAACGGAAAAAGAATAAAATGTTTTTGATTTCCGAACGCATTGTTACGTATTCTTTAGTTTAGGACAATTTAAAAAAAAGAGTGTCATAACTTATTTCGCGCGAATTTAAAAAACTTGAAGACTTTTAGCTGTCAAAGTGAAAAAGTTTCGGTGTTGTGATTTTGTCGAAGTTTCCTGATTGGATTTTTACGTAAAAAATACGTAATTTGCGTATAACTAATATTCAAAATATTGGAAAGCAGGTAAGGAGTTGATATTTCACTAGGTTTTTGTTATTAGGATCAGCTTTTTACAAAATTTTATACAAATAGGTAGGTATGTTGCCAAATGTTTACATTGCGCGTTTAGTTCATATTTCCTTTTGTTGGTAATGTTTGCACTCAAACGTTTTTCTAGCCATGGGTAAAAAGCTTTTATTTTTACTATTCCAGTGTTTTCTTTGAAGAATGAACCCTGCAGATATAGAAGCATATTTGGCTGCATTAGAAGCGGATGAAATATCTGAGGATGAGGAAGATATTGGAGATGATAATGAAATAGAATATTACCCAAGCGCTCAAGAATTGCTAGATGATTTGGAGGATGAAGATAGGAGAAGAAGTTTAGATGAAGATAGGAGAAGAAGTTTAGACGAATTAGAAGAAGAAGAATATAGTCCTGATCCACCTTTAGTCGAGGTAGAACCTGATCGGCCGGTGATACCTTCGTGTTCTGCGCCCCTTTCAGGTACAACTCTTTGGATATCTAGATGTAGAGAACTGATTTGGAAAAAAAAAAGTTTTGAGTGGGGTGAAGACCGGATCACCTTCTTGGGAAATACATCGCTGCCAGAAGACGTAACTTCATTAGAAACGCCCCTACAATTTTTTACACGGTTTATGAATGATGAAATTATAGCAAAGATTGTTGATGAAACCAATTTATATATAACTCAAAACAATATTGCTAACTGCCCACCAGTACCTAACACCATTAGAACTGCGTCAATTCTTTGGTATTCTGATTTTTACTACAGATTTCCACTACCCAAATGTCAGAACCTACGGGGGAAAGTACGGTTTTCAGAATATAATGGAGACAATGACTTCTAATCTAACAGATTTGCAAAGTTGAGAACTGTAATTCATTTCAATGACAACTCTCTTCACAAACCAGTAACTCACCCAGAACACGATCGTCTCCACAAGATAAGACCCATAATTGACCACCTCAACTATTGTTTTTCAGACACTGTGCCCTTAGAACAAAGACGGTCCCTTGACGAGCAAATGTGTGCCACGAAAGTGGCACATTTTTTGAAACAGTACCTCCCAAACAAACCACACAAATGGGGTTTCAAATTTTACGTCATTTGCTCTCTATCAGGATATGCTTACAATTTTGAAATTTATTCTGGAAAGAATGAGGTGTGCCAACCTGATGAGCCCGACCTTGGTGTAGTTGGCAATACAGTGATTCGACTTTGTCGAAATGTTCCAACTAACTTTCTGCGAATAAATTATCTTTTATCTTTTAATAATAAAACTCCAAGTCCCAACTTCCCAAGTATGAATTTCAATAGGTTTTTAAAAGTTCCCGCAAATTGTTATATGTTGGTTGGTAACATCGTGTATGTCGTCCTTGCGCCCTTGTCGTACCATAATAAATAGCAGCGCGTTGCAAACACAAAAATTATCTTACACGATTGCCAACATTCAAATAAATAAAATAATACCAGTATCTTCTGATTTCTACCAAATGTAGCAGTTAATGCCTCTTGCAAGTACAAAAGATAATAATAAATACATAATAGAAATAAATAAAATGAGTATTTAAAAATATGCTATATCAATATATCTTAGTGTGGTTTACATATTAAATGTGGTTTAAAATTATTATGTAGGTGCTGATCGGGGGTTACTCGTAGCTCCATAAATCCCTACATCGTTTTTTCAACCACAGCACATTATGGTCAGATGTTCTTGCTGAGCGATCGTAACTCTAACTAAAAAAAAACTAAAAAAAACTAATCGTAATAACTACTCGTAACTAAAAAAAAATCGTACTCTCTATGGAGAATAGAATAAAAAAAAATCGTACATACTGTAAAATATTTTTTTTAAATTTATTTTACGTAAAGAAGTCGTAAGTATCTAGCCCCAAACTAAGCAGAGCTAGTACTATAGGAACGACATAACTGATACAATACTGTAAATTTATCTAAAATATATAGAAAAACATCCAGACCCGAAACAAATATCTGTAGATAATTCAAACTTTTGTTTCACGGTGCGGCGGGGATGGAACCACCTACGTCTCAGGCGGCTTTTCACCCACTGAGCCACGGAGGTCGTCTGAAAGAAAGGTCGTTGAAAGAAAGGTAGGTATTTATTAGCTACGTCTTCTATAATATTTTATTAGTCATCAAGTTAAGCGTTTCGGTTAGTGGTTCATAATTTTTTTCAGCACTTGAAACGTTTATCATGATGCTTTGACAATAAATAAACCATAAAAAGTTTCACTTTTGAGTTTGTTGCGGCTTTTTTCTTTTAATTAGATTGACGAAGCTGAGAACTTGGTAAGTAGTTATAGGCAAAGAGCATTTGTTCAGTGCTTTTTAGTTCGTTGAAGTAAGGACTTTCTAAATCTTAAGAAAATCGTATCATCACGTACGATTTCGGTGTTACGATATAATCGTACTTAATAAAACGGCCAAAAATCCCACTTAAACGATTTAAATCGTACATCTGGCAACATTGATACTGTAGAAGTATTTTTGTTTATTTTGTAGAAAGTTTATGCAAACTGGCAGCCCCACACTCTCAGCTGTCTAAAGTTGACGTTTCGTTCGTTCATTGAACAATTTTCTGTTGCCTGCCACCAGATTTATCGCGCACCGAACGAACTCAACATTTTATTTGTACATTTGTGAGATTGTTCACGAGTCGTTAACTGTTTTAATCGCTTCGCATTAGTATAATCATAATGCACATCAGGTTTTGTTTGTTATTAGCGGCGCTGTGCGCTTGCTTTGGGCTCGGTAAGTAAAAAGAATATCTGTTAAATTCTCAGTGATTTTTTCTTTGTTGGGTTTTATCGCGCTGCTGTAGCGAGCAAACACGGGGAGCGTTCGGCCCCCGCTTTGTTGTCGCGATTGAGTGATGTTTGCGCAATTTACAACAAAAAGAACAAATCTATTGGTGGCTCAATGCATCGCAATTTAGTTCTTCCAGAAAGATCTTTCTACCCGCATCCTCCAGCATTCTAATATGATTTGCTTTTGAAAAGATATAATAAGGTCAAGTATCATCTCTGTATAATAACAGGCAGATGCAAGCTTCCCTTTGCCTGAATCAGGTTTTTCGAATTTACCTATAAGGCCAAAAGAATCCTGAATTTCTGATATCATGTAGGTACATGTATTTATTTACCTATTAGTTCATTCGCTCGCGTGGTTTGTTAGTTAAAAGTAGCCTGACTCAATCCAGGTCATAATTGATATACCTACCTACCTACAAAGTTCAATCATTTAGTTGCGAAAACATAACAAACAGACAGAGAGACACAAGCTACTTTCGAATTTAAATATTATTGATTTTTTAAAGATTTATTTATAGGTATTTTTATTTCACTATACAAAAAAGATGTTTTCCTTTTAGGTGCAAGTCTTACGACAACTAAACCAGAGACAATTGACTTGGTGCCATCATCATCAAAGGCAGCTCCTCAAACCATTGTTGCCGGTGCAGCAATTGATGAAGCAAAAGAAGAGCAAGTAGCTCCTGTTACTAAGATTGAAACTAAACCAACAACAAGTATAACAACCCCAACGCCCACTACAACTGCAGCCCCAACACCCGCTCCGACCCCAGCTCCAACACCCGCTCCGACCCCAGCTCCAACAGCCGCTCCGACCCCAGCTCCAACACCCGCTCCGACCCCAGCTCCAACACCCGCTCCGACCCTAGCTCCGACCCCAGCTCCAACACCCGCTCCGACCCCAGATCCAACACCCGCTCCGACCCCAGCTCCAACCCCAGCCCCAACACCCGCACCAACCCCAGCACCCGCTCCAACCCCCGTGCCTGCACCAACACGAGGCAAATGGTGGTACACCGACCCGAAGAGCAATGTCACATGTGTGGTGATCCAGTTTGCCGCTCAACTGCAGGTCACCTATGCCATCGCTAACAGTAAGTTCACTTATAACTTATATTCATTTTCTGGTTATTATATTCTGGTCAGGCGCCAATGCAGATAAAATTCTGATAGATTCCTATCATGGAACTAATGTTTGTATGATTTACATGTATTTGTACAAAAAATGTATTTAAGTTTATTCTATCAGTTGACTGGTTCCAATAGTACATGCTTTGCTTATTTTGGGGCTACTACTAAAGTCTTAACTTTTTATTAGCTGCAGTAAAATGACGTTTTGTGGGTTGCCGGTTTTTGAAGAAAAATAATTAGGGATGTAGCTAAATGAGTGAATCATAAATGAATAATCAGTTTGGTTTTTTTTTTGAGATTTAATATTAAGTTGTAATGTATTTTTTTAACCTATTATTATTACTATACTAGAGGATTGATCTTTTTTAGTGGAAGTATAGGGAGGTACATTCAAAATGAAACGAAAACGTCATAATAATGTCATTTAATTAATTTTTGTGATTTGAATCACATCCCTATTGAGATTAGGCTGGCAACATTATTTTACGGAATGACATTTAGAAACGTCATTTTACTGCAGCTAATAAAAAGTTAGACTATATGTGAAATGTCCATTCACACATTATATAAAGGTTTTAAATGAGATACCAACCAGTATTATCCTAAGTTGGTTGAAATAAATAAATGATTAGTAAAATGATAATATTAACAAATTATAACATATTATTAACAAATTGATATATAAATAAAATAAATATTGCTGGACATTTCACACAGCGCTATCTAGCCCCAAACTAAGCAGAGCTTTTACTATGGGAACCAGATAACTGATAGAATACTTATATACATTTTTATATATACATATATAGAGAAACAACGACACGAAACAAAACATGCAAACATAAATTATTGCTCTTTGATCAAAACTTTTTACATTATGGGACGGCCTGGTTTCCAATGTAGGAGTGACCATTATAGTTAGTAGGGCCAAATTACATGTGTAATTTTTGTGAACAAACCT
Organism: Philereme vetulata; assembly: GCA_918857605.2. Lineage (NCBI taxonomy): Eukaryota > Metazoa > Arthropoda > Insecta > Lepidoptera > Geometridae > Philereme > Philereme vetulata. Next base: position 4,204,825 of record OU975484.1, read on the forward strand.
ACCTTTATATAACTTATGCTTGGTGTTGATTTTTAAACAGAATTTGAATTTATTGTTGATTTGTGATCATCACTCCCTCATTATAAAAGAGGATGGTCATTTCTGGTCCAAAAAAAGCAGCCGCTACTGGAATCAATTTTAAATAAAAGCTATGTATGTGTACTTCATAAATTATTATGAGAGAAAACCTGGCATCTGGGCATTTATGTTCCAAAAAATGCCCAAATGGTGTTTTAGAAGATGGAACATACTTGCCTAGAAATAACCGGTTCACTCTGAACTTGAAGAGTTTGGCAGTAAAAGCGATTTTTATATTTTTTATGGTCATATCTCAAAACTAAACCATGATAATGAAGTTCAGTTTTCGGAAAATCGTAGTAGTCAATTAGTATTAGTAAGTAAACAGCTATTATCCAATTACAGGCTGCAATATCATGCTATAACTCGTTTTTTTGACAATAAATATATAATATATGCAATGTTACAATGTTAGGCGTAGTAGGTATACGCCCCTCGCGCGCGTCGATAACTTTATATAAAAAATAGTGTAACGTCGTAGTACGTTGATAACTTTAATTAAAAACCCAGTGACGTCACCGGGTTTTTAATACTTGGGAAATTGATACATGGGCAGATCCGGTTGTGGTGCCAGGGGGGGGGGGGGGGTCACATAGTCGTGGTCAAGTCACAAGAAGTTATAATTTAATTTTTAAATTATAGATACAAGTAAAAAGTAGGTATTTTATTAATGTACTTACATACTGTACTTAAAACACCTATATATAAATAACAAAATATTTTTTTCAAACCAATATATGATATTAAATTAATTAAATATTGAATGTACTTACATAAAATCTATATAAAACATTATGTTTAACAATTTTAATTAGTGGGCCACCTAGGTCCTGGACCCAGCCCAGGGGGGGGGGGAGGTCATGGCCCCCATGACCCTCCCCCTGGATCTGCCCTTGAATTGATATAACAATTGACACTTGGCGCAAGCGTAATGCGCTAATTAGCTAAAACATGTACACATAGCATAGGAAAGGTGAAAAGACGCGCTGTGCTTGTCGAATTTTATGTTAACTCCATTATGTTAGGAAGTGCTTTGCGAATCCGCATAGACGCCCGCGAGTCTCCCAAATCACAAGAAAATATATTTTTGGGTGATTCGCCAAAATATGATTTAAATAATAAATATGACTTAAGGAATTGTCAAATCATACAAAATACGTAAAATTTAAACATGTTTAGTCGCTAAATACGTTTAGGGATCGTTGTGCAAGCCGGCCGTTATCTTTGACTAATAAAATAGTGCCACGAAATTATAACTAACTAACGTGACCTACAGTTTCATTCAAATTACAGGTAACGGGAGTTCATGTAAATTGGTTATTTTTTTATTGGTAGAAATTGCGGTTATTCTGGATTTCAGACTTTTCCCTATATTTGTGTCACTAAAGCTACACGCATACCAAATTTCAGCACTCTGGGGTCACTGGTGAATTTTGTCAAAGTTCAGTTTTGATTATGGCTAATAACATAAAAACTACAAGGTTTCAACTAAAAATTAATCGATCAAAATGTACTCACAAAGACCTTTTATTAGACGTGTCACTTGACCGGATAGTCCCATTTTGTTTATTTTACCCCCCTTGAACCCCAATATCTCAACAACCCCCCGACATTTTTAGCTCATTTAGTCAAACCAAAATTGTGCCAACACTACCTACCTATATACCAAATTTCACGATGATCGAATAAACGCTTCGAAAGTACAAAAGTACATACAATTTGCCCAAGTCGATTTAGAGATCTCGCTTCGCTCTATCAAATATTAAACGGTGTATTTAGGTTTAAACACATTTATTCTCATTAAACATAATGTTCATTTTACAATGACACACAAAAAGTGCTTATCTCTATACTATGTATATAAAGAGGAAAGATTTGTATTTTTGTGTGTATGTTTGTAATGAATAAACTCAAACACTACTTGTCCGATTTCAAAAATTCTTTCACCATTGGAAAACTACATTCACCCCGAGTAACATAAGCTACTTTTTACCCAACTGCGTAAAGGAGAGTAATGTTTTATTAAAAAAAAACTACGCGCGCGAAGCTGCGGATTGGTCAGCTAGTTATAAATATTTCAGTTCTGGAGCCGTAGATAACAAAATGCTTAACATAGTAAACAAGTGCGTAGCATTTAATGTACGTATAATTATGTTACAAAGTTAAGCCCGTAGCTAGAGTTGAATTTAAGGAAGGGTGAAATTAAAAATTCCGTAACAGCCCTATTTTTACCCAGAATTGCGAAAATAACCCCATTCTGAGAACTCTTAACCTGGGGCAATCGAACGCGATTCCATCCCTGTACCATAGCTTGCAACACGGGCACAGCTCCCAGACACATACTTCAAATATCATCTATGGGCAGAAATAAAGTATTAGTATTGCCCGTGCGCGATAAGTTGGGACCTGAGCGCGGTGACGTCATATTGGCGTGTTTGTACATAACAAGCAGCCGCCCGCGGCTTCGTCTTTGTTTTTTTTTAACCTAATTTATTATGTTACTCAGGGAGGACGCTGTTTTTTATCTAATCTTTTTTACACTATTTGAATAAAATAAAAATACAATGTTTAAGTTTATACATTTATTTTATCTATTATTTACATTATCTCTTCTTCGTCTTGACGAAGAGGTATCCGATAAATTTACAATTAATTGCGATTCATTCGTCTCTTGTAAGAGGTCATCATGTCACAACAAAAACTACAACAAAACAATGACACAAACTATAACAACAAAAACTACAACAACAAAACAATAACACAAACGAAAACTAAAAGATTTCCAGAGCGCGTCGTTACGTGACGTAGGCCAGTACGAGACTAAAAACCCTAGTAAAAAATAGTGATGCGAACGGTACAATACGGGCGCCATCGGGGAAGTGCAGGGGAAGCGGTCGGGGAGTCGCATTCGATAGGATTCGATTCATACCTATAGGTAAATAAGGTATGATTGTGACGTAGCAATTTTTTTTCGGTAATGTACTATTAACAAACATATTATATAAAATATTATCTAATGTTGATATTTTTGAAAATTAGTATGTTACGGTAGGGCATTGACATTCATTTTTTTTACATCCTCTTTGACGATATTTGCAGCACGCATTCTGTCAATTCTATGTCAAACGTCATAAGGTTACATTATAAAAGCGCCAAGGTTAGATATAAATAATTTTATATGGTGGTTAAGTATTCTTAAATTTTCTAATTGTCTTATGTTTTTCTTTCATAAGAACCTTCTCCTGACAATAAGAAATACAACAAAAAAAGAATTAGCGAAATCGGTCCAGCGGTTCACGCGTGACGGTGTGACCAAGGGAAATAGGGATCCATTTTTATGTATTGAGATTAGCTGCCGCCCGCGACATCACCCACCTGCGTTGTCGGGTAAGATGAAGCCTATGTGCCAATCCTGGTCATAACCTATCTATTTTATTGCGTTCATACAAAGTGGATTAAAATATTACAAATGTTACATGTCAGATCTTTGACTACTCAAGAGTCCAGCACTTCATATGTACCCTGCAAGTAAGGGTGTAGGAATATTAAAGCTAACTAGGCAGGTCTAGTGGAATCCAAGTTAAGCGAATTTATGTTTTAAGTTTTATTGGTTAGTGAATTCATTATTTTTATTATTATCAGTCCGTAGAGTCTCACTGCAGGGCAAAGGCCTCCCTTCCCTCCTTCCACGAATCCCGGTTATTGGCTAATTGGGGCCACTCTGGAATGCATCCAGTTCATCGCTCCATCTCCGCCTGGGTCTACCACGAGGCCGCCGCCCGTTTGGAACCCATTCTGTAGTGGCTTTCGCCCATAGTTCCTCTGGCATACGACAAACGTGTCCTGCCCCAGGCCCACTTCAATTTTGCGGATGTCAGAGCCACGTCAGCTATCTGCGTTTTGGTGCGCAGTGTTGAGTTTCTTATACGGTCTGTGAGCCTGACTCCGAGGATGCTGCGCTCCATAGCTCGTTGACAAACGCCGAGGCGGGACTTTTGAATATTGGTGAGGGACCAAGTTTGTGCACCATATGTGAGAATGGGGAGAATGCACATGTCCATTAGTTTCCGTTTTAAAGATAGTGACAGTTAAATCATTATTGTAAAAAATATTTTACATGTCTTGGCCCGTAGCCAAGTTACATTCGCTTCGAATCGATTCGATTTCTACATAGGTTTGTTTTCGATATATCACGTGATATTTCCATAGCATGTGTCAAACCCTATACATTTTTTACTATACTTATGAGTACCGTCATCGCTAATCGAATGTAACTTGGCTAAGCCCGCTGCTGGTCGTTAAAAAAGTCGTTTAGTGTGTAGTAACTCTTTCCCATTAGTATATGTTTTAATCTATTTTCAATGTCCCACTGCAGAGGGAAACCTTAATTCCTTCCAATCTTCTGCGCTAAGTGGTCTTACAAGCCTAACTCGTCTTTCCATCGCCGCCGTACTCTGCCGCGTGGTCGTACACACGGCTACACATCAAGCTATACATTTCCAGTTTATGCTGACCTCGCATTGTGTAGGTTTTTCGTAGAATGAGAGGTCAGCTTATACTGGAAATTTATAGCTTGATGTGTAGTCGTGTGTACCAACCCAATATTATGTCAACATTAGTTGTTACCGATTGCACCGTATCTAGTTTGATGATGAAACGTGACCGATAGCGCTAACCGCTCATACTCGTGCGTTATATACGTGACGGGCTATTTATTTAACTATTCACATAACTGATATTTGCACGTAACATGTGCTAGTTTAGATATTAAAAACATAATAATTCGTTCTTAACTACAGAATGAAAGACTTGAAACTTACATCTGTTTAGTACACGGATGTGTTTTGGGTGCCTGTGTCTAATTAAAATGGGGAAAGAAATAAATAAAACGGTTTTGTCTGCAGACATAACAAAGATATGAAAATAATCGCATAATACTGGCTGGCCCGAGCCCGCGGCTGCGCACGCGTGGTTTGTCAATAAAAACATTACCCTTTTTCTGCGCAGTCGAGTAATAAGTAGCCTATGTCTCGATCCCGGTCACAATATATCCATATACCAACGGCACATAGGGAGTGCATCTAAAGAATACCTCATAATTTAAACTCCCATACTTTAACCCCACCCCCCTCCCCCTTTTAGGGATGATTTTACAAAAAATTTGAAACACGTATTTCTTTTATTTCTTACTAAAAGCCTGAATATGAACTAACTTAAGGAATTATGGATTGCCCATACAAACTTTCAGCCCCTATTTCACCCCCTTCAAGATTATTTTTTGTGACAAAAGATAGCCTATGTTCTTCTCGAGGATATAATCTATCTCTTTGCCAAATTTCATTACGATCCGTTCTGCCGTTTAGTCGTGAAAAGGTAACAAACAAACAGAGTTACTTGCGCATTTTTGATCGATCAAAGCGAGAGCCGAGATCTCTAAATCAACTTGGGCAAATCAGCATTGTATGTATGTATGTTTGTTTGTCCGAGGATAACTTTCGAATCGTTTATCCGATCATCGTGAAATTTGATACATAGGTAGGTAGTGATGGCACAATTTTGGTGTGACTAAATGAGCTAAAAATGTTGGGGGGTTGTTGAGATATTGGGGTTCAAGAGGGGTAAAAAAAATGAAAATGAGACTATTAGGTCAAATGGGACGTTAAATGAAAGGTCTTCATTAGTACATTTGGTCTCCGTTTTTATTTATAGTATTTTTTTATGTTTTTTGAGTTATTAGCCATAATAAAAACTGAACTTTGACAAAATTAACAGGGTACATCAGTGACCCCACTGTACTGTAATTTGCTATGTGTGTAGCTTAAGTGACACAAATATAGGCAAAAGTATGTAATCCAAAATAACTGCAATTTGTATCCTAAAGAAAACCACAATACATAACTCCCGTTACCTGTAATTTGAATGAAACTGTAGGTCAAGTAAATGGTTACGCATTTCGTGGCACTATTTTGTTGGTCAAAGATTAAGGCCGGCTTAAACAACGATTCCTAAACGTATTTAGCGACTAAACATGTTCAAATTTTACGTATTTGTATGATTTGACAACACATTAAATCATTTTAGCCACTAAATACGTTTGGGCATCGTTGCGCAAGAGATCTTAGTTCGGGGCGAACCACTAGTAATATTAGTACTTATAGATTAAAAAAAAACTTGATCAAGTACCAAATAGTTACCAAATCTTATTTGATTATACACGAATAAGATCAGCATCTAATTCTTGCCCCCTAGCATATGTATGTCTCCTAATTAATGATATCGATTTATTGAATATTGGCTTGACAGCGTCTCAAGGGTTGTACCCCCTCAATTAACATCAATCATCAATTTAACATTTTTGCCGTCACTAAATGCGTTTTATCGCTAATTCTGGCAGGAATTTAGTATTGGAAGCTTTTTTAAAAACATAAAAAAGCGTAGTAGACGTATCATAAATTTTAGTCTGAATTAGAAACTGTAATATTACTCTGAAAGGCTTTCATATTCACGGCATAGTAATTTATGAGAAAATTAAAAATAAATCAACTTATTGGATACGACTGAATAAAAAAATATGTTAATTGATTTTTACATTTAAATTTAACTGAATTCAAGCATGAATTGTTTAAATTTTTGAGAATTAGATGTTATTATACTGTGGATGAGTTTCTTATGGACAAAGACATGCAAACTCGATAATAGCGTAATTTATTTAATTTTTAGAGATTGAACAGATTTTTTTAAACTTTGACTTTGATTGAATTAAATTCTAGAAATGTTTCTAATAGACTATGTTATATTATATTAACTGCATTTGCATGCCAACTAATATGGTAAAACATGTCTGGAACCTATATATTGTATTTGTAGTTGTTTTTATACATATTTACCCATGTTTGCAAATGAATAAATGAATTATGAATTATTATCATGTCACATTATGGTTATGTATAAAACGACTTTTTTTTTTGTTAAATAAATGAGTATGATATGAATATAACTTGCGCGATCTATTTCAACTCTTCAGGGACTGGCTCTGGAACCTAGAGAATATTGATAGAACAGCATAAATTAATTTCTCTGATAGATAAAGTGGTAACTGCTTCTAAGGGCGATATGTACTGGCAGGAATGGTGACATCGTAGGCCTGTCGTTACACTAATATAAATTGTGTGTTTCCTTCCACATTTTATTTAGACGATATAATACTGTAATATAAATATGTATATATAGAGTAGGTAATATGGTTATATTCAATCGTTAACAGACTACAAAGAGTTTACAATAAGGAGTTCTTCTCGATTGATATTTGTCATAACAACAAGGGAACTTTTAAAAGTGAAACTTTAAAATTAATAATGGAGGATGACACATATGCATGATAACAACGCAACAAAATACTGGTTATTATGGTATATATATATATTTATGAATTTATGATGTAACTACTTATATATGTGTATTCAATGTATTTTATCAACCTTTTTGTGTTCTTACACGTAATTTGTTTTGTTCGTATTTTTAGTTTAATTAGACTGTCTATTTATAAATTATTTTTTATATAAAGTAAATCCGTTTTTGGCCGTATGCTACGCTTAGTATAAGTTTGTATCTGACATAATAAGGGCTGTGGATTTTGTGAAATAAATAAAATAAAAATATTTGTAATTTGGTATGCAATAGTCTAAACATACCCAAGTTTTTAATGATTATAGAGAACTAGAAAAACTGATGTAGGTATATCTAATTCTTTGACCACGACTATTAAGGAAATTGTATATTAATTTTATTGTTATATCATAATTTAGAATGGGGATTCAAAATTAGTATATAAGCACTTGAAAATTTCTATTCTTCCAAAAGAAAAGAAAACAAGTCATTTTGATCATAACATATATTGATAACATCATTTTAATAAAATATGAAACACTAGCTGACTAATCCGCAGCTTCGCACGCGTAGTTTTCAATAAAAATATTACCCTCCTGCGCAGTTGGGTAAAAAGTAGCCTATGCCACCCGGGGCCGGGGATAGTGTAGCTTCCCAACGATGAAAGATTTTTTTTAAATTGGTCTAGTAGTTTCGGAGCCTATACAATGCAAACAAACAAATCTTTCCTCTTTATAATATTATTTTTGTAGATATTGATATGTTCTTTAATATTGTAGAACATACTTTTGTTCTATCATCAATAGTTTCCGCAGCGCATGCGACGAAAGACGTTTTAGTGCACTTTTTTACACCTTGGGTTACGTTACTTAAGTTTTAGAAAGGATCCCTAATCTTTTCTACCAATAAATACTTTTAGCCTATGTCACTCAGGGTGAAAGTAGCTTTCCAATGGTGAAAGAATTTTTGAAATGCGCACAGTAGTTTTTGAGTTTATTCATTACAAACATAAACACACACACACACACAAAAATACAAATCTTTCCTCTTTATAATATTAAAGTATAGATAATATGAAACATAATATTGAATGTTTTCCTGTGTACCTAAGTAAGACAATCCATCACGAGTTCACGACCGACGTGCTAGACGCGTTGATTCACGATGACTCACCCGTGGCGGTGGATACCGGGCTTACGTAAATACCTACTGGTGTCGGTTCTCTGCACTATTCTTAATTTAAAATACAAGAAAGTGTCACCCATTATCATCATTTTTTTAAAATAATAGCCCCATCAAACTAACCGATCCTGAGGTATTCGTATCCAGTCCCCCCTCTACCCCCTATTCTCTATCTTGTAAGTGTCTATCAGAGAGAGTCACTGAGTGAATTGACATTTTTTTTATTTTACGGCGTCAGACCAGGCAGACGTAATGCTTGTTCAATCTGAAAGTTGTATAAAAAAAAGTACTGTGTTTGGTACCATTGATAACGTTAGGTCGGTCGGTCCCACTTTCAGTTAAGTTCAATAAACCTTTCATATTAATTAAATCGTTAAACAGAAATGACAAAATATTTCAACTACCTAGGTATATATTTTCTTAGTCAGAAGCATTATAGCAAGCACTGCTGTGGAGTTCTTGAACCTATTTGCTCATAACAACAACTTGTCATTGCTTTGTCTCCGTGTTTGTTCAGGCTACGTGCTCCACAGCTGGTGTTTTAACTTATAAGCGACAGCTCATTAGCCATTTTTGCTGTTATAAAAATGCACATCTACGCGGTCTACCACATACTTTTCCTTTCTACGATAAACATTTTCTATCTGGCGACATAGAGAGGAGGCCTATGCCCAGCAGTGGGTGCTGGAGGCTAGAGAGAAAACCTTACTCGACATTTAAAAAATAAAATTGCAGGGAGGGTACTTAATTGCAAATTAATAACATACATTCAGATAATCTTGGAAATCGGTTGACATGGTAAATAATTATTCGCCGTTATGTCGTATGAAAATTGAAGAGTGATGATTTTCTCACAGATGCCATCATCAGATCTTGACTAAATTGGGGATGTAGTGGTACCCCCCTTTCTAAAAATAAAATAATCATTGACATTGGACAAGTGGTAAAGAATTATCGCTGAACATACATAAACCGATGAATTGATAACATACTCCATTTTTTTTTGAAGACGGCTATAACTACACCTGAATATGTCTTCCTTTCTAGACGAAGGAGTAGATAGTCGACGTCTAAACCTAATCTAGTCTGCAGTCTAGTATTGCCTACGCGAGATTATTGCTACAAATAAAAAAAAATATTTCAGGCAACATAAATAAAGCCCCTAGCTAAAATAACACACACACAGAAAATGTGCAAACAACTTGTAAGTAAGAAAAATATGTATAGATTCTTGACTTCACAACAATACTCGCAGTTGTTTGCATTAAAAATAAATATTCATGAAACCAGATGAAGGTGAAGAAACAAAGAGTTTACCTACAAAACCGGTGTTTATTTAGGAGACGAAATAAACATCCTGGCCCTTTCTGCTGTACTGTGTTCCCCGATAAATATATTGTTTTTCAGATTAATCTACTTATATTTTATATTTTTATCAGTTCCACCAAATCTGAAGACTGAAATGAATACTTACAGCAATTGGAAAGTGTGCCAATGTTTGACCTTAGTGTGACTTAATCTGTCCTTTGTCTCGAGCGACTAACTTAGCATTTAGTAGTGTGAATTTAGAAAAATAGGTTATTTAGCTAGAAAGATTTCGCATGGCCCGCCATGACAAATACAGTCGGAATTCTGTTTCGAAATTTAAAAAGGCATCAAATCCGCAGCCGTTGATTTTTACTACCAATTCCGAAATCCGATATTTCGAAACGAAATTCCGAATTCCGACTGTATGTGGCCGGCCTTAACGGCTGGGCGTGTCTAAATTCTGTGTCTTTCGCGAAAGGCCGGATAACTAGGCTTCAGAAGCGTAGAACCTGGCTCAGTATAGAATTGTAAAATCATGTAAATAGAAAAATATGTTAGTAGTGACATGTGAGGTGACTCACAGAAAGTGCTGAGGCATTGAATGTAGGTTTCTGTTGTCCGGAAAAAGACTGGTACATTCTCGATATAACTGATGTGATGAATCGTGAGGCTTGGCATTGAACGTTGCTTTTATTGAATTATTGCAAAGTAAGTATTGATTATTTTATTAACCAAGTAACGCGTTTATTGCGTCTCAAAGTTATTATCATCATTGTAAGTAAGTAAAAAACGTTTATTTTGCATCACAAGGGTACATTTAACATAATAGGCACAGACTATAATAGCAAAAAGGGGTCGCCACTCAGCACTGCTGTAGTAGCATACAATTTACACCACTACAGCGCTGGTCTTCTGTGGTGCCATTGCCGTGCGTGCTGGCAGCAACTGTGGCAACACATCAGATGTGCGTATTAGTAGGTACATAAGAACTAGTCAATAATAACAAACAAACATAACTTATAAGCAAAATAAAATACTAATATAAAACAACAGTTAACTTTGAAAATGAAGTAGGTAACTCAAATGTACATGAGCAATTATAATTCCTATATTTATATACCAGGCCCAGAACAACCACCATTATGTGAAAACTTTTGAGAATTTAACAAGTATTTCTTTAAAGATTTTTTAAATTACCATATTGATTTACAGTTCGTAAAGGCGGAGGCAGGTTGTTCCAACATTTCGTGGCAGCATACCTGAAGCTACCTTATGAAAGGAGATCTGCCACTATCTTTAAAACGAAAACTAATGGACATGTGCATTCTCCCCATTCTCACATACGGTGCACAAACTTGGTCCATCACCAATATTCAAAAGTTCCGCCTCGGTGTTTGTCAAGGAGTTATGGAGCGCAGCATCCTCGGAGTCAGGCTTCACAGACCGTATAAGAAACTCAACACTGCGCTCCAAAACACAGATAGCTGACGTGGCTCTGACATCCGCAAAATTGAAGTGGGACTGGGGCAGGACACGTTTGTCGTATGCCAGAGGAACTATGGGCGAAAGCCACTACAGAATGGGTTCCAAACGGGCGGCGGCCTCGTGGTAGACCCATCAGGCGGAGATGGAGGGATGAACTGGATGCATTCGAGAAAGAGTGGCCCCAATTAGCCAATAACCGGGATTCGTGGAAAGAGGGAAGGGAGGCCTTTGCCCTGCATTGGGGCTCTACGGGCTGATAGTAATAAATAATACCTGAAGCTACTATCAAAGACAGTCGTTCTGTTTGTGAAACCTCGTTAACAAGAAGTACACTATTTGGTGTTGATTTAATGTTATCCCAAAATATGCGGCTTAAATCGACGTATTTTTTGATTGCGTTGACTTAGAAGCTTGACTTTATTACAGCTCCAAGGGACCGTAGTCTTAACTATTTAATATTAATTTCAACTTTATACCTCCACGAGTTCCCGAAAAAAAGGGTCTTGCTTAACAGACAACAAAGTGATCCTATAAGGGCTCCTTTTTCCTTTTGAGGCACGAAACCCTAAACATGTATTTTTTATGTTATTTGTGGGGAAACAGGCTTACGGCCCACCTGATGTTAAGCGGTCACCGTCGCCTATTGACACCGGCAACACCCGGGGTATTGTCGATGCGTTCCCTACACTGTAGAAACCTCTTTACATTTCTTTTGAAGTGTGACATGTCGTAGCCTAATGGGAAAACCTCAAGCTCATTCCACATCTTGCAAGTATGTGGTAGAAAAGATCGCGTGAAGCGTGTGGTGAAAAGTAGTGGTTTATAAGTATTCTATCAGTTATCTGGTTCCCATAGTAGCTTTGCTTAGTTTGGAACTAGATATCGCTGTGAGAAATGTCCAGCAATATTTGTTTATCTATTTTCAGTAAAATCTCTTATATCTTTTGGCAGATCATCAATGCAGCTGAGATAAGCTTATAAACAAACTGATTTATTGTTCTGAAGCTCATGCATAGAGAGAAATAATGGATACCTCTTGTTTTAGCTACCAACCTAACATCTTCCGTGATCCTGGACGTGCCGTCCAACGCATCAGTGGTCAGCGGCAGCTGCGAGGGCGATGACCAGCTCATCACGCTCAGCTGGCCCGCTGACAACAGCAACATCACCAACATCATGACTATCAAGTTCCACAAGAATGTCACCACCAAGTCATATGGAGTCGAGAGCTTGGTCTTTGCGCTTTCTCCTGCTGTCTTCGTCAATAGTAGTAAGTGTTAAACTTTATATCGAGAAGGAGGGGCGAATGCTGAAATTAAGTTATAAAATAAAAAAATGAGTAGCCGGCTTGTGCCGGCCTTGTGGCCGGGATTGAAACATATGCTACTTTTTACTCGACTGCGCAGAAGGTGGGTAATGTAATGGGTAATGTTTTTATTGGCATTACCCTCCTCTATAAATACTCATTGCGATGAGATTATAAATTTGTACGCTTTGTATTTTGTCATTAATAAGGTTTCCCTCTAAGAATATAATAATTAAGGAAGGGTAGCGAAAGGCTGCCAACGAGTTCAAGGTTAGTGGAAGGTTGTCTGTAAATATTATCGACGAGGGGAGCGAGCCAAGAAAATGCAACACACATTGTAAAACTTTTGTGACGATGGAAATGAATGGCCAAGTTTATCCAGACTCACTGGAGGCTCAACTGTTAATTTATTTAAATAAACCATGTACTTAAAATATGTTTTCTTAAGGTTAGGAGTCTGATTTAGCAGATCTGCTCAGACTGAAGCATGGGCTGTGTTTCACGGAAGGACTCCTACGACCATCTGAGCAACTGTTATGTTCCGAAAATAACAATGAGTGATAAATAGATCCACGTAATAATAACCTTTGCTAGCCTCTGATCAAAACCCTCCTTTATACAGTACTAGGATTTAAGTTAGGCGCCTCGGCTAATTTCGTCTTATCATTGGATATGCGGAATATATCGGAATACTTTGAAATACTGGAATGGTACGTGACGAGCTGGGGGTCGGCCGGACATTGGTTGCATAATCGTACTAAATCGGAAACACGAACGTTGCCCAGCCGTCGAACTTATAACGTAGTCCTGGCATTCTAGTCATTTCAAATAACTTAAGAGAAATATTTTTTTTAATAAATCTTATCAAAATAAAATATAGTACTCAGGGGTAGTTCCAGTGATAACCCCTACAAACATACATACAACAAACTAGACCTGGTTATAATATTAGTATAGATGATGTAAACCCCTCTCATAAAATGAATCCTTCCGTAGAGCATGAACACCCAACGCCGCGGAATATTTTTCGTGGAACAAACTCTAGCACGTATTACAAAGGAGTAATAGTACTTTTCCTCCAGCATCGAACTCGGTGGTCGAGCTGCGCCACGGTTGCGACTGGTCGAGTCCGCTGGCGACGTCGTACCGCTGCGCGGCGCCCTCCCGCATGGACCTGACGGCGGCCAGCGGCGCCGTCGCCACCCTCACGCTCAGCCAGCTGCAGGAGGAGGCCTTCCGCGGCGCCAACTCCACCGACTTCAGCGCTGGTGAGTACATCGTACACTGCATCAGGCGAGATCGACTCAAATCTGACCATACAACCTGTTTTGTACGACATTATTGTAAAACAAACATCCGGAATCATATTAACTTAATTTAAAGGTGTGTTTAACACCGGTAGCTTAAACATTTATCCAGTAATCGATACATTTCCAATTAACAATTTTTAACGTAAATCGTCGGCGCCTTTGCTACGTTGCCGCCTAGTCAGTTTAACATATTTTATACAGACTATTTCATTGATATTTCAGGAATTAATATTGTTTGAAAATCTAAAATTTTCTATTGTTACTTTTAAAGAAACGCATTTTACAACAATACTAGCCATTAACCCTACTCGTCTTATTATTTAATGTCTTAAATAACAAAACACGTAGTGAAACTTATAAAAAATGCGTTCAGCCATTCTCGGATTCATATTTTGACTATAGCTAAAGTAGAATTACAATCAAGCCTTAAGGGTATGTTTGCATGCTCTCAGTGTTTTTGTGTTGATTGTTTGTAATCTGATTAGGTAGTTTTAAAACATTGTGATTCCTGTAAATTACATGAAATGGTTTAAAATTTCCCGTTATCGCACGTCTGGCCGACGCGATAACACTCGTTCAACTAATTATGGTATTATCTTTGGACGTGCTGATTAATAAGTTGCCTGTGTACTTATATGTCATTTATTTAAATATTTACTTTTCATGACATTTTTTCTGACCTAGAGACTTTTCTGTTTGTCCGTTGTCATTTATGACGATTATAGAAGTTTTGTATTGTATTTTTTATTCATTATTGCACGCAGACAGATTACGGACTAACTTACAAAAGACAAGCTCACATACATTGTCCAATTGTCTCAGTCACTCCATGCGAAAATATCCACAGTGCGAGAAGGACTAATTCGAGGCGCGAGAGCGAACACCAAATAAAATTGCAAAAAATAATTAATGATTTGTATTATGACATACAAAATTGTTAATGTGTAAAACACAGATGCTATGATTCATATTTTAATATCGATAAGTATGTAAAGTTTTACGAACACGTTTATATTATTTGTTGAATACTACGCGTTTATTGTAAGTTTTGGACTTTGGAATTATTTTTAATGGATAAAATCTTAAGGAATTCGATTTTCGCTATACATAATCAATAGCTTATATCCTCAACTAATTAACCTAATTATATTGACTGCTTAGTAAATGTTGCAGTAAGTATTACAGTAAGTATTACTGCTAAACATATGGGATCATAATAAGCTATCTGAGGAATAGCGGTAACTCTAGTGAGAGTTTTTCTCTCAAACCTATCCCGTGCTACTGGTGGAAAAAAGGTATATCCCAGCCAGCAACTTTTTGTGCTACATCACAACTATAGCAGCGATAAAGTTGCTGGACTGCTAAGATTACTCAAAGTAGGATTACCTCACTATCAACATATTCTGCGTAATTGACTCAGCAGTGGAAGGTTAGTATATTATGATACGAGTGAGCTAAGTTGCTCATTATACACGAGGCTGTGGGTTGCAGACCGAGCCGCAGGCGAGGGCGTAAATCAGCCGAGTGTCTAGTGAGCAAGTTGCTCACGAGCTTCATACGCACTTTTTCAACACACTTGCAAGGAAAAAACAAACATGTATTGCATAAATAGTTTAATTATTCAAACAGTTGGTAAATGTACAATTTTCAAAACGATATTGGATTGTTTTTGATGGCAATTTCACAGTTTGTGTTACATTGTTACTGGCCACTTCTTTAGTACCTTCATTTAAATCTATCAATTGTTCATCGTCTGTGCTAAAACTTGACATTTTTACAATTACGATTATTTACCACACAGCAACAAATGCAATACAATTAAAAAAAATGAGAAATGGCGCGCAAGTTTTTTTTTTTTGGACGCGCCAAAATTTATTGTGATTGATTACATGATTACATATACAGCCTACTTCAAAATTATAATTTTAGTGTTAAAATGCAAATATTTTATAACAAATTATTGGGATTTATAAATAATTTAATGATAATAAAGGTTTTTTCGTCTTAATTAGGGATACATTTATTTATTTCAAAAATATAATAGGATTTTCAGCGGCATAAAACCTCTGTTACAAAAAAACTGTATTACCAGCTTAAATTGAAAATGCTCTGTTTACTCGCATATAATTTGCAGTTAGGCACTAACTTAAATATGCGATTAGTAGCGATAATTCTATTATCCACTAGTGTGTAATATTATTATGAATATGTGTGTTATAGTTCGGTTTATGGCCCTGAGAACAATGTAATAAGGCTCACTTTATGAGCAAGTGTGTTGAAAAGATAGTTACATTCTACTATAGGTATAACTACTATAGTACGGCCTTGATATGTGGAATTGCGATACTGAAAGAAGTTACATTCTACTATAG
Organism: Philereme vetulata; assembly: GCA_918857605.2. Classification (NCBI taxonomy): domain Eukaryota; kingdom Metazoa; phylum Arthropoda; class Insecta; order Lepidoptera; family Geometridae; genus Philereme; species Philereme vetulata. Next base: position 4,221,252 of record OU975484.1, read on the forward strand.
GTATAACTACTATAAATATAGTCAATGTTGGAATTTTAAACAGCATCTTAAGGGGGCACCGGAGGGACAATCGCCCATACAACACGTACTACCAAGATCATTTCTAATTGGAGCATATTTCTACCTTAATAAGGTATTATTTTAATTTGAATAGTATTTATCTAGGTTCCCAACCATATATTAGATCAAAATACTTACCTAAAATGAAATAGAAGCGTATCGCATTCTGCATGTTTTTACGTCATAAAAGACCTGTTTTCAACCTAATTGTTTCGTATTAAAAACAACAACATCTTACGTATCCTAGTCATGGGAACATAGATTATATCGTCTAGTTACAGAATAACAACACAATGAGAAAAATACAAGTTTTCAGTCATCATTTTTGGTATTACGGAACACGGTCAAAATCTAATCAAATTTAGGATCGGTCATTTGCTATCACTGTCGCTCTGCGTGGCTAAACTTCGTAACTAAACAGGGCTGGCGATATGCAGGCCGAAGTTTTTGACGCGGCCGAATTGAAGTTGCGCTCGCGGTTCGCCGGCTTCTTAATACGATGTAATGCTGTCTTGTTCTGCGCTTGCGTGAGGCAACATTATTCCAAATTATTGTAACTAGCTTCTACCCACGGCTTCGCTTGTGGTACCTGCTACAAATTGCATTTAGTACTCCTATGGTTAATAGATTCTTACGAGTAGTTTTTAAAACAGCTTATAGGCCTCTATTATGATCTATCTCAAGATTAACATCTAAAGGTGATCTAGACTCGGAGATCAACTCTAGGATTGGTGCTGCATCTGCAGCTTTTGGAAAACTCGAGAAAAGATTTTCCGTTCACACGATATTAAGCTAGGAACGAAGAACAAGGTGTATAAGGAATAGAGAAGACTTGGCAATACAATAGACCTGCTATTGTATTGCCAAGTCTTCTCTATTCCTCGGAGACCTGGTGTCTATATCGTAAGCACATCCGCACGTTAGACAGATTCCATTTGAAATGTCTCCGTGACATTATGAACGTGAAATGGTCCGACTACATTCGAAATACGGAAATTCTGCGCCGTTCTAATGTCTGCGGCATCGTGGCATATCTGACGAGGCGTCAACTGCGATGGTGTGCATCTTCTTTTCTGAACTCCAAAAAGGCAAGCGCAAACATGGAGGCCCGTTTCTCAGGTGCAAGGATGTTCAGAAAAGACATGAAAAGATGTAACATTGAGCCCTCTTGTTGGGAAAAACTAGTGCGAAAACCGCACGGAATGGAGGAGACAAGTTCAGCAAAATGTTTGGTCATTTGAAGACGACAGAAGACGCGATCTTGACCAAAAACGAGACGCACTGAAAAATAAACCGCCCAATGTTATAATTTACCATTACGAGAATAATGCTCTTACGTGCAGTATCTGCAAACGCACGTTCACAGCAAAGATAGGGTATATACGCCATATGAGAGCGCATGAACGTAATTCATAAAGTAATAAAAGGAAGAGCGGTCGCCGTGGTCGAAAACGGCCTTGATGAGATTTTTATTATCTCATGATGGATCTGACCTGCCCGCGGCTTCGTAGTTCACGCGTGGTTTTTTAATGAAATATTTACCCTCCTTTCGTGCAGTCGGGTAAAAAGTAGCCTATGTCTCAATCCCGGTCATAATCTATATGTGCACCAAATTTCATCGAAATCGGTTCAGCCGTGGATGTGTAAATAGAGCTTAACTATCGCCTGTTGTTTATAACATTCAAATGCAAACGTTTGCAGTTATAAGAAATAAAATGCACTTGTTATCTATTACGTAGTATTAATAGTAATGTTTTTGTACATGCTAATGTTAGCCTAGCCTTATCTACACCAATTGAATCATTTCTTTGTTCAGGATGGTAAATAGGAGTGTATATAACATCCTGTATTTGGCATGCAGACAACGTGCATTTTTATTATAATACAATTGTATGGGCTGGTTGTTGGTCGGTCTATCCTACCTAGCTATAGTCATTGGTTGTGTTTTCTGGCTTTAGTTTAAGTTCGTGGGTTTTATCCCTGTCGTGTATCAGATTTTGACGGTTATACTCGTAATTATAAGCGTACCTGCGCACTGTGGCATTTCAAGCTTTTTCCCTTTCAAAGGATTTTTGAAAATGATAATTGATTTTTGTACATACAATACATATACAATTGTGATAAAAATCAATTATCATTTTCAAAACTCCTATGAAAGGGAAGCTTGAAATGCCTTCCACAGTGCTGCGTAGTTACGATAACTTAAGAAGCCGTCGAACCCCGAGCGCAACTTCGATTAGACAGCGTCAAAAACTTCGGCCTGAATATCGCTATCCCTGTTTAGTGACGAAGTTTAGCCACGCAGAGCGACACTGATAGCAATTGCTAAGGGTAACCTCCGGAAGATGGGCAGCAGCGTCTTTCCGTGTATCAACATCCCGTACTGCGCTCGCCAACCCGCCTGCCAAGCGTGGTGAGTATGGCAACTACCCATCATGGAGATCCATGGAGGCCTGTGTTCAGTAGTGGACGTTTTACGGCTGAAATGATATGGTTGGGAACGGTCGCCCCTTAAGGGGGCACCGGAGGGACAATCGCCCATACAACACGTACTACCAAGATCATTTCTAATTGGATCATATTTCTACCTTAATTAGGTATTATTTTAATTTGAATGGTATTTATCTAGGTTCCCAACCATATATTAGATCAAAATACTTACCTAAAATGAAACAGAAGCGTATCGCATTCTGCATATTTTCATAAACCTGTTTTCAACCTAATTGTTTCGTATTAAAAATAACAACATCTTACGTATCCTAGTTATGGGAACATAGATTATATCGTCTAGTTACAGAATAACAACACAATGAGAAAAATACAACAAGTTTTCAGTCATCATTTTTGGTATTACGGAACACGGTCAAAATCTAATCAAATTTAGAATCGTTCTATTGCTATCACTGTCGCTCTGCGTGGCTAAACTTCGTCACTAAACAGGTATAGCGATATTCAGGCCGAAGTTTTTGACGTGGCCGAATTGAACTTGCGCTCAGTGTTCGCCGGCGCGTTAAGGTACAATTCCGTAGCCGACTCCAGGCAGCACTTGTAACACAGAAACCAGTAGTGTCGCTGCGACACGTTGCTTGCTGCTACGGAATTGTACCATAATAGCTCGTCGATTATTTTGATTTGATATGTTGAATAATTTAAAGTGCGTGTATTATCAACTGAAAGTTTAATTTCATAAAATACTAGACCCGCCAGCGGCTTCGTGCGCGTCGAAAAAAAAACTATAGCTAAGAGCCATCCAGGTGACCCCATACGTACAAAAACTATAGCTAAGAACCATCCAGGTGACCCCATAAGTACAAAAACTATAGCTAAGAACCATCCAGGTGACCCCATAAGTACAAAAACTATAGCTAAGAACCATCCAGGTGACCCCATAATTACAAAAACTATAGCTAAGACCCATCCAGGTGACCCCATAAGAACAAAAAAATCATCAAAATCGTTCCGTAGCAGAATTTAATATTTAATATATAAAGGACATAATTTTAGATAGATTAAGAGCACCTTATACTATTACTATACCGCATCCTCTCATCTTAGGGCCCTATCTCATTAGGACACCATGCCACCGGTTGCGCAACCAATTTGTTGCCGGCAACCTAATCACCCGCTTGGGCCGCAACCATTAATATGTATAGAGCTATTTGACGTCTCACTCACTCCACCACTAGTTGCCCTACCAGGGCGGAATCAACACGCCAGTCCACGATGTCACGATCGGCTAAGAAAGGATGTATCCATCACTGCCTCTTTTCTTATTATTGAACTTTATATTACGTCGTACGTATAGCAAAAGAACTGTTAACTTCACGTCCATTTGAAACTGACAATCTTGGTGTTTTTTGCTTGATAGCTGAAGACACTACCTCACGCTGCCATGATGGTGTCCTAATAAGATAGCGCCCTTAGCCAGCCTTAATAAAATAAGTGAACCTAATGCAGAACTTATGTGGGTTGCAGCTCGCGAATGCGCCGGCGCAGACGTGCCGGACGCGGTGCCCATCGCCGTGGGATGCGCGCTCGGAGGCCTGGTCGTGGTGGTGCTGGTGGCCTACCTCATCGCGCGCCGTCGCAGCGCCGCCCAGGGATACCTGTCTATGTAGACGGTGAGTTATACCAACACAACAGCCTGTGTGTTGGAGACGGGTAGAAGTTTAGTACATTGAGCGAATACATCCTTACACACACACGGACTAATATAATGGTAATTAGCTATAAACTGACGAAATATGTGTACTGTTAGCGTATACAAGATTAGTAGAGTTTCTTGTGAAATGGCTCGCCCGGGGAAGTACTGCCGTCATACCTATTTTTGCCGCCAAACAGCATTGTTGTTTCGGTTTGAAGGGTATTGTTGCCGGTGAAATTACAGACACATGAGGCTTTACACCTGTATGACTAAAGTTGATGGACGCATGTCATGTAGGGCACGTATCTAAGATGCGTGCTATGGCAATACTTTGCTACAGGCGATGGTTACCACTTAACATCTTTAAGTGTTATATTATTTAGTTGATATCTTTAACATTAATTAACATTAATTTCTTTAACATTAATTTATAGTATTTTACAGTGCAGGCTGTCCGGTTATGGAACGCGCTGCCGGTGGCTATCAGATGTGCCAAGTCACTTGCCATTTTTAAACGTATGCTCAGAGTATTTGTCGCTAAATATATATGTATTTATTATTAATTATTTGTTTCTTAAATAAGTCTTAGTATGTATCTATAAATTATTATGAGTAGTTATTATTTAGATCCATGTAACTTACATTTATGTAAGTTTTATATTTTTATTTTTTAGTATTTTTTATATAATTAGTATGTACATGTAGTATGTTAGGTACACTATTACACCCCAGGTAATGTCTACACAGTCCATTCCATCCAAAGGTTATCTGGTAGAGATCGCTAATTAGCGATAAGATCGCCAATTGTGTCCATAGATTTACGTAGTTGTTTTTTATATGTATTTGATTCGTGGTGTGCAATAAAGTATTATCTAATCTAATCTAATCTAACATCAGGTGGCTCATATGCTTTTCCATCACCTTAATAGCATAAAAAGAATAGGACGCGTGCGTACAAGTATCTCGGTTCAAGTCGATCGGAGCGTCGAACAAATTGATCCGAGATCCTCGTTGCAACCATTTTCGCTCCTACTAAGCTTTAATTTTGTTCCTATTCAATGATAAAACAGTAGATTGTTTATTTATAATTATTAAGCGCCCGTAGTGTCTCATTGCAGGGCAAAAGCCTCCCTTCTCTCCATTCTTCTCTATTTTGGACTATTGTGGACCAACCCTGTAAATGGGCATCAATTTCGTCCCTCCCATCTTCGCCGCGGTCTGCCACGAGGTCGTTTCCCGTTTAGAGGCGTCCACTCTGTGGTGGCTTTAGCCCATAACGCATCCGACATGCGGCAGACGTGGCCCGCCCGATCCCACTTCAATTTACCCGCTTGCTGTCCGACATCCGCGATTTACGTACGCATTGTTTTGAGTCTTAACTATGTTGTTCCAAATAACTTTTATTCGATTCTATTAAAAACCTGATTCTTTCGATAAAATTTAGTATGTACATAGATTATAACCTGGATTAACGCGTAGGCTACTTCTTTTTATTCCATAAATCAGGCCCCATTGGATAAAAATGGGGTGTCAAGTTGCAACAGCGAATTTAGATTTATATCTAGGTTACCTACACGTTTAGTAGTGTAACGCGTACGAAGTCGCGGGTAACAGCTAGTACCTCATAATTTTAACCCCTCCCCCCCTTTAGGGATGATTTTGCAAAAAATGTTGAAACACGTATTTCTTTATTTCTTACCAAATGCCTAAATATGAATTTTCAGATCCCTAACTTGAGGAATTATGGATTTACAAACTTTCAACCGCTATTTCACCCCCTTTTTTTTGAGACAAAAGGTAGCCTTCCTTCTCCTTCCTTCTTCTATGTCCATTTCCAGGATCTCCTTGATATATTTCATTACGATCCGTTCAGCCGTTTAGTCGTGAAAAAACGGACAAACAAACAACCAGAGTTACTTTCGCATCTATAATATAATATGGGAGTATAGTTTAGTATGATTAGTATAACATTTTGGTAATAAGAATTCTCTCTTCTTTCAGATAAGGGGCGCCTTCAAAACAGGTAGTCAAATATAACTAACACAGGTTCAAATAAAATTATTCCTTCATCATCATCAGTGCATCGTAGGCGATATCGTCCACCTAGTGTTCACATATTCCAAAATATGTAGGGTAAAGGAATTTCTGAGGGTAGGTAGGGAAAATAATTGCTCAAGATAATTGTACACTGGTAACACCATGATAACGCATGTGAGAGATGTTGCAGTGTTTCGATTTGTAAAATTAATTGTGCATGTAATAACGTTGGCCCTTTCAATCTCACAACTTTAAAATTACCAGTTAAATTACTTCATTAAAATTTAACTGAATAGAGTTTACGTTTAATAAAGGACGAGTGTTAGTTTAATTTAGTGATTCTAATAACAATAGTTTGATGTGTTAGTGAAGAGGAGGTTTCTTAAATTTTATAATTTTATTCCGATTATCATATTTGTATTGATTATTGTGATTCGTATTGTCCAAAGATTTAATCGTCAGTTATACATTGTACAGCCGATTCGATTCCATTTTAGTAATTTCTGTTCATTTTAAGCATCTTAGTGTGGTAGTATGTATAATCTGAGCATTCTATGTGTACTCTCACACTATTTGCGACAAAATATTTATGCAAATGCTATCAAAACTACACAGTGTCTTTAATATTGTACCGAAAAACTAATTTAAGCGTAACAGTTGTTTGCTGGACGATTTCATTGCTATATTTAAACTAAATATAGATGTATTCCTTATTTCAATGTTTCATTATTCCTTATCTATTTGAGATATGGCAACTATATTCATCTTTCACATAGTTGTCAGAATATAAAATAATAAAAAATCTGGCAATGAGCTGGCCAGTGTTGAAGTGCTTTTTGGATTAACATCTAAATAAACAGATATAAACATCATTGACTATGCACTCTCAAAATGTGAAGAAAAAAGCATTAGTCGGAGATACGAATAGTTGATAGGTTTCCTATGCTCGACTGAATTGTTTTATTCCTTGAACGTATTTGGTGGGTTCTGTAAAAAGCAGTCGAGTGATGTTTCAATATTGTTCCTCATAAGTCAAAACTAATTTGCGACACTACGCGTAGAGTTTTACTAGCTGCTACTAGATGGCGTTAGAAATGTGGTCTTTTCGGGTAGTATCACATTTCCGGTTACTGAGGTCGGACGTATGAAATAAAATAAATGTTTTTTATTGCCATAATGTCGTTTTATTTCTCCTTAAAAAGCATTTAAAATAAATACGTACAATATTATGTACAACTAGATGTGTATTTACAGATATTCTACTGAACACGATTTTATATAAATTAATTTTATGACGGTCACATGCACAATAACTATTAAAGCTGGAAGGAAACGTTATTATTTACAAATTGTTCGCGCTTGTATTAGAAACAATAGTTACAAGTAACTTTTTAACTAAAATATAAAAGATACATTATGCATCCCTATAAAGTTTGAGGGTTGCCCTCGATTTTCGGGTTCCCATCATCAGATCCTGACTTTGGTGCCAATGGGACCAAAGTGTGTTTCCCAGGTGGGAAGTATAACCTTTTAAATAAAAAAATAATTTCTCGAATCGGTCCAGGCGTCTTCGAGTAATCGGGGAACATACATAAAAAGATTCCGACGATTTGAGTACCTCCTCCTTTTCTTGAAGTCAGTTAAAAATAAAAGAGTAAGGCCGATCGCAGATGACCGACAAAAGTACAATTTAATAGAATAATATAAGACATTATAGGCGACTTGCGCAAATGGCTAAACCTTTTTAGTGGCTAAATATGATTAAAGAGTTCTCAAATCATACAAATACGGCAATATTGAAAAAGGTTTAGGCGCCGAATACTATTAGGGATCGATGTGCAAGCCAGGTTTAGTAATGTAACGAAAACTGTGCCACAAAAATGGCCAGACCGAGGACATTCATTATTTGACGAAATTATAATATAATTATTGTTCTTACACAAACATAATCTGTGCATTACAGACACACTTGCCCTTCACGAACTACAGATCAACTATAGTCGGGGGCACAATAGTAGACGATTAATGGGTCATCTGCGCTAGCGCAGATGACAGATGGTTAGGCCTAGGCCTAACCGTAGTATCGGTCGTCCGCGCCAGGCCTAAGCGTAGTATCATTAATCGGTCGTCTGCGCTAGGCCTAAGCATAGTATCATTAATCGGTCGTCTGCGCTAGGCCTAAGCGTAGTATCATTAATCGGTCGTCTGCGCTAGGCCTAAGCGTAGTATCATTAATCGGTCGTCTGCGCTAGGCCTAAGCGAAGTATCATTATTCAGTCGTCTGCGCTAGGCCTAAGCGTAGTATCATTAATCGGTCGTCTGCGCTAGGCCTAAGCGTAGTATCATTAATCGGTCGTCTGCGCTAGGCCTAAGCGTAGTATCATAATCGATCGTCTGCGCTTGGCCTAAGAGTAGTATCATTAATCGGTCGTCTGCGCTTGGCTTGAGGTGGTATTATTAATTATTCTGTGGCCTAATTAAAATAGTTTTTATATGCGGTGAAGTGATCCTTACAGACAAAATTAGGAAGACCTACATATGATATTGACTATTTTATAAATTGTATAAATGCAATAAGTATTGTTTTTATTTCATATTTTTAATGAAATGCCAATATCTTTAATGTTGTGATCGATTGATCATACTAGTACAGTCCGAAATATACGTTAATTAGCATAATGTGATCGAATATTCCAAGTATAAGGTATAATAGCAAAAAAATTGTGATTGATAAGTACGTTATAGGTAAAGAATAATTGGTATCTTCGAATCGAGCAAACATTGTCCAGCAATATGTATTTATTGTGGTTCATGAAGTTGCTTCGGGTTTTATAAACGCAAGTTGTTAATCAATTTATAAGGCTGACTGTACTAGGTCTGTTAATTTTATTGATAATCTGGACATTTGCATTAAGCCTTTGTACTTACATTTCTAAGAATTACAGAAACTATTTACATTCTAAGGACAAACTATATCAATAACAAATACTGGTGGAAAATTAAGTACTTATTTACATTGAGTATTAAGTATTATTTAAGTGTGATGATAAAAACTTAAGTACGAAATATTTACATAGCCTCTCTTCAGGAAAACCTTAGGAATGAGGAAGAAAAAAAAGAAAGCTTTGGAGTGTTAAACTTTGAACCTTAACGCAGTAGAAATAAAGAGTGTGTTGGCAAGTGTTTGACAAGAAATGTCAATTTTGACTGAAATGACAGAATTTTCAAAAGTGCCAGCAAATGTCAACTGTGCCAGTACTCGTCAATTTCGACTAAAATGTCAGCATTGAGAGACTTATCAACATTTTCAGAGTGGAGAAAAATCCATGGATCTCTACTACGTAAGTATAATAATGTTCTGTGTGTACCTTGAATTTAATTAAATAGTAGAAAAAAGTGACTAATATATCCCTCCTAGACGCCAACGTTCCTGGCAGACAGGGTCATAAAACGTGGGACAAGCGACGATGATATTGCTATCTCGCTCGCTCTTGCAGCCTTTACGGGAGCCGCTAGTGATGCGCCGAGTACCTATCGATAACACTAATTACCAGTAATTGTATTTTAAAGGAAACAAACATGTTCATTAGTTGGCCCTATAAAGTCGCCGATGTTCACCAAGGTAAACAAATCACACCAAATATGTCGAATTATATCACCTCGGTGATGATTCCTAGGTGATATGAAGACATCAAAAATCCCACACTGCCACGAGTCTTGGCGTATTAAAACCTAAGTATCTATACGAGTTCCTTGAATTTAATTAAACGGTAGAAGAAAGTGTAAAAGTAATCCCTACTAGTAACGAAAAGTGGAGAAAAAATTAATGTACAATGTATGACAGGAAGAATAGGCTGATTTGACAAGAGGAAAGTTTTGCAAAATTACTGATGGAATATTTACTAATGTATTTTAATGGCACTGTGTCGGTAATATTCTTACTTTATTAAGGCACATTTCGACTATTCTGTTAATTTCTATTGTTGGAATTTAAACCCTATTTTATGCTTTAGCACTTAACTTTCTTTGAAAGATTCCTATTTTATGATATCGATCTTATTTTGTTCGCAATAAGGCAATTCACTGTGATGTAGGACAGGAGTCCATCAGTACGTTGTGAAGGGACTCCATGTCAGCCCAGTCCTTGGTTTGTGTGCCGATTGTGACGTCACGGATGCAGCCTTTGAAGTTCGCCTTGCCGCCTTCTGTCGTGTCTATTATTCCCTCTGAAACACAAATACGCATTTGCTTAATTCGGCATCAATTTTAGTGATTTATATTACCTAGCTGCTAGTGCACTTTGACTTTGCCAAATCTCACACTCCTCCGTGCGCGCAATAACTTTAAAAAGGGGTACAAAGTTTTCACGTCACGTAATCCATACTTCCATACCTACTAATTTATAAATTCGAAAGTAACTGTCTCTGAAAGTCGTTAAAACGTAACAACAATAACAGTCAGACAGAGAGAGTTGCTTTAGAATTTACATATTGATTATGTATGACTACAATATCAGATCCATCCAACCAACAACGTGGAATATGAAGCTGCTTGCATTGCATCTCTCCATCTAGAAAAAGAGAGTCTCAGAGTGAAGACTAGCCTTCACAGAGCGTCCCAAGCCGGTATCCGAATGGATTTTACATTCCCGATAATCTTCTTAACTTCTACAGACACAATACCTGGCAATCCTCCCAAGTGCTCATGCTTTGTCAAGATTTGTCAACAGTGCAGAGTGGAGCAGCTTCGGACGGAAATGGATGAACCCCGGTAACCTTATTACGTAACCCAATTGTTGTCGCGTCGCTGCTGCTGGTCAGGCCGTCCCTTTCACACAGTGCGTATCTCACGTGTGTAAAGGATGGCCTGACCAGCGACAGCGACGTGGCGACGCGACAGCATTTGGCTTACATAATAAGGCTACGGGTCAAAGAGTGCCCAGATTCGATATCCAAGGAAAAAGTTTTTGTGTGTACATCATACCTGGTAATCCCCCCAAGTAAAGCGGCTCATGGCTCACTACAGGATCAGATTCATCAAAGAGTGCAGAGTGTGGAGCGGCCTGCAACGGCAGCCCTCCGTCCAGAGAGAGCGACAGTCTTGCAGCATGGACCCTAGCCTTCACGGAGTGCCAGGAGCCGCCGCAGACGCCGCCGCTCGCGTCGCTGCCCACCACCGAGCAGACACGTGACCACTCGGACCCGGGGGACTGCTGTCTGCTGAGTACCACCTGCATACAATAAAGAAGTCAGTAAGATTGCAGTTTACTAAGAGGCCTGATGTAAAAATTTATATTAGCACACCATCTAGATGTTAAGAATATTTATGGATCAACAAAATGTAACTTTGAAATTTATGTATGTACCTATAAGTATTCCAGAAAATAAACGCTCTGCTTGTTGATTTCTGAATGGGGACAGCAGGAATAAATTTTAATTATTTTATTGAGTTATGCTGTCCCCATTAACAGGTACACCGTCAATGGGGACAACAGGAATAAATTTTAATTATTTTTATTCGGTTCTGTTGTCCCCATTGAATGGGGACAGCGTCAATGGAGACAACAGGAATAGATGTATTCCTGTTGTCTCCATTGACGCTATCATAGTTACAAAACTTTGTTTTCAGCAAAATACATTTTAGGGATTCATTAAAAGTAAGTCTTAGGCTCCATAAATTGATGATAGTCGCTGAAAAAGCCTAACGTGGTGTTAGTTGGTGAGACTGACCGCCCGAATACCTTTATATTGGGTTATCCATGTTTTTATAACTGCTAACAAGTTTTAAGGAAGGATGTCCTGATAAAGATTGCTGAGAGCTGTTGGGTGTACAAGCTCGCTTTGGAAATCTAAGGGGGGGGGGGGGGGGGGGAGCTATGTTCAGCAGTGGACGTCCCAATTTTTATCACGATAGTAGTTTAAAAGTTAGAGACTATGGTCAGTATTCAGTATTTTATTGCGTTCATACAAAGTGGATTAAAATATCAAATCCTACGCCAGTGAAAAATGCATTCGTTTACTAAAGACCAAAGCGTTATTACTAGAGTACTATACTAAAATAATATTAATACATATAAAAATGAAAGTTATAGCACACAACAGAATTAAAAAGTGAGTTTTATTTAAAACTAGCTGACCCGCCAGCGGCTTTGCACGCGTCGTCTGTCAATAAAAACATTACCCTACTTCTACGCGGTTGGGTATAAATGTAGTCTCTGTCTCGATACAAAAAACCAAAGAGGCAATAATCCATAATGGTTCATAATCCTAAGAGGCAATTCCCATACAATTTTCTTTATACCGCTAAGGTAGCAATCAAGCATACGGCCCACCTGATGGTAAGCAGTTACCGAAGCCTATGGACGTTTGTTACACCAACCGCGCGTTGCCGACCCTTTAAAATTTCCAAAACGTTCAAATTCCCTTTTTGAAGAACCCCATACTATAGTCTCTGGGAAAACCTCGGCAGGGAGACCATTCCAAAAGCGAAGTGTTCGCGGGAGGAAATTCCTCTGGAACCTCACGGTACGCGACCAGATCGTCTCCAAGGTATGTGGATGGATTCCCTGCCAATGGCGAGCGGTGCGATGATAAAATGAACCTGCAGGCACCATATCAAACAAATCCTCAGAACACAACCCATTATACAAGAACACACACAGGGGAGCAAAATCACTCCTGAGACTTAAGGGCTCAATACCGCTTGTGAGAATGGGATCGTCAACAAATTCTCACAGCTCGTCTTTGAACAGAGTCAAATGGCACTAGTTGATATCCAGGTGCTCCTGCCCATAAAAGACAGCGATACTCCATGTGGGGCCGGATCTGCGCCTTTTAAAGAAGCAATCTTTGCCCCGCACTGAAGTACTGCTTTGCCCTGTTGAGCACACCGAGCTTTTTGGATGCTAACTTTGCCTTGTCTTCTAAGTGACTCAGAAACTGCACGTCACTGGAGATGTCGACACCAAGGATCCCAATGCTCTTAGGGATAGTTAAGGGTAAGTAAATTACCAATTTAGATTTTTTCTATTGTTTTAAGGGTGTTCCCCAACACATAGCCAAAAAAAAATAATGAAATCAGTCAATAGAAGTAGTTGTAAAATAGCTAGTTACCGCTCCATCTTTGACTTCCAGCAGTAACCCTGCAGCAGCTAACAGCACGCCCCCTGGCTCCGTGGTGCGGAACTGCAGAGATAGCTCCAACGCTGAGTCAGACCCGCCGTTGTTAGACCAGCTGCTTGACCATGTGGCGTAAGCATCCCCTGGAAACCCACACAAAAGGAACTACATTAAATACAATTAGGTACCTAGGTGCTGCATGCGAATCATCAGATGCGTCGCGCTTTCTCTTTATTTTTAGTTTGACATTTACAGCAAGTAGATACCATTTTTAAAGGTTGTTTATGTTTTTGTTTCTTTTATGCTTACTCTGATGCGTCACTGATTAGTGATTAGTGACATAAAAAATAACAATTGAAGTATTTTTTTGATAATTTTTTTGGTGATAGGTCAAGCTTTTAGGGGTCAAGAGTAGAATTATTATGGAGATACCTCACCTAAGGGTATGTAATGGACGGGCACGCTTGCCTAGAGAGAGCCTGTTCACTTTGGACTTAAAAGTTATGGTAGCAACATGGACTTGTTTACGACAAGCAGTTGTGAGGATAAAGAAGAGGATTATATTATGACATGAATAACTTACCGCCAAAGTATGCCCCTTTCTCAACATTGGGGAAGCATTGTCCAACGCCATGGTGCGCCTGCGCATCTCGCACTAGGTCCTCCGCGCGGTTGTTCACTGAAACCCGTCGCACACAGCCTCGGAACCCGCCCAGACGGATTATCTGAAAGTAATGAATATCCGGATTCGTAGTGATTAGGGTTTAGCGAATTAGCAGAAGAGAGGAAAACACCACTGTGTTTATAAGATAATGCCATAGCATCATCACCTAAGTTTCGTTATGTCAATGGTACTGTGGCGTTTAGTGTCTATGAGATCAAGCTATGTTGTTTCTAGTATAGTCTATGAGAAGTGTCTAGGTTCAATTGTCTATGAATAAGAAATGTTTAGTAACTTCCGGTTGGTTTCGGGATGTTGGTGGCTTGGAGAGCTTCCTTCTTCTCGACCGAACCAAGATACGAAGCGGACCTGCGGTACGTCCGAGGTTATAATTATACGACCTAGACATAAGTGCTAGCTGTAATAGTGAGTAAGAAGATACACTTTATCTACATAATTGGAGAAGCTGGATTTCATTTCCTAAAGTACCTATGAGTTGACTGGCATGCGATTATACACTTTGTTTATCTATAATATAAAAATGAATCGCAAAATGTGTTGGTAAGCGCATAACTCAACAACGCATGGACCAATTTGACCAATTATTTTTTGTTGTATTTCTTATTGTCAGGAGAAGGTTCTTATGAAAGAAAAAATTAAGAAAATTGCGCGTAAAATTAGAAAATTTAAGAATACTTAACGCGCCGGCGAACCCCGAGCGCAACTTCAATTCAGCCGCGTCAAAAACTTTGGCCTGAATATCGCTATCCCTGTTTAGTGACGAAGTTTGGCCACGCAGAGCGACAGTGATAGCAATAGAACGATTCTAAATTTGATTAGATTTTGACCGTGTTCCGTAATACCAAAAATGATGACTGAAAACTTGTTGTATTTTTCTCATTGTGTTGTTAATCTGTAACTAGACGATATAATCTATGTTCCCATGACTAGGATACGTAAGATGTTGTTGTTTTTAATAAGAAACAATTAGGTTTAAAACAGGTCTTTTATGACGTAAAAACATGCAGAATGTGATACGCTTCTATTTCATTTTAGGTAAGTATTTTGATCAAATATATGGTTGGGAACCTAGATAAATACTATTCAAATTAAAATAATACCTTATTAAGGTAGAAATATGCTCCAATTAGAAATGATCTTGGTAGTACGTGTTGTATGGGCGATTGTCCCTCCGGTGTCCCCTTAACCACCATATAAAATTATTTATAATCTAACCTTAGCGCTTTTATAATGTAACCTTATGACGTTTGACATAGAATTGACAGAATGCGTGCTGCAAATATCGTCAAAGAGTATGTAAAAAAAAATGAATATAGTTTGAAACAGATGCTTCGGTAGGAGTTATCCCGAGATATATTGTCTATACAGTCAAAACCGTTTATAACGACATCGAAGGGACCGTATAGTTGCGGACGTTATATCCGATAGTCGTTTTAAGCAATACAGTCATATACACAAGTACAGTAGTTATATTATCATATGTAGTTATTTATCTAGTATAGGTTATGTATATAAACGAGTAAGAAAAGAAATACAAATTTATTTTCATTCCTTTGCAATTTCACTATTCGACTCGCCATTTTCTAATCTCCATATGACATGAGATTTTACTTCAATAGAAAACGTTTTCCTCTTTTTTTGCGATATGATAACACATAAATGCACAGTCTAAACAACACCAACACTTTTAAATCAACTGTTACTCACCCAGTCAAGTAGCGCACTAAACAATTGGTGTAAAATATGCAAGGACAAATGGCCGCAAAGAGGTGGGATGAGGTGGGAGAAAGTGCGTAAGTAATAATATGCCTAAATATTTTTTCAATAAGATTTATCAATAAGATTTAAAATCGTTTGTATTGTTTTGTTTTGCTGAGACAAGGAGCGGTCGGTCGTTATAGCCGATGAATATCGATAAAGTTTCGTCGTTGTAAGCGATATGTCGCTGTATCCGATGTTGTTATAAGCGGTTTGTTTACCGAATAGTTTACTAGGAGTTCGGACGGGACCATACAATCTGGCTGTAATAACCGATAGGTCGTTGTAAACGATGTCGTTATAAACAGTTTTGACTATATATAAATATAATTGCTGTTCGTTAGTCTCGCTAAAACTCGAGAACGGGTGGAGCGATTTGGCTAATTTTGGTATTGAATTATTTGTGGAAGTCATTTATTTTCTCATACTTAATGATGGCCGGGGACAACAATTGACAATTCTACCAGGGTGACTTATATTGACAGCCCGCGTTATACCTATGCATGTCAAGCCGATACGAAGTTCGGGGGGTCCACTAGTATATATTATAAACTAATATTGTTATTATTAATGGAGCAGAATGCCAAAATATATTCAATTCATAATCCAATCTCATTTGGGTCAACTTTCTTTATAATGGTATTACGAGAATTGGCCTTGAACTTTTTTGCATAGAACATTTTTACACGTAATAACATAAGTTTATTTAGATAAGTGTAGATACTTACAGAGTTAGGTATGTTAGGCAGCGTGGGCGGAGGCGGTATGCCACCGACGTAGAGTCTCTGCGCGCGCGCCGCTGCCGCCGCGTGCGCGGAGCTCGCCTCCCCGCCGCTCGACAGCACGGCGCGCGCGCGGGACACGCGGATCGACACCTGCACACAGATCACACTACAATGACAAATTACAATTTTTTTTATTGTTACTCTATACAACCTGTTTTGTTATGTACGACATTTATTTAAAATACACATCCGGTGTCGACGTATAATATCGGTGGGTTTAATACCCGTAGCTTGAAAATTTATCCAGTGATCGATACATTTCCATTACAAATTTTTTAACGTAAATCGGCGGCGCCTTTGCGACGATGCCGCTTAGTCAGTTTAACAGGTACCTACCTACCTACTTCCATGATGAATGAATTTGATTCGTTTACCTATTTTAAACAAACGTTTTCATTGATATTTTAAGACTTGATAAAATTTATAAATGTTCTATGGTAATGAATTTGATAAAAGCCTCATCATCATCAGCCGGTAGACGTCCACTGCTGAACATAGGCCTCCCCCTTAGATCGCCACAACGAGCGGTTGGTAGCCGTTTGCGCCCAACGGCTCCCCGCGATTCTTACTAGATCGTCGGTCCACCTTGTGGGGGGCCGGTCTACGCTGCATCTTCCAGTCTGTGGTCTCCAGTCGAGAACCTTTCTTCCCTAACGGTTATCGATTCTACGAGCTTGCTAATTTTGAGAACTATGTCGGCAACTTTAGTTCTTCTGCGGATTTCCTCATTGCGGATTTTGTCACGCAAAGAAACCCCGAGCATAGCCCTCTCCATAGCTCGTTGAGCGACCTTGAGCTTGGTCATGAGGCCATGAGTAAAGGACCACGTTTCAGTGCCATAGGTCATCACTGGCAACACACACTGGTTGAAGACTTTAGTCTTCAGGCTCTGGGGAATTTTGGACGAGAAGATATCGCGAAGTTTCCCGAACGCTGCCCAGCCGAGTTGGATTCTTCGTGCGACCTCTTTGTCGAAGTTGGACTTACCTAATTGGACAGTTTGTCCTAGGTATACATATTCGTCGACAACTTCGAGAGTATCGCCCCCAACAACTACCGGTACGGGTGCAACATGGATATTTGACATGATTTTCGTCTTATCCATGTTCATTTTAAGACCCACCTGTTGGGAGACCCTACTCAGGTCGCTGAGCATGGTACCGAGTTCCTCGAGAGATTCGGCCATAATGAAAAACGAAGGTGAGTGATGTATTCGCCATTGATATTGATGCCAAGTCTGTCCCAGACCAAGAGTTTGAAAACGTCCTCCAATGCGTTCGTGAACAGTTTCGAAGAAATTACGTCTCCCTGTCTCACGCCTCTCTGCAATTGGATTGGTTCCGTACTCTGGCCCTGTAGACGGGCTGACATAGTGGCGTTACTATACAAACACTTCAACACTTCGATATACCTATAGTCGATTTGGCATCGCTGAAGAGACTGCAGTACCGCCCAGGTCTCGATTGAATCGAAGGCTTTTTCATAGTCCACAAACGCTAGATATAACGGCCGATTATACTCCTCGGTCTTCTGTATAATCTGGCGTAGCGTGTGGATGTGGTCTATGGTATTAAAGCCTTTTCGGAAACCGGCTTATTCGGGAGGCTGGAAGTCATAGAACCGCGTTCGAGACGGTTCGTAATCACTCTCGAAAACAGCTTGTAAACGTGGCTCAAGAGCGAGATGGGCCTGTAGTTCTTTAATAAGGTTTTATCACCTTTTTTAAAGATAAGCACCACCACGCTCTTATCCCACGCTTTTGGCGTGGTTCCTTCAAGGACGACGGATTTAAATAACTTCTGGAGGACTTGAAGTACCGGTTTTCCACCCACTCTCAGAAGTTCTGTCGTAACTCCATCCTCACCTGGTGCCTTGTTGTTTTTAAGCTGTTTCAGAGTGATCCTAATCTCGTACAGGCTGATGTCCGGGATGTCTTCGGTATAGTGTCAGGTTAGTTTGGCTCTGGTGTCCTGAGCCAACTGACCAACGGGGTTTTGTGTTGAGGTGTACATCTGTCCATAGAACTTTTCGACCTCTCTCAGAATCTCCAGTTTCGACGATGATAGTGCCGCTGTCGGTCTTCAGCTTAGTCATTTGGCTTTGCCCTATAGACGAATGCTTTGCAAACACTTTTGAACCTTTGTTCCTTTCTATTGCGACCTTAATACGAGATGTATTAAAGGTACGCAGATCGTGTCGCATAGATTTCGAGATTCGTCTATTAAGCACGCCGTAAGCCGATATATCAGCTGAAAGCTGCAATCTCATTTCATACCGGTCCTCCATTAGCTTAATGGTTTCATCTGAGAGTTTCTGGTGCTTAGTTCGGCAGGGGGCCTTAAAGAACTTAGATCCCACCGCTTGGACAGTTTCCACCAACCCGTTGTTTATCTCGTCAATATCATTGCAGCTGGCTAGGCACTGGATGCGAATGTGCAGTTCTAGCTGAAAGCTCTCGGGGTTTTGGATTTGGGCAGGATTTGGACGGAGCGCAGACTTCATCAGACGTGCCCGTGATAAAAGCCTATTTTACAACAATACTCACCGTGTTTTCATTAATAAATGTCGTACACACGGCTACACATCAAGCTATACATTTGCAGTATAAGCTGACCTTGCATGACATAGAATGAGAGGTCAGCTTATACTGGAAATTTATAGCTTGATGTGTAGCCGTGTGTACATAATAAAACACGTAGGTACGTAGTACGTGTTTACAAATATAAATAGTACCTATATAAGTATTCTATCAGTTATATTTAACTGGTTCACATAGCTTTGCTTAGTATGGGTCTAGATGGCGATGTGTGAAAAAAATCAAAAAACAGCCACATTGCACACTACATGCGGTTGCACTATACAATTATTAATGGGGAATGCGACTTTCTTCAACTTGCAAGTGTGATCGGTTTGCCGCTGCAGTATTGAAGTACACGTGTGGAAGAAAGCGACGGTAGAAAAAATGTTGGGAGAACGCAATTTTGGATATTGCTATCTCAAAATTCTGTACCTCAACACTGAAGCGGCAGATCGATCACACTTGCGAATATATGAAAGGCGCAGTCGAAGAAAGCTTAAGCACTGTAAGAAACCTGAAGATTTCTTAGAATCCTTGCCAGGGCCATCATCGGCCTGAGGACATCTTATCCCATGAAATGCTCAGATGAACGGACTTGGACGCATCTATCTAATGAGGCCACATCCATCCACTACTGGGCCTCCTCATCTGCATGCCATTCTCTCTTAGCCTGCGCCAATCGATGCCAGTGACATCCCACCACCGACGGCTGGTGGTCTTCCTGGTAATCTACAGCCTATCTATCTGGTAATTCGTGTGGCCCCTCTTAGTGACTTCCTTTGTCAGCCGCATCTAATCGCTGACTGTTTGCAATTTTTATGGGTATATCGAGTAGTAATACACGCTGATGCATCCTTCATTGGAGAAAATGGTTATCTTACCGATTTCCACTCTCCGGTTGTGATGTTAGCAGTGAGCGCCACTTCTTTTCGTTTTCTCCCTCGTACCACCAGCCGCAGCCTTCCCTCTCGCACTACCAGCGCCGTGTAATGCTTTGGTTTGTTCTTCGAGCCCTGGAAAGAAGGATTATATGCTGATTACCCTGAAAATAAATTCGCTCAATGGATGCACTCACAGCTATTATAATAACATAACACGATCATCATCATTTTATAACTGTTGTATGGGAGCACCGTAATTTTTTTATTCCACCTGTGTCATCCATCTGCTGGGAATAGGTCTCTCCCATTGTCTTCCAGGGATTTCTCTCGCCTGCCAAATCCCAGCAATCTGTCTCGAATATATCGAGATCGTCACGCCAGCGTCTACTGGGCCTTCCTCGATGCTGTTGACCGTCTTCAGGCACGTTATATCATAATTAATTCCCAATGACTACTAAATTAGTTCAACTGATAAAGAGTTCATACATTCATAAAAATTCCAAGGTTCTAAACATCAAATCTAAAGGTTCTAAAGAAAAAATAAAGAATTGGGATCAGTTTTCCAGCAGTAAAACGAAGAAGAAGACGTTGAAGAATGTATGAAAACGAGAATGAGTTTTACAGTGAGATGTTTACCCTTACCGGTACAAGTAAGAGCAATCCATTATCAGCATAGGTGCGAATCTGCAGCGTGACAGCCAGCACTGCGGCCCGCCTCGGCGTCCGCAGTGTAGCGTGCGACCACCGCGCGTCTCCGAACTTCACCGCGCCAGCTTCCACTGTGTATGATGACGTCTGGAAAAAAAAATACTTTCAATAAAGAGATAAACCAAATGTATTGGAACTTTTGGTTTTGTATAAGCTACTGGTGGATGTGCTTGTATCCCGAAGACTTCCCGTTAAAAAGCTTCGGAACATATTTCAATATTTTATCAGTTGCCAGATCAGAGCACTCGTGAATTGAAATTATAAAATAGAATAGATATTGGCTTACGTAATAAGGCTAGCAGACGACCTTAGCCACAGCTCCATTGAAAGCGCTCTGTAGTAAATGTAACTAATTGTTTCAAGTTTTGACCTTGGGATAGTTGCCTAACTACGTAACCACACGAGTGCTCTGAACTGGCAACTGATAAAATAATTAATTTATTTTCTTTATTAATAATTTCCAAGGAGTAATAAAATAACTTAAATTAGAACAAAATACAATAGACGCGCTCCCTGTGCTCACCCCGTGAAGGCAACCACAGCTAACGCAGGTAAACACCATACAATTCATTAAAATATAATGTTCCAAAGCTTTTTATCTTAAGTTATAGTTTAGTGTTGGCATGTGTGGCGTGAACTTAGGAAGGACTAAACCCAGCAGTGGTTGAGGTCTGGATGTGAACGACGATAATACCTTCGTGCAAGGTGAGTTGTCATTGAGTGCGTGTAAGGCCCGTGGTTCGGTTCTCGGCGGGGCTCTCGGGGTTTCCTCCCCTCTTCCCAGTTGCGCTTTACTCCATTTCACAGCGGTCTCTAGTCCAATCAATCTGGAATCGAGAATTTGTTAGTACTTGGTAAAACTTTTGTGTACTTACAGTAATGATGTGTACCTACAGGTATTTTTTTGTCTATATAGCACCAGTCACATGTCACGAACATGGGGGTGCCAGACATGTGTGCAAAGTTTAAACACAATTTTCATTATGATTATCAAAGTAAACGTCCGTGCCACACTTGGTGACTTTGAAGGTATTTGCTTATTTCCGCACATATCTGGCGTCGGCATAAGGCTATAATTAGATCACTGACCTAACGATCGTGACCAATAAAGATCCAATAAGACGACAAACAAATATGGAAAGGTATTTTGCAATTGTCAAGTCTAAATAATATTTCTGCCATTTTATAGCTACACTGCTGCCGCCCGCGGTTTTGCACGCATGGCTGAGCAGTCGAGTAAAAAGTAGGCCAATGTCCCAATCCCATTCATAATCTATTTGTTCACCAAACTCCATCGAAATCGGTCCAGCCGTTTAGTCGAGAACGAAACTTACGAAACAAAGAGAAAGACACACATAGTTACTTTCGAATTTATGATACTTATTATTAGGATTGTGTTTCGGTTACATACTGTGAATCCACGATAAAGTCCGCCACAGTTCCTTTGAACGCTGTGTCTGGTATTCTTTTCCCTTTGGCCCTCTGTCCTATAGCACCTCCTAAAAACAGACCCCCAGAGCGAGCGGGGTAGGCATTTCCTGGGAGCACTCCACTGGCTACCTGCTCGTCATCCACCCATAAATCTATCTGAAACAGAAGTTTTCAAAGTTTGTGACAGTTATATTTACAAAATCAGTACCTTCTTCAGGTAATTATCACTTTCTCTTGTATTTCGGTAAGCGTTTTCGTACTCATTACTTTTATTGGTTTCCTGTATTATTGAAGGGTGGGTTACCTGTTTATGAGAGCGTACGAGTCGCAACGTATGGAGTCGCTTGTCGTCGAATTTGGTTCCATTTGTTTTGAGCCGAATTTCGCCTTTACCAGCAGCTGCTATTACTTCCAGTTGGCCTGTAAGAAGTTTTTATATATGTTATTAGAACAGTCAGGTGTTTGGTTTCAAGAATTTTCATATCATTATTTTGTCACTATTTTCATTCAGCTGATAAGACGCCTATTACTAGTGCCATTCTTTTTCCAATTCCTATCAATATCTTGAAGAGCGAATATCTTAAATTATAGTGTCATTGTATTGTCTGCTGTTATCCCTAAAGAGGACTTACCAGCAAGAATCAGAAGCGCCAGATAGTGTTTATCATCGCCATCATCGTCATCTACTTCATTATCGCTCAGGTTAGCAGGAGCTCGGAACAGCAGTAGACCGTCTGGTTTGTCCGTTCTGAAGGAGAGACCCATTGCTGCTTTTCTACGGAACACTGGAGAGGGGAGTTCGATGTAGCCTTCGCCTTCGAGGATTGCTGAGCGAAGCGTCTGGGAATAGAAAAATCAGGTTTGTTTCGGAGGGAACAATTTTTCGAATACTTATAATATAATACTTATAATTTAATATATAATTTTAATAACCTTCAACTACAATATCAATGGTAGCGCAACTGCTCGATTGACAGTAGTGAAGGATTTGGGAATCTTATTCGACCAAAGGCTTACGTTCCATGACCACATTGGCGTCGTCGCCAAGGAGTCGTACAGTAGACTTGGTTTTGTTTTAAGAAATGCTCGTGACTTCCAGAGCGAACACGTAATATGACTTCTCTTCAGCACCTTGGTGCGAAGCAAATTAGAGTCTTGCTCCTGTGTATGGAATCCACACGAGGTTACGTACGCTCTCCGTTTGGAATATGTACAAAAGGCATTTCTTAGGTACCTTTATAAGCGAATTGTAGGGTATTACCCTTTCATGTACCCAACTCAATTCCTCTTAGGATACTTAGGTTATAATTCCCTCAAAAATAGGAGAGCGTGTGAGCAAATAACCACTGTCTGCAAAATATTTCGCAACAAAATTGATGCACCTGATCTGCTTGACGAGCTACTTCGCTTTTATGTCCCAAATCGGTGCATGTCCGGTGCAGAAGACACAGGCTTCTTGCCGTACCCTCGAGCCGTACAGTATCCCGTGCTAACTCCCCTCTGCCTCGCACACTTACCGCCCTCAACAAACTCCTAGCTGCCAACCCTGAATGCGATGTGTTTGCTGACGAATGTAAGGAATTGTTGCTTGGTATGTCTGTTTGAAGGAATTGATGATTGGTATGTCTGAGGTATTGTGAGATTGATGTATGAAAGGTATTTTATTTAACAATTCAATTTATGATTTATGTGTGTGATTTAATGAATTTATTTATATTAATGTGTATTATTTTAATTTAAATTTATTGTTAACAATTTGTATACTGAGCAGATTCTTATTGTAATTTGACAATGGTTTACGTAATTAATGTTTTGAATTATTTTATATTAATTAGTGTAATTGGTTAATCCGTTCTAATTATATAAATTAAATAAATAAATAATAATATTAAATCGATGATTCTGCGAAGACCTTAATCTCTTTAACGTATCATTGTATGGTTATTTCTTAGACAGAGACTAGCTGGAGATGTAATCTGCTACCAGATAGGTATTTAGGTAATCCAAGCAATCTGCTTTGCTTGCTTGGAAGGTCACCTAGAAGAATGCCTTCCTTGGCACTGCTATCAAGGTACTGGAAGTTTTGTAGTTGTAATAATGTAATGCAAGTCATCTTACCCTGCCTCCGCACCTGGGCTCAATCCCATGTCTCGTCGGCGTATCCAAAAGATCATAACCCTCTCGATCCACTGTCAAGGCTCCAAGGCATCCCAGCAGTGGTGGTTGAAGCGGCGTGGGTTCAGCTGGTGGGGCACCCCCAACCCAGTAGGTGGCATCACTGAGGTCTGGGAGAGCAGCCGCTGACTGGACCGGTGGAGAGGGGGACCCCAGGGTCTCCTCGCCGTTCACGCGCAGGCTGCCTGGGGACAGGGCCGACTCAGTAACTGGTTACATCTGGTCAAGGATGTTTTACAGCAAAAGGCCAATTGATGACTAAAGGATAAGCCGGTGACGACGCCAAACTAAGTTGGGCATATTTGACATACTGAGTTAAGTCAGTTCCCGGTAAATAATGTGGGCATGGGTGCAAGAATTAGTAAAAAGGATTCAGAGGTCTTTGTCATAGCAGGGTGATAAGCTATGGTGACTCATCATAATATATGCGGCTCTGCCACAATGTTTATTCACTATCTTCATAGAACCTAGGTATCGAGCTACATCCTTTTACTCTGATACCTTCTAACACAGTTTCCTTCTAGAAAGACCTATGATGATTCAATGTATCAGATTTTTTTGTGTCTGGCACGTTCAGGTATGCGACTTGTCCTTTCTAAGAAGTACAACAGTACCTTTCTCGAGTTTGTTGGTCGCGAACACTCTAATAGCCTGCACGTGTTTGGGTCGGTTGTCGCAGTGCGCGCCGCCAGCTGCGATGCGCAGGCGCGCGCCGCTGTACTGCACTATGAACTCCACTCGACAGGCGCGTAGGATTACGGACACTGAACGGTTCTGGAAGAAAAGGTTAAAAGAAAAGCTGGTAGAAGATGTTTGAAAAATACTGTTATCCGAATAAGTGTTGCTGAAAACTTTCTCGACATAGTTTTATAACCAATGAAGTGAGCAGAAATCTGTTTGTATCCTCCAACAAAGGCTATGCATAATATCTAATATCTGTCTCAGAGGTTCTTTTTTCGTTACCCGCGTTAGTTGCGAAGGTAACTAGGCAAGTCTTAGTATAGTGATCTCAAAAAGAGTAGGTGTATTTAACAAAGCTTATTTCAAACGCTTCCTTTGCTATCTTGTATTTCTATTGTTTAAGTATGCATTATGGACTATGGTGAAATAACACAAACTTACATTGGCAACGTCAACAGCAGAGAAAAGCAGAGCGTTCTCATCTCTAGTTCTGAAGGTGAAGGCAATGCTGAACTGCCTCCGGTCAGTCGGACGAAGTCTTGAACGCCGGAGTTCTGCGTAGCCTCGTCCGTTGAACCACACCATCGTTGGCTCTCCACTGCGACTGACGCCGTACCATCTGGATCAATAATCAACAGTGAGTAAAAATTATACATCAATCGATCTTCTGCTATTTTATCAACAGTAATTCTTCGAAAAACTGAATTTCGGGTTAAGCACGTAAGAAGAGATAACAAAACATCTACTATCACCTCCTGTAGTCTCAAAGGCTTGCTGGTAGAAAACTCTAGGATTTAGGTTACTTTTGTAATCCTCTATTTGTGTAATGTTTTGTTTAGTGTTTTGTTATGTACAATAAGTAATATACGCGAAAGAATTTTCTTTTCTTGTATATCTTTCTTGTTCGACATCTCAGTCACTTTTTTTTAGTATACGGGATAACTGTCATTTTTGTCTGATTTATCGTCGACAACACAATGCTATGATGCTTATATGAGCCGGCTAATATTGGAAGTGGTAGGAATAAACAAACGAGTTGATGAAGACAAGATAAAAACAACCCAATATTAAAATATTGAACCCTCAAATGAAAATCATACCTCTGGGTGCACCCAGTACATCGCGCTTCTTTCGGCTGTTCATTGAAGTTCCACAGTCCAACAGTATTATCATCAGCATACAACGCATGGACGCAGCCCGGCAGACCAACGCCTGAGGGTGCTCCGAGCCACAGCTGCGAGGTGGTGAGGCTGACGGCAGAAGTAGAGGAACTGTTGGATGTTGTGACGCTGCTACTACCAGCTCGTTCTACTTTTAGGTGGACGGTGTTCCAAATTCTGTTAAAGATAATAATTCCTATTATAGAAAACGTGAATATGTATCATACTAGGTTTTGACTACCTTCTACTCGTATTGGAATATCGTAACACGTATGCGAACTAATTAACAGACCTGATGACCATCGTGTGGATGTACAAAGTCGTGAGCATTTCTATTTATTTTGTTGTGCTGCTGTGCTTTTAAAAGCTTCTAGAGCTACGTTGGCTATAACATAACTTATTCAGGCACAAAACAACTTTTAAAATCCTGCTAAATCACTTTTTTGACAAGTTTATTCACCTTTCAATTTCTATTCTGTACGAAGTATGGTCTGCATCATCATGTGTCGGCTGTAAGACTTCCGGATGGAGAATGACCCCTTCACCAGCACCCAGGTCCCAGGCCATGTGAAGCCTTTTATTCTGTACGAAGAGCTTCATGTAGCTTTCATTTTCCTGTAGAGATAGATACAAGTGTTTTAACTCTATGCGAAAGTTTTGTATTAATGGATGGATTTTGTGAACGTTAAACTCCGTAATGCAATGGCTGAACATAGAAACATGGGAAAGGTAATTGTAGTGTGTAACTATATAGTACACACTTGCTGCCGCCCGTGGCACACGTGTTTTGTCAATAAACAGTAGCCTGTGTCTTGTTCAATCCAGGTCATAATCTATCTATAACCCAAATTTAATCAAACCAAATCATACATCAATATTCGCATGGAAAAGCTACGTATATTATCCCTAGATTACTCCTATGAGGTAAGTAATGAAAAGGCAAAGTATTACTAACTTGTGTATCATCCACCAAAGACAGCAATGGACCATCTCGTACAGTGTTTTCGAATGAGACCGCGAGCGCGATTCGGCTGACTGCGCCGGACGCGCCCGACACGGCGTAGCCGCGGGAACAGCCGGCTGCGCCAAATACTGATGTCACTGATACTGATATCTGGAAAAAGTCGAAACCGTTGACGACATAACCAAAAAGTAGGACGCCTTGCCTGAGTCTGTGTTTCTCTGATAACTGCAACCTAGGGGTCTTCCAGTCGAAAGAACAGGTTTCTTATAGGCGAGCGTATTTATCGAAGACTGCATCATTGCTCACCATCAGGTAACATCGTCGTCAAGGTCTATCTGTTTGTTTTAAAAAATGAACAATTGTTTGCAGGATCTGAAATGATTTGTTCCAGTTCTGGATGTTGTGGTACGTAAGTACTCATAGTGTGGGATACCCTGTGTGCAAACATTTATCTGGCAGCAGGAATCGAACAGCGGAAGCGACTTACTCAGCGCGGTATAGAAGTCGTCAAGAGGTAGGTAATATCATGGACTCACCGACTCAGCAGCATGTTTAGCCCTCATCACTTTATCCCTCAGCGCACGTAGTGCTGGGCTCAGCGTGGCGGCCGCAGCATCGTGCTGTCTCGCTCTCGCAGCGGCCGCAGTCGCCAGCGCCTCGGCGGTCTCCGCGCCACGCACCGTGTTACCGCGAATCTGCGACACTGATCAATGTGGTCATTTGTTAACATCACCATCTCGACTCAAGTAAAAAGCAATTCAAGCAAATTAATTTTTAAGATGACTTCAGGAATCGAGCATGAATCATAGCAACTTTTAAGTGGTAATATTGAAGAACCTACCATGTTCTTGGGCAGCTCCCAATGCAGTATCTCCATGCCGTTGTAGCTCAGCAAGTTGTCTTCGCAGAGAATACCTTTTGATAAACAAAAGAGTTAGACCTAACACAGTTTCAATAAGCTGACATATATTTTTTGATCGTTTGAAAGTTACTTGGTGTCTCTTACCTGACTCTTCTCCTCAGTTCACTGGCTTCGTCATACAAAGCTCTTGTAGTTGCATAAACTCTATCTGCTTGTTCATCTGCTGCTGCTAAGGTTTCCGCCACTCTTGCCACGGGTCTCGCTCCCAGTTCCCTTTCCTGCCAACCCACCCCTCTTAGAACCACGCTGACCAGGTCTGCTCCATGACGAAGTTGGTCCAATTGGGTTCGGAGCTCTGCAAAATTATAAAAGTTGTCACATCTACGAACTTTTTAAATTCAAGTAGTTTTGTCCTAGGAAAGTTGCTTTCTGAGATGTACTAATTCTAACTTTCTTGTTATTTGTTAATCTCGGAAGCCACCTTCCCGTAAACCACCCCACATTTATAAATTTACTTCTATGACTTGCCACAGAAGGCTCTCAAAACTTGCATATATTGCTTACTTACCTTCAGCTTTACCCAAGACTTCTTCCCCCCGTTTCCTCAGAACCTCGGAAGCCACCTTCCCTTTAGCAGCCACTCTTGCCATAGGAGTGGGTCCTCGCGCCAATGTGGCCGCAGCAGCAGCATTCCTAGTGGCTTCATCAGCTTGTGCCTGCGCTTCTCTTACGCCGGCAGCTACGTGTGCCCAGGCTTGGGCTGCTGTAACACCGAGGGATGCGGCTGCACGAGTGCCAGCAAACAGGCTGAAAATTTGATAAAGTTATGAGCACTCTCTTTACAATTTCAATTGCTACAATATGATGTTTAAAGTTATTTTAGATAAATGAATGGTATCTACTTTGGTTCATGTCGTTTACAGACTGGAACAACTTGGCAAAAATGCGCATCCGATAACTCCTATGTCTCATACCTTTTATATTCTGAAGCTTTTGCCGCGAGCTCTTTGGAATGTTTCTGAACGTTTTCCAAATATTTCTCCCTGTAAGCTGGTGTTAGGTTATACAAGATCCCCTCCTTCTCTTCAGCAGCTAACGTTAGAACCTCCAGCTCAGCCGCAAGGCTTGGGAACCTGATGGAAAGCGTTTGTGCTCTAAGAAGTGAAGCACCGATCTCATCGGTCAGGTTGTGCGAAGAAAGAGATGTTACGTCCTAGGAAATAAACAAAATACTTTATGGTCTGTAGCAAAAAGCTGTGTTTAAAGTTGGACAGTTTTTTCACTGAACGGCATTGGAATCTATCATTTAAACATCTTACCTCTAGTACAAGTCGACAACGAAGCCCTATATCCCTAACAGCAGCCAATCGAGGCTTCACCCTTCCCTGAAGGGCTGTCACTGCGTCATCAGCACTCCAAATAGTCTGTGCTAGTTGGGGCAGGTCGGCGGCTTTTTGCTCCCATCTATCCAGTGATGAGACTAATTTGCGGATTCTTCTGTATGTGTCTTGGATGCGATAGTTGTACTCCTGGACGGCTGTTGATTGGAGGTGGGCCTGACAAATAAAAAATATAATAAAAAACAAATATTTCAAGTATATTTTTACTCATAAAGTATTTAAACTCACCGAATCAAAAACATCATTGGCTCCAGTGATGTAATCAGACACCTTCATATCCTTGATTTGCTTCAAAAGATGCCTTGCTTCCTTCAAGGCTCGATGAGCACTGAGGTGTCTTTCTCCGCGTGCAAAATCATCCAATTCTTCAACTTGTTCTCCCAACTTCCTTCTTTGTTTCAGAACATCTTCTAACGCACTCATGCTTTCCAAACTTAAGTATTCTGCTTCTTTGTCCCTTTTCGCAGCTTCCTCTTTTAGTTTATTCGCGTCTGTGAACATTTTATGCTCTATAGTTTCCAACCGGCTGACAGCAGGCTCTAGATTTTTACAATGTCCTAGATCGATCTTCACTTCGCGCAATTGTGAGCGTAGTACAGAGGTGTTGTGGGCGAATTCGCGAACTGCTGGAAATGGCTTCGGTATTCTACTGAGTTCGTCAGGGTTTGCTTTAGTACGAAGGTGCGACGTTAGCTGTTCAACGGAGTCCAGTAGGGTTTGGGTGCAATTGTCACAAGCTGCAACAAAAAATGAGACACAATCAAGATGTAGTTTTCCGAAAACTTGTTAACATCAATTGGGGTACTTGCAGCTGAAGGTGCTAGGATTCAAATCTTGGGAAAGAGTTACATAAAAACTAAGGGCAAAAGTTGACTGACAATATTATTTCTACTCTTTAGCATATTCTATTTTTATACTGGGTTTAGATGGAATAAGCATATGACCTACCTGATTTTAAGAGGTAACCATCGCCTATAATAAAGTATTGCCTCGTAGGTCACGCACTTTAGAAACGTGCTCTACGACGCACTGCCCTGCGTCCATCAACTTGAGGCATACAGGTGTAAAGCCTCAAGTGCATGCAATTTCATCGGCCACC
This sequence comes from Philereme vetulata, assembly GCA_918857605.2. Classification (NCBI taxonomy): domain Eukaryota; kingdom Metazoa; phylum Arthropoda; class Insecta; order Lepidoptera; family Geometridae; genus Philereme; species Philereme vetulata. The sequence continues at coordinate 4,251,775 of OU975484.1, forward strand.
ATACCCTTCAAACCGATACACAGCAATGCTGTTTGGCGGAAGAAATAAGTATGGTGCTAGTACTTCCCCGGGCAAGCCATTTCAAAAGGAACTCTACTCGTGGAATCAACCAGAATGGCGAAAGATTCCCGCCGTCAAAATTCCCCTAGTTGTGGCATACTTACGTATACACCCATCGCTATCCAGATAGGTTCTCTTCGCTGCACACATATCACACTTGTCTCCAGCAGCATGCGGACTGCAGACGCAGCGTCCTCTCGCGTCGCACCGCGGCGAGACGGCGCCGCGGGGGTCGCACGCGCAGGCGGCGCAGCCCCGGCCGGAGCGATAGTACCCCGCCGCACAGGACTCGCACTCCACGCCGGTGTAACCTGAAAAAAAATCCAGTAGAAGTGTGATCAAATGCTTCTTTGCCTTTAAGATATAAACGCGTTTATATACAAGTGTCCTACCTAAGTAGAGTCGTCTTTACATAGCCCACTCTTTTTATTCAATTATTTTTATTAAAAGCTACCGTTCTATTACATTCTTGTGAAATCCTGTCCATTCAAAGGTTGTCTGGAAGAGATCACTTACAGTGTAAAGATCGCCACTTGTATTTCCGCATGTCTTGTTATTTGTTTTTATATTGTTGTTTAATTTAAGTGTGATGTACAATAAAACGTTATCTATCTATCCTTAATGAATTTAAGGAGTACCGAGTAGCTAGAAATTGGTACGCAAGCTATTAAATATTCAAATTACAAATTTACATAATTGGATTACCATTGCTGCAAAGTAAAATGAGTAGGTAATATGGTTAAGTAGCTAGCAGGAACTACATAGTGAAATTAGCAAATTACTGCGACTCTTTATCATCATTATCGACATAATCATTTCTAGCAATGACTCTCCTTACCAGGTTTACATAGACACTGTAATCTTCCACTGGCCGTCATTGCGCATGCGTCTGCAAAGTTGGCAGCTCGCGATGGACACGGGCACGCCTGACAGCCACCCGGCGCATCCGGTGCTCCGTAATGTCCCGCTGCACACATGTTGCAGCGTGGTCCACCAGTACCACGAGTGCAGTTCTGTAGAAGTCATTTAGGAAGATAAAACTTCTGCGAATGAGTACCTAATGCATGACTTTACTTAGATTGAATGCGACTGCTCTACTGTCCCACGATCAACGCTTTAGAAGTAGCAAAACTCAATTCGAAAATGGTCTAGGTTAGTCCAAGGACTCGCCAGAAAAAAAAACAAAAAAGGTTAAAAGGCACTTAGGAGACTTAAGGAGTGTCAGCGTGAATTAAAGGGTTTTTTTCTTTCCTAAGGGATGCACGCAACAGAGTACGCATTTGCTATGCCACTCGTAGTTTTCAGGTAAGTGGCTAGAACACGACAGTTCTGATACAGACTTATGGTAAAAAGTATCAGTGTCTTAGAGAGTTCAGTACAAACAAGTTTTTTCTTACCATACAGTCTCCAGTATCAGGATTGCACTGCGTAGCTCTACCGTTACAATGACAGGGTGTTGCTTCCCCCTCCATGTGGATGATGATAGTTCCCTGTACGGAGGTCATATGCACTTTGGGCGGGGGCATCCAGAAGCCGACAGCTGGCTCTTGGCAGGAAGACGCTGCGTAGCCGCGTGGGCAGTTGCAGAGCTCTACTCCTAAAGCTGGAACAGTTCGGCTGAGGCCTGGGATAGCTGTATCTAGAGATACGTTGAGGAGTCTGGCAAAAAAAAAATGCTGCATTAGAACGTTCTGGTAAACCAGAATCAATAAGGTCTGATTGGGCTGGAGTAGTTTTTGAAACGGCTTCACGTACTTTACTCTTAACAGTCACACACATGCTAAGTCCTCATACTAGGATTCCCTGACAGAAACACCCAGACCCGCAACAAATATTTGCAGTTCGTGCAATTATCATATCTATTTCGTAATCTTTGCGTCTAAGCAAGCCACTCTTCGTGTAGAAAGAGATCTAGTCAAACGACAGTGATGGAAACAAAGAAGTGTAATAAAATCTTCTCACAAGGCATGGACTGGATCCTCGTAAGTAGGTGCCCTGGTGGTGGCCCGCAGCAAGATCCTCTCCACCCTCAAAAGAGCCAGCATCAGCGCGCCGCGGGACGCCGCGTGATTTCCTCGCACCATCCACAGCGACTCGTGGAGACGGACCGAGTGAGTCCCGTTGACTAGACGCACATGCTAAAGTAAGAAGTAACATTAGATGTTTTCCAGAAATGGTGTTACCTAATCAAACTATCATCAACATTAGCAGACTGACTTAGAAGTGACGGTGAGTCAGATGGTAACAAAATAATGGTAGCCAAACGAACACAACGATTCAAACACAACAATTCTAAACATTATGATAATCTCAGCGATTGCTAATGTTGGCCTATCTTGTCATATCTCAAGCTTTAGAACTGCGTAACAATTGGGTAATAGTGGCATTTTCCATCGCTGTAAATCTGTTTACTATTTCCTAGGTACCTGATTATTCTGCTATCAGTCTCACCTCGTAATAATCCAACACAATATTCTTTGAATAGATCCTAACAAGCGGAAACCGTGCCAGCACTTCCCTGGACAGCTCTGTCCCCCCTTCCTCTTCCACCCTGAACCTGAGGGAGCCTCCGTATGACGTCACGCGGTCGCCTAAAAACCTCTTGTCTAGTTCCATGTAGACCGGGACTGGTGGCCAAGGGAGCGTGATTGTGGAGTCTGAGGCGTGGGTGTGGATGGCTATCAGAGAGTCTTGGTCCACCTGCAAAAGAAAAAAATTGGTGAGTAGAGACCCAAAGCAGCGCTGTTTACGTGTTGCTTTCTTTTAAATGCTTTATTTCATAAGTATTTGGAGTTTCTCCAATTCGTTAGGCATCAGTGGAGCTATTTTGAAGTCATTAAAGGAGTATATCTCAGTGGTCAGATTGGTAGTTAGATTAGACAATTAAACAATTAGACAATTACAACAAATCTGACCAACATGATTAAAAATACCCAGTAGTCAGATGCACTATATTGCTGACTATTTATCAATCAACTAATGGCGGGTTCCTATATCTGTCGGTAACCGACTACGACTCGTATCTCCTTGAAAAGGTATCAAACTAGTGTCAAACTTTTGACACGTTTTCAAAGAGAAACAAGTCGTAGCTGGTTACCCACGGATATAGGAACCCGCTATAAGACATCATCAATAATTTGCATTTTATATTTTTTTACATTCTTTTAGCTTCCCCGTAAATCAATGGTAGCCAGCATGAAAGTGGTCCCTCTATAACTTACATTGGTAATAGCATCAGGTCCACTGGCTCGTTGCAATGTGATATGAGCCGGTGCAGCTGCATGCAGGGCAGCCCTCGTCAGCGACGCCTGAGTGCACTTCGATACACGTCCGAAACAGAAGCATGCTGTACAGCCGGAGGGGTTTTCTGCTGTGAGTCCAAAGGTACCTTCTAGACATTCGTCACATTTGTCACCAACTACGTTTTCCTGAAAAGTATTTGCTTTAAGTTACGTAAAACTCGCAGAGCACGAATTGATGTGCAAAGATACAGAAACAATTCAGAACCTGTTTCAGAAAAAAAGTAGGTATTAGCTTGACGCCCAAAAGCTGTGTTCCTTTTCTTTTGTTCATCATGCCATTTTAGGTCAGTAATTATTATAAGACTGCGAGAAGAGTCGAAATAAAAAGGCCTAAAACTAATGTTCTTTGATCTTGAAAAGATTTACTATTTTCTTATTTCATAGGTTCACACTGTCTAACATACCTTGCAAGGGCACCGTCCCCATTGGTCACATCCACACGTAGTGCTTTTACAATCCCTGGTTCCGGCAATTGTACAATAGCAAGGTTTGCATCGCGACCCGTAGTGTCCCGGTGCGCACGAGTCGCAATCCGTGCCTGTCCAGCCAGCTTTGCATTTACACTGCCCTGTTCGCGAGTCACAGATATCTGGGGAAGAAGTTGAGCTTCTCACGTTAGAACAGATTATAGAAAATAACGGATATGAGTTGTGAAGCACGATGATAAGCGTAATCAGTACAATCAGGATGCAAGGAAACCAAAATGTATAGACAGGACTTTTTCATGAACAAAAGCATTTGTCGAGAAATGATCTGCAAGGTTTATGATCCTGTTTGTGCACTGTTTAGTCTCCACGCAACGACTGCTATGGACAGCACATCCGTTAATCCGTCTTAAGATGAACATTCATGAAAAAAAAGCACAAAGTGACAAGTATCTACTAAACGTGGTTGTATCGCTTGGATGGAGCGATTTCCGGATGGATGAAACCTTTGGATGGGGAGGATTTTTTATAATAATCATTACAATAATGGTTGAGTGAGGTGCATGATGAGTAGAAGGCTCTTACCAGATTGTGCACCTCGTCCGCACGAGCAGGCCTGGCAGCCAGCTCCGTGCAGCCAGTACCCGCGCGCGCACTGCCGGCAGTCAGCGCCGAGCGATCCACCGGGGCACACGCAGCGCCCGCTGTGCGAGGAGCACACCTTGCCATCTTTACAAGCTGGGCATGCTGCAATACAAATAGGTAAATAATTGTTAACATCCAACTGACAAAAACGTAGCCCTGGAACTGCATACTATCTTATTGCCGTGGGTATCGGGAAATATGGAGTCCCGTCAAACTGATTCAGAAAAAAAATTATCAAATCATGAAATATTTTTTTAACAACTTGCACTTCTCGAGTTTCAATTCGACCGACTACTTATCTAATGTGGATTAAGCTTAGAATAGGTAGCCACGTCAATTATAAGCTGGTGTGCCAACTGCTTACCCTTTCTTCTTCATCATCATCATCATCAGCCGGAATACGTCCACTGCTGAACATAGGCCTCCCCCTTAGATCGCCACAACGAGCGGTTGGTAGCCGTTTGCGCCCAACGGCTCCCCGCGATTCTTACTAGATCGTCGGACCACCTTGTTGGGGGCCGGCCTACGCTGCGCCTTCCAGCACGTGGTCTCCACTCGAGAACCTTTCTTCCCCAACGGTTATCGGTTCTACGAGCGATGTGGCCTGCCCATTGCCACGTCAACTTGCTAATTTTGAGAGCTATGTCGGCAACTTTAGTTCTTCTGCGGATTTCCTCATTGCAGATTTTGTCACGCAAAGAAACCCCGAGCATAGCTCTCTCCATAGCTCGTTGAGCGACCTTGAGCTTGGTCATGAGCATTACCCTTTCTTAGTACGTACGTAAACATCCCGTAGAGCTAAACCCGTAGTACCCCGTCAGGCATCTGTCACAATGAGGGCCTCCAACGCCAACTGCGCACGCGCACGCTCCGGTCACAGGATCGCACGCCGCTGTGCCAATACCACAGTTGCACTTTTTGCATCCACCTCGCTCCAAGCCCCAGTAGCCTTCCTGTAGACAAAATTATAGATTGGTACTCTTTTGAAACAAAACATGGTTTAGAGTCAAAATATTTTAGAAAGCGCCTTGCTTTCAAAAAGTTATTTTATTTTCAGCTTTTCGGCACCTTATTTTTATTATATGAGCCTCCTTTGCACACATTCTCTTTGGTCCCTTGTCTTTCGTATTTTAAAAATTAAGGCACAATTTGTATGTAGGTAGGTATAGCTGCCCTATGTCAAATTTTCAGAACATTGCTCCAAGCAATATTCTTTGTAGCAAGACTTTGATAGAACCGGCTATCCACAATGTAGAAACCATGTCTAAAATATCAAAGCTCTACGATCTATAAAATAAACGAGTAGGCAAATGTAATCTACAAATGTTCGCGTGTCGGATCCCCACAAATCGACTCGTAAGTAAAATAGTGCATCAGAAGAACCCATCAGCACGGCCAACTGATGGGCCATTCATGTGACGGATAGTACCAATATTGGCGTGTTGGCGATTGCCTACGATAATAATATCAGGCCATGGAAATAAATAAATAAATATTGCTGGACATTTCACACAGCGCTATCTAGCCCCAAACTAAGCAGAGCTTGTACTATGAGAACCAGATAACTGATAGAACACTTATATACTTTTTTTTTGTGAATACATACTTATAAAATGTAGAAAAACAACCAGACCCGGAACAAATATCTGTAGATCATGCAAACATTTGTTCCGCTACGGGAATCGAACCCACTACCTCCTGCGTCTCAGCCGGCTGTTCGCCCACTGCGCCACGGAGGTCGTCAAACTAACGAGTAAGTTTACTGTTTATAGTAGGTAGTGATGTTTACTTGAAGCACTTAGGAATAATGTATAGCTGTATCAGTGAATAATGTAATCAGTTAAGAAAATTGTCTTAACGCGCCGGCGAACCCTGAGCGCAACTTCAATTCGGCCGCGTCAAAAACTTCGGCCTGAATATCGCTATCTCTGTTTAGTGACGAATTTGATTAGATTTTTATCGTGTGCCGTAATACCAAAAATGATGACTGAAAACTTGTTGTATTTTTCTCATTGTGTTGTTATTCTGTAACTAGACGATATAATCTATGTTCCCATGACTAGGATACGTAAAATTTTGTTGTTTTTAATACGAAACAATTAGGTTGAAAACAGGTCTTTTATAATGTAAAAACATACAGAATGCGATACGCTTCTATTTCATTGCTTCGGTTGCTGAGATTACTTACTCCCAACAAACATACAAACAACAATTACCTCTATTACTATTAGTAGTAGTTTAATTAATAATAGATTGGCGAGACGATATTAAAGTCACCTAAGGCCTACCTAAGGCAGGAATTTAAAATTTCAATCGATATGGTTACTACCTTATTAATTTTATTTGACCAAAAACAGAAAGGTCACAAAGTTGCGATGCATAAGTAGCAAAAAATGCGAACTTTTTATAATCGTATTACACTGTCAGCGATAATTTCGTAGCCATAACATAACTCGCGATATGCCGCGGTTGGCCTACATCGTGAATCGAAGTGCCCGAATGACATTTAATTGAATAACCGGCGCGCACGTCATTCCAGTCCGTGGTGGCCAATTATTGGCATTATAATAGCAATGAGCTGGACGGACTCAGGACAACGCGACGGGAACTAGGGCTAAATAATTAATGTTGAAGATTAATCCATTTCCTGTTTTCACTTTTTTTTAAAATTTATTTACTATTTTAACAAAGATTACAGTTATATGTTACAATTATAGCATCTAAAAACCAGTGAGGTTTGTGCTGGTGCTATCGTGGGTTTACATCACTAGGTGTTTTTACTTAGCAATAAAAAGTATATAAAAATGTAAGTAGGTAAATAAGCAGGAGCCAGGTAAGTACTTTTGTTTATGGTTTAGATTAGAAATGTTATGAATGAGCCAGGAAAATTAGACTTGACTCGTAAAGTGGTTCTTTAGTTTAAATTTTATATTTTTAGGTGTCAAATTATAACGTACGTCAGGGGTAGGGTGTTGATAAGCCGAGGAACATACATAATTTCACTTCAATACATAATTTTAAAAGCCAACCTACAAGAACTTGCAGCTATGCACTAAATAATAGGTTGGAGAGAAAGTTTTTTCTTATTTTGTATAAATAAGCTCAATAATGAAATTTGATTATTTTCCGCAGATAAAATACAGTATAAATATGTATAAATTACCTAATCCTGCAGTGGCTGCTTTGATTCTTAATTAGTGGTAACTTCTTATTTAGTGGTCATTAGGGAATGCAATCCCGACTCGAGATTGCAAATTCGAGATCCCGCGGGATTAGAAATATCAATCCCGCGGGATCCCGGAATTTTCGGGTTTAAAAAAAAAAGTTTAAAAAAAATGTTAAATTCGGATGACTGAAAAAGCTAATAACTGCTTGTTTGTGATAGTGAGGTTAACTAAAATAACATATTACTCGAAAGAAAATAAAAATCTTTATTCTTTAATCTTACCAACTAAATAATTATCGTCACCTGTCGCTAATATTCGGAAATAGTCGGAATAGTTTTCTAACGTTGTTTGGCGTTCCTGCCGCTCGCGGCCGTCAGTCAGCCGCGCCGCTTGCGCCCCGAGCGGACGTGTGTAGCGTCGCTGACCACTGCCGCCCAATCCCGTCAATCTCGAACGGGATCTCGTCATACGATGCGTCGGGATTGATCCCGAAAAATTACACGAGATCTCGCGAGATCGGGATCCCGCGGGATCGGGATTGCATTCCCTAGTGGTCATAAGTCATAACCAATTTAAATTCTTGTGACTGGGACTACATTAATGGCGTCCTTTGGCCAGCTAATTGGTACTTATACTTACCACCAGAAGTTCTATAAATCATATTATCAATATTAATTAGGTAAACTTGTGACTCGTAGATATTATTAAACTAAGTATCTTTGCAACTGTGTCGTCTTTCCGTTCTATATTCCACTTATAGGTAAGACTAACGCAGGATGGAAGGCACAAACCGGAGGCCTATCCAGTAGTGGGCGTGGACTGTGTGATGATGACGTATTTTTGTTGGCAAAGTTCTTGTACCAAATGATATTTATAGCAATCCTCTTGTAATATTTCAATGAAATGTATTGTATTTAATGTATTGGCCCTAAAGTAGAGTTGCCTAGTTCCACTCCTGTAGAAAATAGCACGATATAATTCGCTCGTTTTCTCCTGACCGTTACCGTTCGTACTTTATCGCTGAATAATGTCAACATCAACAAAACATTTCTACAAATGTTATTTGCATCGTAAACAGGCTGCCTTATGCTCCCTTGTTTTTGGGTTATTACTCCGATTTCCGTTCTCATTGTTGCGAAAACATAGAATGTTACCGATCGGTTTTGTAAAACATGCTTTACGCAAATAGACGGGTGCCGAGTTATATGTATTAGTGAGTGCACGTTTTATGCGACAATGTTTGCTAAACTGGTTAAGATTACTTACCTGGTTCAAGCATCTTTACTTCATTTCCCCGGCATTAAAGTTCATTCATTAATTATTACTAGTATTAGTAACATAGGTATATTTAGGCCGGCTTGCACAACGACCCCTCAACGTATTTAGCGACCAATCATGTTTAAATTTTACGTATTTGTGTGATTTAACTCCTTAAATCACGATATCTATCAATCAAGATATTTAGCCACTAAATTGCGAAAGTCGTCTTTAGTGTAGTATTGTGGTAACTATGTTGGACTAACTAAATTTATTTTCACATGAAAAATAAATAAACAAAATTTCGGACTGATTTCTTTTTCAAATTAAATTGTTTTTTTAATTTCCAACCTGCCAGTTCTATTTATAAATTCTTTAAAAAAGATTACATTATCATTTAAAAAATTAAATAGTTTTAACTAATGAGGTCGTTTAAAAAAAAGAATTGTTCTCTGATCAAATCATTAAAAAAACTTCATTGGTATCTAGAGCGTATCCACCTTTAATATCATTGACATAGGTCTTAATTTTGTTATTAGTAGGTATCAAATCAACAGCTAACTAAAAATAGCGATAGGTATGTAAACAAATTAAAAAAAATAACAAAAAATAAAATTACATGTAAGAACTTAATATCTAAATACTTATCACAAAGAACATAGAACATAGAAGATGGAATTATGAATTTCAGGCTCTTACCTCACAAGAATCGCAGGCCCGACCAGTGACGTGGAGGCGACACCGGCATTGCCCGGTTCTGATGTCACACACGTTGCTCTCAGAGCCGACGGTAGAGCAGTTGCAACCTGAAAATAAAACAACATTATTAGAAGACAACACTTCTTCCTACGCCGGATTAGGCGGTATGGTCAAAGGACTTTAGCATATCCAAAAGAGGAAAGAAGAAAAATATACTAAAAAGCAATACTTCTTCTGAAATCATAGGATTTCAGTCGGCAAAGTAACGGGTCACGGTTTTTTATCAAAGTTCCAGAACTGTCCAATGAGTTTGTTTTTACTGCCTCTAATTATTTCAGGGTTACTGGTTGAATAAAGTAGGACAGAAGGGAATTTTATTTATGTAGCTAATTAGCTTTAATGATGGTCTAAATATTTTAACTCAATGATTCGCTCAATCAATAACACTATTATTTAAATACCGAAAATTAAACTCATTAATATTGTACAGATTCTTTTAGTCAAACATTACATTCTAGGTAAAATTGGCTTTTTATAATTTCCGAGCCGACTGGACCATTTTAGCACCTGAAAGAAGTGTCTGGAAAGAATGGGGAGAGGCACTTGCCCAGCAGTGTGGCACAGTGGGCTGACAATAATCATTTGTGAGTTTTTGTCTGTCCCGATATTTCGACACAGGCATCATTAAATATCATAGGAATCCAACTCGGATGGGCAGCGTTTGGGAAACTTCGCAACGTCTTTTCGTCCAACATACCTCAGTGCCTAAGACGAAAGTCTACAATCAGTGTGTGTTACCAGTGATGACATATGGAACCGAGACGTGGTCCTTCACTATTGGCCTTATGAATAAGCTCAGAGTCGCTCAACGAGCTATGGAGAGGGCTATGCTCGGGGTTTCTCTACGGGATCGAATCAGAAATGAGGAGATACGTAGGAGAACTCAAGTCACCGACATAGCCCGACGGATTAGCACGTTGAAGTGGCAATGGGCAGGCCATATAGCGCGCAGAACAGATGGCCGATGGGGCCGAAAGGTTCTCGAGTGGAGGCCACGGACCGGCAAGCGCAGCGTAGGACGTCCACCCACAAGATGGGCAGACGACTTGGTAAGAACCGCAGGTCGGCGTTGGATGCAGGCCGCTTCCAACTGCAGTTCCTGGAGATCAATGAGGGAGGCCTTTGTCCAGCAGTGGACGTCCTACGGCTGATATGATGATGATGATGATGATCATTAAATATCCCGTTTTTAGTGAAAATATTTAATTGTTACAATAATCTAGTTTCTTCTTCATTATTTGTGTCAATGGCAGTTTGATTTCTAAACTAATTAATAATCTACTATCAAGACAACTTTTTATATATGTATTAAGTAGAGCCGATTATGTCACTCATCAATAAAAAAAACATTAGGAAATAATTAAGAAAACAACACTTGAACTTGACTTATGGCGGGTTCCTATATCCGTCGGTAACCAGCCACGACTCGTTTCTCCGTGAAAACCTGTAAAAGTTTGACACTAGTTTGACACTTTTTCAAGGAGATGCGAGGCGTAGTCGGTGACCGACGGATATAGGAACCCGCCATAACCTCATAAAATAGGCATAGGTAAGAACAGAAAACTTGAACCTAACATAAAAACATGTTAGTATGTAATTATGTATGTATTACCCGTGCGCGATAAGTTGGGACCTGAGCGCGGTGACGTCATATTGGCGTGTTTGTACCGCCCGCAAAAAAGCGAAAATAACAAGCAGCCGCCCGCGGCTTCGTCTTTGTTTTTTTTAACCTAATTTATTATGTTACTCAGGGAGGACGCTGCTTTTTATCTAATCTTTTTTACACTGTTTGAATAAAATAAAAATACAATGTTTAAGTTTATACATTTATTTTATCTATTATTTACATTATCTCATCTTCGTCACTACTTAGTGGATTTATGCCTTCTAGAGGTTGTTCTTCGTCCTCAGTCTCACTATAATCACTTGACGAAGCGGTATCCGATAAATTTACAATTAATTGCGATTCATTCGTCTCTTGTAAGAGGTCATCGTCCCAATACTTTTGTCGAAGCCTGTCTAAAAAAACTGTCTGAAAAAACTTTTAGCACGAGGTTTCTTTCTCCGCTATGCAAAGGTTTACCCTTCATAATGATAACAAAAACACTTAACAAGAACTATAACAAGACGACTAAAAACCTTAGTAAAAAATAGTGATGCGAACGGTACAATACGGGCGCCATCGGGGAAGTGCAGGGGAAGCGGTCGGGGAGTCGCATTCCTAGCAGGTCCCAAGTTATCGCGCACGAGTAATACATACATAATTACTCGTAAGGAACCACAAACCATCTAAGATTGCTACTAGAAATGATATTGATTCTATAATTTGCACTATCAGAAGGCTTTTAAGTGAAGATCTCTGGATCCACTTAGCCCAATCATTCGTTTATCGCTCGCATAATTGTGCGTAAACCGTTCCACGCTACTAAAATGGGTTATTGCTTGTTCCTACAATAAACTCGAGAGATCTTGAACAACATTTGCGAATCGATTTAATGATTATTCAGACCAGCGTTGTAAATGTTAGAATATTTCGTACCTAATATAATTTTGAATATTTTAAATTTTATAGTATTCTGCAAATATTTTAAGCTTTATTCCGCTTTTAAAATAATGAAGTCAAACCTTATTATTTCTGGAAAAAATCACAGTCATTATAACCTTGAAATTGGCTTATTGTTCATTTTATCTTACACTAGCTGACCCGCCCGCGGCTTCGCATGCGTGGTTTTTCAATAAAAACATTACTCTCCGTTAGCGCAGCCGGGTAAAAACTAGCCTATGTCCTTCCCCAGGATGTAATTTATCTCCTTACCAAATTTCATTACGATCCGTTCAGCCGTTTAGTCGTGAAAAGGTAACAAACAAACAGAGTTACTTTCGCATTTGATTTTTACTGACTTTTTTATTTTGACGACCTCCGTGTCGCAATGGGCAAATAGAAGGCTGAGACGCAGAGACGGCAGGAGGTAGCAGGTTCGATTCCCGCTGCGGAACAAATGTTTGTATGATCTACAGATATTTGTTCAGAGTCTGGTTGTTTTTCTATATATTATACTAGCTGTAGCCAGCGGCTTCGCAAGCGTGGTTTGCCAATAAAAAGTAGCCTATGTGTTAATCTAGGTTATGATCTACGTACATACCAAATTTCATCGCAATCGGTTCAGCCGTTCCGGCGTGAAAGAGTAACAAACATCCATACATCCACACATACAAACTTTCGCGTTTATAATATTAGTAGGAAGTATGTATGTATTTACAAAAAAAATGTATATAAGTATTATATCAGTTATCTGGTTCCCCTAGTACAAGCTCTGCTTAGTTTGGGGCTAGATAGCGTTGTGTGACATGTCCAGCAATATTTATTTATTTATTTGTAATATTAGCATGTATTTAGCTATTTAGACAAATGTTACAAAATTTTATGGTGTTATATAACATTTTATAACTGCTGTTAAACTGTCTACTGCTGCAGCATTATGCTAATGTACCTACAAGAAACAAGCCAATTTCAACTTGGACGTCCACATACAAGAAGTTAGATCGAACAAACAAAATTTTCATTGAGAACAGCAGTTTAAATTAAATTATTTTGTTTTCAAAAGTGAAAATACCTACTCAATGAATGAACAACATCTAATTTTCAAAAAAAGAAAAAGTCATAGACTAAGCTTAAGTAGGTAGTATTATATTCTATATGTGTATATATATATATATATATATAATGAATGAACAACATCTAATTTTCAAAAAAAGAAAAAGTCATAGACTAAGCTTAAGTAGGTAGTATTATATTCTATATGTGTGTATATATATATATATATATATATATATATATATATATATATATATATTTAATGTAAGCACATATGTTCTATTTGTATTAATAATTATTTATAAAATTTATTATCTAGTTATATTTTTTATTATTGTATTAGACGCACTCTCTTAATAAATAGTTTGGCCATAAATGTACACCCCCGACCATTATCTTTGTTATAACAAAATCCTCTCCATCCAAAGGTTGTCTGGAAGAGATCGCTTCTAAGCGATAAGACCGCCCATTGTACTATTTGCTTTATATTTTCTATTTTGTTTGTATTTTTGTTTTGTTTATACTGTGTACAATAAAGTGTTTTCATTCATTCATTCATTCATTGTTCTTGTACCTAGATACTTTTTAAAATCATTCTGTATATCAGTAGGTAAAATTACAAATGTAAATGCAATTCTGCATTTCCATTCGAGAATCCGATACTACACGCTTGTAGTAATTTGAGTCGAAGTTAAACAATGGGCCAAATAAAAATATCGTGCAGGTGGCCACGAAGCTCAGCTCAGTTATACAACTTTGAACTTTATTTGTATAGTGATAAGATTGTAAACAGTAGCATTTCGCTTAGGATTGACCATATTAATTCATAGCGATGATTATCAAAGCTAGTTCTGATATAAATACTTACTTAATACATTATTATTTTAAATACCTTCTGTATTTATGTATGTAAAGACCATTCCCAAAAAGTGAAAGACCACTTTTAGTCCACTAGATAGATTATTGCAACACCCTTGCCCACAGGTTACGACGACCTCCGTGGCGCAGTGGGCGAATGGCCGGCTAAGGAGCAGGAGGTAGCGGGTTCGAGTCCCGCCGCTTAACAAATGGTTGCATGGTTCCGGGTCTATGTTTTTCTAGTATTTATCAAACTTTCAAATCACTGTCGGGTCAACCAGAGACCATGACTGTTGCAAGTTGCAACACAGCAGAAACGTCGGGATAACAAATAAGAAATGTACAAACGCGATAAATACCCGTTTTAATCAATAATTATGTATTTCTATATATTTATAATAAGAATTAAAAAATAATAGGTTGGGGCAAAAGTCTTTTCGCATTATACAGTATGTATGAACTTGTAATAAAATCTCTTTGGCAATAAAAAATAAAATCTATTTGTATCTGGCTGGTTTTGGTATCATTCAAAGTTTAAATTTTAAAGAAGATAATTCCAAATTCAAATTAGGAAAATGTGTGATTTTTATTTGTTTTTCGTACTGTAAAGATGAGTGAATCTAATGAAGAAATTCGATACATTTTAAAATTTTACTACAAAAAAGGTAAAAATGCAACGCAAGCCGCGAAAAAAATATGCTATGTTTATGAACCTAGTGCAGTGTCTGTGAGAGTAGCACAAATTTGGTTTAAGCGTTTTCAATCCGGAAATTTTGATGTCAAAGATGCACGTCGCTCTGGTCGCCCTATTACGGATAAAATTGATGCCATTTTTGAAAAACTGGAGCAAGTTCGGCATATCAGTAGTTAAGACGTAGCTGAAGAACTGGGAATTGACCACAAAACAGATTTGGCGCATTTGAAAAAAACTGTGTACACAAAAAAGCTCGATATTTGGGTACCCCACGAGCTCACTGAAAGAAACCTAATGAATCATGTACTCATTTTTGATTCTTTAATACGACGTAATGAAACCGAACCATTTTTGAAGAAGCTGATAACTGGTGATGAAAAGTGGATCACGTACGACAAGAACGTGTAAAAAGGTCGTGGTCAAAGGCCGGTCAGGCTTCACAGACTGCGGGGGAACCCGGGTTAACTCGCAACAAGGTGATGCTGTGTGTGTGGTGGGATTGGAAGGGCATTATTCATTATGAGCTGTTACCACCAGGCAGGACCATCGGTTCTGAACTCTACTGCAAACAACTGATGAGATTAAAGTAAGAAGTTAAGAGAAAGCGGCCGGAATTAATCAACAGAAGGGGTGTAGTTTTTCATCATGATAACGCTAGACCTCACACATCTTTAGCAACTCAGCAATAATTAAGAGAGTTTTACTGGAAGGTGTTAATGCATCCGCCTCATAGTGCTGACCTTGCACCTTCAGATTTCCACCTGTTTCGGTCTCTTCAGAATTCTTTAGGCAGTGTCAGGTTAACATCACGAGAGGACTGCCAAAACTACTTGTCGCGGTATTTTGATCACAAGCCCCAAAATTTCTATAGCAATGGGATCATGTCCCTACCTACAAGATGCCAAAAAGTTATCGAACAAAATGGTACCTACATACTTTAGTTAAATGTAAATAAACTATGTATATTAAAAAATGTTTTGAATTTTTTTTTAAAAATGCGAAGAAACTTTTTCCCCAACCTAATATATATATATATATAAGTAACAGTTATCTGGTTCCGTTATTACAAGCTCTGCTTAGTTTGGGGCTAGATAGCGCCGTGTGAAATGTCCAGCAATATTTATTTATTTCTATAATATAGTGCAGGGCGACTAGTCAATAAGATCTGACATGAAATTCCATTTATTCCAACCTAAAACTAACTAGCTGACCCGCCGAACTTCGTACCGCCTTGACATGCATACGACGCGGGCTGCCAATGTCGCCCCGGTATAATTGTCAATCGGCCATCTATGTAGGAGACAATGAATTGTCTTCATAATTTCGTTTTCCGTGAATTTTTCCAATATTTTAATAGTTATTCTGCTATTCGGGGCGGTGACAAATCGAAAAAATCAAAGATCATCGAAATCGGTCCAGCCGTTCTTGAGTTATAAATGGTGGAACTAACCTGACTTTGTTGTATATTTTACAACATTTTATTATAAAATTTTGTAGCCCTTTTTATGTTTATTGCGCGCACGGAGAAGTGTTAGATTTGCCATAGTTTAAGTTTATATTCAGGAGGGGGGGTGAAAACTTGTCACCCCTACACCAATTTCCAGCTAACACTAACCCAAAAGACGACATCAATAAAAATCCTAACCCGCTGGAATTTAGCTTAAAATCATCCTCATTTTTAGCATCAAGAGAAGCGATATTTATGATTTTATTTTGTCCTGTCCATCCAAAGGTTGTCTGGAAGAGATCGCTTTTAGCGATAAGATTATGTTTAAGTTTGTTTGGTGTGCAACAAAGAGCACTATTATATATTTAAGACACAGCTAGTCTATATAAAACAGACCTCCGTAATTTAGCTTCGTTTTCCGGCAGACGGTTGCTGTCCGAAATATCTCGTGTCTATTGGTTATTCCACGGACCGGCCTAGTTCTGACACAATTAGCAGATGCCCAGATTGCATCAATTATTGCGTCTGAACTTATTAATGCGCTGGTCACGTCCAGCTAACAGTAAGTGATTTGAAACAAATAAGTAGGCACGATGGATAACCTCAAACATAAAAAAAACTTTTGTAAACATTGACTTCCGAAGTACAAAAGTAGCTTTTGTGTACTTAGCAGAGTATATATTTTTTTTAATACATTATAGGCTTGCGTTTGAGCACGATCTTGCTTGATGGTAAACGATGATGCAGTCTACGATGGAAGGATAGTTCCACTGCGCTCCAAAACCCATTGTTCTCAAAATTTTAAAGTGCATGCATTGATCCATTGCGCTCCAAGAATTTTTAAAAAATAAAATAATTGAATATTTGAGTTCCACCGCGCTCCAAGAAACTTTTGAGTAGAGTTAGCAAAAAAATAAATTTAGCATGAACCATTATGTAAAATAAAAGATGTATTACCCGTGCGCGATAAGTTGGGACCTGAGCGCGGTGACGTCATATTGGCGTGTTTGTACCGCCCGCAAAAAAGCGTTTTTTTGAACAATTTTGAATTTCGAACATGGTTCTTGCACCTGTCGGACTTTTATATCAGTCATTGCATCATCTTATTTGTCCTATCATGGCATTGTCAAATACGCAAAAAGTAGACTTAATTGAAGCATACTTTCTTAATCGCGTTCTGGGTAGCGTTCCTGATACCACTTCAGCGCATTAGTTGGGCTTCGTCGGTTAAGGAAGTATGCTTCAATTAAGTCTACTTTTTGCGTATTTGACAATGCCATGATAGGACAAATAATATGATGCAATGACTGATATAAAAGTCCGACAGGTGCAAGAACCATGTTCGAAATTCAAAATTGTTCTGAAATACGAAATGTTTTTGAATTGCTCATGAGAGCATGGAGTTCCTAAACTCTTAATCGCTACAGTATTAATATTTCTTTAATGTGCAATTAGAATCTAATAAAATGTTTGTAGAAGGAATTTTGTTTGTCCTGTTGTATGAGAATACTTTTTATCAAATTTGACTTACTTTCGCTGTTGGGATTTTTTTTATCCGATACAATAAAATGATCCTTACAAAGGACTGCATCGATGGGCATCAAAAAAAAATGTTACCTACTTAATTAATTTTAAGGCGTTATTCACACTTGACTAAAAAAGTTTTAATGCCAAAATGTTTTTCTTCGAAAACGAGCTGATGTTTTAAAAGAAACTGCACCTGTATCTCCTCTGGTTATGAGTGCTGCCGTACTGTTACAGTTAAAAAAAACACTGTATACAACAGTATATAGTTAGGTCACTGCTATGGGGGATGGAGGTCGGCATACGGTCTCGCCCTCCTCTTTCGACCCGCCCCCTTATTACCTAAACCAAATTGCTGTCGCGTCGCTATCGCTAGTCAGGCCATCTCTTTCACACGTGAGGTATGTACTGTACGTGTGAAAGGGATGGCCTGACTAGCGATAGCTACGCGAAAGCAATTTGGCTTAGGTAATAAGAGGGCCGGTTTCGTGTGGCGGGTCGGGAGAGTGCTCTTCGCTTGTTGTACAATTCCGCTTGTGTCATAACATAAAACATTAGCTGCTACCGCAGCGTCTCCTAGCTCATTCTCTTCAAGTCAGACATACTCACAATGATAAGATATAAAAATTTACAGCTACCGCAGCGTTTCCCAACCCACTCTCGGAACAATCAATAACTCTCGGAAGTATCAGAGTCCCATTTTGAATCTTAAAAAATCATACATACATAACTTTTCTTCACGAATGCTAGGAAATTAAAAAGTATTTTGGTAACAGTTTATTGTTGTAAAGTAAATTTGCGTTCCCGGTATCTGTTGTTTTTCATACACTTCTAAACTATGGCTTCATGTAATAGAAATAAGGATTCGTCATGGAGATTGTGTTTCAGTTTAGCAGCGGCCTCTTTCATTTTTAAATAAGGTTTTGTCATGGAGATTGTATGTCAGTTTAGTTTCATGAATGCAATGAGCCTCATTCTATTTTCAAATTTTCTTACGATTATCGTTATCGAGTTTAGAATGATCAAATTTCAGAGCATAATTGATGAAAAAGTAGTTCCATTTGGTTGGAAGACGCCGGATAATCATAAATATTTTACGACAATTTTACAACTTCCAATACATTATAGAGATAGCGCAAGAATGCGTTTAGATCATCATACAAATGATATGTACGCCTCCGTTATGTTACGGAGCGGAGTGGTGCTAAACTGCTGAGATCTGGCCAGTTTATTGCTTTTGATTTGGAGCAAATGATAATAAATTTTGTTTGTAGGTTGGCATTTCATAGTTTGATGTTCATTACCTAAATAACTAAGTACATCTGTTACATCTGTATCTTACATTCCAGTTCTAAGCCAAAATCACACGGCTGAACCGATTTCGATGAAATTTGGTAACAACGTAGAATAACCTAGGTTAACACATATGCTACTTTTTTATTCATTATATAATCAACAGCACTTGATATCAATGTAAACAAACTCATATAGCTAAGGCTTAAGGGCGCACTATACCTGGGGAGACGATAAATCGCTTATTTTGAAACAATGTTTTGTTCAATAAATTTTGTGATTTCAATTTGTAATTTATATATGTTATAGTTAAGGATACGTGCTAGAGCGCCTGTGTTGTGAAAACACGATTCAGTAAAAATTTCTCGATAGTAAAAAAATCCAAAGATGACTCCAAATTTATCTTTAACTCGTTCTTATGCGATGAATACTTCAATTTAGATCTTTAAACTTTATACAGTAATATATAAGTATAAAATGAAAATATCTAAGTTTTGCACTAATTAAACGCGTCCGGAGCGAATGGCTCCGGACGCCCGTTCCGCGATTCAGTCTGGCCTCGGCTTTCAGACGGGGTACCCGTGACGCTTGTCGCTCCAAACGAACACGTAATTCTTAGGTAGAATTTATATTTAGTTGGTTTTTGTAAAGTCGCAGTAATGAGAAATAAACACAACAAGATAATGAAGGGACTGAATGATAAAAAACCGGCAAACATATGATCCACGGCGAGATAGGACGTGCAGCGGCGCGCGGAGAAGCGGGGGTGAAACTCGAGTTTGGGCTGAGGTATAGTCAACTCTTAATGCCAATAACAGATTCTCATTTTATAGACATAACTTTTAAGAGATTAGTCACCTAAAGAGAATTAATAAAACACAATGTAATATTTAATTTTTAAGGAATTTAGTAGGTACGCATTTAAAGAACGCAAGGGTGGGAGGGATGATGTGTAAACGTGTATACTTGAGGGGGTGAGGGAGGGAGTGTGTTGTGTGAATTTCTGAATATTTTCGGAAACGTTTCTTAAAAGATGCTTTGCTATTAGAGACGATGTATATTGACGAAAAACCTTGTTGTAGCTATCTAGCGTGCGACCTAAGACAGAGTTTTGGGCATAGTTCGTGTGACTGAAAGGAACATGAAAGAGGGTTGTGTCTCTTGTACGTTTTAAAGGCGTTTTGAATTGAAGAACGAGAGACGCTAATTCGCTAATAGTTTACAAACCACGCGTACAAAGCCGCGGGCGGAGCTAGTTAGTTATAAATAAGTAATGCTGGGCATTTCACACTGCGCTATCTAGCCCCAAATAACTAAAGCTTGTTCTATGGGAACCAAATAACTGATAGAATACTTAACAGGCTGTCCCAAAAAATTGTGTCAAGCGGAAGTCCACTAGGTAGAGAACCAGAACATCCCATTTTTTTAGTGACTAACTGAATGTTAAAACTGAAAAAAATTATGAACTTAGTATTACTTTCTAAGCTCTTTTGTTAAAATCTTGCATAATTTTAACGATCATCAAAAGGGCAGAAATCATCGGATTCTTGTGATCAATAACATATTCGAATACTTAGCTAATTTCTAAAAGAGTAACCGTTTTTAAAAAATATTTCTCACTGACTACAATTCGGGATTATTATGTACCTACCTACTAAACGCAGTATACGATACATAGAAACTCATTAAATATATCTTTATTAGGTAGTTTGGCCTAATACGCTGCTCTCACCTCTGAGACGGACCAGCGAAATAACAGCTGAGGCTCTAGATTCAATTGGGAGAAGAGCTAAGAAGCTCATTTGCAATGACGAGTTAGCAGATGCAAGGCTGCACAGCCTCGAGCACCGTTGAAAGGTTGCACGCCTCTCGGTTTTGTATCGGACACATTTCTGAGAGTGTTCTGCAGAGCTTTTCAACCTGATCCCACCATCCCCATTCTATCATCGGACAACCAGACGCTCCGCGATGCGCCACCGCTACGTGGTAGACATATCTCCCATACGCAAAAAGCGGTACTCTTCCACCTTTATTATGCGCACCGCCAAGGAGTGGAAAACGCCTTGCCTGAGTCTGTGTTTCCTGATAACTACAACCTAGGGGTATTCAAGTCGCGAGTGAATAGGTTTCTTCTAGGCAAGCGTGTACCATCGTAGACTGCATCATCGCTTACCATGAGGCGAGATCGTGGTCAAACGCTAGCCTATAATTTATAAAAAAAAACGCTATATTTTTATTTAATAATTGAACACCATCATAATGCATATAAATTGGACATATGAAACAAAATTGAATATAAATTATAGGTACATAAAAGAGAGTAAAAACCGTATCTACATCTAGTTATCCATTATTTATCATGTCAGTGTGCCCCGGCGGGGAATGTTGCCGAGAATAAATAATCAAGTCTTAGGAGAATTCCCTGTATGCGATAATTGCTAAGCTATGCCATTTATGCAAGCTATGACATATATGCAAGGTATGATTTCTATGCAAGTGTGAAAGCTCACACCGAATTAAAATAGGTAGCTGGTTAATTTGTCGTAAAATAGCCATAAAAGCAGGCAGTTTATTTTATCCAAGTTTAAATAACCTCACAACATACCTCAGTGCCTTAAGACGAAAGTCTTCAATCAGTGTGTGTTACCAGTGACGACATATGGAACCGAGACGTGGTCCTTCACTATTGGCCTTATGAATAAGCTCAGAGTCGCTCAACGAGCTATGGAGAGGGCTATGCTCGGGATTTCTCTACGGGATCGAATCAGAAATGAGGAGATACGTAGGAGAACTCAAGTCACCGACATAGCCCGACGGATTAGCACGTTGAAGTGGCAATGGGCAGGCCATATAGCGCGCAGAACAGATGGCCGATGGGGCCGGAAAGTTCTCGAATGGAGGCCACTGACCGGCAAGCGCAGCGTAGGACGTCCACCTACAAGATGGGAAGACGACTTGGTAAGAACCGCAGGTCGGCGTTGGATGCAGGTCGCTTCCAACCGCAGTTCCTGGAGATCAATGAGGGAGGCCTTTGTCCAGCTGTGGACGTCCGACGGCTGATATGATGATGATGATGATGAAATAACCTCTAGGTTTAGTGATATGAGGTCGATGCAAAATGGGTTAGTTTAATGTTTCAAATAATGACGGAGTGATAGATAAGATTTGTATTTTATTTGGGAAACAAACAGTACCTACAATAGATAATACAAATAGGTAACTATATATTATAAAGTTAATACTAAAACCAGTGAAGTTTCCACCATAACATATTTCATAAAAAACGTTTAAACAGACTAACATGAATAGTTAAATGTAAACTTAAAATGTAAACTCTTATAATGGTAACACATATTGCAACTAAAATTTAAAGAAAATTTAAGCAAGACTAGACAACAACTAATATAATAAGTACTACTAAATCATTCATTGGCTATTGCAGACAAAACTTGTCTTCGTAAGCCACTCGCAGTCGAGTATAAAATCAATGTGAACAAACATTTGGTTAAAAGTTTCGCCCACTCTATTATGAAACATATTTTTATTATAATTCGTTTTAGAAAAAAAAAACGTTTTTCTAGAAGAAAGTCTAGGGCAGCACAGCTCCATTAAGTACTTAAATGACATTAAATTATATTTACCTACTTCAGGTACTACTTTTTAATTTGAGACCATAAAACCACATTTAAAATTTTCACCAAAGTATCTAAGGATTGTTCTAGACTCTAGGTTCCCTAGACACTGACTCACACATACGCAGAACGGGTCTAGCTCTTAGCCGGCCCTTGTTAATTATTCTAACACAACCTTACTATGTTCACTTTCTACTCAAATACCAGATTATTATTTTTTGCATAAATATTCTGAATAGCCGCGGTGAGAGGTTGATGGTGTTTTTATGGCCTTTTTATTGCAACGATTGATGAAGACAGATCAAATTACTGTTTATCCATGTAGAGTAGCGTATTTATTTTTATGATTTTTTTATTATGATACCCTTCTGGTACTCTAAGTTATTTTAAATCAGGGATGCACAGACTTATTAAGACTAGGGGCCACTCGGGCAAATTATGAACTGATGGCGGGCCGCCAGAAGTATAGGTAATTAAAGACAATAAAGAATTGATAATAATGTATTAAAATTTAAAAAGAATTTATTAATTTGAAGCGTGGCACTGCATAGTGCTTACAATCTTTTTTATATTTGGCTCAAATTTACTTGTAGCAACACGTAAAACTGCTTCCAAACTTTCGTTTGCAAGGCGGTTTCAATTTTTTGTTTTATTATTATTTAGTATTGAAAAGGTTTGTTCACATATATAGGTAGAACCAAATAAGCTGGCACATTTCAGAGCGTTTATGCGCAACTCTTTGTACGTATTTTTATCAATGCAGCGGTAAAAGTTCAGCAAGTCTCCTTCGTTGAATTTGTTGCGTAAATCTTGGTCGTTTTGAATGTCGATAATTTCTAACTGCATTGACTCTGGCGCATTTTCAACTGAAATCGTGAAAGGATTGCTGAATATGTCCAACAGAGGTTTCACTTTTTTAAACTCCGAAAATCTGTCTTGAAAAGATTGAATCAAAATATCTAGCTTTTCTACATAACTGAAATTAATCGCAGTTTTGTTGAATTTTTCAGCCATTTTCTTATAATTCGGAAAATGATTGTAATTTCCAGAATTCAATTGCGATCTGAAAAGTGTCAGCTTGCATTGAAAGGATGATACATGAGCGTAGAGCTGGGATATCAGTTGATTTTTGCCTTGAAGCCGTGTGTTCAAGACATTCAAATGATTTGTAATGTCAACTAAAAAAGCCAAATCACACAACCAATCAGGATTTTTAAGTTCCGAGACATCCCTTTGCTTTTCCGCCAGAAATATTCCAATTTCTTCTATTAAATTTAGAAATCGTTCCAGTGTCAATCCACGACTTAGCCACCTTACTTCTGTATAATACAGTAAATCTCCATATTCGCTTTCGATGTCATCAAGGAATTGTTTGAATTGCCTGTGATTGAGTCCTCGTGATTTTATGAAATTTACAGTCGAAACTACCACTTTCATGACATTTTGAAATTCATTTTTTTTTAGAACAGAGGGCTTCTTGGTGTATAATGCAGTGAAACTGCATGAAATCTTCAGCGTTTATGTTATTTTCTTGTAGATGCTTTTTCAGCAAAGTAACTAGCCCAGAATTGACACCAATCATCGAAGGAGCACCGTCAGTCGCAACTCCCGATAATTTTGATAAGTCCAAATCAGTTTTTGAACACTCATCCAAAAGTACATTGAGTATATTAACTCCTCTGGTTTGACCTTTCAATGAACATATTCCTAATGACTCTTCTAAGACTTCAAAATCTTGAGTAACACCTCGTATGAATATGAGAAGTTGAGCTGTGGAACTAATATCAGTGGATTCGTCGAGTGCTAATGAAAAAAAATCAATGATCTTAGTTTTTTCATTTAATTGTTCCGCAATATTACCTGACAAAGACATAATTCGTCTTTGGATAGTCATACGATTCAGTTGAATTTTCTCAAACTTTTTTGCTGCTTCTGGACACATTTTCTTAGCGGCAATTTCTATGCATTCTTTTACAAAATCCCCATCATTGAAGGGGCGACTTCGCTTTGCTATCATCCGAGAAATTTCATAACTAACTTCTGTAGCTGTTTCTGAATCTTGAATGGGTTTTGTAAACATAGCTTGCTGACCAGTAAGCTCCCGTTTTAAAGACAATACGTTTTGCTTTCTTAATTCGCCTGTAAACTTGGTAAAAGTAGAATGCTGCGTTTCATAGTGCCTTTTTACATTATATTCCTTTGCGATCGCAACAGAATTTTTGCAAATTAAACAAACGACTTTGTTATGCGACCATACAAAAAAGTATTTCTCAATCCAAATTTCTTGAAACTGCCGATTTTCATCTTTAACCTTACGTTTTTTACTAGGCCCTGGCTTGTCCATGTTGCGTTCTAATCCTGGCTATGATTAACACAGCACCTAAAAACAATTACAGTACCTACTTAAATTACCCATCCTTTTTTAAATTACCAAAAATAATTGATTAAATATGTAGGGAAACACTTATTAATAACAGAGTTTTACTTACGATTTCACAACACAATTAATAATTATACACGGCACTTGACGGGAAATCTACGTTGAATGTGGATCAAAATATATGACACCGGCTAGTCGAGTTAATTAAAATCTACACTAGAACTATTGACACTTCACTCAAATTAAAACCGAACTGTCGGTCGCTGCGGTTATCGTGGCTTTTATACCGCGCGTATAGAGTCGATAACTGTCTGGAGAAATCTCGAAACCGACTCTGGAAGCTTCGTGTATCTACCTACGCGAGCAATCGGGAATTCGGGACTATTGCTATCTCGCTTGCTCTAACAATATAACCCGTGGATAAGCCGCCACCACGCTGCCGTCGTCGCCGCGCCGGCGCCGCCGGCCGTGGCGCTTCCTCAAGAAAACGAATTTAACCGAGATCGGCACGAACATTACCGACCGCTGTTACCGACGCATGCACGGCGCACCGATAAGCGCACTTAAGAGCGCGCGCGCGAGATTCAAATTACTTTTCGAACATATTTTATTTGGTTTTATTCTGGAATAGAATTCAATATTTTTCGAATGTATGAGCGTATTATTTTTGCTGTCGGCGGGCCACCAGTACTCGACCGGCGGGCCGCATGTGGCCCGCGGGCCGTGGTCTGTGCATCCCAGTTTTAAATGTTATCTTCACAGGAGTTATAGATCGTATCTTTCTAATACAGGGTGTTTAGTAATATACTGACGATATTCAAGTGACGGTTTCTCTAAACATAAAAAATACTTCTCAAAAAAAAATATTAGTTATATTATCAAATCTTAAAGAAAATCGACTAAGTTTAACTTGATATAAAACTTACTGCCTACTCTTGCAATCGACATCCAAAAATAAAAGCCGATTAGATATCTCTTTCGGAAATGGCTGCAGGTTTTGGGTTAGAAAGGGACAACAAGATATATCTCGAGACGTCACCAATAACAGTATATGTGGTTAGATGGCAAGCACTATGCAATAGCACAACATGAGTTTAATAAAGTGTTTGTTTTTACATGCTTAAATAAATTTCAGATTTCTATGGTAAATTTATTTATTAAGCTCATCAAAATAACCCCTTTCATTTTTGTGCGTATATTTTCAAACACGTATAAAAATCTCGTGTCACGGTTTTTATGGTCGCACTCCTCCGAAACGGGTGGACCGATTTTAATGAAATTTTTTTGTATATTTGGTAGGTATGAGATTAGGTCGTCAAGTATTTTTTCATCCTCCTATCTCCCCATTTTTAAATTCCATTTTTTTATCGCGCTTTTAGTATCGAGTCACTTTGACAAAAGTGTTTTATGTAGTTTTTATCCCAAAGTTTCACGGGAACGGGAAATTTCAAGCATGCGGGCGTTTGAGCTAGTAATCTATATAAATAAAAATTAAATTGTGTTCGTTGATAAGCGCATCTCTTGACAACAGCTACACGTTTTCACTATTTTGTTAAAATATTCGTCATAGTCCGAATAAAGTTTTATGAAAAAAAAAAAAATTAAAATGTTACCCGAAAAATATGAAAATTCGGGAAAAACTGAAAGTGCTGTTTTCTATTGGATTTTTGTTTGAACTCAAGATCAGACTTTATCTGATTTTGAATACTGTACGAATCCGGGGAGTATAAGTCATAAAATAAATTAGACAACCAACAATCATCAAGAATAATATGAATTCAACCGTATCATCACAATTTAATTTAATTTGTCGACGGTACAATGGCTTAGCAGCAGATAATCAGAATCATTATGCCCATTATGGCATTGCCTAATGGTAATGATGACTCTACAGTTTCAGATCAGTCTGTTATTTTTGCATTACGATCTTGATTTCGTGAGTACACCCCATCGGAAATGGGGTATTAAATATCGTTTAGTTATCTTTACAATGTAGTCAAGGTCAAAAAGAGACATACGAATCTTTGCAACTTACAGGACTGAAGCTATAACAAATCAATAAAATCTATCCTTTTATAATATTATTTAAAGGAGATATGGAGAGGGCTATGCTCAGGGTTTCTCTACGGGATCGAATCAGAAATGAGGAGATACGTAGGAGAACTCAAGTCACTGACATAGCCCGACGGATTAGCACGTTGAAGTGGCAATGGGCAGGCCATATATCGCGCAGAACATCTGTTCTGCGAACATGATGCGAACATCTGTTCGAGAACCTTTCGGCCCCATCGGCCATCTGGCCGATGGGGCCGAAAGGTTCTCGAGTGGAGGCCACGGACCAGCAAGCGCAGCGTAGGACGTCCACCCACAAGATGGGCAGACGACTTGGTAAGAACCGCAGGTCGGCGTTGGATGCAGGCCGCTTCCAACCGCAGTTCCTGGAGATCAATGAGGGAGGCCTTTGTCCAGCAGTGGACGTCCTACGGCTGATATGATGATGATGATGATGATGAAAGGAGATAAAGTTTGTGATCTTATAAGAAACTCAACACTGCGCTCCGAAACACAGATAGCTGGCGCGGCTCTGACATTCACAAAAATCATGTGGGACTGGGTTGGACACGTTTGTCGTATGCCAGAGAAACTATGGGCGAAAACCACTACGGGATGGGTTCCGAACGGGCGGCGGCCGCGTGGTAGGCCCAGACGGAGATGGAGAGATGAACTGGATGCATATTATACATCATCATCATCATCATATCAGCCGTAGGACGTCCACTGCTGGACAAAGGCCTCCCTCATTGATCTCCAGGAACTGCGGTTGGAAGCGGCCTGCATCCAACGCCGACCTGCGGTTCTTACCAAGTCGTCTGCTCATCTTGTGGGTGGACGTCCTACGCTGCGCTTGCCGGTCCGTGGCCTCCACTCGAGAACCTTTCGGCCCCATCGGCCATCTGTTCTGCGCGCTATATGGCCTGCCCATTGCCACTTCAACGTGCTAATCCGTCGGGATATGTCGGTGACTTGAGTTCTCCTACGTATCTTCTCATTTCTGATTCGATCCCGTAGAGAAACCCCGAGCATAGCCCTCTCCATAGCTCGTTGAGCGACTCTGAGCTTATTCATAAGGCCAATAGTGAAGGGCCACGTCTCGGTTCCATATGTCATCACTAGTAACACACACTGATTGTAGACTTTCGTCTTAAGGCACTGAGGTATGTTGGACGAAAAGACGTTGCGAAGTTTCCCAAACGCTGCCCATCCGAGTTGGATTCGACGATTGAACTCTTTCTCAAAGTTGGACCTACCTAATTGGACTGTTTGTCCTAGGTATACATACGCGTCGACAACTTCAAGAGCCGAGTTCTCAACCATAACTGGGGCAGGGACGACATGGACATTCGACATGATTTTCGTCTTGTCCATGTTCATTTTAAGTCCTACCCGTTGGGAGACTCGATTGAGGCCTTCGAGCATCGTGCTGAGCTCTTCCATCGACTTTGCCATGCCCACAATATCAAGGTGAGTGATGTATTCGCCGTTAATATTGATGCCCAGTCCTTTCCATTCCAGAAGCTTGAAGGCATCTTCCAATGCGGTCGTAAACAGTTTCGGAGAGTTGACATCTCCCTGTCTTACGCCTCTTTTTCATATTATACAGAGTGGCCCCAATTACCTGGTGACCAGGATTCGTGGAAGGAAGGGCGGCCGTTGTCCTGCAGTGGGACTCTACGGGCTGTTAATATTAATCTAATATATAAAATTCTCGTGTCACAGTTTTCGTTGCCATACTCCTCCGAAACGGCTTGACCGATTTTGATGAAATTTTTTGTGCTTATCCGGTATCTATGAGAATCGGCCAACATCTATTTTTCATCCCCCTAAATGTTAGGGGTAGTCCACCCCTAAATTTTTTTTTTATTTTTTAGACAACATTTTTAATTTCTATTTTTTTATGATACAACATACAAAAATACATACAATCCTCAATTTTCACCCTTCTACGATCAACCCTTATTTTTTAATAGCAATTATTTATATGGCAAAACAACGTTTGCCGGGTCAGCTAGTAATAAAATAAAAGTTTGAGTTTGTTTGGTAAAGGGTTACCTTTGATTACTCTCCAAAACTACTGATTCGATTCTGAAAAATCTTTCACTAATAGAAAGCTACATTATAAGTCCTGTAGGCTATATTTTATGTTAATAATTCGTACGAATCCGGGGCGAGTCAGCTAGTCCAAGACAAATCCAATACAGTGTATTTTATTTCATAAAATTTTCTAGCTTCAATTTGAATTGCACTGTCTAAATACTGCAATATATGAAGGTTACGGATTTAAATAAACATGAACCTACACACATCAACATTGTCTAGGGATATTCCATTTTGAAATTATTTGCTTACAAACTATTTGCTTTTTAGAAAAAGTTTATATATGGAATTAAACCTCTTTTGTTCCCTTTTCAATATTTTGAAAAAAATAAAAATAGAACGCGATAAACAAAAGATAGAATGGGGACTCCGATTTAAATAAAATAACGTTAATTTTGCGTAAGATACATTAACTTTTATTTAGTTATCAATAAGTGCTATCTAAGTAATTTTTTATTAATTTTTAAACGGTTCTTGTGATATTCGTAATGTCATGGAACGTCGACATTTAAGCAGAGAAGAAATGATAAGAGCGATAGGCATGTTACAAGTCGGTGCTATCCAATGCGTGGTTGCCAATACCCTAAACACCAATCAAAACGTAATTTCTCGATTGAGGTCACGTTATCGTATTACTGGGGATGTAAGAGAGCGCCACACTGGAAAAAAACGAGTAACCACCCCTAGACAGGATCGTTTTCTCCAAAATTCCGCCAGGAGGGAACCCAATCTCACAGCAAAGCAGTTAGTGCAAAGGTTTCAATCAGACCATCACCTATCAGTCAGTGACCCAACCATCATGATAGAAGGCTACATGAAGTCGATCTTCATTCTCGTAGGCCACTTTGTGTGCCAGCTCTACGACGAGGCAATCGCGGAAGGCGACTTCTATGGGCTCAAGAACATTTTGTTATGGTACAATGGCCAATGGACGATGGTTCTCTTTAATGATGAGTCTCGGTTTGGATTCCACCCTGATTCACGAAGAACACGTGTTTGGAGAGTTCCAGGCAGAGAAAGTCGCCTCCAGCAGCCACAAGAGGTCCATTCGTACCAAGGTGGGACAATCATAGAGTTCAAATTGGCCAGGAATTTCAGCTGATGCATTATAATGCCCCTCCACACACGGCGAATTTAGTGTCAGCTACCCTTCAGGAACTTGATGTCGCGGTTTTGGACTGGCCAGCACAGTCACCCGACTTAAACTCAATTGAACACGCTTGGTACATGTTGCAGCGAAGGGTTTTCAGCAATTTGCCGTTAAATTTGACCACAGAAGACCAACTTTTTTGCCATTTAAAAAGAACATGGGATCGCATACTTTAGCGAGACTGACACCCTAATTTTGAGTATGAATAACCGGTGCAGAAGTGTTATCAACGTCAGGAGAAGCAACACCGATTATTAAATTGTAAAAAGGTAATTTTATAAAGTCATGGCAACGTAAAAATAGTTTTAACACAGATCAGAAAATTTACAAGGTTCGGTTTTACCGAACCTTGTAAATTTTATGATTTTTCAAGATTTTGTTCCTACTTAAATTTTTATTAAAAAATAATATCAAACAGTTGTTTTATTGTTATTAATAATATACAACACAAAATAAAGATTCTTGCCATACCTAGTTTTCTTAAGAAACTATTTTCAATTTTTGTGAAAATCAACAAAATTTTGAACATCCCTAGACAATGTTGATGTGTGTCTAGACGGGACACAAATCAACATTGAACATTGTGGGGTCTAGTCTAGAGCGGTCAGCGCACAGTTTATGGCATTCTCTTGACAATACATCTATGAAAATGTATGTTCACAAAAATATTGATTTGTTTAAGAAAAATAGCGATAACCATAATTTTTATTTTATTTGTTATGTGATAATATTATGCCTATTTATTCTAATTGTTTATGACTAAATTTTAAGATTTTGTGTTCGTTTTTTAAGGATTATGTAATTTATGGATGTATTTTAACTGAATTAATTAAATTAATAATAAAAATTAATAAATTAATAACAATTTTTATACTAGAAATAAAGATAAAATCGCTATTGCCACTTGTAGACTCCATAAATAAAGTTAGTAAATCGATTAAACGGCTTTTATAACAAATTCCGAAGTAATGTACAAAAATTGACAATTAACATATTTAAAAAAGTATATAAAATCTTCATAAAAAAGTCTACTTTATAACTAATCGGATTATGTATGTAGATGCTAGAGAAGCTTGAGATTGAAATTGCTTCAACTCGTTAAAAAAAATGTTACAATTTAAACGTAATTTATGTTTTTAGTGTATGTATTCTAAAAGGATCATTTATAAGAACAACCAGCCTTGTTTCTTGCCTTTCTTTCCTGGTTTGGTCGCGAAGGAAAAGGCAGTAAAATTGACGTTTCAAAGCGATACTTGTGATTTTAACGAATAACAAGGTTTTGATTTTGATTGAGTGGTTGAAACTCGATCGCAGTTTATGAAAAGTGTATATTTTTATTAGCTTTCGCCCGTATTTAACACAAAACTTTAACTGCATAAACTAACTAGTTATGTCAAATCTTACACGCCTTCGTGTGCGCAATATGTAATCCACGTATTAATATTAATTAGTTTAGGTATATCCGCTCTCATTAAAATTTGCAGTAATGTACAACTTCACTCTGTTCGCAAATGGTCGACCAAACTCCATTAACCCTTCTAAAATATTAGCAGGTAGGTATTCATCAATTTTGACTAATTTAATCGCACAAGTTATAGTGAAGTTTCTCAGCAGAATGTACCTATGGTATTTACTGGAATATGTGCCAATACTAAGCACTACTACTCTCCACCGGTATACTAGCAGTTAATAAATGATTGAAATAATATCTAATCCAGTTTACATGTCTATTTCCCAGTGTCACAGCTCAAGTGGAAAAGCTAGCTCTTTCCATCTAAACGGTACGTAAGTTGTTTTAAATTAAAACGAAAATTAATTGTAAATTGGCAGAAATAAGTGAGCTCGGGAACCTTTTGTCTTAGTTAACTGTCTAACACTCGTTTTACTAACCTAAATCAGATGCCTAGTTATTAAGAAGTTGCCTAGAACAAAAACACGTTCCAATCTTAAAGTTATGACTAGAGACGTTAGGCATTGCCTAAAGTTTAGCGACACCAGTTTGGGTGTGGTGGTGCGTAATGCTACGTCTTTAAATTAGTAAATGTAATTGTGTCAGTATTTTTCAAACTTTCGCGATCACTGTACATAATTATTGATTAGCCTTATTACCTAAGCCAAATTGCTGTCGCGTCGTTATCACTACTCAGGCCATCCCTTTCACACGTGAGGTACGTAATGTATGTGTGAAAGGGATGGCTTGACTAGCGATAGCGACGCGAGAGCAATTTGGCTTAGGTAATAAGGGGGCCGTTTTAATCAATAATTGTGGTTGTGTCAGTCACAAACAGCCCGGCCGCTTCGCTTGTAAATTGCTGTAAATCATACACAAGTGCCAAATATTAAATAGTAGAATCCTAATTTAGGATTCTACCGATCGATAGAATCTATCGATTGGTGAAACGAGAGTTCATGCTAAAGGAATGGCTTACATTAGGCGTCTCTTTGTTCATAGTTGTTGCATACCTCTTTTGTTATTAAGTATATGACAACCTAGTGTTTTAATTATGCTTGTATTTTAATTAGCTTGTGTGGCCAAGCTGTTTTAATTATGCTGTAATAGTGTTTAGGGCTTACTGTCAGCTATCAAGCGTAGATTAGTGTACACACGTGTGTCAGCTGTCGTAACGACTAAGTGGCCGGGTTTAGAACACGCTGGTAACGAATAGGTGTATCGTTTATTAAGCGATTTCAATTAAGCTTGATCCGTTAAACCTTGGAATTAATAAGGTATTTCTACTAGGCATATGGATGACACAAGCGATGTGCACTAAACTCCATATTGGTTATTTAAAACATTCCAGTCATCTTTAGATACTCGTATTAATTAGTTTTTAGGGTTCCTCAAATTACCTGAGCTGGCTCACCCTAGTCAGAACAAACGAAGTACTTACCCAATACAATAATCAATGAATTAATGGATATTATTTATTGCACAAAATAAAAATCTGTGCTCTTAATCCTAGATAGCATTATCTTCCTGTGTGTAATGCGAAACTCCTTTATTCAAGGTTTAATTTATTGATTTCCTAATTCTTTGATTTCTGCCCTTCCCAAAAGAACTTGTAAAAAATGGAAGTTTAAAATCTTCTTCAAAAACAACTTGCTTATAAGGTTTAAACCCAAGGAACGGTTTCCACCAAAGTGGAGAGGAGGAAAATTCAGCCAATTACGTTAAAATTGTATTTGCGTCATCTACGTGACATTACTATTGGTTGATTTCAGTCATCTCTCCGCTACGCAATATTGGAAACCCTTAGATACTTTGGTCACATTCATCCATCCGGTGGTCACATCCATTGCACTCCACTGCACTAGGTACTCGTAAAAAAAGGAAATTCCGTTATTTTTTCCGTTTCCGCCGACGACCTCCGTGGCGCTATGGGCGAAAAGCCAGCTGAGACGCAGGAGGTAGCGGGTTCGATTCCCGCTGCGGAACAAATGTTTTCATGGTCTACAGATATTTGTTCCAGGTCTGGTTGTTTCTCTTTATATTATAGTGTGACCATTAGTGATGTGCACTCCCTGAGGTATGCGCGCGGCGAGACGGGGGGGAGAATCGGCTGCTGCGCTCTGTCAGTTCGCCGTCAACGCTCGTGGCGGCTGGTAGTGTTATTTGTATCGGACTGTCTATGTCAGAGTGGCGGCAGGTAGTGTTATTTGTATCGGACTGTCTATGTCATGTCTGACATAGACAGTCCGATACAAATAACACTACCTGCCGCCACGAGCGTTGGCGGCGAACTGACAGAGCGCAGCAGCCGATTCTCCCCCCCGTCTCGCCGCGCGCATACCTCAGGAAGTGCACAGCACTAATGGTCACACTATATAAGTATGTATTTACAAGAAAAAATGTATATACGTTTTCTATCAGTTATCTGGTTCACATAGTACAAGCTCTGCTTAGTTTAGGGCTAGATAGCGCTGTGAGAAATGTCTAGCATTATTTTTTTTACCATAACAAAAGCCGTGCTTGCTTGTAAATAAAACACACAAAACCAGCGTTACAGTAGTAATACTAGAATTTAATATACATTTTTGTATTTGTATTTTTAAATTAGCATAATAAAACATTCCTTGATCGGTCCACATAGATCGGCTAGAGAAGGCTGCATTTCAAATGCGGCCACAGATACGATCTGCCCTTTCGTACTAACAGCTTTATTCTGCTGTGAGGCCGTAAATCTCTCGTTATTTATTTAGTGTTCGCTTACTTACCGGAATGCACCTAATAAATACAACTTGGAGCTGAAATTTAGAGTGTTTCTAAGCAACAGTCGTGCAGTGAACAAAATGACTTAGCAAGAAACCAGTATAAGGAACTAAAAAACCCAACTAGAAAGAAAGAAAACGTTTGATTCAAAACCACACAGCAAAAAAAAGAAAGACAGAACAACCACATCTCACAAACAGAAGAACTTTACAGGTATATAAAGATTTTTTTTACATTTACTGAGTTCCATAAAACCTCTTAAGAAATATAATAAGCCTATATTTATCACCCGGACCATAACGAATCGATTGACACCTCATTCATCAAAATCGGATGTGTAGTTTAGGCACTACGGTCGAACATACGTAAATACAAACATATTACCCGTGCGCGATAAGTTGGGACCTGAGCGCGGTGACCTCATATTGGCGTGTTTGTACCGCCCGCAAAAAAATCGAACATAACAAGTAGCCGCCCGCGGCTTCGTCTTTGTTTTTTTTAACCTAATTTATTATGTTACTCAGGGAGGACGCTGCTTTTTATCTAATCTTTTTTACACTATTTGAATAAAATAAAAATACAATGTTTAAGTTCATACATTTATTTTATCTATTATTTACATTATCTCATCTTCGTCACTACTTAGTGGATTTATGCCTTCTAGAGGTTGTTCTTCGTCCTCAGTCTCACTATAATCACTTGACGAAGAGGTATCCGATAAATTTACAATTAATTGCGATTCATTCGTCTCTTGTAAGAGGTCATCGTCCCAATACTTTTGTCGAAGCCTGTCCGCATGGTTGACTTCTTTTTTCCAGACAACAAAACAATAACACAAACGAAAACTAAAAGAATTCCAGAGCGCGTCGTTACGTGACGTAGGCCAGTACGAGACTAAAAACCCTAGTAAAAAATAATGATGCGAACGGTACAATACGGGCGCCATCGGGGAAGTGCAGGGGAAGCGGTCGGGGAGTCGCATTCCTAGCAGGTCCCAAGTTATCGCGCACGAGTAATACGTAGGTAATATAGACTGCTAAAACAATGTTCAAACGTAGAAACCTGTTATTAGCCTTACGTTTAGTTCTAAGATATTTAACCAAACAATTTGTATCGCCGTTGGTTTCTCTAAATAAATAACTAAAAATAAAAAGCATAGCTATTCCTTTTGGCTTTGCCGTAGTCGGGTTAAATGACTATGAAAAGTTGATAGATGCATAATATTTTTATCAGTAATAACTGTATCATTTACTTAGTAGTAAACACCTATAAGTTGAGGATATAAGCTGAGTAGTATTTAAAGCGAAAATACGATTCCTTACAGTTTTCTCGTTAGAAAATTATTCCAAGTCACGTCCTAAATTTACAATAAACGTATTCAATATATAGGATCGTGACACTTTGCATAGTTATTGATATTTTTAAGACGCAAGTGACATTAACATCTAGTTTTGCTATAGATCATTAATTCGTATCGCGTACTTTTACATAGAGTGACAAAGACAGTTACATAAAATACAATAGAACAGATTAGAAAACACTTTTCACACCACCTGCGCGACAATGACAAATTATTATGTCATGTCAACCTCACCGAAAACAGGTGATTAAATCTCTACGGCTGAGCCGAGAGTCAATTTGTATTGAATTTCAGTATGCACTCGCGGGCATAATGTGATTTGAATTTGGAACCTCATCTGTATTAAAATTTGAACCAAAGAGACCCACACAATAAGAACTTATTCGTAAATCGAACTAACCTCAAACTCTCTCTATTCTTTTTAAAAACCTAGATTACGTTTTTAAAGTCTTATAAAAAGTGTGAAAAGTAGAGTATTCTCCCCGTAAATAAAGCTGTCTGCATCTTGGGCCTGCTTATATCCCTCTCTGCACTCGGGATTCTAGTAACTCCCTCGCTCCGCTCGTGAGTTAACTCTAGAATTGGTTACATTCGGGATTCAACATAGCGCCCGTGACACAAGACACTGATTTATCCTCTCGCTTAATAATCTACTCTTATTTCACACCATAAACCAAAACAATTACATAAGAATAACATAAATATATGTTATACAATTGGTGGTCTTATCACTAAATAGCGATCCCTACATGGTATAATACTCTAGGATAGTATGCGCTCTCAAAGATTTTCTAAATAGGTGCTCAGATCATACGTTTTTCATCTGTGCACTTATATAATTAAACTTTTATCACAGACAAAATCTTACAAATAGGACCTTATTGCCTCGTGTCAGAGGTTTCATTAATAGCCAATATAAATGGTATTAGAACCATAACTTTCGGCTTAGCGTAATCCGTGTAGAGTGAGCATAAGTTTCCAATATCATCGAGTCGGTTCCATTCTAGTTTTATAAATCTATTTTATTAGTACACATTCGAAAGCAACTCTGTCTGTCTGTTTGTAGCGTTTTCACGAAGATTTCGATGATATTTGTTATTTAGACAGATATTGAACTGATTTGAGACATAGGCTAATTTTATTGAAAACTAGCTGACCCGCCGAACTTTGTACCACCTTGACATGCATAATACATGGGCTGTCAACATACGTCACCCTGGTAGAATTGTTAATTGTTGTCCCCGGCCATCATTTTACAACCATACTTAACCATAGACAAAATTACGTTTAGCTGTCATTTGCGTTTTGTTATTCCATGTCAGATGCGTTTTTGTTATACCGCGTTTTATAGTGACTTGTATTCTCTTTGACGTTTTATGTCACGTCACACGGGAACGCGGTCGAACGGAATAAAAATTATCCTATGTCCGTATCCTGGTTCTAAGCTACCTCCCCACCAATTATTAGCCAAATCGGTTCTGCCGTTCTTGTGTTATAAATAGTGTAACTAACACGACTTTCTTTTATATTTAAAGATCTATGTAAATACTAAATTGAAAATTATTTCACTGATAGAGAAAGCGACACGAGCCCTGAGTACTGTTTATATCCATACTAATATTATGGATTTGAAAGTAACTCTTGTCTTTTCGTATGTTTGCCTGTTTGTTACGTTTTCACCTCTAAACGGGTTAACTGATTTCGATGAAATTTGTTTTAAAGACAAATGATTACCTGCATTAAGGCATAGGCTACTTTTTACAAAAAACCACGCGTGTGAAGCCGTGTGTGTATTTTGATTAAAAATCCGTGCGTAGCCGATTGCCAGTCAGCAAGTAAATTAGATTTTTTAACTTTTATTTTAATTTTATTTTTATTGAATGTGTATATAATATAATTATGCATTTTATTTTATATTATTTATACTTAATATTTTTTTAAATTAAACTTGTTCTAGAATATCTGGTTTACGCCGCCGTCCTTATTAGTTCACATAGATCCTGTCCATCTAAAAGTTGCCTGGAAGAGATCGCTTTTAGCGATATGGCCGCCCATTGTACCTATGATTTATAGTGTGTTTTCTGTTATATGTTTATATTTAATGGTGTGCAATATAGAAATTAACTTTTGAAACTATCATGGTTATGAACACTATTTATACTAAAAACGGGATATTTACCATGATTTGTGAGTATTTGAGTATCCCGATATTTCGGCGCAGTTGCATGCGCCATGATCACGGGTAAAACGGGAGTTTACCCGTGATCATGGCGCATGCAACTGCGCCGAAATATCGGGATACTCAAATACTCATAAATCATGGTAAATATCCCGTTTTTAGTATAAATAATATAGAAATTATCTATCTATAACTGAAGTATTTTATTTTTGTCTATTTAGATCTAGAGAAAGATCCTTGAAACCTAGCCGAAGTAGAGATCCGTCGCATCTACAACACAAGTTATAAACTTATAATGAGTAGTCAAAACTATGATTTTGTAATCAAGGTATTTAGCAATATAAATATCTTTATAAAATGCATTAAACATATATTATACTTTTATAATTACTATGTAAAGACCTTACTGAATAAATACTATTTATTTATATCGAGTCTCTAGCTTCGTCGATAACGTCAGTAATGAATTTCCAACTCATGCTAGGGATAGTGTTTATAGTAAGGTGTGTCGGTAGCACTTAGCGGATTACGCAGAGAAATCTGTACACACTACACTAATCTAGGGTAAAAGTGGTTCGCTGATAAAGCCTTAGAAACCTTATGTTTGTTTATCGTGAGCAGAACCGGCTAATAATATCATAACCACTTTTACAGTGAATAAACGATCTAGCCCCAAACTAAGCAATGCTTCTACAATGGAAAACTAGATAACGATATAATAAATAAATATTGCTGGACATTTCACACAGCGTTATTTAGCCCTAAACTAAGCAGAGCTTGTACCATGGAAACCAGATAACTGATAGAATACTTATATACGTTTTTTTTTTGGAAAAACATACTTATATTATATACAGAAACAACCAGACCCGGAACAAATATCTGTAAATCATGCAAACATTTGTTCCGCGGCGGGAATCGAACCCACTACCTCCTGCGTCTCAGGCGGCTATTCGCCCACTGCACCACGGAGGTCATCAATATTTAGTGCCTATTTCACCATCTCTGTGTAATAGTATGTTTCGTACTTTCGCGATCACTGCACATAATTATTGATTAAAACGGGTATTTATCGCGTATATAAAATTTTTTATTTGCTCACCCGACGTTTCCGCTGTGTTGCAACAGCCGCGGTCACAGGCAGACTGGAGTACTTGGAGCTACCGTTGAGAAGTGATGGCAGCTGCAGCAACTACCCTCATTTGGTCTTCAGAATTTGAAATGTCCTCGTTCATATTACGACACACTGCACTAACCGTATCTACAAATGAGATGACCGATCACGACGCGCACACCTAGCAATCACCGGGTTCCAGGACGCTGAGAGTCTATAGCCATCTTCCCAATTGAAATTTGGAAATTTCTTGATTTCAATCGCTTCACGAACCATTCTCTTGTAATAATGGCGTTCACTAGAGAGTACCTTAGGATCATGAAGTTCAATCCAATGATTCGGTCCCGAGTCTACCAGATGGTCTGCTATCGCTGACTTGTTTGCCTGGAGATATTTGACAGCTGCGATATGATATATATATAAAATACCAGATTTAATCAGTAATTATCTCTGTGTAACGCTATCCAACGGAGAAAAAATATATAAGGTCTTTTTTTCACATGAAAACAGATAATGAAAGAATGATTTTTATCCGTCAATTTAAAAAAAAAATATCGATTTGACAACCGATTAATGGACTAAAAACGGCTAATCAGCGTTCCTGAAACCCATTTTCACTTTTTACAAGAGATTTTGTATGACTGAATTGACAACCTGATTAAATAATCTCTGATTAAAATCAAATGAGGTAAAATACGTTCCAGCAACCCAATTTGCACTTGACAAGAGGTTTGACCAATGGTTAACTGATTTTTGAGTTAATCATCCTTCCAACAACTGGCCGTTAAAGTTATTTGGAGGTCGTGAAATAGCACATATGTACATTGAAAACATGGGTAGCTAATAGCTAGTTTTATTGTAGAATACACCTTAGTAGTTCGCTATATTATAAGTATTAAAAAAAATATGGTCTCGAAACAAATATAACATTCTGTTTTTAGTTTGAAAAATTATGAGGTTAAAATGAAAACCCACTGTTTCCATAAATTTGTAGGTAATCTGATAAAAACCCGGGTTACTTTTCCAGCAAAACCGTAGACAAAAGCTAGTCACACAAAGTCTAGCTAAGTACTAAGTACGAGTGCTTAATGCTGGTATGCAGTAACTTGAGTCGTGACCGCCTGCGCCTGGCCGGAAATACCCCGTGCTGGTACAATCTCGCTGCATACTATTTACACTTGGAATTGTAGCTGAGTGTACCACGGTACTTGTGTTAGTGCGAGAGGTAGAGGCTTGGAACCAATCTATGAGTGACTGACTTAGAAATAATAGCTTCTCATTTTTGAAGTAAAACTCCTTTACGCACGCTTGACTTGGGGAGTAAGCTGGTGATTGCGTTACGAAAAGTGCGAACGGAAGCTTAGATAAGCATCTAATTATTAAACTAAATCATTGCTGTGGCCTTACATGGTGTATATTTGCAACTGCATTCAACTGAATGTTACAAAAACCACATATTATGATGACCAACAAACGATTGACTATCTTGA
Organism: Philereme vetulata; assembly: GCA_918857605.2. Taxonomy (NCBI): domain Eukaryota; kingdom Metazoa; phylum Arthropoda; class Insecta; order Lepidoptera; family Geometridae; genus Philereme; species Philereme vetulata. Next base: position 4,292,471 of record OU975484.1, read on the forward strand.
TGACTTCTGTTCTGTGGCGCAGTGGGCGAATAGCCCGCTTAGACGCAAGAGGTAGCGGGTTCGATTCCCACTTCGGGACAAATGTTTGCATAGTCTACAGATATTTGTTCCGGGTTTTGGGTATTTTTCTTTATGGTGGGTTCCCAACGAGTCACACCCAAACGTGTCACACTGTTACCCGTTGGGAATCCTCTTGATTAAAAAAGTTGCAACGAGTTTTTTAGTATTTTACGTAACATAAAATAATATAAGTATGCATTAAAGAAAAATGCATATAAGTATTATTTCAGTTATCTGGTTCCCATAGTACAAGCTTTGCCAGATAGCGTTGTGTGAAATGTCTAGTATTATTTATTTATTTACTATTGAGGTAAACGTTTCCATATTGTCTCCTGTTCTGTAATGTAGGTAGGCGCAGCGCACACTTCCTGAGGTTTGTTTAGATTCGCATCGCGAGTGTTGCGAGTTGCGACTACTTGCGACGGAGCGCACTGTGTCGAGAACTCGTGAGCGGACAGTTGGGAGTGCCCATTCCAATCATCACTCTGCAATGTTCCTTTCACCACACTAACCATCTCCATATCAAAACGTTTATTTATTCATTTTTGTATTATTTTTTACATAAATTTAGTTCAATTCATCATGGGTCTTCAACACTTCGACCACTGTTGTTTGGGAAGTGTGGGTAAGGTCGGTCTTTCATGCTTAACCCTGGCTTCAACGTAACTGAGACACAGATGTCCGGAGTGCCGTCCTGGCGTGCAGTTTGTCCCCTAGACGTTACGTGGCGTTGGTCTTCTTGTGGCATGCGCTTTTCGGACGCCATATGGAAAGGATGGCGAGCACAGGAGCTCTAAGAATTCATTTAACATGTAAAAATGGTGTTATCAATAAATATTATTGTATTGTAATGGACGACAGGGAGAAAATTTAGTGAAAGTGGCAGGGCGGAAAATTTGACGTTTCAAAGTGACCGTTGTGATTTTTATTAAGGGGACACCGGAGTGACAATTGCCCATACAACACGTACTACCAAGATCATTTCTAATTGGAGCATATTTCTGCCTTAATAAGGTATTATTTTAATTTGAATAGTATTTATCTAGGTTCCCAACCATATATTAGATCAAAATACTTACCTAAAATGAAATAGGAGCATATCGCATTCTGCATGTTTTTACGTCATAAAATACCTGTTTTCAACCTAATTGTTTCGTATTAAAAACAACAACATCTTACGTATCCTAGTCATGGGAACATAGATTATATCGTCTAGCTACAGAATAACAACACAATGAGAAAAATACAACAAGTTTTCAGTCATCATTTTTGATATTACGGAGCACGGTCTAATCAAATTTGGAATCGTTCTATTGCTATCACTGTCGCTCTGCGTGGCTAAACTTCGTCACTAAACAGGGATAGCGATATTCAGGCCGAAGTTTTTGACGCGGGCGAATTGAAGTTGCGGTTCGCCGGCGCGTTAATAAATGAATATTGTTTTTTTTAAGTCGAAATCGAATAATTTAAAATTAAAAAAAGAACAGTTAACCCAAAAATAGCAGTGTCTTAATTGAAAAGATAAAGAGTCAAGTGAAGTGACCCGGTAAAGCTTATCGATAATTATATTTTTTACCTGTACTTATGGTATATCTTCAAATATGATATTCTAGATGAAGATACGAGTATATAATATATCATTAAAGGTTTGCTGGAAGCAACTTAGCATTAGGGTTAAGCTCGCCTTTGTACATACATGTCCTATTTGTAAGATTTTATGTATGATATCTATTACCTGTACGTGTACTTTAAAAAATAAAGAAAGAAGTATGAAATTATATAAAAAACAAATATTAATAATAAATGTAAAAATCTCGATATAAAAATCCGTGATAAACCATTTTACAGCTCAGATCCCTTCATAAAAAAGTGCTGATAATCTTCAGATCAGCTGACCTGATCTTCGTCACACATAGCAAAGAACCACCCCAGTTAAACTTGCTTTCTATTAAGAAAAAAGCGGCCAAGTGCGAGTCGGACTCGCCCATGAAGGGTTCCGTAGCAGCAAGTAACATAATATAAAAGTTCTTGTAGGTTCGTTGTAGCTTTTTTAATATTTGAGTTGATTGAATGAAAGGTAAATTGCTGTTTACGATTTATGACGTATTAAAAAAAACTACTTACTAGATCTCGTTCAAACCAATTTTCGGTGGAAGTTTCGGTGTCTCTCGCGCAAACTATTTGGTTTAAAAAAAAATGGTATTAGAAACTTCCATATCATTTTTGAAGACCTATCCATAGATACCCCACACGTATGGGGTTTAAATTTATTTTTTATTGAGTTTCAGTTCTAAGTATGGGGAACCCCTAAAATGTTATGTTTATTTTTCTATTTTTGTGTGAAAATCTTAATGCGGTTACAGAATACATCTACTTACCAAGTTTCAACAGTATACTTCTTATAGTTTCAGAAGAAAGTGGCTGTGACATACGGACGGACAGACAGACAGACATGACGAATCCATAAGGGTTCCGTTTTTTGCCATTTGGCTACGGAACTCTAAAAACCAATTAGAATCGGTCCATCCGGAAACAACTCTCTTTTGCGTTGGGGCTTAAATACGTACCCAGATATGTTTTAACATAGTACTAAAACAACAGTAGGTATTCACATGGCTTAGATGTGGCTTAGAGTTAGAGAAAGAATGCGTTGATAAGATCGCACGCGCGTAACTCCAGGTTACTATGGTAACTCTATGACGTAACAGATGGAGCTCTCGAAAACAGTTTAATCGTTTTAGAAGTAGAGCTCCTTGTGAAAGAGTTTGTCCGGGGAAGTACCACCGTATCCATTTCTGCGGATATTAAGCAGTAATGCTAGCATTGTTGTGTTTCGGCCTGTAAAAGTACAGGCTCATGAGACTTCACCTGTCTCAGAGTGACGGGAGTAATGCAATGCCATGTAGGTCAAGTTTTAGTTCGCCGTAACCTGCTAGGTAGTGTCATCATCATCATCATATCAGCCGTAGGACGTCCACTACTGGACAAAGGCCTCCCTCATTGATCTCCAGGAACTGCGGTTGGAAGCGGCCTGCATCCAACGCCGACCTGCGGTTCTTACCAAGTCGTCTTCCCATCTTGTAGGTGGACGTCCTACGCTGCGCTTGCCGGTCCGTGGCCTCCATCCGAGAACCTTCCGGCCCCATCGGCCATCTGTTTTGCGCGCTATATGGCCTGCCGATTGCCACTTCAACGTGCTAATCCGTCGGGCTATGTCGGTGACTTGAGTTCTCCTACGTATCTCCTCATTTCTGATTCGATCCCGTAGAGAAACCCCGAGCATAGCCCTCTCCATAGCTCGTTGAGCGATTCTGAGCTTATTCATAAGGCCAATAGTGAAGGACCACGTCTCAGTTCACTGGTAACACACACTGATTGAAGAATTTCTTCTTAAGGCACTGAGGTATGTTGGACGAAAAGACATTGCGAAGTTTCCCAAACGCTGCCCATCCGAGTTGGATTCGACGATTGACCTCTTTCTCGAAGTTGGACCTACCTAATTGGACTGTTTGTCCTAGGTATACATACGCGTCGACAACTTCAAGAGCCGAGTTCTCAACCATAACTGGGGCAGGCACGACATGGACATTCGACATAATTTTCGCCTTGTCCATGTTCATTTTAAGCCCTACCCGTTGGGAGACTTGATTGAGGCCTTCGAGCATCGTGCTGAGCTCTTCCATCGACTTTGCCATGACCACAATATCGTCGGCAAACCGAAGGTGAGTGATGTATTCGCCGTTAATATTGATGCCCAGTCCTTTCCATTCCAGAAGCTTGAAGGCATCTTCCAAAGCGGTAGTGTACTGTAATTGTAATTGTACTGTAGTGTACTGTAACTGTAGGTAGTGTCATTAACCGGTTAACGTTAGGTGGGCCATAGGCGTACGCCATCACCTGATCATAATAAAAGTGTTTAGAAAGGAACAAGATAATGTGATGCGACGCAACATGCAGCCGCCATTACTTTTTGGCACTCCAAAATCAAGACGAGCTGCCCGATTCATTAAAAACACGATCAAGCCATTTGATTAGCTGTGTGGAAGAATACTTGGAGAACTGATGGACGCCACACAAGCAGAAATATTCTCAAATCACAAGGGAGAAATAAAAACGTTGCTTGGAGTCGTTATGCACAAGATCGGTCACTCTAGAAATCAATGGGAGTGGCCATGGCAATGTCTAGGAATATTCGGTTATTAAAACACTCCATTAGCAACACCATAAAGGATTTAATGGTCCGTATTGACCTCAGATTATCTTCGCAAAAAAGGCCAGAAAAACTAGACGGCTCAACTTCGGGCTAATTATGGAATGATGATGTCAACCGCAGTACTCTATCTGTGAGAACGCACATTTTAGAATTCCTTACAAAAAAGGAAAGATATTTGAAGCCGATTTATTTAACTAATCCATAATATGATTCATAAATGCAGTTTGCCTACCTTATAGATAGATAGATAGATAACTCTTTATTGAATTACCACACAAACAGAAATAATAAAAAAAATAAGTACTGGGTTAAAATAAATAAGGCAATACAATGGGCGGCCTTATCGCTAAAAGCGATCTCTTCCAGGCAACCTTTGGATGGAGCGAAATTTTTAAAAATTACGGAGTGCGGTGTACTTTAGCGGATACATTACATTATACGTGATAATATTTTGCAAATATGAATCTGACCGTATCCGATGCTGACCCAATTAATTTGATGAGTATGAGCCATGAATTCGTTTGCGTCGTACCTGGCTAAACGTAGCTAATCTCAAAAAGATTAGCTCAGGGGGGGGGGGGGGAGGGGGACGTCTGTGGCTGATATAATGATGAGTTGTATATATTTGGGTATATCGCAGCGATCTTTCCCAGAAAATCTCATAAAATATCATCCAGCTCGATGATATAAGCGGAATGATATAAGATATCACATACTTTGTGGCTTCTTGATCATTATCATCATCAACAGCCCTACTGCTGAGTATAAGTTCCCCTAAGCCATCCATCACGACCCTACCTCCTTACTTACTATAAAGGCATCTATATTTTATATCGTACTAATATTATAAATGCGAGTGTTTTTATTTTTTACGCTCTCACGCTACAGTTTATTAAAAAAACCATGTCAAGCCACGGGCGAAAGTTAGTTTTATAATATGTACGGAACAAGAGCTAATACACTGCGCCTTTTTTTGTTCCAGCAACGTTTTGACAGCTAAAATGTATTTAAAGTATTGGATTTGAGTATTTTTTGTGCGCAATGGAACAAAGATGAACAGTACTTGTACACCTAAATCCAAGTGAGCATAAAAATACTTCACATCAGACTAACACATAACTATTTTTGAGACGCTTTTATTAGCTTCGTATTTAAGTAGCAGAATCTTTGAACTTGATTTTCAACGACTTCAAATCAAGGACCGATGAGTAAAGCATATGTTAAAAAAAAAAAAAAAACTATTTATTGGTTCGGTTATCGACAAAAACGTGATTTTTAGTTTTTAAAACTATGTATTATTATTTAGTTAACATCTAGTTGTTCACTGGTTTGACCACTTTGACCATTCCCATAGATGAACGAACACCCCACAAAAGTTTATCTTTTCGGAATTTATCGCAGAACGTATCGTGACGCAGTGGGCGAATAGCCGGCTGAGACGTAGGAGGTTGCAGGTTCGGTTCCCGCCGCTGAAATAATGTTTGCGTGAACTACAGATAAATAAATAAAAAATAATAATAAAATATTTATGGACATTTCACACAGCGCTATCTAGCCCCAAACTAAGCAGAGCTTGTACTATGGGAACCAGACAACTTATAAAATACTTATATACTTTTTTTGTTGTAAATACCTACTAATAATATATAGAGAAACAACCAGACCCGGAACAAATATCTGTAGATAATGCAAACATTTGTTCCGCAGCGGGAATCGAACCCGCTACCTCCTGCGTCTCAGCCGGCTATTCGCCCACTGCACCACGGAGGTCGTCAAAGACGAGATATTTGTCCCAGGTGGGGATCAATCACGTAATAAAACCTGTGCGAAGCCGGGGCAAGTCAGCTAGTACTATATTATAGGTTTGCCAACTTTTTATTAAATGATTGCAAAGTAAAGTTGATTGCAATAAAATTGCGATTGAATTTGTTTTTCCTTCGTAATATGTGTGCCGAAGTATTTATTACAGAGGACAGCTTTCAAGTAAGACAATCAATTCAATAAGGAATTACTGTTTATAAATTGACCGTTATTGCTGTGTAAAAAGTAGAGTTTCCAGAACTTTGAGTTATATAACAAAAAGTGGAATAAACAACAATTTTGCACGTAGTATTTTTCAAACTTCATCTTCATCAACAGTTTCAAACATCACTGTACATCATCATTGATTAAAACGGGTATTTATCGCGTATGTACCTTTTTTAGTTTTCATCCCGACGTTAACCCGATAACGAATAAAAAAGGTACATACGCGATAAATACCCATTACAATCTTTTGCACACATTTCATCATCATCATCAGCCGGAAGACGTCAACTGCTGAACATAGACCTCCCCCTTAGATAGCCACAACGAGCGGTTGGTAGCCGTTTGCGCACAACGGCTCCCCGCGATTCTTACTAGATCGTCGGTTCGTCGGTCCACCTTCTGGGGGGCCGGCCTACGCTGCGTCTTCCAGTCCGTGGTCTCCACTCGAGAACCTTTCTTCCCCAACGGTTATCGGTTCTACGAGCGATATGGCCCGCCCATTGCCACTTCAACTTGCTAATTTTGAGAGCTATGTCGGCAACTTTAGTTCTTCTGCGGATTTCCTCAATGCGGATTTTGTCACGCAAAGAAACCCCGAGTATAGCCTTCTTCATAGCTCGTTGAGCGACCTTGAGCTTGGTCATGAGGCCATGAGTAAAGGACCACGTTGCACACATTTACTATCTAATAATTCCAGTCTATTAATTCTAAGTCTTCTGCAGCGCTTCGAACATGTTTGCAGAGGCGCGGGTCGATGGGTTCCACGCCATCATCCGCAAAAAGACTGCCTCACTGCTCAGTAGAGTGCGAGGCAGACCCAACACCATCTTGCAGATCATAGCTGGCACATACGACTCGTCGATTATGAAGTCCTTCAATCGGGTTCTGATCGAAAAGTCTTTGTGAGAGACTATTGGCTCAGGATTTGAGTGAGGGACCTTAACTAAAACTGTTATTATTATTATTTGAATTTTGTTTGTTTAATTGTGCCTATACTTTGTACACACGGCTACACATCAAGCTATACATTTCCAGTATAAGCTGACCTCTCATTCTACGAAAGGCCTGCACAATGCTAGGTCAGCTTATTCTGGTATTGTATATCTTGATGTGTAGCCGTGTGTACTAACCCATGTGACATGTTTGAATTAAGTTTTTTACTAATAAATATAGATCCTTGACATCTGAAAATGGAATAAATGAAGGAATGAATGAATTACATGGGAGCGGTCTCTTACAAGCAACCTTTGGATGGAGCAAAATAAGCGAAAATCTAAGTGTTTTCTCATTATCACATCAGCCATATTCAAATTCATTTATTTGTTATAATAATAACGGCCAACGTACATGCTCACAATCGCATTGGTCATCATTGACGTCAGAAATGTGTGCGAGGCGATACGTTATTCGGAGCGGATCGCTCTCACCCTGATGAAGGGTGTGTGTGTGTGGTGTAAGAGCCCACTTGGTAAAAATCCTTGAAAATATTCTAAGGATTTAGTGAACATTCTAAAAGAATTGAGAAAGTTGTAATCATATTTTATGAAAATCTAGTAAGCGAGCTTCAATGCCGGGCTCTCAAACCTCACATATGGCGGGTTCCTATATCCGTCGGTAACCGACTACGACTCGTATCTCCTTGAAAACGTGTCAAACTTTCGACACGTTTTCAAGGAGAAACGAGTCGTAGCTGGTTACTGACAGATATAGGAACCCGCCAATAGAGGTCTGGAGATCCCACCTGTAACTGATAAACTATGTACATTACAGAAAAAGTATTTACGTCATAATCTAAGTGAATCCATAACAAATTTGTGAAACATAGTTATTTACACAAACCGCTTTCCTATTTCGTATATTTCACGGATGGAACCGAATCATTGTCGGTCGAAACATCAATAAAACGGTACGTGATTAATCCCGTATTTATAATAATGTCAGAAACATTTTTGAAATAGAACGTGCATTGCTCTAGACCTCCATCATATATTTCCAGAGCGATCGATATTGTGCGGCCTGCACCCAACAGCTCCCAGCAACCTTTATCAGGTCGTCTCTCCGTCTAGTGGGGGGGCCTTCCTACGCTGCGCTTTCCAGTGCGTGACCTCCACTCGAGAGCCTTTCTGCCCCAACTGGAAACTACGACGCAGTATTGACTTAATAACATTATACTGAAGACAATTTTTGTAAGATGACTGGTATATACATATGTACGTAATAAACAAAGTTTGAGGCAGAAGGTGAACCTACGATCACAGTTTATGCAGCGGCCTTCGCACTAGGCAAGGCTGTATCGTGACGACCAGACGGATGGATTGTCATTTTTGATTGATGACCTCGGACATCACACAATTCAATTCTTATATTTAAATTATTTAGCTCAACCTCTGTGCAACATAATTACCGTCGATTAGCTATCGTCGTTCACCACCTGCGTCCATAAACTTGGCAGTCGACCGCCGCCGCCGCCTGGCCACTGAGGCTGCGTGGGCGCATCCTACGCAGGGTCTAGGTTATCCCGAGATAATGGCAGATATGCTACCTGACTGCCATTCACCCACAGTTATTATGGCTGTAATCGTATCGGGAACGACTAAGCAGGCTATGCCTGAGACTTACACGCAAATAAATAATGCTGGATATTTCCAATCGCGTTATCTAGCCCTAAACTAAGGCTTGTACTATGGGATTCTATTGAAAATTATTGAGTAAGAGTTGGTCACTGAGTGATTCGAATTCTTGATCCTCGTTTTCTGTCTTGTCAATGAACAAACCTAAACTATTTTTGATTAGTCTTTTGCCACATATATACCTACCTAAGTATATCTACAACCTGTTTTGCTATGTACGATATTAATTTAAAACACACAGCCAGAATCATATTAGCTGATTTTAGAGGTGGGTTTAATGCCGGTAGCCCTGAATATTTAACCAGTAATCGATAAATTTCCAATGCACAATTTTTTACGTAGTAAATCGGCGGCGCTTTGCGACGATGCCGCTTATAGTCAGTTTATCAGGTACCTACTTACATGTTGAATCAATATGATTTGCCTACCTCCGTGGCACAATGGGCGAATAGCCGGCTGAGGCGCAGGAGGTAGCGGGTTCGATTCCCGCCGCGGAACAAATTTTTGCATGATTTACAGATATTTGTTCCAGGTCTGGATGTTTTTCTATGTATGATAAGTATGTATTTACAAAAAAAAACGTATATACGTATTGTATCAGTTATCTGGTTCCCATAGTACAAGCTCTGCTTAGTTTGGGGCTAGATAGCGCTGTGTGAAATGTCCAGCAATATTTATTTATTTACCTATTTTATAGACGCTGTTTCATTGATACTTTAGGACTAGGTTGTTGAAAAATGAAAAAAAAATGGTAATAAATTTGAAAACCACCTATTTTACAACAATACTAGCCATTAGCCCTACCCGTGTTTTCATTTAATGTCATTATGTCATAATTCATTTAATGGGTTCTACCGCCGGCCTGGAGGCCATGTCTTCGTGATGCAAGTGACAGAAGAGTGAGTGAACTTGGTAGAGACATAGTTAGTGTTGTGTGTTTGCCTGTACCAAGAACTACAGAAGAGAGCAGCAGTGGTGATAATGATGATGACACAGCGGGTCAACGCACTGTGCTTTCGTTGACCCAATCCCCACCACCCCGCCCGTCCAAACGCGCGCAGAGAGCAGCAGCGCGCAGTGCGAGGCGAGAATAGTGATGTTCATGTACAACAAAAATTCGATATTTTTTTCCGATATAATATATCGAAATTTGTATCGATGTTTAACGATATATCAGTCAAAAACATCGATATTTTCGATATATCGTATCGTAGGAAGAAAAAGATTTTATTCGTTGTAAATTAGTAAATAGATTGATAATGATTTGTCCTGAATATTTTAAAGCGTTTTTAATATCACAACGAAAACAAATGGAAATTGTGATATCAATTAAAATAAAGTAAGCCTAGTGAACATTGACATGAGACAAATGATTAAATAAATTATTAAACAAAGGAGAACGGGCATCCTGGTCTACAGTCCAATAAAAATGAGCAGCACATTTTCGAATTGGCATACAATAGTACATCAAAATATACTATTGGAACTTTCCCCAAAAGTCTGTCCGTTTTGAGTTACAGCCATGCAAACACCAGCATTTTTTGTTTTAAAGAACATAAAATAACGGTTTCACGATTACTATATCCATACATAAAGGCTCCTATACAATGCAGTAGCAAGAGCGAGAAGGGAGAAGAGCGATGTAAGGGCCGTGGGGAGAGGGATGCGTACGCGGGGGAGGGGAACGGTTGTGTACGCGCCGCGCCGGACGGCTACAATAATCAGTCGCATCGCATCAAGTGAGTGGCTACGTCACATCTTGTTACGATAGTGCTGTGTTTGAACTTCTTTCTCTGTTTTTACTGACCCTGGCTTGCTTTTGGACCCTGTTTCTTTCCCTAATGTGTTAACTTTGGCTCGACTTATTGACTTTTGAACTGCCTACCGATAATGGAAGTTTTTCGAAACTGTGTGATGTGTCGTCGAGGACTTTACCGCGGACGGTACCAGCAGCATATCTTGGCTGATAACCTGCAAAGGGAACGACCAGAATTCGCCGCGTTTATACAACAACATGCTGTGTTGGAGGTTAGTTACCTTTTATTTTTATTATATTGAGTAGTTAGGCATAGGATTTATTTATTTTAAGTATTAATTGTTATTATTTTCAGGTGGTGTTCGACAGTACTCGAAGCTTGTGTCACCGATGTTGGCAGAGGACTGAGCGTGATCATAGACCTGCACAGCAAGCGGCGCGAGCGCCTGGTACATTGCACTCTCAAGAATACACGAGGGCACCGAACACTTCGGTGCATTGTATTTACAACAACTGTGCTAATATTACCCGTAATCATATACCAAACGCGATAAGAATTAATGTATTTTGTGAGAGCAAGCTTTTTATTCCTGATAGCGCTAGGGTGTGTACAGAACACTTACAAAATAATGAATGGAGCAACCTGCCGCAAATGTGTAATGTGACACATGATTTTAATGACGCTCAGTTTACATCGCTCTGTGACTTGATGAGAATGGCTGCTAACAACCAGCCCAGAATCGACTTCGAAAACAGAGGCACCTTGTCTAATGAAGAGATGCACTTATGGACTGGGCGCACTTACGATCAGTTCGAAGCTATATTAGAACAAACTCCGTCACTAAGTGAACGTTGTAACCAGCCTAGAACTGCATTAGGCATCTATTTAACAAAACTTAGAACTGGAGACTCTGATGAGAGACTGGCAACGTTATTTCATATGTCTCGTCGAAAACTAGAACGTTTTTTGCCTATAGTTCGAGAATGTCTGAGCAACGATTACGTTGTGCTGCATCTAGGTGTGGACCACATTACCAGAAATGATATCCTTCAAAGAAACTTAACAATTCCAAGGGCTTTATTTGGAAACGATGAAAACATCAAAGCCATAATTATATGTGACGGTACATATATATATATATATATTAACAAAAGCTCCAACTTTTTGTTTCAACGGCTGTCATACAGCTTACACAAATATCAAAACTTGTTGAAGCCGTTTTTAATGGTATTCACGGACGGCTATATATTAGATGTCAAAGGGCCATTTGCAGCTACCAGAACCGATGCCCAGATCATGAGTGAAATAATGAATAACGAAGATGAGCCGCTGCATTGGTTACTCAAACGTAATGATGCGTTTATCCTAGACAGAGGATTTAGAGATAGTTTGCAGGATATAGAAGCTTGTGGCTACGAACATCATGTGCCACCAACTAAAGACAGAAGAGAAAATCAACTCACTACAGAACAAGCTAATCAGTCTCGTTTGGTCACCATGTGCCGATGGGTGGTGGAAGTAGTAAATGGGAGATTTAAGCGAGATTTTAAACTTTTTCGTCAAAACTATTTTAATAAAACGTTGCCAAAAATGTTTGTTGACTTCAAAATAGCTGCAGCCATTCTAAACCACTTCCACGCCCCCATCGAAGATAGTTCACACGCAGCAGCCTTTTTGAATTCAATAAGAGCTAAAATACACATACCAAACACATTGCACAATTATGTGGAAGCAAAGAGATTGAATTATAGGAGAACAGACTTCATGCGAATCGAAGCAAATGAAATAGAAAACTTCCCAAGGCCTAGTGAAGAACAAGTCATACATTTTGCCTTGGGAACTTACCAGTTAAAGCTCGCTCGATCATATTGTAGCGAGCACTTACAAAATGGTCTTTATATAATCGAGACGTATAGAGATAACGCTCTAGAAGACTTGGCACAATATGATATCAACGAAGAGGCTTGGCTATTACGTGGACGTATACAGTCTCGACATGTCCGAGCCAGGAAATATTTTTGTTATATATTAATCAATAATATTAATAACAATATTACACAATATTATTGTACCTGCTTGACAGGGCGACGTACTATAGGTACTTGTGCCCATGTACTGTCAATTATATGGTACGTAGGTTATGCCCGTCATGAAGGGTTCAATGAACCTGCATTGTTCCTTAACAGTATTCTCATCGATGATGATGATGATGATAATGTTTAATAACATATTGTTTTGATTTTTTAAGATGATGTTGTTTTTATTTGTATTACTACTTACCTAACTTAAATAAAATCATTACATTACACAAAATGTTTTTTTAATTACCACGATATTCAATGTTTGGCACTAAATATTATCAGATTCAATTTTTAGTAGAACTCAGATCGGACAATACTTAGAGAAATGCGACTTTCTACATATGAAAATACATAGAATTACCTTTATATTGACATATGACTCATTTTTATTGCAAGGTAGACCAGCTTCCATACACTTATGCCCGTTCTCCTTTAGTAAATCTATTTTTTATTATCTGTAGAGAATAATACATTCAACAACAACAGACGTAGTTTTAACTTATTACGATATTTCATATATCGGATAAAAGATACCGATATTATATATCGACTTCAAATGATTCGATAATATCGAATTGATCCGATATATCAAATGAATGTATCGATATTTTATCACATATCGATTTATATCGAGCACCCCTAGGCGAGACGTTATTCGGAGCGGATCGCACTCACCCTGATGAAGGTTCACGAATTGAACCGAAACATTGTCGGTCGAAACACCGATAAGACGGTACGTGATAAATCCCGTATTTATAATAATGATTTAATGTCGTAATTGTAAAACACGTAGTATATCATGAATAAACTAAGTAGGTATACATATACGGGCCGACAGAGCACGTGAGACATGGATTGAATAGGAGGTTCGCATTCGCATTCAGTCGGGCAGCAGTCACGCTTTCCCCAATTTGCAGAGATTTTAACTGCAGCGGCCGAATTGGGTCCGTTGTCTGCCCGAAGTCTTGATAGCATTTGAAATTTCTTGATCGTAACTTTGGGGAGTTGATAAGGGGTTTAATTATCAAACGTTGGTTACCGGCTGATTTTGAAGATACGGAGTACGGGGACTGATCACCAATGCAGCAAGAGCTGATGCCAAAAGATTGAGTGCATCCCGTTGAGGCTTCTTTGATAAGCCGGTCAAACGTCTTCAAATTTCCTTTAGGTACCGCATTCTTAATAAGGAGATCCTTAGAAAAACGAGTGTACTTTAGACCACACGACTGAAGTGAAACTTTTTCAAAATATTAATTTATAAAATTGTTCAATTATAAAATTATCCACACGTCTGTAGGTCGATCAGTCTATGTTAATTCTGGAGAGACGCAACTCGCACTCGCACATTAACGTTTAAAAATATACGAAACGTAACTCTCTCTCTCTTTCTATCTTCACCAACTTATATCTCCTTCTCAATTTCCGTTCGCACTTTTCGTAATGAATGCGTTACGAAAAGTGCGAACGGAAGTTCAGAGGGAGCTTACTTATTCCCCAAGTCAAGCGTGCGTAAAGAAGTTTTATTTCAAAAACTTACTGAACTTAAGTCATTGACATTTAGAGGATTAGCAAGGTGAAGTAGTAATGGGGGCACACAAAAGAATTTACGGGTGTTGGGGCAGAAAGGTTCTTAAGTGGAAACCCGCACTGGAAAACGCAGTGTCCACTAGATAGAAGGATGAACTGACAAAGGTAACCAGTGTAAAATGCGCGCAGCCAAAGATGAGACTTGACGGGTCACGTGGTCATACCTGCGCAGTAGATAGTTCTTGGCGGTTTTAGCGGTATGCGAGGCAAGCGGGGAGGGACGGCGAGGTATGGCGTCACGCATGCGTCGTGTGTCGTTCCCCGCAGTCCGCGCATACGCCGCTGTGGTCCCAAGTTATGGTGGGTGACAGGTATGACAGGTCTCATCTTTGGCTGCGCGCATTATACGTCGTATGGATGACATGATAATCATGATGATGATGGTCAAATTCTTGATCATAGAGTTTATTTCATAATTTGATAGTATTTATATCTTTATCATATGATATGGCCGCAAATTCTTGTTGCCTACAACCATTACCTGAATGAAAACAGTCTTCCTTCATTAGCATAAGTAGTTATTATGCGATGTAACTTGATCTTAGTAACAGTTGCACTAGCTGTGGTCCGGGGGCGTCCGACTAGCTGTCTGGCTCGTGGGCTGGAACATGGTCTAGGTTATCTAATTCTAAATAGATACCTAAGTACAAGACTGCAGTAGACCCAGTGACTACAGTACGGAGTTCTTCTAAACGGCCGTTTTAAATTTTTTAACGGGCGAGTGACTCCATTGGTGTTACAAACGTCCATGTAATCGCTTACCACCAGGCCATACGCTTGTTTGCTTATTGGTGTAAACAAAAAAAAACTACTCTGTTATGGTAACAATAAGATTTGGCGATAGTGTGGGTGGAGCTATTGAAAATTACCGACCACCATGCAATTTATGTCTAAAAATGCGTATATGTCTTTTATTCTGTACTGCTTTCGGTTTTAGTTGATAAAAAGAAAAGAAAGAAAGAAAACACAGTTATTTGACACACACACAGGACAGACCATTCGGAACAGAACAAATACAAAACAAACATACCCTATTACCCGTGCGCGATAAGTTGGGACCTGAGCGCGGTGATGTCATATTGGCGTGTATGTACCGCCCGCAAAAAAGCGAACATAACAAGCAGCCGCCCGCGGCTTCGTCTTTGTTTTTTTTAACCTAATTTATTATGTTACTCAGGGAGGACGCTGCTTTTTATCTAATCTTTTTTACACTATTTGAATAAAATAAAAATACAATGTTTAAGTTTATACATTTATTTTATCTATTATTTACATTATCTCATCTTCGTCACTACTTAGTGGATTTATGCCTTCTAGAGGTTGTTCTTCGTCCTCAGTCTCACTATAATCACTTGACGAAGAGGTATCCGATAAATTTACAATTAATTGCGATTCATTCGTCTCTTGTAAGAGGTCATCATGTCACAACAAAAACTACAACAACAAAACAATAACACAAACGAAAACTAAAAGAATTCCATAGCGTCGTTACGTGACGTAGGCCAGTGCGAGACTAAAAACCCTAGTAAAAAATAGTGATGCGAACGGTACAATACGGGCGCCATCGGGGAAGTGCAGGGGAAGCGGGCGTGGATTCGCATTCCTAGCAGGTCCCAAGTTATCGCGTACGAGTAATACTTACATATAGATTATAAAAGATTATTATACAGATTATTATAGTATGTGTTTTATCCATACTTCGAAACTAACTCTGTTTGTTTGTTACCTTTTCACGTTACTTTTTAATCTTGAAGGAGAGAAATAGTTGTTGAAAGTTTGTATGGGCAGTAAGTTAAGGGTTAAAATTATGGTATTCTTTAGCACTCCCTATGTACAGTTGGTATACATATATACCGGTTGGATTGTGCAAGGGATTGGGACATACGCTACTTTTTACCTAGCTGCGCAGGAGGGTAATGTTTTTATTGACAAACCTCGCGTGCGAAGCTGCGGGCGGGTCCGCTAGTGTATAAATAAAAATTGGGACTCCGGGAGTGCCAATTTCGGTAACGGTAACAGTGTCGCGAGTTCAATGGTTTTTCCCCCTAAAGAAGTTTTCACTTCAAAAGTTAAATACGTACAGATTACCCCAAATGGCCATGGGGATAAACGATGATCCGTCAAGTACAATGAAAACAATCAACAGCTTCTCAACACTATCTCTGAAATTTAAAGAGATAAGAACTTTCTACTGTCCACATCTCCCAAAGGACCAGCACAATAAACAATTAACTTCTAACACTTATTTCAGATGGTATCAGACCTGTCACCGTCCGTAATGGTGATAAGAATCGTGGTAAATATCTGAGCGTCGGCGTAGACGCGTCAGTACACCTGCTTGGGTGGTAAACTTGCGACGTGACAACCTTTAGCTACTTATTAGAGAGATGTTAGGTACCTTATAGGTTCCGGGTTGGAAGGTAAAGTCTTCTTTCGATATCCATACACCAGGTTTTAGTAAATTTCAAATTGTTTTTATACCTGAGTCCTCGAAACCTTATGGAGTAAACGATTTTTTGATTAAAAGGTTAAAGATTTATTTATTTGCATGGGTAGAGTTATTATTATAAATACGGGATTTATCACGTACCGTCTTATCGGTGTTTCGACCGACAATGTTTAGGTTCAATTCGTAAACCTTCATCAGGGTCAGTGCGAGGCGAGACGTTATTCGGAGCGAATCGCACTCACCCTGAAGAAGGTTCACGAATTGAAACGAAACATTGTCGGTCGAAACACCGTAAGACGGTACGTGATAAATCCCGTATTTATAGTAATGATTGTAATCAATCACAAAAGTTTTCTAAGTAAAAATGGGTAGAGTTATAAAGATGTTACAAAATTACACATTATATAAAAAAATTAAAAAAAAATATATATACATACTAAAATATTTAGATTAAAATTTAAACTAGTCTCAAATGTCATTGTGTATCATTTAAATATTCATTAATTATATCCGCTGAAAACCTTAAATTGAAAACTCCTCATCATACCTCAGTATTTTATACTAACTCCTTCACTCTTCAGGTTACGAGACTCTGAAATGCACTACCTGTTTCAATTCGTAACGCCAAATCCCTTCCTGTTTTTAAGAGGAAACACAAGAGCCGTTTTTCCATACAAACGTAGTCCCCTATTTCCTCCCTGGATAATGCCAGTACAGCAATATTTTTTTCTCAAAAATCTATGGCTACTATTGGCATGTTGTATGTTTTTTTTTCTTTCATAAACTAATTATTAAAAGAGATATGAACATTCAAAAACGGATAAAATTTGTCAGATTTTCCGCTGTGTTCAAACATCCAGAAAACAAATTTGACTAGATTATATAAAAAGAGGAAAACATAGGAACACGGTCAAAGCCTATCTTTAATTTATAAAGAAGAAAGTAGTTAAATCGGTCAAGTTTTGGAGAAAAAATCAGGGGACTACGAATCGTTGATTTTGTGTAATTCGGTAATTAGGTATTTTCGGTCCAAGCTGCAGTTGTCTCTATCGCGCTTGTTCGGGCACTGCGCCATACTGCGCGACAGCAATAGATTTTACAAATACTTATTTTTCAATTCTCCAGCCCTTAGTGTTTCCTCATATGAACATAAACATTAAGGGGATACCGGAGGGACAATCGTCCATACAACACGTACTACCAAGATCATTTCTAATTGGAGCATATTTCTACCTTAATAAGGTATTATTTTAATTTGAATAGTATTTATCTAGGTTCCCAACCATATATTAGATCAAAATACTTACCTAAAATGAAATAGAAGCGTATCGCATTCTGCATGTTTTTACGTTATAAAAGACCTGTTTTCAACCTAATTGTTTCGTATTAAAAACAACAACATCTTACGTATCCTAGTCATGGGAACATAGATTATATCGTCTAGTTACAGAATAACAACACAATGAGAAAAATACAAGTTTTCAGTCATCATTTTTGGTATTACGGAACACGGTCAAAATCTAATAAAATTTTGAATCGTTCTATTGCTATCACTGTCGCTTTGCGTGGCTAAACTTCGTCACTAAACAGGGATAGCGATATTCAGGCTGAAGTTTTTGACGCGGCCGAATTGAAGTTGCGCTCAGGGTTCACCGGCGCGTTAACTGTCGTCCATCGCTCACTAAGAGTTCGCAACTTTACAATTTGCATATAGAATTTTTTACTTATGTATTTAGAAGTAGGTTATTTAATTATTATAAAAAATATTTTATATTTATTTATATTATTTTCGTAATATAAGTATGTACTTGTTTTGTTAGTTATTAGTTGTCCTGTCACACAGATCCTGTCCATCCAAAGGTTGCCTGGAAGGGATCGCTTTTAGCGATAAGGTCGCCCATTGTAAGTACATTTGATTTCATTGTGTATTCTCTTTTGTTTGTTTTATTATTAATGCTGTGCATTAAACAAATTATCTAATCTATATAGTATGCTCTTTGGGTCAGGTATATTTAGTTATATCTTAAATGGATAAAACTAAAATTAGATAGGATTAAGTTATCAAGTTAATATGTGATGTACCTAGTCCACATATAGTTCCAGGTTTGGGTATTTTTCTATACTTATATATATTTTTATATTAGTATTCTATCAGTTATCTGGTTCCCATAGTACAAGCTCTGTTAAGTTTGAGGCTAGATGGTGCTGTGTGAAATGTCCAGCATTATATATTATTAATGCAATGCGAATGAAAGTTAGATTATTTATTTACCTTATCTCCTCAGTACCAGAGCAATACATCGTGTGGCTGCACTACATATCACGCTTGAACCCCGGGGTTAAGTGAAATCGTGAAAGTTTCAGGACACTCTAGATAAGAAAATGTGTCGCTTGTGAGAGTACAAAATAGCGTAGGTACTTGCAGTTATGAGTTAGCACACCATAACTGTACGTAGAAAGGAACGCTCTTTTGTAATCAAATTTAAATATAATATATTAGGTTGGGGAAAAAGTTTCTTCGCATTTTTTAAGAAAGTTCAAAACATTTTTTAATATAGTTTATTTACATTTAACTAATGTATGTAAGTACCATTTTATTCGATAACTTTTTGCCATCTTATAGGTAGGGACATGATCCCATTGCTATAGAAATTTTGGGGCTTCTGATCAAAATACCGCGACAAGTAGTTTTGGCAGTCCTCTCGTGATGTTAACCTGACACTGCCTAAAGAATTCTGAAGAGACCGAAACAGGTGGAAATCTGAAGATGCAAGATCAGGACTAAACGGCGGACGCAATAACACCTCCCAGCCAAACTTCCCTAATTTTTGCTGAGTGGCTAAAGATGTGTAAAGTCTAGCGTTATCATGATGAAAAACCACACCCCTTCTGTTGATTAATTCCGGCCGATTTCTCTCAACTTCTTGCTTTAATCTCATCAGTTGTTCGCAGTAGAGTTCAGAATCGATGGTCCTGCCTGGTGGTAACAGCTCATAATGAATAATGCCCTTCCAATCCCACCACACACACAGCATCACCTTGTTGCGAGTTAACCCGGGTTTCGCCACAGACTGTGAAGCCTGTTCGACCTTTGACCACGACCTTTTTCGCACGTTCTTGTCGTACGTGATCCACTTTTCATCACCAGTTAGCAGCTTCTTTAAAAATGGTTCGGTTTCATTACGTCGTATTAAGGAATCAGAAATGAGTACACAGTTCATTAGGGTTTTTTTTTTCAAATGTGCCAAAACTATTTTGTAGTCAATTCCCAGTTCTTCAGCTACGTCGTTACTACTGATATGCCGATCTTGCTCCAGTTTTTCAAAAATGGCATTAATTTTATCCGTAATAGGGCGACCAGAGCGACGTGCATCTTTGACATCAAAATTTCCGGATCGAATTGATCGAATGATCGAAACCTTAAACCAAATTTGTGCTACTCTCACAGACACTGCACTAGGTCCATAAACATCGCAAATTTTTTTCGCGGCATGCGTTGCATTTTTACCTTTTTTGTAGTAAAATTTTAAAATGTATCGAATTTCTTCATTAGATTCACTCATCTTTACAGTACGAAAAACAAATAAAAATCACACATTTGCCTAATTTGAATTTGGAATTATCTTCTTTAAAATTTAAACTTTGAATGATACCAAAACCAGTCAGATACAAATAGTATAGCCAAAGAGATTTTATTACAAGTTCATACATACTATAATGCGAAAATACTTTTTCCCCAACCTATTATTTAGTTCAGTGCAGCCCTATTGTAGTTAGTTAATTATTATTTTTATTTTTAAATTGGGTAGGTCTTGTTTTGACCACAATCTCACCTGATGGTGTGCGATGATGTGGTCTAAGATGAAGCACTAAGAACTAGAAGAAACCTATTCACTCTTACCATAAAGAAGCTCGGACTGTATTCTTTAGGAAAAACAGACGACGGCAAAGTGTTACGGCGAAGACCTTTGCAAACGATCTCAATCGAGCAGCTGAGTCATCTATATGGCTCAACTGCTCCAGATCACTACCAGGCGGAACTGTCCCCAAGACACTGGCTGCATTGCCCCGCTAAATTGCATTGTTTATGCGTTGACTCAGATAAGCCCCAGCTCTCAGATCACACGTCGCTTCGACCAGACGGACGTCCAGAATGAATTATGAAAACGCGATAGGCTCCGGTACCCCTTAGACCCAGGGTCTCTACCTCAAATGGCACAAATACGTAACCTCTGTCGAGACTTCCGTATTTGCGCCGCTTGAGATCTTCGGTTGAATTTGCCGCCGCAGCGGCTCCAACTGCTGCACCAGACAGATGAGATGGCGCGAGGGTATCGACGCACGTGGCGTTTTATTTTATTGTATTTATTCCTTTTGTTATTATATTTTTTAACGTGCTGTTTTATTTATGTATTATATTAGAACGATAAACTCATTTTAATTTGGACGCTAAAAAGTACTAATGACTTGTGTCTTATTTACTTGTTCATGTTGTCTGAGGTGATTTTTCTATGAAAAAAATTTAAAGGTAAAAGGTAGGTATGTGTAAATAATACTTACATAATTGTATAGCCTTTACCGTAAGCGGCATGAAAAAACAACCAGCCTACATTTATTTCCCGGCATCGCAGCAGAACCGGTGGTGGATTCACCATCGATTCTACCGACGGAACAGGAAGCCTACCTCCAATATTAATAGTTATTTGTAATACTAGAGTGCAAACTTGCTTTCTAACCGCGTGCTAAATTTTGATGACCGAGCAAGCGAAGGATTCTACATTGAATAAAAAATAAGAATCCTGAGCGTTGGCGAGGGAATCAAAAGAGCACGAGGTGAAAAATCTTTGCACTCGAGTGCAACACGTAACTTTACATCCCACCTCAGCGAGGAAATGACTAAATGCAAAAAAAGTAATACACCAAAAAGGTTCCGAGTCTGAGTTTTTAACAAATTAAAAAAAGGTTGTATGATAAATTCGGAACCATGGAGGTAATATAATATGTATAATGACGTTTTGAATTCACAAACTTAGTGCACACGATGTTCTAAATTCAATTTACTTTAACCTCCAGCGGATAAAAACGGCTTTTGCACTCAGATATCGAAGAGCAAAAATACCCTTTCCGAGATGGGGGACTGAAAAATAATATTACACTGTAATTTCGTACCTTGACCCTCAATTAGTAAGCTTATTTTATTATTGTAAAGGCGAAGCAGTTTTGGTGACGTATCCATAAATCGTTCAATTTAAGATTATAACAGTAATGTTTTAACATGACCCATGAATAAATGAATAGGTATTGCATTTAAACTGAATTCGATAAATTGACTACCTCTTAGACTTGTACTAATTATTTGACATGATTATTATTATTTTACTAACAATTATGAATCTTTGTCAGCTAAAAAAAAGTTAAATAAAATGAATTGAATTTACCCTGAGTAAAAGGGATTACCTAAGCTAGGTTATCTAGGTTTTGCCGTTTCAGTGTTATACAGTCAGAGATAATTGTTATCTATACTAATATTATAAAGAGGAAATATTTGTATTTTTGTGTGTATGTTTGTAATGAATAAACTCAAAAACTACTGTTCCGATTTAAAAAATTCTTTAGCTACATCCACCTTGAGTAACATAGGCTACTGTTTACCTAATTGCGCAAAGGAGGGTAATGTTTTTATTGAAAAACTACGCGTACGAAGCTGCGGATTGGTCAGCTAGTTTTGAATAAAGTAGTACAAGATATGTAATTGCGAGCGAGTGAGAATTTTATTAGATCTAAAAAAACACAAACATTAATTTCAAGCAGATATGTAGCTCATATAAGGACACAACACAAAAGGTAAATTAAACTATGTATATTAAACTATAAATTACAGTGTAAACTCTATATAACGACACTCAAGGGACTGAGCATATTTTGACGTTATAGAGAGTTGTCGTTAAATGGAGAGAAGTAAAATCTGTATTAGAAAAAGAAAACATTTATTTCTGATTTGTCTTGTTAAATAGTACCTACAATAAAAATCTGTTTTAATTTTCTCTCCCGCCTCTATCGCGCGTATCATCAAAACGTTTTCGTCAATACACAGTGATTTTCTCTTACTAGCCATGTTTACAATTTGAAAGTTTGTGAGCTACTAAGAATATGACAACGTATAGATAAAATCTATCACTTCTACTAGCAACAGTCTGCACACACACACAACACGTGCAAGCAATCCCATTTTGTAAACAAAAGAACGGATTTCTTAGAAAGTTTAGTGTGTATGATGCCGACAGTAGAGTTTATTATGGTCTAGGATAATAAAACGACAAAAGGATATACACAGTTGCGCAGTTTTTACTAATTTGGCAACCTAAAAAGAACTTTTTATTACAAATTGTTGTCGTTATTGAGAGTGGGTGTAATGCTATACAGAGTGTACCATTGTATGCAAGACAAGCTAAACCAACCAAAGCTGAGTGATTTCGACGCTTTAGAGAGTTTGTCGTTAAAACGAGTGACGTTACATGGAGTTTACACTGTATATATTAAACTATGTTCAGTAGTAGACCTCCTTTACCTAAAATGATGATGATGAGCATTTTTGTTCATAACCTTTTTGTTTACGAATTATTCGCTTAACTTAAACTATCAAATTAATAGGTAATGGCTAGGTTCCGATTTAAGGTTAACAGCAAACAGGCCATCTGCCGGCTCGTACTAATATAAAGATATGTATTTCCTACTAAATCAAAGGTAATCATAATCCCCAACTAACTGATCTGTAGACAAATTACCGTCGGAGAAACAAATCCCTTGGAAAATATAGGCAAGCACTATCACTGTCAACATACTCGCGCCATTTTATCTGAGGCCCGTTTCCCGAATAGTCTTACAACTTAATCGAGACTGAAGCATTGAGTTTCTGCTCTTTGTCAGCCTGAAACATAATAGTCTCGATTCTAATACTAATGTAAAACTTAGATTACATCATCGCTTACCATCTGCTGAAATTGTGGTCAAACGAAGATCTACCCAGTTAAAAAAACGAGTGTGTTTTAGACCACACGATTGAAGTAAAACTTCTTTTTCAAAATATTAATTTATAAAATTGCTCAAGAATTGAATGAAATTACGAAAAATATTCAAGAAATCACGGTTCGCGTAACGGTAGCAAACTCGCAAACGAATTATTGACTGAGATATATATATATACTCGTATATATGTTTCATGCATTGGCTGTGCGAGGCAGAGAGAAAGAAAATGTGCGCGCGCACTGCTCTCT
Organism: Philereme vetulata; assembly: GCA_918857605.2. Lineage (NCBI taxonomy): Eukaryota > Metazoa > Arthropoda > Insecta > Lepidoptera > Geometridae > Philereme > Philereme vetulata. The sequence continues at coordinate 4,316,550 of OU975484.1, forward strand.
CTTGTCCCTACAGTAATATACGAAACGTAACTCTCTCTCTTTCTATCTTCACTAACTTATATCTCCCTCTCAACTTACGGTTCGTCTCGCCCGATCACACTTTTCGTAACGCCCTCTTCACGCATTCACCAGCTTACTCTCCAAGCCAAGCGTGCGTAAAGAAGTTTTACTTCAAAAAAATGCTTGAATGATCTTTGGAGTTACACCCACCGTGCTTTGTCTCAACTTATCTGATTTGAAACTACCCAACAATACAAAAGACAACTCGGTGTTACTACAAAATTCAATGATGACGAGAATGTTACGGTTCTCAAATGTCCTGAAAGTACTCGAAAGTAACAAACAAAACCAATCGTATTATCTCGATTTTAGATGTACTAGCTTACAGCCTTAACTTCGCATACGAGGTTTGTCAGAAAAATCTAATCAAATTATTCTTATTTTAGGAAGATTTACAAAATTTACAATGCTGTTTAAGATATAGTGCTAGTTCACAAGTTTGGTGGTTACAGACTAAGCTTGTGTTTTGGGACTCAACGTACTAATTACAGAAGCACAAACTGCAGAATTGCTCGATTTCTAACAGCAATATTATTGAGTAATAGTAATATTTACTAATATGTAATAATATTTATTAATATTATGAATTATTAATTAATATTATTTATTAAGATGATCATGAGCATGCATTACAGTATAATTAATAAAATAAAATCTTACAATATGGGCTTAGTTTATGTGTATGATACTAGCTTTAAGTGGGGGGGGGGGGGGGGGGGGGGGGGGATGCGTAAAAGTAGCATAATGGTGGCGATTCTGTTGTTTACTACTAATAACTAAAATTGCGTAAAATACGAACGGTCTTATTTTGTTTGCGCTAGCTAATTTGATTTATTATCTATTATAATTTAAGATCAAATTAGAATGACATAATGACATTAAATGTCATTCTAGCGCAAACAAAATAAGACCGTTCGTATTTTACGCAATTATAGTTATTAGTAGTAAACAACAGAATCGCCACCATTAAACTACTTTTACGCATCCCCCCCCCCCCCCCCCCCCCCCCACTTAAAGCTAGTATCATACACATAAACTAAGCCCATATTGTAAGGTTTTATTTTATTAATTATACTGTAATGCATGCTCATGATCATCTTAATAAATAATATTAATTAATAATTCATAATATTAATAAATATTATTACATATTAGTAAATATTACTATTACTATATTATATAAACAGAATCGCCACCATTACGCCACCATAAAGATCAAATTAGAATGATATATACAATGACATTAAATGTCATTGTATATGTCATTCTAATTTGATCTTTAGCGCAAACAAAATAAGATCGTTCGTATTTTACGCAATTTTAGTTATTAGTCAGTGTAAACAACAGAATTGCCACCAATGTCTCAATCCAGATCATAGTCTATATATTATGTATATACGGTAAGTACCAAAGTAGATGAACAGACAGAGAGACATTGTTACTTTCGAATGAATAGTATTATGTATAGATTAACCTAGAAGATTCATTGCAAATCGATCGTCACTTGTCTATTAATATGAGGCACCGTTGGCTGCGTGCAGATAAAAATAAAATGATTCAGTCCGTCAGTCTGACGGCCAACATCAATCAAGAAGCGCTTGAGAATCAACAGCAGTGATATAAATAAAAAAATGTGTCAAGTGTGGTTTGTAAAGAGTTCAATGGGTTTCGTCAGCAGCGAGTTTTAGCAGGGCTACATTGTCTCATCTTGTTAGAGAACTTGACTATAATCTTACTTAGACAACTTTCGTGATTAATTTCAATCATTATTATAAATACGGGATTTAGTGCGAGGCGAGACGTTATTCCCGAACATTGTCGTTCGAAGCACCGATAAGACGGTACGTGATAAATCCCGTATTTATAATAATGATTGACTAAAATCTGTTGGAGTGTCATAAATACTTACCTCTTTGTTAAGACATTTTCCATCAAATATTAAATGCAATCCAAAAAATTAAATCTAGTGAGACCTTAAACGTTTTTTAACCACACATTATACCAACATTTTTTTTTAATTTTTGGGGGTATAGTAGACATCCTCTCCTCCAGGTTAAAGATAGATCGATAGATAATTCTTTATTGTTACACCAAATTAAAATAACTTAACCTAGAAAACTTAAAGACTAATACATGGTGGTACAATGGGCAGCCTAATCACTCAAAGCGATCTCTTCCATGCAACCTTTGGATGGACTGGATTGAAAAGACGTGTGAGGAGGCGGTGTTACAATAAATACCCATTTATGTAGCATAAAAATAAATAAATACCTAAACCTGAAATATACCTACATATACTTACATAAATAAATATAAAATATATACATATATACTTTTACAATAAATATCGAAAGAAAATACAATGTTTACTCTAAAGAAGCCGCTAAGTATAGTTTGTAGACCTCATTTTTGAAAATAGGTAAAGATTTAGCAAGTCTGATGGAAACGGGCAAGTCATTCCATATTCCGACAGCTCGTACCGTAAACAAGTTACTAAAGAAGTTGAAATTATGGGATTTAGGAATTATGAGATTTAGGAATTCAAAGCATTGTTTGAGATACGGCGGAGAAGAAGAAGTAAATAGAATTTTATATAAAAGAGTTAGAATATGAGCATTCCGACGAGAGCGGATTCGCAACCACAAGAGTTATAAAAATATCGATTTAATCATTATTATAAATACGGGATTTATCAATAATTGTGCGAGGCGAGACGTTATTCGGAGCGGATCGCACTCACCCTGATGAAGGTTCACGAATTGAACCGAAACATTGTCGGTCGAAACACCGATAAGAAGGTACGTGATAAATCCCGTATGTAATAATAAATACAAAATTAATAATGATTGAAATCAATCACGAAAGTTTTCTATGTAAAATATCGGTTTACTTTCTTCATACTGTTTTTCCATCAGAAACTTTAACATAAACTCGTAATAGGCTCTCATTTATAACAATGGAACCCTAAAACAGTTCCGTTTCGGTAGAAATATATATCAAATTGGTTTTTTACTAGTTCCTAATAGCCATCCCATTTTGTTGCTCCCCACTTTTCTATCGACATTTAATGAGTCTAAATAACCATACTTTGGTGGTCGAGCATTTTAGGTAAGCTTTTTCTAACGTTCCCTCGTAGAAAAAGTGTACAAAGGCTAATAATTCTGACGTACGTATTCACGACTAAGCGGCTGGACCGATTTCGATGAAATTGGGTACGAGTATAACTTAATATACATATATATTCCTCTGTACGTCTGTTTATCACCTAACTCCACCTAAATGGCTGGGCCGATTTGTATGAAATTTTGTGTTTATTTCAATGGGTCCCTGGATGGTTTTTTTATAAACCTGGCAGGTGGCGCTGTTGTCGAGATCTAGAAAACTGCAGATGAAGTCGCGGAAATACAACTAGAAGATTATTGATATTATTGAAGATTATAAATTGACGTTTCAAAGTGAATAAATAAATAAATTATAAATATTTTAATACTTATTAGTTTTTTGTAACAGTCTTTTATACTAATAAATAAATAAATAAATACATCTGCAAGGTACAACCACAGATTACATAGTATCTACTATAGCAGCTAGGGAAATGCAATGGAATACATAATATCTATTATGGTAGAGCTATTAGTACAAAATTATGAGATTTATAACGGGCTTGTTCGCATAATGGTGTCAGCAAACAGAGTTGGAGCTTTTGTGTTAGCTTTAGAGCACGGTATTGTGGCATCTATTAAATTAATAAAATGTACTGTAAATAAATGTCGAATTGCACTTGTAAATCCAAAGGACTAGATATACATTTTCCAATTGAGTATTTCGAAATCTTGAGAAAATGCCTTTTTCAAAGTACAGTCGCACTGTTGATCACCAAAAGTGCGGTTGTACTTCCTGACAGAAACTGCCCCGGCTTTGCATGATATTTTATCAAAATAGAATATATTTAGAGCCTTTATTACTTAGGCATATCATCATCATCATATCAGCCGTAGGACGTCCACTGCTGGACAAAGGCCTCCCACATTGATATCCAGGAACTGCGGTTGGAAGCGGCCTGCATCCAACGCCGACCTGCGGTTCTTACCAAGTCGTCTGCCCATCTTGTGGGTGGACGTCCTACGCTGCGGCTTAAGCATATACCTACATATATTGCAATAAATTCAACAAAACACATAAATCCGATAAATTCTCGCATCGGCCGCATGTTAAAGATGGTCTAGGTATCCACGTAAAAATTTTAACCAAAATCGTACAATACAATTTACGATTTTGATGAGTATTATTTAGTATGTACTTATGTATGTATGTACGATTTAATAAACCTATGATGTATTATAACCATCGTAACCGTAAGATTATGTATAAATAAACAGGCGAAACCAACGTCTATTGCTAAGCGATCTGTGTTTTTGCTGCGTCTATTTACGAATCCATCTGTTTATTGTAACGACTAGTTTTCATTTTAACCTGTTTAACGAGCGGTAGTCATAGAAACAGATTAATGGGGCCGTAAATAATACCTGCGATACCTTATAGCGATCAAACTCTTTTTATAATGTGGGTTAAATAGCGTTTACTTTTGTGTTGAACAATCATTAAAATAATACATTTATAGTTATATCTTTAAATAGATCTTGATATATAAATGGATAGAATAGATCTTTAAATAAATCTTCCATTTTTATAATTATCTTCTTAGTCTAAGATTGTGGAAGAGATCTCCTTTTAGCGATAAGGATGATTGATTGAAAATACTTTAATGCGCAAAAATAGTACAAAGGAGAACTTAATGCTAAAGAGCTTTCTCTTACAGATAACCTTGGTGTATTGTAGATAAAGATGTGTAGGTAGTGCACAAGAAAGGGAACTAATGAAAATATGTACAGGAATAATAAAAATAGCATAATACAGGTACATATTACTCGTGCGCGATAACTTGGGACCTGCTAGGAATGCGACTCCCCGACCGCTTCCCCTGCACTTCCCCGATGGCGCCCGTATTGTATGTACCGTTCGTATCACTATTTTTTACTAGGGTTTTTAGTCTCGTACTGGCCTACGTCACGTAACGACGCGCTCTGGAATTCTTTTAGTTTTCATTTGTGTTATTGTTTTGTTGTTGTAGTTTTTGTTGTTATAGTTTGTGTCATTGTTTTGTTGTTGTAGTTTTTGTTGTGACATGATGACCTCTTACAAGAGACGAATGAATCGCAATTAATTGTAAATTTATCGGATACCTCTTCGTCAAGTGATTATAGTGAGACTGAGGACGAAGAACAACCTCTAGAAGGCATAAATTCACTAAGTAGTGACGAAGATGAGTGTAAATAATAGATAAAATAAATGTATAAACTTAAACATTGTATTTTTATTTTATTCAAATAGTGTAAAAAAGATTAGATAAAAAGCAGCGTCCTCCCTGAGTAACATAATAAATTAGGTTAAAAAAAACAAAGACGAAGTTATGTTCGCTTTTTTGTGGGCGGTACAAACACGCCAATATGACGTCACCGCGCTCAGGTCCCAACTTATCGCACACGGGTAATACTACATAAAAGAACACAAATGAATGATGCAGATGTACATTTTGGATTATGTATTTTCTTGATTAATTTATCATATGTACTTACGTTATTGCTCGTAATAAGGCTTAAAAAGAATTTTCATATGTTCATTATTTTGAGGAAATTGGCCGAGTACTTTATTTTTTAATTAGGAACTATTGTCTTGTAGACCTTACTTTCTCTCTCTCTCTCTTCCCAGCTATGTATCCCACATGGTGGTGGGGTTAGCTTTCCTGGTCGTTCTTCTCCACTTCGCTATATCCTCGACGTCGTCATCAGAAACTTAGCACTCTCTCATGACACTACATCTCTCCACCTTGTCTTGGGTCTACCTCTAGATCTTCGACCGGGGATGGAAAGTTGTAGTGTCAAATTCCCTACGTAGTCAGGTGGCCTCCTCTTCACGTGACCGTACCATCGCAGCCGACTCTCCTGCATCTTGTCAGCGATATCGCGCACCCGCAGGCTTCCTCGCACGTGCTCGTTACGGATTTTATCGAGCCTGGTGACGCCGCACATCCACCTCAGCATCTTCATTTCGGCGACTTGGATGGTATGTATGTTCTTCTGCGTTACGGCCTAAGTTTCGCTTCCATACGACATAAAGTACGACATAAGTCTTGTAGACCTTACTAAATTTATTAAAAACCAAGCGCTGAACAGTTTTAATCCTGACGTTGCAGTTAATGTATGAAATCCGTTCGTTTATATAACGGCTTGCCTCTACGATAAACCCGTTAGTGTGAATTATTTTTAATTCAAGTTGGCAAAATCGGATCGTTATTACAACACATGTATGACAAGACTTACCAAAAAGGAACTTTCCTTCTATAAGACCTCTAGATTTATCATTTTATAATATTCCGTAAGTAAGTACGCGTTTGATAAACTTTACAATTTATTTTCACAAAATGTCAGTCATGGGAATCGAATTTCGCCATAAAAGTTTAAAATCCACTAGTAATGCCCCCACAATATTTTTTGTTAGCTATTTTGCTTAATCACCAATTGGTCTCGGCTATTACACCAACATTACATTTAATAACCAGATTTTTCTCTCAAAAATTGAAAAAATCGCGATATAAAAATTTCGTAAGTACCGGCGGAACCCCTAAGTACAGGCTGTCTGACCCTATATTTTGACCCCTTGGTCATGGATAGCCTGCCTACGCCCTAACGGACTCGGCATAATGGTATGGCATTATTATGTTCGCGCTTACAGGGCCTAATTTCTAGTTTATCGGACCTTATGTTCCTTTCTCTCATTAGGGTGGGAGTTGATTGAGCCTCTCACTATTTAGTTCTTCGAGCTATGTGCCTCGCCCACTGCCACTTCGGCTTGCATTTTTTTTTTGATTTAACAGTGACTTTGGTTTGTCTTCGAATCTCGTCATCTTTGACTCGATCTCGTAGAGAAACATCAAGCATAGCCCCACCATAACACGCTGAGTGACCTTGAGCTTTCATGAAAATGGATGATTTAGTACTTATAAAACTCGCCTTTGTTAATATAGTACTTTCCAAAAATACCTACTTAAATCCTATCGCAGTGTAAATATTTATTCTACTGGTCGTGTTGTCTCATGTACCTATGTAGATGACTATTTCTAAAAGTTACGGAGGTATAACTTTTTCCAAGATGGGACATGTTTGTAAAATTGGCCTCTGGTATAAAAAAAAATCAAAGCGGTCTTAAAATTCACGTACTCTATAAAATTGTTAAAATAAACTGATATACAATAACGGTCAGCTTCTAAAAGGCCGTTGGTTCCTCGAATCACCTGCATCTGATTTAGCTGCATAATATTGGATGCAGGACGAAACTTTGGCTTTTTAGCGAAAATTAGCGATAGGAATTTCTGACTACTCTTAGGTGGAAACCATTTAGGCGTGTGGTGTTGAAGTCAGCTCCCCCTCCCCCCCCTCCCCCCATACCAAGGGGTTCCCGAATGAACTGTAACTTTTATTGATGATTTTTCATTGTTTAAATTTAATTTTAAATTATTTTTAGTTGTTCTATTCTACACACATCGTCCGGTGTGTTGCTCCAGCATGTGCGTCCGGTGTGTTGCTCCAGTATGTGCGTCCGGTGTGTTGCTCCAGCATGTGCGTCCGGTGTGTTGCTCCAGCATGTGCGTCCGGTGTGTTGCTCCAGCATGTGCGTCCGGTGTGTTGCTCCAGCATGTGCGTCCGGTGTGTTGCTCCAGCATGTGCGTCCGGTGTGTTGCTCCAGCATGTGCGTCCGGTGTGTTGCTCCAGCATGTGCGTCCGGTGTGTTGCTCCAGCATGTGCGTCCGGTGTGTTGCTCCAGCATGTGCGTCCGGTGTGTTGCTCCAGCATGTGCGTCCGGTGTGTTGCTCCAGTATGTGCGTCCGGTGTGTTGCTCCAGCATGTGCGTCCGGTGTGTTGCTCCAGCATGTGCGTCCGGTGTGTTGCTCCAGCATGTGCGTCCGGTGTGTTGCTCCAGTATGTGCGTCCGGTGTGTTGCTCCAGTATGTGCGTCCGGTGTGTTGCTCCAGCATGTGCGTCCGGTGTGTTGCTCCAGCATGTACGTCCGGTGTGTTGCTCCAGCATGTGCGTCCGGTGTGTTGCTCCAGCATGTGCGTCCGGTGTGTTGCTCCAGCATGTGCGTCCGGTGTGTTGCTCCAGCATGTGCGTCCGGTGTGTTGCTCCAGCATGTGCGTCCGGTGTGTTGCTCCAGCATGTGCGTCCGGTGTGTTGCTCCACCATGTGCGTCCGGTGTGTTGCTCCAGCATGTGCGTCCGGTGTGTTGCTCCAGCATGTGCGTCCGGTGTGTTGCTCCAGCATGTGCGTCCGGCGTGTTGCTCCAGCATGTGCGCCCGGTGTGTTGCTCCAGCATGTGCGTCCGGTGTGTTGCTCCAGCATGTGCGTCCGGCGTGTTGCTCCAGCATGTGCGCCCGGTGTGTTGCTCCAGCATGTGCGTACACCGATGCATAATTTTATTAAATTCAGTTGTCACATTTATTACATACTCATACTATAATATTGATTTAATTTATTTTGATTGTACATAATTTAATTTTGTTTAATTTAATATTACTTGATTTAATTTGATATATTTTATTGTGATTATGATTATCTGAAATAAATATATAAATAAATATAGCTGGACATTTCACAAAGCGCTATCTAGTCACAAACTAAGCAAAGCTTGTACTATCGGAATTAGATAACTGATAGAATACTTATATACATTTTTTTTTGTAAATACATACTTATAATATATAGAAAAACATCCAGACCCGGAACAAATATTTGTAGATCATACAAACATTTATTACGCGGCGGGAATCGAACCCGCTGCCTCCTGCGTCTCAGCCGGCTATTCGCCCACTGTATCACGGAGGTCTTCAATAAATGAATACAATATGCTGATAAATCATAAAACTCTGTGAATAAAACTGTTTTGGGCACATCGCTCAATTATTATACTGGTGATTCATTTCTTAAAAGTTATGTCTAATCATAATCGATGAATGAATGTATGTATGTAGTTCAAATATCAATTATAAAATAGGATTCAATTACATTCTGCCTCATCGAGGCGTGCGACATTCTAAGACAAACAATAATACTAATAAATAAAAATGTCAAACTCTACGATAAAATTGAATACAAATATAAAAAATGTTGATACATAATTTCAAACCTGGCAAATTCATACAAAAAAAACAAATATAATAATGTCAAAATTAAAACTTAAATATTAAAAATGACAAATTCTCTAAATACAATACTATTAATGTTAATATTAATCCTTTTAGTTTATAAAATGAGAATCTGTTATTGGCATTAAGCATTAGCTATAAGAGTTTGTTTACATTGATATCAAGTGCTGTTCATTCTAGAACGAATGAAATAAAACAATAATAATAATGTTACATTTAAAAACGTTAATCTTTGACTGCATCCAGTCCTTCATAAAGCTTAGCCTAGACCGGTTTAGATTTATAGCTCATCACTGCCGGCGGGTGGTATTGAATGCGGACAGTAATGTATGGAATTAGATCAACAAACGTACAGACAGGATGATGTATTTTGCGAATAGATGCTTTAGGATAGTAAAGTTTTGATTGATAGGAATAGGGCAGAAGACAAAGCAGAAGAAACTGAAGCGAAAAGAAAACGAAATCTTAAAAGAAAACAGTAAAAAAAAATAAGTTTGTTTGAATTATTGGCCACTTCTTAGGCCCGGAATGGATTGACGACTTCTTTATTCAGATGTAACTTAACATTAGCAGAAACAAACTAAACCAATGTTGGAATATCAAAAATGACAATCTTAAAACAGTTGTTTTGATTCCGATAAAACGAGTTTTGCCAATTACCTATAGTTATCAAATTGCTTTTGGGTTCCTGGTAAAGTTTTTTTAGTAGATAAGGGTTTAATTAAAATATTGGATTACAGTATCCCATTATGACAGTTTGATATAATCTGCAACATCAAATAACATCCTTGATTCCTAGCTATAATGAGACCGCAATCAACCAATCACAGATGATATCAATAAATTAATAAATATCTGAGAAAATGCCTACAATTATCGCAATAAATGGTTTCGTAGTCCTGTTTCACCGGGACTTACAAACGGGAAGCCATAAAAGAGGATTTATATGATTCTTATAATGAGACGATCTCGTTTCCATTTAGCTAATCTAGTTAATCTCATGATCATCATCATGAGATTAACTAGATTAGCTAAATGGATGATGTTTCAATGTTTAAATTTAATTTTAAATTATTTTTAGGTGTTCTATTCTACACACTTCGTCCGGTGTGTTGCTCCAGCATGTGCGTCCGGTGTGTTGCTCCAGTATGTGCGTCCGGTGTGTTGCTCCAGCATGTGCGTCCGGTGTGTTGCTCCAGCATGTGCGTCCGGTGTGTTGCTCCAGCATGTGCGTCCGGTGTGTTGCTCCAGCATGTGCGCCCGGTGTGTTACTCCAGCATGTGCGTCCGGTGTGTTGCTCCAGCATGTGCGTCCGGTGTGTTGCTCCAGCATGTGCCTCCGGTGTGTTGCTCCAGCATGTGCGTCCGGTGTGTTGCTCCAGCATGTGCGCCCGGTGTGTTGCTCCAGCATGTGCGTACACCGATGCATAATTTTATTAAATTCAGTTGTCACATTTATTACATACTCATACTTTGATTTGATACATTATGATGCTTCCAGACTCATTAGAAGACTGAAGTTTTTATACAAACCAATCAAACAAATAGATATTATAATTTTTAATAACGTATTCAATCAGTTATATAAACTTTTTTTTTGTCAACCTATATTGTCCCACTGCTGGGCAAAGGTCTCCCCCAAGACTTGGGGGAGACCTTTGTTAAATAAACTAAATATTAAATAATTTGAATTAATAAATTTGAATAATATTTGGATTTTTTTGAAGACATACTATACACAAGTAGTAATCATATTTAGAATTTTACAATGCTAAAATTTTCTGTAGTTTATGAATGGGCCTGTACTGTACAAAGCCGGAGTCATTAGTAGGTAATAAAATAAGCAGAAGTGCAAAAGGGCCTTAACTCTATACCTACGCAATATTGTCTCTTCACAACTCTTAGCCAATGCCCTAATGTTGGAGAAAGTAAAGTCCTGGGTCTGTAAGAGGCGAAGACTGTCTTAATACGGTCGTAATACAAAGTTTCACGTAGATAGCTCTTTATTGAATTACCACACAAACAGAAATAATATCTACATAAATTAGTACAAGGCTAGAATAAATAAGGCAATATTAGTATTTATTGTTGTATCATGTACTGAATAAAGATATAGGTACTTACTAATACAATGGCCGGCCTTATTGCCATCTGTTTTCCCGTCATAGTGAACAATTTTTTCTCAAATAAGACAGAAAATATTTAAAATTAATCAATTTCTCTTTCAAAAAAAAATATGATTTATGGCTGCTTATTTTTCTTATTTACCGAAGTTCTTCGGCCACGTCTCGAGGCGGGACACGGACTCTATTGAGCGTCTTGTCGTACAAGGACGAGTGGAGGGTATCATACCGCGCGCAAGGTTGCCAATGCGGTGGACCGATCAAATAAAAGCTGCAGTGGGCGGCCAACTGCATGAATGCACGAGAATGTCTGTCACCAGAGACAAATGGCGAGATATCGTGAGGCGTGTAACATCTGCCCCAAAAAACAAGGATACAACATGTTGACCACGACCGCTCTGTCAAGAGCGTTACGATTGAGAAGAAGAATTTACCCACGGTGAACACGATGCTTCACTTCGGGATACTATTATGTAGGAATTTAGGTTCTTCTTTATTAGAGTAATAGTTGCAGTGGCCAGCAACAGTGGCATTGACGCACGAACGTGTAAATGTGGGCCGAGGCGAAGCCGAGTCACACATACGTAAGTCTATCAATGGCTAGGTATGGCCAAGGCTTGTATAGTACTTTTCTCAAATAATGCGCGGAAATTAAAACTAAGTAGTACCTAGGCAGAACTTTTTATTTGAAATGTACAATTAATTTTCAAAATCAATGACGAACAACGAACAGCTTTCTATTTGCAAGCCAGTTTGAAATTTAAATAAAACCTTTGATAAGTTATATCCTTGGTTGCCATGTTTCGGGGTAAAAGATCGTTCCATTTTTAAATTACACGACAGATATCAGTTTACTATGTAATTTATTTGGCCGCTAAACCACGACAGATATGGATTTTTATACAACTTTTGCCGGCCGCTGCTCGCATGTATTTGGCCAGTACAGCCACAGAACGTAAAAGTACAGCAACTTCAATTTATCTCGATGAAGGTTGTCAAAATAATGCGCAAATTACCAAGCATGTTTGGGAAAATCTATTAATAAAAAAAAAAAAAAAAAACTCTAGCTTACTAAACCTGGTTCTTTGATTTAATCATTTATTACTTTACTAACAAAAATAGTGTGTTTATGTTGATCGAAATAAATATAGGTATTTGATTTGATGGAGGGTAAAATACGTAAAAGACGAATCTTGGACAACCTGGTTGATGAGTGGACAGAACAACAGGGATCCTTACAATAAAATTGGTGCCCCTACAGTCGTTATATCACGGTCGCCGCTACTTTTCAAACCTAGAATTGTGTTATTGCACAAGGCTATTCAATAAAATGCAAAATGGATGTATCAGTGCCGGTCATTCATCATAATGTCGCAGGACCAAGCTTGCACCATCAAACTGTCGTAATCCTTGGTAATACTTGGACAACATTAACCAAACATACAGGTCATGTCTATAGACAAGTACATATGTGGGCTTGTTATGTTATATCCAGGTGTTATTTTAGTGGACTTCCTTTTTCCACATTTGACTTTAATGTGTGAAAGTTGGCTATACGGCTAATAAGCCAAACTACGACCTAACAGAAATTTTCTGGGGTCGTCGCCGGCTTCGCCTCGGGTTGTCGAGGCATTCTGCACGTTATGTTATCAATCCCACGCGTTCCGGGACCACATATGCAGCGGAATCTCTGTCAGTAAGACATCCCTGCAGTCTGCCTTGATACTGTTGAGTGATTTGGTTACAGTCTCAGTGTCAAACAATATCACGATGATTCAAACGGAAGGTCTTTTGTGGTTGAGTAGACGATACCAAAAGAGCGTGTGCTAACACCTTCAGGAACAGAAGGCTGTTGCAGAAAGGTTCTCGGGTGAAGACACGCACTGGAAAGCTTAGCGTGGACGGCCTCCAAGTAGATGGGAATACAACTTGATAAAGTTTGCTGGGGCCGTTGGATGAATGCCGCACAAGATCGGTTGTTCTGAAAATCTACGGTAGAGATCTATGTTCATCAGTGAACGTTCTATGGCTGATATGATGGTGATAGATATCTAATTGGCCTAATACAAGCATACAGTATTTTGCAGTGACAAACTCAGATTGAGAATAGATGGAAGCTTCTAGAACGAATATCAATATCGAACAGTGATATCGGTGACCTTATTTTGGTTACAAAAAAGGTATGCATTCCAACAATTCCAACTAAGTATAAATGGAAAATCCGTGGCTTTAACAAAAGCCGATCAATCGGGAATATTATGGCTCTGCTAGTATATTAGCATATCAGTGAAAAAACATCGCTTAGATTGTGTTCTTTTTAGAGTTCCAACTAATGGAGGGAACGGCAGATAAACAGATATATCAAAACTATAAGGGTTTTCAGTTCCACCATGTCTATCTGTATATTAAAAGCAGTTTTCCTATCTATCAGTATATATACTATCAGTCCTGTAATGTTGATATAGGTATAGATTCTGAATAACAATCTGGAAGCCTTGCACGCGTTAAGCCACTTTTTTTTCTAACAGGTTAGCAAAATCACCAACAAAATGGTTTTTCAACAGTATTTCTTAGTTATCTTTTGCCCGGCAAAACAATAGGATTTGTAACTTGTACGTATTCTTTTGCCAGAAAAAGAATAACACATGTACTAATTAACACAAGAGGTTTGACTCAGATTGCAACAAAGTATTTTCGCTCAGTGTCAAAGACTGGCAATGAATAATTTACAACTCCAGATCGTAAAAATCCTATTTCACAACTATCTTCAAATCTTCAGTGTTACTAATACGACGCCATTGTTCTTGGTTTACCATTAATGGTGTCATCCATCTATCTGCGACTTGTCACGTGCGTGTGGAAGATTATTGCCGTGAAATACACGGGAATTTGAACCTTGTGTTATTTTGAAACAGGTTATGATACGCCATTCAAGAATAAGGCTTAGGGAAGTGTTTCCATACGTCCGGCTTTTTCAAAAGAACTTTACAACACCTATTATTTTAAAAGTTGTACTTACAAGTAGGTACCTACTTAGTTGAACTCATTCGTTCTTTGTTGTTAGGTGTCTGTGTATAGGTACTTTCATAGAAGCTTTTGTAGAAACATAAAATTGGTTTGTTCGTTTTAATTCTTTATTGCGCAAAAAGAAACATGTACAAAATGGAGGACTTAATGCTAAAAGCATTTTCACCAGTCAACCGCGACAGGTAAAAAAACTTAGGCATAATAAAAATTTACTAAAATGAATTACAATTAAAAATTTAACTGAATTATTTACTAAGCTAAGCTGATGACATTATAGGAGAAGTATGTTATGTTCAACTACATTAATTATGCACCGCCGTCATGTGTTACATTATAATCCTGTCCATACAAGGTTGCCTGGAAGAGTTCGCCCATTGTACTAAATCTATTTGTAAGAATTATGTTCTGTATTTTACTTTGGTGTACAATAAAGAGTTATCTTATCTGAATGCCCGGACGAATCGGTCGCCTTTTACTAGCTTTGTACTAGGTCATGAAGGTTAACTACTAGGTACTTAAAAGTACCTATTTCGGCACCTTTCTATTTATCTCTCCCTGACCGTAAAGTTGATTTTTAAGAATCAGTTTTTCCGGCTTTTCTCCTCGACTCTACCTCACAATCAACATACGACTTGTAAGGCCAACAATGAGGCGCTAAGCTATTGGGCAACAATACGGACCGGCCCGATACGGGACAAATTCGGTACATGTTGTAATCTGTTGACAACAGATAATGTAGGCACTGTAGCGGGCAAAGCTGGTTATGCGTTCAACTGCATTGTGCTTAGCTCAAAATATTTTATATAGATTGATGATGAAATCAATTGGTTAACGGCTTCTGATCTGTTTTGATAGATAGTTTCTCATGAAACCATCTGTAGTAGCTCTGGGAGTTTGATAAAGACACGCTTTAATTTTTAACTATTCTGGTTGAAGATGCAAGTGTATAGAAGTAACGGACACGACATGACAGTGTCCAACAGATACATAGGCTCTGAGCCTACATTGAATTCCCTGTATAATGTATTGTATGTGGTCGAAATTCCATCATAATATTTTTTTTTGTAGCATTCGTCTTCTTTTTTCCATATAAACGTTAACCTTGCCAAATCTCGCCCTCCTCCGTGCGCGCAATACAAAGTTTACTCTTCACGTAGGTACTATTAGTTGTAATATGTGTGTATGTGACCTGTTTAGAACCAGGTGCTCAAACAAAAGGATGACAATCTATTCACACTCATACTATAAATTCGAAAGTAACTGTCTATCTGTCTGTTACTTACGTTTTCATCACGGCAAAATGGATGAACCGGTTTCGATTAAATTTGGTTTAATAGGCATGGATTGAGTCATAGACTACTTATTATTAACAAACCACGCGTCCGAAGTCGCGGGTTCCTGCCACTGCTAGTATAAAATATAAACATATTTGTGGAAGGTGGCAATAAACATACAAAATACCTAAGTATTATCCTAAAAGGCAGTGTTGCAGCAATGTAACTAATGATAAATTGACCAATTAATGAATGTTGAACCTAACATTAAATGTTAAATTGATTTAGAAACACATAATGCAATCCATTTGATATTTGAGCTTAACTTAATTAAACATCTATGTTCCTTTCGCAACTAAACTTTAATGAAAAATGTAATAGAAAGTTTAATTTCAAACAAACTAAATCGTTCCAATAAAATACCAAATGCATGTGAATTTAAAACATATTTTGCCGTAAATAATGCTGTGCAATTTCAGTTCTATGAATTCAGAATTACACTGCCTGAATTGTCACGGACCTTTGACAAAATTATTGAAATGAAGGCAGCCTGATCGCATTGATATTCCATGCAGTACCCACTGAATATTTACTGATAAATAAATCGATTTTTAAATTATTTTCACAGTTCCATGTAGTCGCTCACACCGCGAGTCACCAAAATCGGCTGAATAATAAAACGATCAATCAACACGGATATCGATGCTGATGGAGACGACATCGAGAAACGGATAAATAGATGGGAACAAGCTGCGATCAAAGAAACAAGGAACAAGCCTTAAATAATTGTACCTAATGTTTACATGTGCATCTAGAGGTAGACCCAAGACAAGGTGGAGAGATGTAGTGTCAAAAGACACGAGAGAGTGCCAAGTTTCTGATGACGACGTCTAGGATAGAGCGAAGTGGAGAAGAACGACCAGGAAAGCTGACCCCACCACCATGTGGGATACATAGCTGGGAGGGAGAGAGAAAGTTTACATGTGCATCATCATCATCATCCACAGCCCGACTTCACGCACTGCTGGGTATAGGCCTCCCCAAGTTCGTGCCATCCGCCACGATCCTGCGCTAGTCTCACCCACTGACGGTCCGCGGTTCTAACAATGTCGTCCACCTATCTCGCTGCCGGACGATCTACTCTACAGCCATTCCTCGGCCACCATTCAGTCGCTACCCTGATCCATCTGTCATCAACACGTCTTGCCAAGTGCCCCGCTCAAGACCATTCGAGTTCTACAACTCGATTCCCAACGTCATGAACATTTGTTCGTCTACGGACCTCAACGTTTGGAACTCGATCTAAGAGTTTGATGCCGAGCAAGGTACGCTACATGACTCTCTGTGCAACTCTTAACCTGTACACAGCCTCCTGCGTGAGCATCCATGTCTCGGGACCGTAAGTCATAGTGGGCAGAACACATTGTCTAAATAAGCGGATCTTCAGACTCAGTGTTTTAGATGAGTTATGGATGTCGTCCAGCTTGCCGAACGCGGCCCATTCCAATTGGATCCTTTTAGATATCTCCTTTTGTTGATGCTCTTTACCAATGGATAGAATATGTCCAAGATAAATATACTGGTCAACCATCTCCAGCTTCTCATTTCCCACTGTTACCGCAGGATTTGTGATGCCAGAAACATTCGACAGCAACTTCGTCTTGGACATATTCATCTTGAAGCCTACTCTCAAAGAAGCATCAAAGAGATGTTTTAGCATGACTTGGAGATCCTCATAACTTTTGGGCAAATAGTACGAGATCGTCGGCGAATCTTAGATGGGACAATCTAACGCCATTGATGTTTATTCCATGATATTCCCAGTCAAGCGTTTTATGAGTTATGACATCTTCAAGGACAGTTGAAATTGATAGTTTATATGTTTCTTAATAATAATAATATTAAAATCTTATAAACTGGTGTTGTTTTTTTGGTCGAGAGGAACAAGGCTTAAGTCATTGTACCAGGTTGAATATGATGATATCTAAATTAAAATTTTATACTATGATTTATGTGTTTCACGCTGCGGTGAGTAATGAGACAATGTACAAAAAAACACGCAATTCGATTAATATCTTCATAATATTTGATTATAATTCAATTTGCAGATACAAATCACCCGGCGAGCCTCATGATAAATCCGAAATTACATCATCAAAGAACCTGCCGTCAAGAACATCTAGCAAGGCTTACATCCTGCGGCCATCGACCCCGCAGGAGGTGTTCCTCTCAAAACGGATTCATTTTTTCCCGCTTATCTTGACGATCACTCTTTGTTACATAATTAGTTGAGAAATTACGAGTGACCTGCGGGTCGCGGTTCACAGGATAAGCTGAAAGACGTTGTGATTCGATCGCGGCTCGATTGAGCTATGGCACGAGCACAACGATGCTTTATCCTAGTCGAGGTTATGCGTGACCGTGACATGCTCACTATCTGTATCTCACGAGCTCTGTCCGCATCATAGCTCAAAGCTCAAAAGAACAATGATGAATGGGTAGTGCGGGCCCTCTGGCCGCATTGACCATCGTCCGTCGACATGAATGAATCGGCGCGCTCGTGATTTATCGACACGCGCACCGCACTAGCGACTCGCGATTGAGACAATGCATCACTAGTGATGTGGTGTATCGATAAATGGGAACCGTTGAGTAATTCCACCGGTCTCACCGGTTCGTACCGTAAATATAGGGTGATTGATAAATGTGTGGGGTTGATTGAGACTTTAATTCCGGAGCTGTTATTACGGTGTTATCGAGTTGGCGATGATGACAATATTATGCGCGCGTCATTAGTGATGCTGGATTATCGTTAGATATTGAAACGCCCTGTGAGGTTGATTACACCGCAGACTACAGACTCTACTAGACAACGCAAGTTTGTAGGCTAAAGTATCTCAGAACTATGAGCTAAAGAAAGCAATAGCATAGTCTAGTTAAAACTGTGTAGTCTGTGGATTACACCCTTTCGGTGTAACTGTACTTTATAGAGCGACTCGACGCGTCTTGCGTTTGATTAATTAATCGTTATTCACTGCTAGCCGAAGGCCGTTGTCAATAATTACAGATTTTATCTCATGTTTGTTTTTATTATCTGAGAACCATCACTTTTTCATTACTTCCAAAAGAATTACAGATATATTCAACCTTCCTTTCTCTCCTAGATCTTCAGGCTATAAAATCCTTAAACTAAGTTGGAGGCCCATGAAAGTTTAAAGATCATTATAATAGCCAATCCTTGTGATATGTTTTATCACTAGGGTTGACCACATACGATTTGAATTTTTCTATCAACAAAACTTCAGGAAGTTTGCTAACGTCATGTTGTCAAGATTTGCATCGATCCCGCCAAGAGATTGATGGTGCCATCCGAGTGATCGATCGAGTTATTGACTCGCATCGACCCAATCGAATATAGATTGAGAGCTAGGGATTATCTTTGATGTAGAATTTCAAAGCTATGTGTCAGATAACATGAGAAATATATACCTAGGAGAGAATAACAGTACTTTAGCTATTCAGAATATATGCCAGGGTTTCCTAAAGACAGTGATGACTATTTTTATAATAGTTATGAAGTTATCAGCATTTGATGAATTGACTTAGAATAACTATGCAGTAGAATAAGTACATAATTATTACCACTAGCGCCCAGGCTAATAACCAGTGCGCCATAACGCCAACTCTAAATTGGATATTAATAAACGTCAAATCAGACGTAAACAGAGCGGTTACATATGGAATGTCATAAGTAGAGCAACATTCTTAAGAATATTACTTCTGAATTTACTGGTAGTCTAGTATGTAATATTAAAATACTGGTTTTGGAAATTTTGTAAGACGACAGATATGATTCGCGAATAAAATAAACAAGATAAGTCATAACTAAAGTCCCTGAGGTACTCCTTTTTGTAACGAACAACCCGCTGTTCCGATTATGTACATCAAATTGCTATAAGAATATTTTTTCTAAGCATTGTCTTAATGCCGACTTTCGTCAGCCTACGTGCCTGACGCATCACTGTCCGTTTTATCTATAAATCCGTTCCGCTGACCCAAAAACTCAGGAAGTCCGACTATAAACTAAGCTGTTATCATCGAGATTTGGCAATAAGGCCGAGGTTCGATGACCTGCCATTCACGCTGATAACCTGTGAGGCAAGAATCGTGAATGAAAATATAACTTAATGCTATAAATCACACTGCAGCTCGGCAGGGTTGATACCGATGCTGATTAAGAATTGTCAAAATTAAAGTCATTCACGAAATTTCGACAAATCTTCAGTTGGGTGTGAACGACGATTCCTCCAATATTGGGAAAGGGTACAGTCTAGGACACACTAACCCTGTTCAAAATTGATTATGGTTTGCTGATCTCTCAACGTAGCTAAGATTGATGAACTTATCAAAATGAGGCTCTGTTAAAATCTTTATATGCGTTAGATAATAAAGCATTAATAGTGTATTAAAATAGTCGTGCTCACAACAAATGTCATACATATTCAACCATCAATATTACTCGAGACACTAAAACAAAACATTCATTTAAAAGTCACCACTATACCAAAAACATGGTTTACTGACACTATAAAAAACTTGAGCCTCACATACAACGACATGTAAGTAAAACAATCTGGTCCTTAGTAACCTGATATCACAAAGGTACTAAATATCTGGTAAAAGGGAAGAGAGGCGGAAGTCTCGACCTGGTTGCTAAAGGTCATGATCTGGATTTCGACCAAGACCACAGCATGAGTAGTAGTTAAACTTTGCGGTGTAAGTATTTACATTTTGCAAATGATATTAAAAACGTTTTAAAAGTTGGGGTTATATGAAGCCAGGTATATTGAGCTGACACAGATAAGAAACGATGTACCTAAACTTACCAAACAAGTTATAAGACACAAAAAACTAAAATGAATGAATGAAATATTTTTTATTACGACGATAAAAATTATGTACCTCTACCTACCAAATTATAGTTTGCTTTGATTGCAAAAGCTCATCGTTTTTAAACTTAACAGCCGTATACAATTCTTATGTTATTTGATTGGCTATTAACCTTAATTAAATCATAGATTCTATTGATGTTTTCAATGCATATTGATGTAATTATGACGGATGGTCGCTTGCAAGTGGGGAGTTAAAGTTGTTGAGCAGTTTTTATTAGAAAATGCCTAGAACTTTCAGATTCTTTCTCATAGTTTGAACATCTGGAGTAGATTTTCCTTGCTTGTTTCCGTTATTTTTGGCAAAGCAATGTTTCTAAAAATATTCGTACCGTATTTTAATCCCAGCCAAGTCTTATGGAAAGGTTGGTACCGCCTGGTGGTCATCGGGCTTTGCTTCTTCTGTGGTGGGGTGGCACACGCCGGGGCACAGCAGAGCCAGAAGTACCGCTTGTCCCGGATCTTCTCGGCTGCTTTCAGCCGCTCACGGGCAAGCCGGCCGGCGCAGCGCCGGGGGGTGGTTGCGGTGGACACCAAGGTGGTCGCCACCGCTAGGACTGCCACCACGCTCCAACGCATAGCGTGAGAAGTAACTGTTCATCTGGATTCCATCACTTTGGCGATCCTTTGATCCGTCATAAGACTCGCAAGTCATACAGAAAAATGCGTTCACATTTTCAGAATCCGATATGTTTTTGGGAGCAGTCAGTAAACACTTTTTTTCGCAACTTCTAAAAGGTTTCGCTGTAGTGGAGTAACCGAAAATATCAAGTTGTCATAACAAATCAATCTTCCAAATTTTCATAATCCACCATTTAATTACAAGATATAACCAGAACTTTTAAAAATTACTGCTTTGCAGATAATAAATTTGTTTTTCACTGTCAAAACAATCTAAACTTCACTAATACTTATCTAATTATCATCTCTAATAAATCCAATTTTCTCACATCCACTCTCAGATTATCGGCTGAAACTTCGATCGCGAATCAGTCGTTCACCTCTCGAACCTCGAGCCTTGGCCTGGTGAGACGTGCGGACGCGTCGGAACAGACGCGCCGACTGCGGACTCTGAATACCGGAATACCGTTGCAGCTTGGCATTAGGACCACGCGCTCCTGCCTCGAAGATAGCGCTTTCGGGGAATGTGGGGAAGGACTAGAGACCTCACGACTGTCTTAAAGTACAAGTGAGACAAGTACTAGAGGATAGTTTGGCAAAAGTTTAGAGAAAGCTTTTTTTAGTTCAGATCAGGGTCCTATTTCAGTCACACGAGACAATACCTAAGTCACAAGACATACAGATGGAACCATTCTGCTCCTCTAGAAACTTAGAGAAGCCTAAAGCACTATGGTTGCCATTTCATAAGCTGAACAGGAACCAAGAGCACACAGCTACACAATAAATATCAAAACGTGATAAATAAGAATTTTAAGATACACGGAACTAAAAACATACACATATCCATAGAAGCCACTTCAAAGAGCCAGGCCATTTAAAAAAACCGGCCAAATGCGAGTCGGACTCGCGCACGAAGGGTTCAGTACCATTATCTATAAAAAACGGCAAATAAAATCATGTTTGTTGTATGGGAGCCCCCCTAAAATATTTGTCTTATTTTAATTTAATTTGTTATTTTTAAAGTGAATATATAACTAAATATTCTGTGAATATTTCAAACGCCTACCTGTTGCCGTTATCAATATCCAGCTAAAACGAGCAAACAAAATCACGAACCTCCCTTAAATATTTATTTTATTCTATTTTTAGTATTTATTGTTATAGCGGCAATAAAAATACATCATCGGTGAAATTTTCAACTGTCTAACTACCACGGTTCATGAGATACAGCCTGGTGACAGACGGACAGACAGACAGCGGAGCCTTAGTAATAGGGTGCTGTTTTACCCTTTGGGTACGGAACCCTAAAAACTAGGGGAAACTGCAATAGGACCCAGGTCTAATATAAGATAAAATGCTGTTGGGTTTTTTTTTAAATTAATTAAGAAAGGACTTTAACCTTAACACAAACGTTTTAATTCCAAAAAAATTAGTTGGCATTTTCTAAAATGCTTTCCAGGCAACAAAAAAATATAAATATTTCTAAGAATTACATTAAACAATCATACGTTGGTACCTACGCTTACAATAACAATACAAATCAAAATAATATACCTATTCAAAGTTCTAATTATATCAAATCATCTTATCGGAGCAGCATTTTACCGTCACCACGGCACGCGTCCACTAATTAGGGCAGATCTAAGATCTCACGATAAGGTGATAGCGGGTGGTCGCAAGCCTCCGCCCTAACCAGGCTGCATCTAGCTAGAGCCGTCGCATCCATCACAGGGCTTACAGCATCAAGGAATACATTTGCAAAGGATTTGCACGTCATTTCCGTGATATTGCCGGTATAGTGCCGTGAGCCATGGAGAATAACAGATTTTTATCTAGTAGGTTAACCTGTTGATGATTTATGAAAGACAATGGTATTGAGGGTAAGTAATCTTCAAAGTATTTCACACCAATAGCTGTATGCGAGATTGTCTCCAATAATCCGGCCATTAATTCTAAAATACCGCTTTCAACACTTTGACCTTATCTACATTGTATTGGTGCGCTCGAATATCTGCAACATATTTTGTCTCTTAATCATACATAACAGAAGTAATAAAACTCTCAGACACAATTTTCATATTAAATCTTTTAACATCATGTAGTGAGTCAACAACATTGTCTCAAAATGTTCCCGAGAAACCTCTAGTTAGACCTCTAGTCTAATCAGGCTCATTGGCGCCGTCTAGAAAACCTTCATTGATATTTAATGCATATGAAAGGTTTTCATATCCATTTATTTAATATCCTATTTTCCTTTTCATTAACAGTTCTTATCTTCCCCCTATAACATCAGCGATTATATTAATAACTACCATGATCTCTGCGATATCCCACCAGCAGTATATCACTTTTATACTGTTGTTTTCATATTTACAAGTAATCAAGTATGTTTACAGCATCTGTTATATTATTATTTCCATTTGCAACTTAATTATCATAACACTTGAGACTAGTTTTGTATGTGGTAGGTTCCTTTCGCTCATATAGAAAATACGTTTGTTTTCATATTTTTTAGTTCAAATAAGTTTGTGAAACTATAACTCTATAACTAACCTTTATACAACCATGCCATGAAATAAATCATTTAATTTATTTTCAATAATGTGCTTTCCTTTGAAGCATAAGTATTTTTAACACTACTGTTTAAGAAAAAATACAATTTGATAGAGTCCTGAATCTTTCATGGTCTAAACTAAGGGGAGGTTTCTACTGGTCTTCTACGTTTTTGTTCTAATTAGATACATTTATATCAGCTGGAGCTTCTGCGAGTTTTTCTCTTATTTCCATTTCTGTTATCGTTAGTCGTGTTTTTAGAATTCAGGTTTTCATCAACTTCTGTATTAGACTCTATGTCTACAACATTAGCTTCTTTATTCGTTTTTGAAATATATGTTAGGCAGATAGAGTTGCACAGTGATTTCATTGGTTGAACGTGAATGTTAAGGCATGATTCCGAGACCGAGCAACCAGAAATAAAGTTTCTCTCGCTGTAGGTAAAAGTTACGAGTTCTGTCCCCTGAAGCTACGATTGCCGTTGCCGGTCTTGAAACTGTACCTTTATTTGGCGAAAGATAAAAGCTTTCGTGGAATCTTCTGATTAACAAGATAGATTGGAATCATTGCAAATTGTCTCAGTGATTGCTTGTGTATCGTTCTATTTAGATTCAGTTTTAATGTTTATGTCTGCTTCGGGATTAGATATCGCTTCATTATTTGTTTTGTCTGTTTTTGGGATAAGATTGATATACCCACAGCTAACTAGACGTGGGTAGATATTATTTAGCTTGTTATAGTCAATGGTATATTCTAAATCGTGCAAATAGATTTATTCCTGGTATCTCGTGTAGCAAATACAGGAGTTCCTTATTTATTCGAATACAATAAACGTGATACCATTGTGTAATTTGAACTCTGAAAAACTCGGAACAATGAATTCCTAATAATAAAGTCGAAACAAACACGGTATTACATTCCAGTATTCTAAACAAGTAGGGAAATAAGCACAAAAGCAAATAATTTTGTGAAACATGTGCCCGAGCATAGATAAGATTACAGTATAACTTTTGAATCGGAATATCGGGATACTCAAATACTCACAAATCATGGTAAATATCCCGTTTTTAGTATAAATAAGATTACAGTAGTTAGGGCTCGCGTGCTCGTATTGTGCGCAAGCGCATGTTTTTGATAAAACTGTTCTAGGTTCGCTAAGTTTTATTGCCTTATTTCTGCCACCCAGCAGTAACGTTCGCATTGCTGTGTTTCGGTTTGGGCGCCGCATAAATTTCTGGCACATCCTACTAATATTATAAACGCGAAAGTTTGTATGTATGGATGTTTGTTCCTCTTTCACGCAAAAACTACCGAATGGATTTTAATGAAAGTTTACAATAATATAGCTTATACATTAGAATAACACATAGGCTATAATTTTTAAAGATAGTGTGTGAATTGTCCAAAATATAACGATAGTTGTCAAGTAAGTCGGAAAAAAATCTGCCATCTGCGAGCTATTCTGGCGTACGCTGCAAAAACTGTAGAGTTTACGCGTACATATATAATGTATAAAAGAAATGTTTATCTTAATCCTACAAAAAAGTCCGCGACAGCATATATCTAGCTTATATGAGTAAGCCATTATCGCCAAAAGAGTAAACCATAAATCCAATAAAAATTGATAATATATTTCTAACTAGCTGCCGCCAGCGGCTTTGCTCGCGTTGTTTGTCAAAATAAAAAGTAGCCTATGTGTTAATCCAGGTTATGATCTACATTTACACAAAATTTCATCGCAATCGGTTCAGCCGTTCTGGCGTGAAAGAGTAACAAACATCCACACATCCATACATACAAACTTTCAGGTTTATAATATTAATAGGATGCACATTTGGTTGTAACAAACGAACCTACTCGAAGTACTTACTAATCCTGCGCAAACGAAGTCGCGGGTACCAGCTAGTATGACTATATGTATATTCACCTGTATGAGGCCACGGGTACCACACGTAGGCCACGTTTCTAAGGTATTGACTTACGTTACGAAGCAAAACTTTGTTATAGGCGATGGTTACCACTTAACATGGGCCATGCTTGTTCAGTCGCCAGGTCGTATAAACAGCTTACCATCAGGTAACGATTTAAAAATGGTGCGTACCTTATTTTAGGTGTTTTTAGGCGTATGAAGAGGAATAGTTTGAAAGTACAAACGCTTGAAGGCAATTGATGAATTCTAATACCTACGAAATTAAGTTGATATTAGTGTTTGTGGTATTATTATAAGGATATATAATCTTGTAGGTATTATGCGAACAATTAGATCTTTGGGACAGACAGACAAGTTCACAATTCCTTAATTTAGGCGAGTACATAATTACTTAGTATAAAAGGTACATTAATAGATAGATAACGATTTAGTTTTTTTTTATATATACATTTAGACACACAAGCTGACGGACTTCCTGATGGGTCACCGTCGCCATAAACTCCTGAAGGACTCCTGTAGTACTATACAATGTATAGTACTACGAGTCCTTCAGGAGTTTGTCAATAAGTTAGTGGTAATGCATGTATCTCATTGACATCATTGTTCTCCCAGATGGGGCATCTGGGAGAACAATGATGTCAACTCGTAGGGTAGAAATGTTTGGTAGGTTCGTATAGAGTTTCTGTGAGTTGGGAATAATATAGTAGATTTGTTTATTATTCAATATTTTTTATATATATTTAATAAATAAATAAAATAACTACTGCTGGACATTTCACACAGCGCTATCTAGCCCCGAACTAAGCAGAGCTTGTACTATGGGAACCAGATAACTGATATAATACTTATATACTTGTTTTTTTTGTAAATACATACTTATAATATATAGAAAAACACCCAGACCCGGAACAAATATCTGCAGATCATGCAAACATTTGTTCCGCGGCGGGAATCAAACCCGCTACTTCCTGAGTCTCAGCCGGCTATTCGCCCACTGCGCCACGGAGGTTCTCATAATTAATGTTCATTCTATAAGCTATTGTTACTTTGTTCTTTTTGTTGTCTCCTCTGTGTGTTTGTTCTGTTTTACTATTGGTGTTGTTAGAAATAAATGTTTTTGATTAGACTTCATTTGATTTACTGCAGTCGCATTGCCTTAAACTTAATGGCATATTTACAACTCTCTTGAGGGCGTTTATTAATTAAATTATTGGTTAGAACGGGTAGTTATCGCGTATGTACCTTGTTTATTTGTTATCCCGACGTTTCGGCTGTGTTGCAACAGTCGTGATCACGGGTTGACTCTCTCGTGCGTTTAAGTTAAAAATCAAATTTAAATTATCAACTAATATAAAAAAACTGGACACGCGGAAATACAAGTGACGTTGTTATCGCTGAAAGCATTCTCTAAAAAACTATTTTATTGTAACATAAGGTTTAGTGTAGTGTATGCACTAACTGTAATATTTTTGCTGAATAAAAATATATCCAACTTATATAATATATAATATTATAAACGCGAAAGTTTGTATGTATGGATGTTTGTTACTCTTTCACGCCGGAACGGCTGAACCGATTGCGATGAAATTTGGTATGTACGTAGATCATAACCTGGAATAACACATAGGGTACTTTTTATTGGCAAACCACGCGGGCGAAGCCGCGGATTGGGATAAGTATAATATAATACGTGTATTGTAATGCACTACAATATATGAAAACACGGGTAGATCTAATGTAGGGTTGCCATAAATCCCCAAGGCCCCGTCGGGACATTTACAATTCGGAGTCCTTTTTTTTTGTATACAGCATGTAACAGAAATGATGAAAAAAATTCTAGGTATATGTATTATTATGTCATACACATCTATATCTCTAGCTAGATGTAAGATCATGTATTTTTTTCAGGTGTGTAGGTTACACACCTGAAAAAAATACATGATATATAAAAGAAAATCTGACACAAATAGCACAAATAAGAAGAAACAAAAATATTTAAAATAAGCATTATAATAAAAAAAATTCGTCTGTTGGCTGTTTCCCCAATTATTTATGTCGGGACATTTTAGAGCCTGTCATTGGTTGGTGACATGTTCCGACGTATCGGGACGAATGGCAACCCTAAGCTAATGGCTAGTAATGTGTAAAATAGGTTTTTTCAAATTCATTACCATAGAAAATTGTAATTTTCAAATTAAATAAGCATCCTTAATTTAAAGTATTAAAATATCATCGAATCTGTTTAAAATTGTTAAACAAATCATATTAATTTATCATGTAAGTAAGTACGAGTACCTACCTGTTAATCTGACTAAGCGACAGCGTCGCAAAAGCGCCGTCGATTTACGTATTGGAAACATGGAAATGAATCGATTGCTAGCGGTTTTAAGCTCACCTCTAAAATCAGATAATACAATTCCGGATGTGTGTTTTAAACTAATGTTGTACATAACAAAACAGGTTGTATAAAAAATATAACTTAATGTTAGAGTTTAGAGCACCCAATATATTTATTGAATCGGTTCAGTAGTTTCTGAGATTACAACAAACATACAAACAACAGACTTTACCTCTTTTTATTATTAGTTGTATTGGATTACTATTTGCCATCTGCTAGCGTATTTCGAGGACAGTATCTCGATGCAATGAAACTAGCAATTACACCCGAGTTCACCCGGCACAGCGGAATGCTGATAATTCGACGTAATTCATCAAATTACAGCGTAACGATTCGATCGCCGAATGTTAACTGCCCTGATTTTCTTTCAACGTGTTATTTTTTAAATTCCGAAGGTAACTGAACTTAGCGGTATTGCAACAGCAGCCAACGTTATGTAGGTATTTGTGTATTTAGTGAAATTTTGTAGTTTTCTTATAATACAAATTTTGATTGAAAAAAAAATCAGAAAGGAGAAGGTACTATTCTTTATCGGAAGTAGTGGAATAGTTTTCTTCAGTGAAACCTTCCTACTTATGTACCTACATATATTTTTTTTACATTACTACATATTAGGTACACACAAGCTTATGGGCCTTCTGATGGTCCTCAGTCAGCTCAGCTATAATGCGTTATTAGAGTTCCGTAGTCAAACTAGGAAGCCTTATCGATTCGCTATGTCTGTCTGTATGTCCGGCATGTAACAACCTTTTTATTCGTATACTAGTCCTGTAAAACTGAAATTTGGAATTATAATATTAGTGACGTCATCAATGGAGTCAAGTATTACTCGTGCGCGATAACTTGGGACCTGCTAGGAATGCGACTCCCCGACCGCTTCCCCTGCACTTCCCCGATGGCGCCCGTATTGTACCGTTCGCATCACTATTTTTTACTAGGGTTTTTAGTCTCGTACTGGCCTACGTCACGTAGCGACGCGCTCTGGAATTCTTTTACTTTTCGTTTGTGTTATTGTTTTGTTGTGTGGAAAAAAGAAGTCAACCATGTGGACAGGCTTCGACAAAAGTATTGTGACGATGACCTCTTACAAGAGACGAATGAATCGCAATTAATTGTAAATTTATCGGATACCTCTTCGTCAAGTGATTATAGTGAGTGAGACTGAGGACGAAAAACAACCTCTAGAAGGCATATATCCACTAAGTAGTGACGAAGAAGAGATAATGTAAATAATAGATAAAATAAATGTATAGAATTAAACATTGTATTTTTATTTTATTCAAATAGTGTAAAAAGATTAGATAAAAAGCAGCGTCCTCCCTGAGTAACATAATAAATTAGGTTAAAGAAAACAAAGACGAAGCCGCGGGCAGCTGCTTGTTATGTTCGCTTTTTTGCGGGCGGTACAAACACGCCAATATGACGTCACCGCGCTCAGGTCCCAACTTATCGCGCACGGGTAATACCTGTCTAACACATAAGTAGAGCTAAGAAAGAAGAAGAAGTGAGACCAAGAGAGTTACGAAATGAAAACTATATTTTATTTGAGTCCGATAACGAAGTCTAATGATTCAGTAATTTTTGGTAATAGTCCCCCCCCCCCCCCCTCTCCATACCCCTCCTCACTGGGTGACTTTCAAGTAGGGCAGGTTTTGCCCGCGACAAAACATATTGCATACAAAACAGAAATACATGATGTCATGTTTTATTTGGCGTGTATTCTGGTATATATCCGAGACAGGCCTGTGCTATTTATTAACAGACGTACAGACCGAGTGACGCGCCCAGACAGACAGGGACCGATTTAAATGTAGATAAATTATACTTTCAGGGCGATTTCCAGCTCGTTGCAGAATAATGATGGTCGCGGAATTAAAAAGATAACTTGTGTAGCTGGATGGAGCTGAGACCACTTACCTAATCTGTTAAATAACACTATTTCATCTAATCTAAGCTCAAGTGGCTCCCTATCCCTCTTCACCAGAATGCACACATATTGTTTCTTTTGTATAACATCCTTTTTAACTCTACATCATCACATCATCTTCATTCTCACATCTTAAGGAGCGTTTTGAGTTTCTCCGCCAGGCTAATGATCGCAATTTGCGTTCATCAAATTCCCTCCAACTTAGTACTCAGTCCATACGACAGAGTTTTATGGTCGATCCTTCACTGTAACAGCCGTACGATTGTGGAACGCTTTGCCCCTCTCTATAAGAACATCCAAGTATATTAGTAATTTTAAAACAAAAGTGCAAACCCATTCTGTGCTTGTGTTGAAGTTGTAGCTGCTTGTTAATTCATCGTAACTAGGGAATCCAATCCCGCATCAAAATCGCGACCCCGCAAGCCTGCGGGATTAAATCATCAATCCCGCGGATCCCGCGGGATTTGCGGGATTGATTTTATTTATTATTATTGGTGTTTCAAGTAATTAAAAGAAAGAAAATAAACACAAATATTTTTTATTATTATTATCAACATGAAGCAAAGTTATCACTTATATTATAAATTAAATATAATGATGTTAAAGACAATACAATGTTTACAATATTTTACGTTTGATATTTAGATTTTTATTTGAAATAGAACATATTCATTGGTTTTAGAGGCATTAAAAGTCAGCTTATTTTTTCTGAAAATACTTTCGAAGAAACGATAAAGTATCTAACGTTTCATCTTTTAGATTTGATCGTATCTTGTTGCATAAATAGCCAGCGGCGGAAAAAGCACGCTCGGCTTCCACACTTGTAGGCGAAATTGACTTTACATAAGTATAAACAGCTTCCAAATACTTCCCCCTATTCCCTCCACATTCAAAAAGTGTCATCTCACGTTTCAATATCAAATCAGTTGAATTATCTCGAGTGGGTACATGCACAGCAGGTCTAGACTCTGCCACCCATTCAGTACGGATACTGCGCTCTAATTCTTCTTCTAGTGTATGTGAAGGGAGATTCGATAAAGGCATGTCTTCTTCACTGTCATCATCTTGCTGGTTTTCAGTTTCAGGTTGCACGTCTGACAGCAGTCCCTCAAGTAAACACTTCATTTCAGTTCTTAGCGTAGCTTTACTTGGATAAAAGAATGGATTGTCCTCCACACTTACATACCTTGAATTTTTTTTCTAGATATTTTTTTGGATTTTCCAATTAAAGAAACACGGCAGTTATTGATGTACGGCGTTCTTTTATCCGGCGAGACAGTGACACACCAAGTTCCTGGTTTAACCTTGTGTTTTGTAGATTCAGTTTATTAATCATGAAACGCAATGTGGTTTCTGCGATAATTAATGTTGCATCCTCGCGGCATAAGACGTTTACAGCGAGATTCACTGGCTCTAAAGCTTGTTCAATATGACTCAAAGTTTTATATTCTTCGTCAGTGAATGAAAATGAAGATCATGTCAGTTTAAGGTCAATAAGTGCTTTAGATATGCAATGTTTGACTTCGTTGAACCTCGACAACATTGATGCGAGACTGCTCCAGGGCGTTCGGCAATCTAAAATAAGCTGCAATTCTTTGCCAAATTCTGCTTTGATATATTGTTGCAGCAGATCATTTTTTACTGGAAATTTTGAACTAAAAACCTTGACAATTTTTCTCACTTTTTGAATAAGTTCTCTGTATTGTGGTAGCAACTCTTCTTCTTGGATTTCTTCCTCTACCGAAAAATTACTTTGCTCGTCGTTATAATCTTCACTTTCATTATCACTCCCATTATCTGGTCTGTTTCCGAGTACTTCATCTTGCATTTCTTCTTCTTGTTGATCTTATCTCTTATTGTATAGAACTTCAAGTAGAGCGAGTTGCAATCCATGTGCGAAGCATAATTGGTGGTGCGCTGATAATAATCTGCTAACTTTCTTCATGACGGCTGCACCATCGGTTGTCGCTGCGATCACATCTAGATTTAGGTCAATTTTAAAATCCTGAAGTTTTTTTTCAAGCGCAGTTACAAAGGCTTCTGCAGGAAAACGTCCTTCAATTCTTACCAGCTCCAGGTTCCAAATGTTCGCATTCGCAGCTCCACCGGTAAATAAGTGAAGATTTAAATTCAAATAGCGGCGATTTCTCAAGGATGTCCACTCATCAAAAGTTAGTGTGAAACGCTTTTGCAATTTTTTCAATGTTTCAAGTTCGTCGATAGTTTTTTTTCGAATGGATGCTCCGTAGGCCATCACCATAGTTTGTATCGTGCTGGCAGAAGAAGGCAATTTGTGGCCTTCCGATTCAAATAATTCGCGCAAATCAATTGACGTGATGAATTTTGAGAATGGGATTCCATCTTTTGCTACCATTCTGCACACTCTTTCTTCCATAGAAACTTTTTTTTCGAGTGGGAAATAATATGTTAATTTCTTTCTTTTCGGTGGGACTGACATTGCCGAAGTTGAAGCACATTCGTCTAAACGTGAAGCAGTTGAACTAAACGAGCCAATTTGGCTTGCGCTGCTCGTTTCCATTCCCGGTGCTGGATTTACAACGCTACTGCTGATGCTATCAACCAAGTTCAAATTCATGTTATGCTTTGTTCGCAAGTGTGTGCAAGGCCTTAAGTAGAGCGAGCAGAGATTTTTATAATAGCAGGACATAACTTACATTTAACGGTTGATCCATTTTCTGCTCTTAAAATATGTTTCCATACTTCACTCGAGCTTTTATACTCATTATAAACTAAATTGACACTCATTTTTAATAATAAATTGTATTTTTTCACTCGTTACGTGCTCTTAGCACTTTGATAACTTGATAATAAAAATAATAGTCTTGTCGTACGTTACGTAACCTTTTCAGATCACAAGTAAGACGCAAATGACGCAATAACATTCTTTGACACTTGATCGCGCGCAAAGGTAAATAAATCCCCGTGCGCCGTAGGGGAATCCCCAGTCATAGAGTACTGGAATTGACATTGATTACGTTCCGTTCCGATAATAGTTCCGATCATCGTCTGAGCCTATTTTTCTTACTTTTTTTCAATCCCGCGAACGTGCGGGATCCCGCATGAGTAATCCCGCATTTGTGATCCCGCAAAAAAGGTGCGGGATCCCGCTAATGCGGGATCCGGTTTGCGGGATTGGATTCCCTGATCATAATCATTTTTATAGTTGCTTATTATCGTATTTAAATGAAACTTGTGTTAGTACTAGTATTTTAGGTTTATAGTATCTAGGAATGTTATTAATTGTACTTATATAGATACACCGCCGTCATGTGATACATTATAATCCAGTCCATACAAAGGTTGTCTGGAAGTGATCGATCTTAGCGATAAGACCGCCCATTGTATTAAATCTATTTTTAAGAATTATGTTCTGTATTTTACTTTGGTGTACAATAAAGAGTTATCTTAATCCTTACTAATATTCTAACTTTGAATTTATTCTGTCTGTCTGTTGTTATGTTTCACAACTCAACAGCTAGACCGATTTCGATACTATTTTGTATATGTATAGATAGATTATGACCGGGATTGAGACTTAGGCTACTTTTTACATGACTGCGCAGGAGGGTATTGTTTTTAATTGTATTGGGTATTGTATTGTTTTGGTTAATCCGATTTCAATGAAATTTGGTAAATAGATGAAGACCTCTGTGGCGCATTGGGCGAATAGAGAATGGCTGAGACGCAGGAGGTAGTTGGTTCGATTCCCGCCGCGGAAGAAATATAGAGATGAATGTTTTATAGATATTTGTTTTTGGTCTGGATGTTTTTCTATATATTATAAGTGGTATATACCTACTAGTGGTATATCACCACCCCGAACTGAGATCTTGCGAGTCTCCCAAAAAACCAAAAAAAATATTATTCATACCTAAATTTTGACTAATAAAATAATGCCACGAAATGATCGACCAAATAACTTGACCTACATTCAAATTAGTAATTACAACCTAATAGTTTCATTATAAGTTTTTTTACCCTTCCTGAACACCAACATCTCAACAACCCCCCCCCCCCCCCCCCCCACATTTTTAGCTCATTTAGTCACACCAGAATTGTGTTATCACTATCTACCTATATATTAAATTTCACGATAATCAGATCAACACTTCCAAAGTTATCCTCGAACAAACAAACAAACATACATACATACAATGCCAATTTGCCCATGTTGATTTGGAAATCTCGCTTCGCTCGATCAATAAGTATTCTATAAGTCCTCTGGTTCCCATAGTACAAGCTCTGCATAGTTTGGGGCTAGATAGCGCTGTGTGAAATGTCCAGCAATACTTATTTACTGGAAAATAGCTTGTATTAAAACATAGGCTACTTAATATTGACAATCTACGCGTTCGAAGCCGCTGGCTGAAGCTAGTA
This sequence comes from Philereme vetulata, assembly GCA_918857605.2. Classification (NCBI taxonomy): domain Eukaryota; kingdom Metazoa; phylum Arthropoda; class Insecta; order Lepidoptera; family Geometridae; genus Philereme; species Philereme vetulata. The sequence continues at coordinate 4,351,068 of OU975484.1, forward strand.
AATAATAAATAAGCAGCGATGAGCTTGCAACTAGCAATCGGTCACGTAAATGCAAAGGCATTTCTCAATCGTAATGTTTGGACTTGCCTCTGACTACCCCCTTGTGGGATATCTTCACATGTCTGCGCGCTGAGTAAAACAACCGAGGATATCCATAATGCGGATTAATATTCGTGAGCTTACTATCTGTCTCCAGGAACTGTAGTTCCTAGCTTCCTTTACCCAACTACTCCAGCAAATCATCTGCGGATTTTTACAATTTTAGGTTATAATACATTCGATGTTTCCACTAAAACTCTACCAATACTTAGTTAATTTGGCAGCAACAGCATTAGCCTTTCTTTTGGCTACTTCCTAAATAAATAAATAAATATTGCTGGACATTTCACACAGCGCTATCTAGCCCCAAACTAAGCAGAGCTTGTATTATGGGAACCAGATAACTGATAGTTATATGTATACTTTTTTTGTCAATACATACTTATAATATATAGAAAAACATCCAGACCCGGAACAAATCTCTGTAGATCATGCAAACATTTGTTCCGCGGCGGGAATCGAACCCGCTACCTCCTGCGTCTCAGCCGACTATTCGCCCACTGCGCCACGGTGGTCGTCGTGTTTGGTAAGATTCCAATTTAACGCGCCGGCGAACACTGAGCGCAACTTCAATTCGGCCACGTCAAAAACTTCGGCCTGAATATCGCTATCCCTGTTTAGTGACGAAGTTTAGCCACGCAGAGCGACAGTGATAGCAATAGAACGATTCTAAATTTGATTAGATTTTGACCGTGTTTCGTAATACTAAAAATGATGACTGAAAACTTGTTGTATTTTTCTAATTGTGTTGTTATTCTGTAACTAGACGATATAATCTATGTTCCCATGAATAGGATACGTAAGATGTTGTTGTTTTTAGTACGAAACAATTAGGTTGAAAACAGGTCTTTTATGACGTAAAAACATGCAGAATGCGATACGCTTCTATTTCATTTTAGGTAAGTATTTTGATCTAATATATGGTTGGGAACCTAGATAAATACTATTCAAATTAAAATAATACCTTATTAAGGTAGAAATATGCTTCAATTAGAAATGATCTTGGTAGTACGTGTTGTATGGGCGATTGTCCCTCCGGTGCCCCCTTAAACCTAAAAGTTGCATTTCGAAAACATTTTACGTTCCATACAATGTAAACTCGTGTCTCTGTTAGTAAACTTTCAACTATTAACATGTATTGAATCCCATTTGGTAAACCTAACACAGTATAACCCAATTGAAAAAGAGGATCACAAGATAATTCAGATACATAAATCTCTGCAAGCCGGTGCAAGCTGTGTTTACGCGGCATATCATCAAAGGCCACCTGCAAATTGCTCTACTACCTGGTTACTCAAAGGTATAATCAGTTCACTAGGTTGGTTACAAAAGTGCGAACAATTTTACTACTCGGCAATTTCCATTGGATGTTTAGATCATGTTCGATCGAAAACCTCCGTGGTGCAGTGGGTGAATAGCCGGCTGAGACGCAGGAGGTAGCAGGTTCGATTCCCGCCGCGGAACAAATGTTTGCATTATCTACAGATATTTGGTCCGGGTCTGGTTGTCTCTCTTTATATTATAAGTATGTATGTATTTACAAAAAAAATTATATAATTATTCTATCAGTTATCTTGTTCCCATAGTACAAGCTCTGCTTAGTTTGGGGCTAGATAGCGCTGTGTGAAATGTCCAGCTATATTTATTTATTTATCCAAAATAATCGAAATCATCGTATGTGATATCTTGCCTTCTTAAAGTTTCGAAAATCATTAAACCCGCAATCTTCCCCATTGTACGGGAAAACGATACCATTTTTAGTACGCGCTTACTGCTTGTCCAGTTTATGTAAGATAGACAACAGTGAACCTTTCTAAAAGCGAGGCCAATGGAATAACTTGGATGGCGTATTTGTCTTCGCGTCACCCTAGTAGGTAATATCAACACTAATATTAAAAAAAATACAAGAAAAAATTATGTCTTCTTTTTATTTGTATGTAAGAGTAGGCAGTTTTATTAAGTTCGTGAAATTTTAGATCACAAGTTGCGTCTACTCAATTCAGTGTTGTGTACGCCTTACGTATCAGTCCTAGAACTAAATGTTATAAAATGTTATAAAATTCAGTGTGTGTGGAAATATTATGCTATTGGCGTTATAAATAAATATATATATTATAAATTTGGAAGTATCTCTTCTTTCTGTCTGGTCTCCGTTTGCCTGTTTGTTACATATGCACAACTAAACGACTTCACCGATTCCGATTTAAAATTTATTATATTGATAGGTTATGACCTAGATTGCGACGTATTATTAACCAACGAAAAGGTAATGTTTTTATTAATAAACCATGCGTGCGAAACCGCGGGCGGCAGATAGTAATTTATATTTTCGTAATTACAGCAGCGATCACAGAACACAAAAAACAATAGAAGTCGTAAGTAGGCGGGGCCCGCGTAACACCAAGTACGCGGAGTTCCGCGCACTACAAGCTTCGCTAACTTCAGTAGTGTTTCAATTACTGTGGGATAAACGTACTTCAAAAAAATATAAAAAAGCCATATTGTGCCGTTTTGGAATGTAAATATTATAGCCGAACCAAAAATTTAACAAAAGGAGGCATATCCTATCACCGGTAAGTATTATTTTATTGTTTTTTGTTAGTTTTGTTTAAAATGCAAAGTCGTCAAACAAAATAGACTGTGAATCATACTGCTTAAGGTCGCGTTTCTCTTAAACCTCAACTTAAGCTACTCAATTAGGGATGTGACCCCAATATACTGATGAATATGTTATCGATAGCTTTAATTATTTACCCCCTATTAAAAGGTGTATAAGTTTTATATAAGTAGGTATCAAATGACATGTAATTAATTATGGGACTCCCCATGACATACATCACTAATACACTCTCTACAAACAAACAACAGCAGCTCTAAACAAGCTGACTTTCAAAATTTCATGAATAACTTTTTTACATGTCATTCGCACATGTAACATGTAAAAAAATACTATAATGTCAAACTAACGTATGTCACGCGTGCCAAAAACATTTTGAAAGAAAGAAAATACATTTATTTGACAACCACAGGACAGACCATTCAGAACAGAACATGCCTACTTACCTAAAGATTAAGATTGTGATAAGGCTTTCAAGTGTTTTCGGTTCAAACGCATACATAGGTACTCAGGATTACACTGGTTTTTGTTTCGCAAACACACATGTTTTCACAGAATAAGTTTAGCGTATCGTTACTATAATTTACGTTAAAAATTTAAAGTTTACGAAATTCATAACTAGATGTCGCTAGTAAAAATGTTCCGCTTCTAGATCGCGATGTTTTCACAGAATAAGTTTAGCGTATCGTAACTATAATTTACGTTAAATATTTAAAGTTTACGAAATTCATAACTAGATGTCGCTAGTAAAAATGTTCCGCTTCTAGATCGCGCTGACGAAAACACATGGCCGAGAATGACTCTTCGAACACATATTAATAATTCCACGAGATATTAAAAAATTATGCAAATTTTGAAAGCCAGCTCAATTCAATAGAGCTGCCGATGATTGTAATGAGAGACTCTGAGAGTGAAATAGTGATAATAAGTAATGCTGATGTGAGTGGACATTTATCATACGAAAATATATATCTAACCTAACATACGTCACACCACACGTGCCAAAAACACTGTGTTATCTTTGACTTACAAAGGTGTTTTTTTCGGTTAGAACTAGGCATGGGCGTTATTGAGCATTTTCGCTAGCCGATATTGTATCGATATTTTGTTTCAATATCGATATCGATACCTACTTACCAACGAATGCTTGGTTGACCATAGCTACGCTAGGGATATAGCAGTGACTTTGGGTTGGTTTGACAGCTTGTTTAGTTTGGTTATGTTAGGTGTATGAATACGCTAACGCGAAGTAGAATCTGGCAAACTGGCGTTTGGGCCAGCTGGCTGGTCCCAGTGAGGATTGATTAAATTTATTTTTCGTACCACTTGCTCAAAAAAGTGACATTCTATGCCACAAAAAGCGAACATCATCATCATCATCATCATCATATCAGCCGTAAGACGTCCACTGCTGGACAAAGGCCTCCCTCATTGATCTCCAGGAACTGCGGTTGGAAGCGGCCTGCATCCAACGCCGACCTGCGGTTCTTACCAAGTCGTCTGCCCATCTTGTGGGTGGACGTCCTACGCTGCGCTTGCCGGTCCGTGGCCTCCACTCGAGAATCTTTCGGCCCCATCGGCCATCTGTTCTGCGCGCTATATGGCCTGCCCATTGCCACTTCAACGTGCTAATCCGTCGGGCTATGTCGGTGACTTGAGTTCTCCTACGTATCTCCTCATTTCTGATTCGAAAGCGAACATAACAATAGTCATTTTTAATCTGTTGAAAACAGGGAAAGAAAATTGTACTGAATTTTATTCATCCTCTAGGGGGAGAATTGGATTTAAATTTGGAATACTTACCGAAATTTATACTGAACTACATATGTGTTTACACCATTGAGTTTGTATATAAAGCATTATACATCTTTTTGAAAAAGGAATACGCATTTATTATGCAGTTATGATTATTAAATAAAATTACGAAAACCGACGAGGCCGTATGAGCTTGATGCCTTTGCTTTTCCAACAAAAAATATTAGTCTAGGAATTTACCGCGTTTTTGTTTTCTTCAAATACATAAACTTTAAGTTTATTTTAATTTATTTTTATAAATAAGTTAATGTTATTATATTATGTCATATTATTATTGTGTTAATTTTTTCGCAAATGGTACGAAAAGTAGAGTATTTTCCTCGGTGATAAAGCTGTCTTAGTCTTGGGTGAACTTAAATCCCTCGTTACACTCAGGACTCGTCTTAAATCCCTCGCTTCGCTCGTGATTTAAGTTTTTAACACCCTCGCTACGCTCGGGAGTAAACCTCGAGGCCTTCGTTACGCTCGCGATTTAAATCTTCACCCGCGACAGAAGACACTGCTTTATCCCCTTGGTTAATAATCTACTATTATTACCTACCTAATTAATTTATGTAGGGCATTTTCCTTCATTCTTTACTAGGCTTAGGACTAGCACAATATTTTCATAGTCGCAAATAAATAGTAGAAACGTAGGCAGCTACCTACATACCTAACTACCAACAAAAAATTGTGGCGCATTTAAAAATCGCCATATTTACAATGATTTTATGTACAAAATTACGAACAATCGATTTAAAATCCAGTTGAAGTTTTATATGATAATTTTTGTTTAAGTACAGTATTTACACATGGCAAACATATTATCATTTTTATCAAAATGAGTCCACACTGTGATTTGTCGAGGCATAATGATAATATTTATAATTAGTCTTTATTTTTACACTAGGTATGAGAGACTCAGAGAGTAAAATAGTGTCACTATTTCACTCTCGGACTTATTTATCACTATAATAGAAATAATTAAATAAGTGGTGCTTATGTGATGGGACATTTGTTTGATAACATGTCAAAAATTAATAATACGAAAATATATATCTAACTTACATACGTCACACCACACGTGCCAAAAACACTGTGATAACTTTGACTTTCAAAAGTGTTTTTTCGGTTAGATAGAACGCATAAATATTAATACTAAGTACTCCGATTAATACTACTCAGATTACACTGATTTTTCTTTCGCATACAAATGTTTTCAGAATAAGTTTAGCAAATTAAAATAATGTTCAACTTACTTTTAACAAAAATGAATATTCAGATAACAGAAAAAACCAAACTACTGAACCGATTTTGATGAACAATGAACCAATCTGAAAGTATTTGCTTTCAAATAAAAAAAGTATTTTCCAAATCAGTTATGACGGTTCTGAGGTAACAATAATAAAAAAAACGAAAGTGCTTTAGACCACACGACTGAAGTAAAACTTCTTTATAAACATATTAATGGATAAAATTGTTCAATTACAAAATTGTCCACACGTCTGTAGGTCGATCAGTCTATGTTCATTCTGGACAGATGCAACTCGCACTCGCACAATAACGTTTAAAAATATACGAAACGTAACACTCACTCTTTCTATCTTCACTAGCTTATACCTCCCTCTCAACTTCCGTTCGCACTTTTCGTAACGCATTCACCAGCTTACTCCCCAAGTCAAGCGTGCATAAAGAAGTTTTAGTTCAAAATATGGTAAAAATTAGTTATTTAATAGGTACTTATGAAAAGCTAGGTTTGCTCTAAACAAGGACATCATCGATTATTGGAACTATGTCACTTCTGGCTAATAACATGGTGGAAGCTTTTGATTTCTGCGAAACTCATTATTGATTAGCTCTACATAGAGCAACACGTAAGGTAGAGCGGACACACAGAGATGAGAAGTTGCCTTTAACGCGCCGGCGAACACTGAGCGCAACTTCAATTCGGCCACGTCAAAAACTTCGGCCTGAATATCGCTATCCTTGTTTAGTGACGAAGTTTAGCCACGCAGAGCGACAGTGATAGCAATAGAACGATTCTAAATTTGATTAGATTTTGACCGTGCTCCGTAATACCAAAAATGATGACTGAAAACTTGTTGTATTTTTCTCATTGTGTTGTTATTCTGTAACTAGACGATATAATCTATGTTCTCATGACTAGGATACTAAAATTTTGTTATTTTTAATACGAAACAATTAGGTTGAAAACAGGTCTTTTATGACGTAAAAATATGCAGAATGCGATACGCGTCTATTTCATTTTAGGTAAGTATTTTGATCTAATATATAGTTGGGAATCTAGATAAATACTATTCAAATTAAAATAATACCTTATTAAGGTAGAAATATGCTCCAATTAGAAATGATCTTGGTAGTACGTGTTGTATGGGCGATTGTCCCTCCGGTGCCCCCTTAACATATCCACTCATTTTATTGGTATCGCTAATTATCTTTTCTTACTTCTAGACATTTTAGTTTTAGGTTGTTTGTTTGTTTTACTCTTTAATGCATAAACAGAAAAATATACAAATGGAGGACAATCAACCGTGAACTATTGTTTAGTTTACCCGGCTCTGAATAAATGAAACAAAAATGTAGGAATCAAGGTATTATCGGTATCTTATTCGCTTTCAGATTATAATTTATTATGTTTCACAATAAAAATTAGACTAACTTGGATAAGAAGCCGCGTAGAGATATGTTATCTGTAGGCAAATAAAAATATGTCTGCTATCTGCTCATTGCCACCTGCTTGGTAATAAATCTACAAGTCGGAATTAGGTAGGTAGGTACGACAGGGTACATCACATCGGATTCTTTGAAGTGCCGCCGCCACCGCGCACCGGCTGCTGTGTTACTCGCGCTTTGCTACACCTACCGATTGAAAATAAACGTATACCTTTATGTTGAGTTGGGGACAAAATAAAATCAACTTCCTGAATATTATTTATTACAAAAAAGGAGGTATTTTCGTCTCTATATTTTTAGGGTTCTCAAAAGGAAAAAAGGAGACCTTATAAGACCACTTCGTTGACCGTCTGTCCGTCTTTTAAGACCCTTTTTCTCCGGAACGCGTGGTGGTACCAAGTTGAAATTAATAATAAATTCATAGGTTCCTTGCAGCTGTAAAAAATCAAACGACTAATGGTTGTATTACATTGTAGCCGCACGGATGCGGCACGGCAACGACACAGCTGCACCACAGCACCGCCTCAAATTTCGGCTACCGCTCGCCGCCCGCGAGGTGCCAGCTCGTTGGCAGCGCGTCGTCCGCGAGGTGCCAGCTCGTGCCTAGGACTCGCACGACTTCATAATGTCTCAGTTTACATTGTGCGAACTAGTAATAATCGGCTCGCAGTCAGCGCACTGTACGCACGCGGTCTCCTCGCTTACAGCGCGCGGTCTCCTAACTTACAGCGTGCGGTCTCCTCGCTTACAGCGCGCGGGCTCCGCGACTAGTCGTATGGTAGCTGTAAGCGCGCTGCCTGCCCTCCGGCGGCTTTTTATATTGACATTACGAAATATATTATACGACACTGGTTTTAATGCTCTAATTTGAATGACAAGTAAATTGCTGGGTTGGAGCCGTGCTGGATCCGTGCCGTTATAATGTAATACAACCTTAAGTCAAAGCAATAAAAAAATGCGGCCATTTTTCCCGCATAATTTGCTTCCAAATAAATCAAAATCTTTATGGTACTTCCCGTTGACCAAGAATAATGAAATTTGGCAAAACACTAAGTAAAGGGCAACATGCGAAAATCACTATCAAACTAATATTATAAATCCGAAAGTTTGGATGTTTGTTTATTTATTTGTTTGTTTTTTACTCAATGACATCGTAACGGCTGAACCGATTTCGATGAAATTTGGTATAAGTATAGATACGTAGATTATAACCTGGATACTTTTTATTCCATAAATCAGTTCCCATGGGATAAAAATGGGTGTCAAGTTGCAACAGCGAGTTTAGCTATATTTCTAGGTTACCTACACGTTTAGTAGTATAACGCGTACGAAGTCGCAGGCAACAGCTAGTATCACACAAATTAAACAAAATACGGTAACCTCGGTGCACGAGCGAGACTAGCACTTGTCCAGTTTTTTTTAAACTTATTTTTATTCAATCTATCGCTCAGGCCTTTTATCAATATAAAAATGAGATCCTTTACTTACATGTTCAATACGTTTATGTTATTTAATGTTTGCTTGTTTTTCTTGAGTAGTTCAAATATTTCTTATACATTATGATCCTGTAGTTTTTAATCCAAATACAATTAAAAGAGATAGAAAAGATAAGTTTCCAGGACTTCGAATTAATGCCTTTACATTCCTATATTATATTAGGTCATAATAGGTTTTTTTTAAACTAAATACAGTGTAAACTCCATGTAACGTCACTCGTTTTAACGACAAACTCTCTAAAGCGTCGAAATCACTCGGCTTTGGTTGGTATAGCTTGTCTTGCATACAATGGTACACTCTGTATAGCATTACACCCACTCTCAATAACGACATCAATTTGTAATAAAAAGTTCTTTTTATGTTGCCAAATTAGTAAAAACTGCGCAGCTGTGTATATCCTTTTGTCGTTTTATTATCTTAGACCATAATAAACTCGACTGTCGGCATAATACACACCAAACTTTCTAAGAAATCCGTTCTTTTGTTTACAAAATGGGATTGCTTGCACGTGTAGCTGCAGACTGTTGTTAGTAGAAGAGATGGATTTTATCTATACGTTGTCATATTCTTAATAGCTCACAAACTTTCAAATTGTAAACATGGCTAGTAAGAGAAAATCACTGTGTATTAACGAAAAAGTTCTCTCCATTTAACGACAACTCTCTATAACGTCAAAATATGCTCAGTCCCTTGAGTGTCGTTATATAGAGTTTACACTGTAGATCTTCGTTTGATCACAATCTCACCTGATGGTAAGTAATGATGTGGTCTAAGATGAAGCACGAAGATCTAGAAGAAACTTATTCACTCTTACCTTAAAGAGACCCGGATTGTATTCTTTAGGAAAAACAGACGACGGCAAAGCGTTCCATACCTCAGCTGTACGCATCAAGAACGTAGAACCAAAACGGTGTGTGCGAATGGGTGGTATATCAACTAGGTACGGATGGTACTGAGCCGTGCGCCTGCTTGTCCTTTGATGGAAAGGAGATGGCGGAATCAGATCGTAAAGTTCCTGGGCACATTCCCCGAAATGTATTCTGTAAAAGATCGATAGGCTTGCAACTTTACGGCGGTGTTCGAGACTTTGGGTCTTAGTCTCCGCCATATAGCCATGCCATACCTATTAGCCTAAAAGCCCTACGTTCTATCGAGTCTAAGGTAGCGAGCTGGTATTTGGCCGAACCATCCCAAAGGTTGCAGCAGTACTCCATACCAGACCGGTACTATTATTTTGTCCACAAGTGTACAAAATATTTATAGAGGGTGATACATCTTTCGCTACACTTCGTGATCTGTTTATTGGTGCACCGACACCCGGTGGTTAACGGAGTATACTTTATGTGCACGCAGTGTACTCGTCTGAAACTACAAAGCTCGATACATGTGCACCAACACTTTACACGTGTATTATCTTATAGGTTTGTAAAAGTTGTAGAATGATATTATGTACATTTAATTGTGTTCTTACACGATTCTATTAAATTTAAAAAAAAAAATTTTGTCGTTTGTTTTATTTATAATCCTTGTGCTCCATCTTCGATCACACCATCACTTACCATCAGGTGAGGTAGCGGTCAGGCCATCAAAAACTAAATTAAAATAAAAAATGGCACTCCAGGAGTGCCGACAGAAGTGAAAACTTGATCAATTACGAGATACTCATATACAGAGTTGTCGGTAAGGTTAACAAGAGGTCCTAAATTCCGTAAGTGTCGCGAGTTTAATGGTTTTTCCCATCTGAAAAAATGCCCAACGCGCCTAAAGAAGTTTTCACTTTAAAAAAAAACATACTAGGTTCTTATAATACTCACAAATTACCGCCCCGGCTTTGCAACGATATTTATCAAAACCACATCCCGGTCATAATCTATCCGTATCATCATCGTCATCCACAGCCCGACTTCACCCACTGCTGAATATAGGCCTTCCCAAATTTGTGCCATCCGCCACGAGCCTGCGCTAGTCTCACCCATTGACGGCCCGCGATCCTAACGATGTCGTCCACCCATCTCGCTGGCGCACGTCCTACCCTTCAACAGCCATTCCTCGGCCACCATTCAGTTGCTACCCTGCTCCACCTGTCATCACCACGTCTTGCCAAGTGTCCCGCCCAAGACCATTTGAGCTCCATAACTCGATTCCCAACGTCATGAACTTTTGTTCTTCTACGGATCTCGACGTTTGGAACTCGATCGATTGATGGAAATTGAGTTTCGATGATAGTATCTATCCGTATACTATCATTGAAATAGGTCCAGCCGTTTAGCCGTGAAAACAAACAGACCGACGAGTTACTTTCGAAGTTATAGTATTAGTATGGATGCGGAAAACTACAATTTTCTCCAACGTTTCACGAACTTACTATAAAATCAACATCCAAATAATATGGTATTACAAGTTTAGCATAACATACAGCGGTGGCCCTTAATGTGCAGCTGAATGGTGGCGCGATGTATGTGTGGAGCGCTAAGGGCGGCCGCGCGGTGGGTCGTTTAGGGCTGACACAAGATTGATATACTAAAAATAACCATTTAAGTCTTTTTAGAGTTCCAGACCAAAATGGTAATAACGGAACCCTTATGAGCGACTTTATCCGTCCGTCTATTCGTCTCTTATAGCCGATTATCTCAGAAACTACAGAAACAATGGATTTGAAAGGAACCGTTCAAATAGTGTGTGCCTTTGAACAATAAAAAATATTTTCGAATCGATTACAAAATGTTGAGGGTCAACATTTAAAACTAGGCTACGTGGGGTACACATATAATTTAAAAGAGCTTTATTTTCACATTCCAAAACAGTTATAATTACCCTAAACTAAAACATCAATAAAATTGACACAGTATATCCACCTCTATTTTCCGCTTCAGAGTAAACTATCCAACCACCATAAACAATAAAATACCAGTTTTTAAGTGTCCTAATATTTTGGCACAGTTCTTTATAATTGGGCTGGATGAATTGAAACTCGTGTGATATTGCGACAGCCCTAATATTATATGCAGCAGTTTTCGAATTGAGGCTCATCATACATTACGCAAATTGTGGAGTCGTACAAGTCTGTTGCTCGCCGTAGGTGCAGTGCAGTCTGTGTAAACAGAGCTTTATAAATTGCACGATCTGCTGCTTTAGTGAGCGTAACCACAGCTCGATTTGAGATTTCTATATAAATAAAATAAAAAAGGTTTAATTTTTACAGAGTATTTGAATTTAAAATTGAAGTGGGATTGGGCTGGACACGTTTGTCTTATGCCAGCGGAACTATGGGCGAAAACAACTACAGAATGGATTCCAATCGGGCGGCGGCCGCGTGGTAGACCCAAGCGGAGATGGAGGGATGAACTGGATGCATTCCAGAAAGAGTGGCCCCAATTAGCCAATAACCGGGATTCGTGGAAAGACAGAAGGGAGGCCTTTGCTCTACAGTGGGACTCTTCTACGGACTGATAATAATAATTTGAATTTACATTATTAAACACTTAAAAACAATAATTTTTCAAGCAAAGATCACTTTTAGCGGTAAAAGTCTCCTCCAGCTCTTTCCATTTCTCTACAAGTACTAAAACAAAGTAATGAAGACTAAGAAAAGAGATTTCCATAAGTACTTAGTTGGAAAACGTAGCTGGATGTGTTTTTTTAAATACCGCTAAGGTAGCAAACAAGCATATTATGGCCGCACCTGATGGTAAGCTGTTACCTAGCCTATAAAGTTGGTTGTAACTGTTGGTAAAACACTTAGGCATTTAGATACTATAGGTACCTAATAAATTGCAGAATCAAGATTAATAGCAATGTGTTTTTACGGAAGTGAAGATATATAATAAGATTCCTAATGATATAAAATGGATGCACAGTTTCCATCTATTTAAGATAAAACTAATAACATAAATAGCATGCGATCCTTGCAAACAATTTGAAATGAATTTGAAACCATGAGTTTTCAAATTCAATTCATTTTTATTATTTTGTTATATTTTATCTTTATTATTATTTTATCTGTATTAAAATTTGCACCAAAGATACCCACATAATAATAACTTATTCGTAAATCGAACTAACCATTGCACAGAATGCACCAACCTAGATTTGGTTTTTATTGTCTTACAGAAAGTGTGAAAAGTAGAGTATTCTCCTCGTGGATAAAGCTGTCTAAATCTTGGGCGTGGTTATATCCCTCTCTGCACTTAGTACTTTAGTAACTCCCTCGCGCCGCTCGCTCGTGAGTTAACTCTAGAATCCTTCGTTACGTTCGGGATTTAATATGGCGCCCGTGACGTAAGGCACTGCTTTATCCCCTCGTTTAATAATCTACTTTAACCATCTAATTAATAATCGTTTAATCTGATAATTTTCAGATGAATACATCTTTTTTCGGTTTGATATCGGCTCCGTAAATGCGATTTACGGCCCTAGGTTCGGAAGTAAATATGAAAATAGAATGAGGCTCATTGCATTCACAATATCTTTAAATGAAATAATCTTTAGTTTGCAAAAGCGAGCTATACGCTATATCTTGGGGATGGGTTCTAGGCAATCGTGTAGAGAAAAGTTTAAGGAACTGAACATCATGACAATGATTGGAGAATTTATTTTCCAAAACGTACTCTATGTTAGAGAAAATTTACATCATATGAAAAGAGCTACAGATGTCCACAATATTAATACTAGGTATAAAAATCGCCTAATTATACCAAAAACCAGATTATCAAAAATTTCCAAAAGCTGTTATTGCACAGCGATAAAATTGTATAATAGAAATACCCAAAAATGTTGAAAGTCTTGCCGACAATGACTTCAAATTGTTTATCAAATAACATTTAATTAACAAAAGTTTTTATCGTTTGGACGAAGCTTTTGCAGATAAAAACCTTTTTGCATTATAGTACATATTCATACATTGTAATTAGTTTTTTATTTAGTTATTAATTTTATTATACAATGGACAATGCTTTTGCAGATACTTCTAATTTTATTTATTAATATTATTTTATTGATTTCTTTTGTTTAAGTAGGTGTTTATTTTATATTGTAAAATTTGTTAGTCGCTATTGACATTATAATTAAGTTTCTACCAATGTGACATTGTACATTATGCTAACTATTTTTAATTGGATTTTTTTATATTGTACCTACTGACATATCTCAGAATAATTAGTTTGTCGAAAGATGAAATAAATGAAATGAAATACAATCTCCATGTCAAATCCGTATTTATATTTAAAAATAAAAGACATTCATAAATGCTAAAATTATATCCATAACAAATCCTTATTTCTATTTAAAAATTAAAGAGGCCATGCCGTGTCTAGTAGTGAAAAAGAAGCAATGGTTACCGGGTTATCATCATCAGCATCATCATATCAGCCATAGGACGTCCACTGCTGGACGAAGGCCTCCCTCATTGATCTCCAGGAACTGCGGTTGGAAGCGGCCTGCATCCAACGCCGACCTGCGGTTCTTACCAAGTCGTCTGCCCATCTTGTGGGTGGACGTCCTACGCTGCGCTTGCCGGTCCGTGGCCTCCACTCGAGAACCTTTCGGCCCCATCGGCCATCTGTTCTGCGCGCTATATGGCCTGCCCATTGCCACTTCAACGTGCTAATCCGTCGGGCTATGTCGGTGACTTGAGTTCTCCTACGTATCTCCTCATTTCTGATTCGATCCCGTAGAGAAACCCCGAGCATAGCCCTCTCCATAGCTCGTTGAGCGACTCTGAGCTTATTCATAAGGCCAATAGTGAAGGACCACGTCTCAGTTCCATATGTCATCACTGGTAACACACACTGATTGTAGACTTTCGTCTTAAGGCACTGAGGTATGTTGGACGAAAAGACGTTGCGAAGTTTCCCAAACGCTGCCCATCCGAGTTGGATTCGACGATTGACCTCTTTCTCGAAGTTGGACCTACCTAATTGGACTGTTTGTCCTAGGTATACATACGCGTCGACAACTTCAAGAGCCGAGTTCTCAACCATAACTGGGGCAGGGACGACATGGACATTCGACATGATTTTCGTCTTGTCCATGTTCATTTTAAGTCCTACTCGTTGGGAGTCTCGATTGAGGCCTTCGAGCATCGTGCTGAGCTCTTCCATCGACTTTGCCATGACCACAATATCGTCGGCAAACCGAAGGTGAGTGATGTATTCGCCGTTAATATTGATGCCCAGTCCTTTCCATTCCAGAAGCTTGAAGGCATCTTCCAATGCGGTCGTAAACAGTTTCGGAGAAATGACATCTCCCTGTCTTACGCCTCTTTTTAAGGGAATCGCCTTCGAGCTCTGTTCATGTACTCGAACTGACATAGTGGCGTTTTTATACAAACACTTCAACACTTCGATGTACCGATAGTCAATACGGCATCGTTGGAGAGACTCAAGCACTGCCCATGTTTCGATCATGTTTCGATCGAATCGAAGGCTTTCTCATAGTCCACAAACGCGAGACATAGCGGCAAGTTATACTCTTCGGTCTTCTGTATGACTTGCCGCAGCGTATGTATGTGGTCTATGGTACTGTAGCCTTTACGGAACCCGGCTTGTTCGGGAGGCTGGAAGTCATCAAACCTGCGTTCGAGACGGTTCGCGATGACCCTCGAAAACAGCTTATAAACATGGCTCAAAAGCGAGATGGGTCTGTAATTCTTAAGCAAGGTGTTGTCACCTTTCTTGAAGAACAGAACCACCATGCCCCCGTTCCATGCTTTTGGCGTCGTACCTTCAAGCAAGGCGGAATTAAAAAGCTTCTGAAGGACTTTAAGTACCGGTGATCCACCCGCTTTCAGAAGCTCTGATCCGAGCTACTGGGTTATACTCGGGTGTAAGTGATCAATAACACCCTCGATTAGCGTCCTCGCTCGCATTCGCTCACTCTCAAGCCAATATATCTCGGGTGAACAATACATCGTTTACATCCCTTGTATAACAATGTACTTCGAGTATATCTGTTGTGTGTGCGTGCGCCGTGCACCTGTCTACAAAATATAGTCCTGTTTCTATGGTAGTCACTTCATCATGTATTTAAATTTTAATTGAGATATTAGCACCATCTTTCGGTACCAATACCATGGAACAAAAACAATATAACAAGATTCGGCGAAGAATCAAATTGATTGAAAGTGAGATTAGTTTCACTAATGCAATAAAAAAAAACTTTTATTGGACACAACATTATACAGCATAAAATAATATTTGCAGAATTATTACCATAATTTTAATGTAGACCAATATAATTGTAATTATTTAGAATACCTACGTACTATATTTTTCGTTATTTTTATGTCTATTATTATTTAATGTTTTTAGCCATGAATTAATTTATTATACATGCCCCTATACACTTGAATATCCTAAATTTAAATTTAAAATTACATAATTGTTTAATTTTATACTAATTCAATGTTTTTGTGTGCTTATTGTTTTGTAATATAACGGCATACTTGCTAATAAGTTTGGAGCATATAATCAACATCTGATTGTTAACATTTAATGTATGTATTCATGACTTGATAATGTGTTTTTCGCCTATGGCAATAAAGATTTTTCATTTCATTTTCAATGCATTTATATTTTGCTTCAGTTCATTATACAATGAAAGGGTAAGTGAGACATTTTAAAAATATTTTACCACAAGGATAATTTTGAAACATAAATTTCATCGTCTGTTCTTCCTGTTGAACCTAATACAAATGGATATACTTTTTTTTAAAATTAGAGCTTCGTTCAATTTGTAATCGAATACTTAGGCCGGCTTGCACAACGATCCCTAAAGGTAATTAGTGACTAAACATGTTTCAATTTGACGTATTTGAATGATTTGACAACTCCTTATATCATAATACGACGGCCTCCGTGGCGCAGTGGGTGATTAACTAGCTGAGACGCAGGAGGTAGTGGGTTCGATTCCCACTGCGGAACAAATGTTTGCATGATCTACAGATATTTCTTAAGTATGTATTTACAAAAAAAAAGTATATAAGTATTCTATCAGTTATCTGGTTCGCATAGTACAAGTTCTGCTTAGTTTGGGGCTAGATAGCGATGTGTGAAATATCCGGCAATATTTATTTATTTAGCCACTAAATACGTTTAGGTATAGTTGCGCAAGTTGCACTTGGTTGCGAAGACGGAGTGACCACCTGTCGAATTATTTTAGCTCAAAGGCGTTAAATAAATCAAAATGATGTCTCTAGCATTCTCAATCAAACGATGAAGGCGCCATCTACCGGCACGCGGTTAAACTAAACTTACCTTTACAGCCGGTCTCGTCAATGCCGTAGTACTGCTCCAGGCAGGTGTCACAGAGCGGCGTCTGCGCGCCCGCCGCGCACGCGCACTCGCCACTCGCCGGCGAGCAGATCGGAGAGAGGGCGCCACTGCCGCAACGGCATATCGGACATCCGGCTGATATACCTGGATAACATTGAACATATTGTTATAGCAATATAAACGTTTTAATTTACGAAATATAATAATACCATATAATATTTATTTCAGGCAACAATGAGATCATACAAAAAATATATCAAGGCCCATATCTTACTTAGAAAACTTTCAATCATTATTATAAATACGGGATTTATTATTATAAACGGTACGTGATAAATCCCGTATTTATAATAATTACGGCCCTTAATATCTATAGATATCTAAAACGCTTAAACCTAACGTTAAAAACGAACACTTTGATTTATTTAGGGGATTTTGATTCGTAGCCGCTTCCCTGTAGATGCAAATACTTCGCCGGAGTCTGGTGAGTGTAGGATATAGTTTCGGTCTATTAAAGGATGTTGAATACAGTAAGTTCGTTGAGTTAGCATTATTTTCATCTATCCATCCTGTCAAAGACTTAGTAGGTAATGTAGGTATTGTTAAAAAGTACCTGCCAAATTAAGTTTTAATATATTCCTTTGAACGGAAGAACACATTTATATAACATCGTCTATCACAAATACCCAGACTGTCCTGTGTTTTTTTTGTTGGATGTACATACATGTAGGCCATTTTATTGAAAGGGATAAGGGAAGGTTGCGAGTTAAAATTTCGTCTGGTACGAATTCTTGGGCTGATTAAATAAAAACATCAAACACTTTCTTCAACTAACCTCCGTACCCCTGTGCGCAGGAGTCGCAGGCCCTCCCGCTCCACCCCTCCCTGCAGGTGCAGTGGCCGGCGCGCGCGTCGCACGCGCCCGACAGCGCGCCCGCCCCGCACGCGCACGGCACGCAGCCCGCACCCGACCAGCCGCCCGGACCGAACCAGTACCCTTCCTGAACGAAACACAACAGGTCAAATTTTAAAAAGTCCCGGCACAAAACACCACTAAAACTGACATAGCTAAGAACTACCCAAATAAACCAAGGTGACCGACATAGCTCAGAGGGTTCAGCAAGCTGAAGTGGCAGTGGACCGCTGATATCTGAACTGATAACCGTTGGGGTAAAAGTGTTCTGGAGTGGAGACCACGTTTAGGCAAGCGAAGTGTAGGACGCCCTCCGGCTAGACAGAGTGACCATTTGCGCGCTGTAGCTGGCAAGGATTGCCGCACTCTGGGAAAAATCTACGTCCAGCAATAGACTGCTATAGGTTGACGATGATGACCCCAGTTAAACTAGCTTTAAATTAAAAAAATCGCGTCCGAATCGGGCCATCTGATTGGGAGCTATGATGCCATGGACAGGCAGAAGGGCGTCAATCTCATAACACCCACTTCTTGCATTGCACAAAAAGAACTGAATCCTTTTCTAAAAGGCTCACTGAATAAACACTATAAAGAAAGTTAGCTTACATATAATTAAGTGGTATTATAAATAGTGTATTAAATTATGGTTGAAGCTAGTGCCACAGCCTAACCCAGCCTAACCTTGATGTATGTATGTAGTATGTAGGCTGCCTAAAGGGCCCCGACATTGATGACTATTAAACGGTTGTTTTGTGGCATAATTAAAATTACATGTATACCTTGCATAGATCACACCTGGCTCCCTCTGCGTTCGCTGGACACGTGAGGCAGACTCCGGTGGTCGGATGACAAGGGGATCCGCCACACTGACACGGCTTGCACGAACTGCCAGGGGTGGTTGGAGACCCCCAGTAACCGAAATCACAGCTGTGAACAAAAAAACGGTGTGAGTTATCGAAGTCTCTCTGCAATCTTGATTTATGTAGCCAGAAAAGAAGATTAACGTTTATTGAGCACCGCCCGAAGCGGGATATTGAATTGTTATCGCATTTGGGATATTTAACAAGTTGTGGGTGCTTGAACCGTTTTAAGCGCCTTTCCAGGATAAGAAAGGCTTTGAAGTGTCATAAACTATGTGTAAAGACACGAAGTTTTAAACTCTAAGCCTGGCTTCTAAAACGATCCCTAAACGTGTTTAGCGACTAAACATGTTTAAATTTAACGTATTTGTATGATATCTTTAAATCTCTCTAAATCATATTTAGCCACTAAATACGTTTAGGCATTTTTACGCCTTTAGTTTAGAATCAATAATATTAGGGTCTTCGCATTTTGTGAGAACTTCAAATAGCTTAAAAAATGATCTCGTCTTTAATTTTAACGTCAAACTACGAAATAATGTGGCATCCAACATGCTTGCCCAATAACAATATACCACCAACTCACTTCTCACAGTGGTCTCCGGAGTATCCATCAGGGCACTGGGTGCAGACGTACTCGTCACCCTCGGCCAAGGCGAGCACGCAGTTCGGACTGAAGTTATTCGCAGCCTCAAAGAGAGGGCACGCACATGGCTTGCAAGCTCCCTGAGGACAAAGAAAATCGCTTATGAGACTATTCAGGCACTCAAAATTAGCAAGAGAATTATAGTTTATATTTTAATCGTTTTATATGGTGACGGTAAAGAGACTGTTGAAAGAGGAAAATCTCGGCGAACTACATTTCACCAATTTGGAGACATCATAGTGAAAGGCCAGGTTATGAGAATCCTAAACCAATGTCCATGTGTAAATAATGTGATGAAAGTCATCATCATCATCATCAGCCGGAAGACGTCCACTACTGAACATAGGCCTCCTCCTTAGATCGCCACAACGAGCGGTTGGTAGCCGTTTGCGTCCAACGGCTTCCCGCGATTCTTACTAGATCGTCGGTCCACCTTGTGGGGGGCCGGCCTACGCTGCGTCTTCCAGTCCGTGGTCTCCACTCGAGAACCTTTCTTCCCCAACGGTTATCGGTTCTACGAGCGATGTGGCCTGCCCATTGCCACTTCAACTTGCTAATTTTGAGGGCTATGTCGGCAACTTTAGTTCTTCTGCGGATTTCCTCATTGCGGATTTTGTCACGCAAAGAAACCCCGAGCATAACCCTCTCCATAGCTCGTTGAGCGACCTTGAGCTTGGTCATGAGGCCATGAGTAAAGGACCACGTTTCAGTGCCATAGGTCATCACTGGCAACACACACTGGTTGAAGACTTTAGTCTTCAGGCTCTGGGGAATTTTGGACAAGAAGATATCGCGTAGTTTCCCGAACGCTGCCCAACCGAGTTGGATTCTTCGTGCGACCTCTTTGTCGAAGTTGGACTAACCTAATTGGACAGTTTGACCTAGGTATACATATTCGTCGACAACTTCGAGAGTATCGCCCCCAACCGGTACGAGTGCAACATTGATATTTGACAAGATTTTCGTCTTATCCATGTTCATTTTAAGACCCACCTGTTGGGAGACCCTACTCAGGTCGCTGAGCATGGTACCGAGTTCCTCGAGCGATTCGGCCATAATGACTATATCATCGGCAAAACGAAGGTGAGTGATGTATCCGCCATGATATTGATGCCAAGTCTGTCCCAGGCCAAGAGTTTGAAAACGTCCTCCAATGCGTTCGTGAACAGTTTCGGAGAAATTACGTCTCCCTGTCTCACGCCTCTCTGCAGTTGGATTGGTTCCGTACTCTGGTCCTGTAGACGGACTGACATAGTGGCGGTACTATACAAACACTTCAACACTTTGATATACCTATAGTCGATTTGGCATCGCTGAAGAGACTGCAGTACCGCCCAGGTCTCGATTGAATCGAACTGTAGTTCTTTGATAAGGTTTTATCACCTTTTTTAAAGAAAAGCACCACCACGCTCTTATCCCACGCTTTTGGCGTGGTTCCTTCAAGGACGACGGAGTTAAATAACTTCTGGAGGACTTGAAGTACCGGTTTTCCACCCGCTCTCAGAAGTTCTGTCGTAACTCCATCCTCACCTGGTGCCTTGTTGTTTTTAAGCTGTTTCAGAGCGATCCTAATCTCGTACAGGCTGATGTCCGGGATGTCTTCGGTATAGTGTCGGGTTAGTTTGGCTCTGGTGTCCTGAGCCAACTTACCAACGGGGTTTTGTGTTGAGGTGTATATCTGTCCATAGAACTTTTCGACCTCTCTCTCAGAATCTCCGGTTTCGACGAAATGATAGTGCTGCTGTCGATCTTCAGCTTAGTCATTTGGCTTTGCCCTATAGTCGAATGCTTTGCAAACACTTTTGAACCTTTGTTCCTTTCTATTGCGACCTTAATACGAGATGTATTAAAGGTACGCAGATCGTGTCGCATAGATTTCGAGATTCGTCTATTAAGCACGCCGTAGGCCGACATATCAGCTGAAGACTGCAATCTCATTTCATCCCGGTCCTCCATTAGCTTAATGGTTTCATCTGAGAGTTTCTGGTGCTTAGTTCGACGGGGGGCCTTAAAGAACTTAGATCCCACCGCTTGGACAGTTTCCACCAACTCGTTGTTTGACGTGGTTTCGTGGTCCGTGGTTCACCAACCCGTGATGAAAGTGAATGAGACAAATTAATTACGTCAGGACCTCTATTTTTATTAAGTACTGATATAATTATGTAGACTATAAAAATATAAAAATAAAATAGATTTTTTTTTATTTATTCATTACATAATCAACAGCACTTGTTAACAATGTAAACAATCTCTTATAATGCTTAATGCCACTAAAAGATTCTCACTTTATAGACAAAACTTTTAAGAAATTAGTCAACTAGAGAAAATGAATAAGAAACCTAGTAGGTACATTAATAAAATTTTCAAGGAACTTAGTAATTTATTAGGTACGCATTTGAAAAACAAAAGAGAGGGAGGGAAAATTATATAAGAAATTAATGCTCGGTTTACACTATTCCAGTCCAGTGATCTAGCGAGTTTCCAGTCCAGTGCTGGACTGGATCTGAAACGTCTACATTATTCCAGTTATTTAGAAGCCGTTGAAGTGTGAACACTACAGTGACAATGATTTCAAGAAGAGATCAGTTTCGAAAATGTTTCAAACGTGCTCAATCACTCTTGCTACAAGAAGTTATTAATGAGGTTGATAAGGAATTTAAAAAAAGGAACGGATTTGGGTGAGAAATTGGATCAGCGAAAGAAATCAAAAAGGAGGGTCAGTAATGCTTTTGCAACAACTGAAGGTAGAAGATCCCAATGAATATAGACTGGCACTGAGAATGACAGCAGAAAACTTTGAAAAACTGTTATCACTAGTTTGCAAAGCAGTTTGGCGCATAGCTTTGTTTTTATAATGTTCTGATGTTATATCCCATAAACACGGATTTTCTCTGTATATAGTGACAAACTTTACAGTTTCATCTTCAGATAACTTCTTCACCATTGTTAAAAAAAGTCCGCAAAAACAACCAACACGCGTGTACTTCGTCAGAACTGGAATGGCACTGGATTGGCCGTCTACATTATTCCAGTTGCACTGGATTGATCGCACTGGATTCAAAAGTAGACCGCGAATCCAGTTACTGGACTGGAATGCTTACTGGATTCTGTTCATCCCAGTGCCGGTTTACATTTTTCCAGTAAGCAATCCAGTACTGGACTGGATCGCTGGACTGGAATAATGTAAACCGGCCATAAGTCTAAATTCATCCAAATGAGCAATTATTAAAAGTATGCCTCGATTGAGTAAGTAAATGATACTGAATGTTCTGATAAATCTTACTTGCACAGGATTTCCGTAGTGGCCAGGAAGACAACGTTCGCAGTTTGGTCCAGTTGTGTTATGCTGGCAGGGGCCACAGGGTCCATCCACTGGAAATATGAATAATTTCAATACTTTTCGAACTTTATATATACATTTAAGTCAGATTTAATACCTATATCTTATATGAAAGTCTGAAGCCGAAGTCAGCCTACTAGGCCACCACGACAATTGGGTGGACATGGATCAAACGTAAAGTTTGGGCTTGCCTCTGCTGACTACCCTCTTGTGTGATACCTTCACGGGTTTACGTTAAGTAAGAGATCTAAGGATGCCGATCATGGGGATTAACATAGTCGTTAGCTATGTTATTGGTTTTACCTGTCTCACACTGTGCATGTCCATTACAGCCACAAGGCACGCACTCTACCCTCGGCGCGTGCGGCGCGTGCGGCACTCGAACGTGCGCCCACGCACACCGCGCGCACTGCACTCCGCCATACCCGCGCGGACATACGCACTGTTCCGATACAGGGGCGGTCGGACCGAGGATTTCCACGTTTTCTATCCGTACCTGCCGTGAAATAAGATATTATTACATAATCATCAACAACCACATCCCGTTTCCATCCACAGCTAAATCTCCCAAGTGTGTGCCATCTATCCTAATCCTGTGGATTTTTCTTTGTGTTATCTTTCTTTCTAGTGGCAAATAGAGTGTACTCGTCTTTTAATCTGAATCCCACTAATTTCAAAAAGGCCAATTGATTTTTCCACTTAAAAGTACTGTGCAATAGTTTATGTGCTAATACGATTAAGAAAAATATCGTAAGGAACGATAAAAAAAAATAACATGCCTTCTTAAAACCTGTAATTGAGTGTGGCGCACTAAATCCATTGGTTATTCCCTTTTCAGGACTCAGCCCGGTAACTGATCCACCGCCGGAAGGCCACAAAACCAGATTTACCAACCAACCATCATCATGTTAACCAAATGTTACGTTACATCTATCTACTCTGCCCACATCCACCTACTGTTGGTCACAAACCTCCTCGTTATCACGCCACTCACCGGTCCTGTGCCTTTCGTTTCGTTACCTCATCCTGGTCGAAATGGTAATGCGCCCTCAACATGATTCCTCGCACGTCACTCAGTACATCCATGAGCTGCATCCGAGAGGCAAGCTCCGGCTCCTCGCCCACTGTGAACCAGTGGCCTTCGAGAACAGACACGGATATCTTCAGCTGGCCCGGGGTCTCGTGACTTGAGTTAGCGCACGCTAGTTTGGTGCCATCTAGAAAATTTTAAGAAAGATTTGTGACTTTTGGTCATGTTTTAAAGATATCGTGTATTTTTAGGAAATAAGTAGCTTGATCGTGCTTGTAAGGTTAGGATATTTGGATGGATGACTGATAAATAATAAGTACCTACTTATATAAAAATATACGATTATATGCCTATGAAACAGAGGTAATTTAACGCTTTACTTAGATGACGCGGCATTTCGTCATTATTATTTTAACTGCTTATCTGAGAATATTGAGAACTACGTCGAATATTCGTGCTGTGTGTGTGTCTCTATCTTTCATGTGATAAATGATAAAGGTAATCAAAGACATACAATACGAAACTTCGCCAAATCCCGATAATGTGGACGCAGGGTAAAATACAAGAGTAGCTATTAGCCATGAAGCTACATACCAGCTCCAATAATAATGACATCAGGTCCAAAAGTTGGATTCCCTCCAGTATCCCCCCTGACGACCCCCCAGTACATCGCAGCACGGAGTTCCCCTCCATAAGCCTGGAATTGCTCCCCACTGAAGGAAGAGCTGAGCCAATAGTAATGTTTCCAGCCTTCTACCTGGTGACAGTGATAACTAATGTAAGTGTGACATACATGAGGGTAAAAAAAATAAAACTCTCTCCTTCTTATCTAAGGTAGATTAAAGTGGAAATGGATGGTAGATTAATACTCATATTAACAAGAAGAGATAGATGTCTAAATTCTCTAATCCAGTTTATATTATAATAAGGATATCAACATTAACAAATATAATCCACGTTCGTTGAAGTAGAAATAAATCTCACCTCAAAACTGATGATGAACGGTTTCCCCATTTCGTCTACCGAAGCCTCAACAGTTTCATTACCGCTTGCGTCTGTCACTAACCAGGTTTCACTAAGAGGTAAGATCATCTGGAAATAAAAAAAAATAATGAGTCCTAAATCACGCCATTCCAACACATAATATATTTTTTGTATTGGATCTGGTTAATTGCAAGTGCAAAACAAGAGCTTACATCTCTTGGCTCGTGCTCCGCAGGTAAACTGCAGGAGTCAGTGATATGTGAGCAGTAGCAGGGTCGGCAGCCAGAGGGCAGGTCCGCGTTGAGTCCGTAGTGCCCGGGCGCGCAGGCGTCGCATCGATCACCGACCACGTTCGCCTGGAAAACGGTGAACATTCCTTTAAAATTTGGATTACGGTTGTATTTTCGGTGTCAATTATTACAGTCAGTCAGTAAGTTCGTTTGCTCGTTTTCGGTTAATTTGATTTGGCCTAGTTTCTAGATATTTCCATCTAGTGGGGGGTCGTCCTACGTTGCGCTTTCCAGTGCGTGGCCTCCACTTGATAACCTTTCTACCCCAGTCGTCAGTTCTTCAATCTATGTGCCGGCCCACTGCCACTTCAGCTTGCTAATCCTTTGTGCTATGCCATTGCTTTGGTTCGTCTACGAATCTCCTCATTTCTGATTCAATCTCGTAGAGAAACACGAAGCATACCTTGTCCTCTCCATAGCATGCTGAGCGACCTTGAGCCTTCTTATAAGGCGCATAGTGAAAGACCAGGTTTCTATACCATACGTCATCATTGGTCATCACACTGATCAATGACTTTCGTCTTAAGACACTGGTGTTTTGGACGAGAAGACGTCACGAAGTTTACCGAACGCAAATACCCATTATGTTAACTATACTATTTCCATTTCTGTATTTTCTCGATGACAGTTCCTGTGAAAACTTGAACGAGCGTCTTTTTTATATTATGTATGCATTATTTTATAAAATATGACGCTTACGCACGTACAATGTTATTCCAGAGTCAGAGAAACTGATAGGGATGGAGCTATCGATAAACGTAACACGATAACAGACCCGATATTTTTTTACAAAATGTAAGAAACTAAACTACTGCCGGATACTTTTGTATAAATTTATTAACTAATATTATATTTCATTACAAGATGTTACACGTATTAATTTTTAATTGATAATAACAACTTCTTTAAAATTTTCGAAGCTGTTGTAAAATAAGTAGGTATAGGTAGGTACTCGACAATGAAACGAAATAATTATAACGACAGGTAATCTTTATTTATTTATTTTAATCAAAATCTGATGAATCGTCACTGTCGCGATCGATATCATTACTTATTTGGTCACAACACTACAACTATCAAATTAGAACTGTCATCGAGAAAATAAAAAAACAGAAATACCTACTATAACTTACCTTGCATTCACACTCGTCGTTACAGATCCTAGTGGCGTCCGCTATACCTCTCGAATCGCACTTGCACGCCGGAATGGTAGAAGCCTGACAGTTCGGAAACACTGCGGCTGGCTCCTCGCAGACATCACACAGGGCTCCGGTAAAACTGGGGAAACAGTTGCAGGAAACTCGGTGGTGCTTTTTGTTCCATTTGCAAGATCCTGATAAACAAAAATATATAACAGTTGTTTATATACTATACACGGTGTCCTTTAAATCACTGTTTTCCCAGAACAAACTTTGCTCAGACCGTGGTCTAATAACTGTTTATACCATCATATAAGTGAATATAATAAGGTCCAACTTCGAGAAAGAGGTCAATCGTCGAATCCAACTCGGATGGGCAGCGTTTGGGAAACTTCGCAACGTCTTTTCGTCCAACATACCTCAGTGCCTTAAGACGAAAGTCTACAATCAGTGTGTGTTACCAGTGATGACATATGGAACCGAGACGTGGTCCTTCACTATTGGCCTTATGAATAAGCTCAGAGTCGCTCAACGAGCTATGGAGAGGGCTATGCTCGGGGTTTCTCTACGGGATCGAATCAGAAATGAGGAGATACGTAGGAGAACTCAAGTCACCGACATAGCCCGACGGATTAGCACGTTGAAGTGGCAATGGGCAGGCCATATAGCGCGCAGAACAGATGGCCGATGGGGCCGAAAGGTTCTCGAGTGGAGGCCACGGACCGGCAAGCGCAGCGTAGGACGTCCACCCACAAGATGGGCAGACGACTTGGTAAGAACCGCAGGTCGGCGTTGGATGCAGGCCGCTTCCAACCGCAGTTCCTGGAGATCAATGAGGGAGGCCTTTGTCCAGCAGTGGACGTCCTACGGCTGATATGATGATGATGATGATAATGAATAAAGAAAAAAAAATCTAGACCTTCTCAAATAAGTCTAACTTTGTTCAATAACTAACCGTGGCATAAAGTTCATGAGTATGTTAGTCGTAGCCATGTCGTAGCGTATTACCTACTTCTTAGATAGATAGGTACCTAGTAGCTACCGGTCAGAGCGCTGACTATGTTGTAGGGCGAAACGTTAAAATAGACGTTTTTAGTTCGCAACTTTTTATATTTTTATAAAACCGATTTCGTTTTGTTTTTTTAATTTGATGTTATAAACTGTTAGTAGACCATGATCTGAACAACTTTTGTTCTGGGAAAACAGTGATTTAAAGGACATCGTGTATAGGGATGAAAATTACAATGAAAAATGTGAAAAAATATTTATTGCACACAACACACATTAGGTATAGGTAGGTACACAGTAGGATACGCATTAGATATACAGTGATATTCAATATCTTTTAATTTAATAAATAATAATAAAATAAATATTGATCCAGAATTTTTCACCACACAAAAAGTTAGTAGGTACGACTATTAAACTAGTAGGTATACATTTAGGTAGTACTTATACTGAATACTAGCTCCTACACTAGGATTCCCTGTGTCGTAGGTAGCTAGGCTCTGCCCAAAAAAGAAACATGAAATAAACTTAATAGTAATAATGAACCTTCAAGATATACTCGGACCAGACACGCTATCAGCAAGAAGTTATGAAAAAACTTAAGCTAGAACTGCAAACCCGTATAGCAAATGGAGAAGCCGATCTCTAAAAGTCCTGACGAATTAAAACAAAGAAGTTCCCAGCAGAGATATTTTAAGAGCTGGCAGTACCTACTACAAAATTCCCGTACTTATTGAATAACATTAAATGTAACAGATCGACGATAAACCGAGTAATTGAAATTTAACTTATATTCTATAGATAACTTTGAAATTTTTAACCAAATATTCTTTGCTAAATGCCACATCCATTTCTAACATCTTTGTTTCACTATCTTTGTAACGAGTGTTAATTTTTTTTGTTAATACCCTCTATTTTTATTTTAAGGGGGCACCGGAGGGACAATCGCCCATACAACACGTACTACCAAGATCATTTCTAATTGGATCATATTTCTACCTTAATAAGGTATTATTTTAATTTGAATAGTATTTATCTAGGTTCCCAACCATATATTATAGTCTAACTTTTTATTAGCTGCAGTAAAATGACGTTTCTAAATGTCATTCCGTAAAATAATGTTGCCAGCCTAATCTCAATAGGGATGTGATTCAGTTCACAAAAATTAATTAAATAACATTATTATGACGTTTTTGTTTCATTTTGAATGTACCTCCCTATACTTCCACTAAAAAAGATCAATCCTCTAGTATAGTAATAATAATAGGTTATAAAAATACATTACAACTTAATATTAAAACTCAAAAAAAAACCAAACTGATTATTCATTTATGATTCACTCATTTAGCTACATCCCTATTTATTTTTCTTCAAAAACCGGCAACCCACAAAATGTCATTTTACTGCAGCTGATAAAAAGTTAGACTTTAGATCAAAATACTTACCTAAAATGAAATAGAAGCGTATCGCATTCTGCATGTTTTTACGTCATAAAAGACCTGTTTTCAACCTAATTGTTTCGTATTAAAAATAACAACATCTTACGTATCCTAGTCATGGGAACATAGATTATATTGTCTAGTTACAGAATAACAACACAATGAGAAAAATACAACAAGTTTTCAGTCATGATTTTTGGTATTACGGAACACGGTTAAAATCTAATCAAATTTAGAATCGTTCTATTGCTATCACTGTCGCTCTGCGTGGCTAAACTTCGTCACTAAACAGGGATAGCGATATTCAGGCCGAAGTTTTTGACGTGGCCGAATTGAAGTTGCGCTCAGTGTTCGCCGGCGCGTTAAGAGGTAATGATAATAATCTTACTCACTGTACGTTAAACATTAAAAACATTATTTTTAAGTTCTCATGTAAGTGAATATGTTATTCTTATGAGAATAAAGTTTCTTAAACCAGAATGAATAATAATAATAAGCAACCTATATAATAATTTAGTAAAAATGGTTATTAAAAAGTTAAATGTTTCTAGTAGTTTAAAATTTTGGTTGAAATTTATTCAATTTAATTTTAATAACAAAAAAAGCAAATATGTATCCACATTACATTTGATAATCATAATCATCTTGCAAAGTGCTATATTTACTAATTAGACATGTTAATCCATGCGCATTAGTAGAAATCAAAAATCACTAATGGATAACCATAATGACGGAATTGTAATTTACTAATTCTGATTTTTATAAACATCCCAAAAATTAAGACGCAGGCCAGATTTGAATCCGATACTTTCTCCTAGATACGGAGATCTCATACAAATTTCAATGCTCACTGATCGTCCAGTGATAAATTATACGGGAAGGTGTTCAAATCCTGTCGGGTTTTAATTTTGAAATGAGTTTATAAATTTTAACAAACTGGCTTTTCAAGAAGTAGCTAACTTATTGCTTAAATAAATTATCCCTCAAACAATACAAGGTTTAAAGTTGGACGTACCATCAGATCCTTCAGGGTCGCAGTCGCAGGGAACGCAGGGTCCATCGGGTACAGCGTTGTAGAAGCCTAGCAGGCAACGGTCGCACAGAGGTCCGGCGCGGTTTTCCTGAAATACGAGCAGAAGCTACATTTATTTTCTGTTTTATTATGTATGGAAAACCGGTAGTGCATGGCAACTGAGCGCTTCCGGAAAGGAAAAAAATAATCAGTTACTGACTTCAAATTCAAGATTCAGCGCTGTTGCGTCAATGTTGAGTTAAATATTACAGATATTTATATTGAAGTTACTCCACTTCCTCTGCCACCTTGATCTTTAAACAGGGTTTTTGGTAATATACTGACGATATTCAAGAGACAGTTTCTCAAAACATAAAAAACATTTCTAGAAAAAAACTACTAAGTAGTTATATTACTACATTTTAAGGGCGCACCGCACTATACCTGGGGAGACGATAAATCGCTTATTTTGAAACAATGTTTTGTTCAACAAATTTTGTGATTTCTATTTGTAATTTATATATGTTATAGTTAAGGATACGTGCTAGAGCGCCGGTGTTGTAAAAACACGATTCCGTAAAACTTACTCGATAGAAAAAAAATCCAAAGATGACTCCAAATTTATCTTAAAACCGTTCTTATGCGATGAATACTACAATTTAGATCTTGAAACTTTGTACAGTAATTTTACACAACATAAATATGGGTACCTGTGTTTTAAATTTTCAAAATACTTTTTAATTTTATCATAAAATGAAAATATCTAAGTTTTGCACCCCAGAACATAAAAAACAATCTGTGTTTTGCACTAATGAAACCATTTGCTCCGGACGCCCGTTTCGCGATTCAGTCTGGCCTCGGCTTTCAGACGGGGTGCCTGTGACGCTTGTCGCTCCAAACGAATACGTAATTCTAAGGTAGAATTTATATTTAGTTGGTCTATGTAAAGACGCAGTAATGAGAAATAAACACAACAAGATAATGAAGGGACTGAATGATAAAAAAACCGGCAAACATTTGAACCACGTCGAGTTAGGACGTGTAGCGGCGCGCGGAGAAGCGGGGGTGAAATTCGAGTTTGGGCTGAGGTAAAGTCAACTCTTAAAGAAAATCGACTAAGTTTAAGTAATTAATTCTATACAAAACTTCTGCCTACTCTTGCAATCGACACCCAAAAAAAGGCTGATTTGATATCTCTTTCGGAATGGCGGGTTGTGGGTTAGAAAGGGACAACATGAGATATCTCGAAACGTCACCAATACAGTATCTGTGGTTAGATGGCAAGCATTACGCAATAGCACAACATAAGTTTAATAAAGTGTTTGTTTTTACATGCCAAAATAAATTTAACATTTCTATGGTAAACATTTTACAAATTTATTTATTGTTCTCATCAAAATAAACGCCGAAGTTAGTAGTAGGTCAGTTGCTGGCCCTGCGTTGTAGGGTGACGTCGCGCGACATATTGGAAATGTTGCGAAGAAGCTACAAGGAACTTCCGTTAGTAAATATATAAATAAATATTGCTGGAAATATCACACAGCGCTATCTAGCCCCAAACTAAGCAGAGCTTGTACTATGGGAACCAGATATCTGATAGAATACTTATATGCATTTTTTTTTGTAAATACATACTTATAATATATAGAGAAACAACCAGACCCGGAACAAATATCTGTAGATCATGCAAACATATGTTCCGCGGCGGGAATCGAACCCGCTACCTCCTGCGTCTCAGTTGGCTATTCGCCCACTGCACCACGGAGGTCGTCAATAATAAATAATGAATGTCTGTTTCCTATAACTAACCGTACAGTTGACGCAGAGCTCCACCCCGCTGTCGTCGTACTGGCACTCTCCCCTCTCCCCACAGGAACACCCTCTTCCCTCCTGACAGGGTCTGTTCGGTTCCCATGGACCACCTGAGCAGCATCGATGGCAGTGGCCTCCACAAGTACCGTGCTGGCAATCGCATTTGGCACCCTGAAGTTTTTAATATGTAACCGTTTTAAATATTAGTTATTTTATCTATGAAAGACGACGCATTGCTTAGTGCCTCTGCCTCTCTAATAAAATAACATCTGCAGTTACCTTAAATACTTTCTAAAATCAAGTTCTTTTAGTATACGTCAGTCTACTGATGTCGGCAATCTAGACAAAGCCTCAAAAGTGCCCTAAAGAAATGTTCTTCCGTCGTTTCGGTTCCAACTTGGTTACTCATGTTGCTAGCAGAAACAGTTGCGTTGAGACTTTCAAATTGTCTGTTTATTAAAGTACCTCAAAATTGGCAAAAATGTAACTAGACTTACTTCAGCGTCCACGTCACAGCTAGCAGCATGCCCGTGGCACAAGCACCTTGCAGCCAGCGTAAGCGCTCGAACCGAGTAGTACTGCTGACGTGGTGATGACGGGTGCGCAGCGCGAAATGATATGCGCACGCGCCTAGCCGTCACACCCTCTCCGATAGCTACGTGCATCTGGAAATGTGAAGATCAATTATTTATTTTGTTGTTTTGTTTGATTAGCACTTAGCAGTTCATGATAAGTACATTAGAAGAAGAACTAATTTCAAGCCTGCCACTTGTGGTGGTCGTATATTTGAGCCGGGTCTACTCCGACTATTGGCCAGGTAGTCTATATGTGTCCATACATTTCATTACCCGTAAACTCACCTCTCCATTCTCAAGTGGTCGTGGACTAGTAAACTGCGTAGAACAAGCGAACTTTTCCGCCCTGCCGATCCTCTTCACTCCCCTCGCTTTCCGCCGCCTCCTCTCCGGTCGAAGGTCCCAGAGCTTCCTGCAGTGGTCTCTGTCTCCGAAGGCACGGATCATCCGCCAGTCATCTCCACTGTCTGATGATGAGGCTTCGAGGGACCAGGCGAGGGGTCGTGGGGATGGACCGGATTTTATGATAACGTGGAGGAGTTCCATTTTCTGAAAGAAGAGCAAAACTCCAGTTAGGAAGGGGTGGACAGGCTTTGAGATGCTACTTATGGTAAGTATGGCTCTAGTTATAGAACATTCGCATAGGGTAAAAGTAGTTTGTTAAACTGGTCACTAGCGAATGAAAAGGTGGACACCGCGCCACTAACAAAACAAATGAAGCACCTGTACAGCCGGCCTGGTCGTAAATACGTGCCTTATGCACACAATTGCAACAAGTAGGCTGCTGAAATGACTTCATTACCTGCCATTACGTAGCTCGATAGTTTGTGTTGTCATTGGCCTATAAACCACACGAACATTACGATGACAACAGGATTTTATGGATAAAAAAATCTTATCCTACGTACTCGTATGTTATTTCTTAGATTAGATTAGATTAGAAAATTCTTTATTGCACTAATCAAATAATACATAGGCGAACTTAATGCTAATTAGCATTTTCTTCCAGCTAACCTTTGTGTAGTGTGGAGAAAGTGGTAGTGCCAGAAAAAGGAAAATTTATACAAACTTTAGCTTAGAAATAAACTTACAAAAATTAAAAATAATAATAATATACATACATAAACGATATACACAAATATATCTACATAAAGTGCTCAATTTTATTGGGTATCTTGAAGAGAGGTGAAGTATTTAAAGAGTTTGGATTTGAAGATTCTCATAGAGGCGGCCTTGCGGATTTCCACTGGAAGAGAGTTCCACAAGCAGATAGCAGTCACAGTGAAAGAGTTAGTGAAGAAAGAAGTGTTATGCTCCGGCGTCTTGAATAAAAGATATTGAGAAGAACGAGAAGGACGATCAGGTGCAAATAGTTTAATTCACAAAAATACCGACCATAACTATATTATTCGTTCTGATAAAAACAGTGTGTATAATAAAACAATTACTTTGAATTAGTCATATAAACGATTTTATTACACCTAGCATGTCTACAACAGTAATTGTGATGTCTAAGTGTCCACTTTAGGAGAATCATCATTTGTTTTATCAGCAACTTTGTAAGCAAATCAGTTTGTGTTCCGCTAGTCGTAAAGTTTACATGCAGTTTGATGAAATGGAAGCAAATAAGAGCAAACCTTATAAGAAATTTATTGCTAGTACAAAAAATACTCAATCGGAGCTGAAATGTATTAACGTATAATACCTATATTTACGACATATGGAACCGAGACGTGGTCCTTCACTATTGGCCTTATGAATAATCAGAGTCGCTCAACGAGCTATGGAGAGGGCTATGCTCGGGGTTTTTCTACGGGATCGAATCAGAAATGAGGAGATACGTAGGAGAACACAAGTCACCGACATAGCCCGACGGATTAGCACGTTGAAGTGGCAATGGGCAGGCCATATAGCGCGCAGAACAGATGGCCGATGGGGCCGAAAGGTTCTCGAGTGGAGGCTACGGACCGGCAAGCGCAGCGTAGGACGTCCACCCACAAGATGGGCAGACGACTTGGTAAGAACCGCAGGTCGGCGTTGGATGCAGGCCGCTTCCAACCGCAGTTCCTGGAGATCAATGAGGGAGGCCTTTGTCCAGCAGTGGTCGTCCTACGGCTGATATGATGATGATGATGATGACGAACTATATTTATCTGTATTCAAAGTGACCACTATAATACCATAAAGTGGATTAAGTGGGGCAAATAGATAAACCGAATCACTGACGACGCTAGAAGACAAAACAAAATATGCAGAAATGGCATTTTGTTATCTCTCCGAATCTAGATCTCTTTATCTTGAATAAAGAAGTCTGTCACTTCGTATTTAAGCTAAGGACAAACCGACAAAACAAATTTTGGTTATAACCAGCTTGGTGTGGGGTCGTGATGTGCTCCATACCACGTACTTACAGTGCCAGCGTTTTGATGCATTGCTTTTAATTAACATCTAAAATAACTGTAAAAAGATAAATATAGATAGCATATAGAAAGCTATACAACAAACAAAACGGTGCTTTATTAGGAGCAATCGACACATCATCAAATGCTTTTTAGATACGCCCATGACTACGCAACTGACATACGAAATAGGAGTGACATAGAATATTTAAATTATGTATAAAATGTTAATTAGTCAAAAGTATACAATTGACGAAGCTTTACCAGATAAATGCATATTCTGTACTGATAATAATCCTGGGTAAAACCAGGTTATACTTTCTTATTTTCATTTGATGTGTATTCAATAAATACTGCTGGTAAGTTTTAGTGTTAGTTTTGTAGAACATGTGTTATTATTAGTGACAGTGTTATGATACGTTGCTCGATATTATTTTATATAAATTGAAAAAAATTAAAAACTTATAAAAAAAAAACATATTCCGTGATGAATGTAGAACCTATTAATTTATATCTTTCGATTTCTTGTCTACAAGTAGATCATATCAGTGCATGTCGAATCCCGCAAAAGATTGATGTAATAAATAATTTCTAAATGGTATAAACAATTCAGCAGCCAATCAGTGAAGGAAAGACATGCTTTCCAGCCAATTAAAGACGAGTTACAACTACCTATTGTTTCAATCGTATATTACCCGTGCGCGATAAGTTGGGACCTGAGCGCGGTGACGTCATATTGGCGTGTTTGTACCGCCCGCAAAAAAGCGAACATAACAAGCAGCCGTCCGCGGCTTCGTCTTTGTTTTTTTTAATCTAATTTATTATGTTACTCAGGGAGGACGCTGCTTTTTATCTTATCTTTTTTACACTATTTGCATAAAATAAAAATACAATGTTTAAGTTTATACAAAACTGTTTGTTCCGTTTTTCGTTTTCAAAAAACTCTAATAACACTTTTAGCACGAGGTTTCTTTCTCCGCTATGCAAAGGTTTACCCTTCATAATGATAACAAAAACACTTAACAAGAACTATAACAACAAAAACTACAACAACAAAACAATGACACAAACTATAACAACAAAAACTACAACAACAAAACAATAACACAAACGAAAACTAAAAGAATTCCAGAGCGCGTCGTTACGTGACGTAGGCCAGTACGAGACTAAAAACCCTAGTAAAAAATAGTAATGCGAACGGTACAATACGGGCGCCATCGGGGAAGTGCAGGGGAAGCGGTCGGGGAGTCGCATTCCTAGCAGGTCCCAAGTTATCGCGCACGAGTAATACATTAGTATCTTTCCTTAGAACGTTTACCAAATTTGATTAGTGAAAGTTCCTTACAGGTATAAATCGTAAATTTAAAAATTATAAAACATTACCAAATCAAATCATTTATTTGCATCAAATAAGGTTTTTAACAAAGTTCTTAAAATTATTATAGATGGGCCCAACCTATTTCTACCACAGAGCCATGCAAATTATTAAAATAAACTATTACTAAATTTAATAATTATAATTAAATTATAATTCATTAATATTTAATTATTTAATTTTGTTATCGCCATATTTTCGGATCGCCGCATAAAAGCTATTTGCTCGTTGGAAATATGGCTTGTGGTTATTTGAATTCCTTGCCCTGTCCTATTTATCCTTTTATCAGCGTCCACCGACAACATAAGCGGAAGGAGGTGAAATAACCTTTTTTTCGAGCATACCCGCATATTTTTATTTATTGAGTTCGCATTTGACCGGTGTTGTGAGAGGACGAAAAAATACGATTAATTTTACAATCTCATATCTGTTGGTGTTTTTTAAGACTGTAAAGGTGCTGTGTGAGGACCAAAACGAAGTGTGAATGTGTGGTGTCATAGTGGCTGGCTAGCCAAGCCGAAAACCCGCGCGAAGAAGAAAATTTCGCACCTGACCGTCAGAAAGCCATATTGGAAGGAAGGTAGGACGCTGCCCATACAATTCAACTCCAACATCCTTGTTTTCCTACACAGCCAACCCTTTCAGACAAAATTCCATAAAGCAGAATCGCAGACTTCGAATAGCCTCTGGTTACGAGTCACCGCTCCAACCCTTAGAGGTTTGGACGGGCTAAAATTTAATTTAACAGCCCATACCTTCATGGTCGAATTTCGCAAAAATGTGTAAGCGCTATGTTGCTTTTTTTTGGCTCCCTGGCGCTAACAAATTTTTTTTTATTTTTAATGCTGTTGTAATTTATTTATGTAATTTGTATATCACTGATATCACTTATTTCATCCTTGACATAACAAAATTATTATAATTTTGCTCTCACAGGGTCTATAGTCTAACTTTTTATTAGCTGCAGTAAAATGACGTTTTGTGGGTTGCCGGTTTTTGAAGAAAAATAAATAGGGATGTAGCTGAATGAGTGAATCATAAATGAATAATCAGTTTGGTTTTTTTTTGAGATTTAATATTAAGTTGTAATGTATTTTTTTAACCTATTATTATTACTATACTAGAGGATTGATCTTTTTTAGTGGAAGTATAGGGAGGTACATTCAAAATGAAACAAAAACGTCATAATAATGTTATTTAATTAATTTTTGTGAACTGAATCACATCCCTATTGAGATTAGGCTGGCAACATTATTTTACGGAATGACATTTAGAAACGTCATTTTACTGCAGCTAATAAAAAGTTAGACTATAGTGGGTGATTATGCGGTCTCGGCAGAATAACAGCGTCAACTGCTAACCCAGTTGACATAATGCTGAGTCGAGGCCCTTTTGCTGCTATACCACACAACATACACCTCATGTTTAAAGGTAATAGTTGTAATATATTGTTTGTTTGTGTCTGTTGTGCATGTAGGTACTGCATTGTGGTTATTTTTATGTTGATTATTTTAAATATTTTTTTTTGACTTTGTATTATGTGTGCTATTTGGCAAATAAATGAGTGTCTTTGTCTATGTCTAAAATAAGAACAATAATAAAAATAAGTTAAGAACACTAACACGCCAAATAAAATAAATTTCAATGTCAATTATGTATGACATACCTGCCCTGTTTCTGCATTGGGGTTATAAAACTTGCCAATTTTAATAAGTACTTATATTATGATTCATAGTAATATTATTTTTAGAAACCTATCATCATCATCATCATCATATCAGCCATATGACGTTCACCGTTGAACATAGGCTTCATCAAAGATTTCGAGAGTGATCAATCTTGTGTGGCCTATACCCGGCTCTCAACTTCTCAATGGCCTTTATTAAGTCGTATGTCCATCTAGTGGGCGCGCCGTCCTACGCTGCGCTCTCCAATGCGTGATCATTACTTAAGAAACTTTCTGCTATAACCCCCCTAATCATTAGTAGTAGCCCTAGTTGGAAACATAAACATGATTTATACACGGTGTCCTTTAAATCACTGTTTTCCCAGAACAAACGTTGCTCAGACCATGGTCTAATAACTATTTATAGCATCAAATAAGAGAATAAAGAAAAAAAATCTAGACCTGCTCAAATAAGTCTAACTTTGTTCAAAAACTAACCGTGACATAAAGTTCATGGGTACGCTAGCCGTAGCGTATTACGTACCCCTTAGTTAGATAGGTACCTAGTAGCTACCGGTCAGCGCGCTGACTATGTTGTAGGGCTTAATGTTAAAATAGACGTTTTAAGTTCTCAACTTTTTATAGTTTTCAAAGACCGATTTCGTTTTGTTTTTTTAATTTGATGTTATAAACAGTTATTAGACCATGGTCTGAACAACGTTTTCTCTGGGAAACAGTGATTTAAAGGACACCGTGTTTAGTGCTTGATGACATGTTGCACTGGATAGCTGCTGCCATCAAAGTCCTACTCCTCACTTCAAGGAGTTAGGATGGCTGGGGTCAGGTGAGAAAGGGTAATGCACTATACACCCCATTGCGGGACGTCAGTGCAAATCTTATTCCCACCTTCCCACCACCCCAGAATTAGAATTATACATGTTGCATTGCAGCACTTGCTGGGTGAAGAACGCAGCCGCTGTTGAAGCACCGATAATTTATATTATGTTTTTTAATTTTTATAAAATAAAAATAAAAAAAACAACAAAATATAAACTTTAGTAAATATATATATATATATATATACGGCCTTATGAATTCGGTCAGGGCTTTATACCATCAGCCATCACGCAAATCATGTCAACTCCACTTTAGTCTGGCAATACTAAAGTGTTAAGTTTATATTTATATATATATATATATATATATATATACTAAAGTGTTAAGTTTATATATATAATGTAGCTAATCAACTAAAAATTTTAATACCAGTTGGTACGGCAATAATTATTGTGGCAGAAGTAAAGTAAGCTCGAGTATCAATATCTATTCCAACTGTGAATATATGGTGAGCCCACACAATAAATCCTAAAATTCCAATTGCTATTATTGCGTAAATTATTCCTAAACATCCGAAAGTTTCTTTTTTTCCTCTTTCTTGAGAAATAATATGGGAAATTATCCCAAATCCAGGGAGAATTAAAATATAAACTTCAGGGTGACCAAAAAATCAAAATAAGTGTTGGTATAAAATAGGGTCTCCTCCTCCGGCAGGGTCAAAAAAGGAAGTATTTAAATTTCGATCAGTTAATAATATGGTAATAGCTCCTGGTAACACAGGTAAAAAAGTAATAATAGAAATGCTGTAATACCCACAGCTCACACAAATAAAGGTAATTGATCAAATAATATTTTTTATATTCATATATATATATATATATATAAATATAAACTTAACACTTTAGTATTGCCAGACTAAAGTGGAGTTGACATGATTTGCGTGATGGCTGATGGTGTAAAGCCCTGACCGAATTCATAAGGCCGTGGCAGACCACCAGCCCAATGTGTGGACGATATATAGGCCGTAGACTAGAGGGCAAAACTGTTTTTCCTAAAGCCTCTTTAAGGTAAGAGTGAATAGATTTCTTCTAGATTTTCGTGCTTCATCTTAGACCACATCATCGCTTACAATCAGGTGAGATTGTGGTCAAACGAACATCTATCCAAATTAATAAAAAAACGTGGATTCGAATTGCTAGATTACCAAGGATAGATTGGAGTGGCGGTTGAGGGAGGAGGCTTATACCCAGCAGTGGGCTATCACCTGGGCTTGAGAATGATTAACTGATGATGGGGTTTTTGTCAAAAAAGTTCTTACAAGCAGATCCTTAATTAGTATATTAACTAGACCATATACCCTATATGTGAATGTTTATCATCATTATTTTCCTGCCCTTATTCCACATAACATAGGTTATACATATGTAGATAGATACAGTAAGGTTATTACGTGATAGAGTTAAAAGACTGATGTTGAAACCTGCATCATATACCTCTGAGTAGTAAATCTATACCTACCATTGACGGGGTGATTACACTCTTCAGATACTTAGGTACATTTCTAATCTATTACACAATTTACACATACTCCGTGGAGTACATATACGTTTGTATGCATGTACGAGTAGATCACTTTATGAAGCATTTACGATAAAGCCACATCTAGGTCTTAGATCATCCTATAAACTCTATTCTGCTACCAAATTGGGTTACTCAGCTTGAAAATTTCTGAATTTTTATTTCTGCTATTTGGACTCACGATTTGATAGCATCAAAAATATATATTAAAAAATAAAATACATTTATTTCATGCAATTATTTAGCTCATATAGGAAAGCGCACAACACAATAAGTAAACTAATGTTTATACAGGGTTTTTGAGAGCATGCCTGTGACAGCAATGTCTGGTGTACGGGCAGTCTACTCTGCCGGCTATCATTTCCAAGACGGTGTTGGCGCTGACCCGCAGCATATGCACCAGGGACGCGGCTCGCTTGCGCATGACGGTATGGAAGCAGTCGATCCGCGCCGCCGCGAACATCCCTGATGCACTGCAGTAGCGAGGCAGCCCCAGCATCGCCCTGAGTGCATTGTTACACTGCATTATTAAACCTAAACCAGTTCTATCACTCAATTGTATTTATATGAACAAACCCTGTGACTGGCGCCGGCGTTCTGCTCACCGCTGTCCTGCTTTCAGTATTTATACTGTTCACACTTCCAACGTGCGCATCGTTCACATACACAAAGTCAGTAGTCCTTGGCCTATCCTTCCTTATGCTTAATGTTCCTCCTTCCATGCTTAATGTCACGCCTGTATCTCGGACTACGGATTTCCACCGGTTAAAACTCTGATAGCTTATTTCTATATTATCTGTCTGTTATTGTTTTTTTACTTACATCTTTGCGTCTTTATTTTTCGGTACAGCTTATAATTAGAAACGTCTTTTTTATAAGTACCTCTTTTGTTTCATTCATTCTCATCACATTCTTCATACTGGTTGTCATCAGGTACACTTGGAGCTACTTTTCTCTAAACTGTTTCCACGTGATCAAAATACTTGCGTCGATAATTTCTCCTTCCAACTTTGCGGTTTTATCATTAGAATATTTTGCGATAATAAAGCTTCTTAGTCATTGCTTATCTGTATGTACACGAAAATGACTGTCCTGGCAAGGAAGTTTATATTAGAAACAGTAAACGAATAACAGTACCTAACAATCCTCGCCCCTCAATAGGATTCTCTATAGCCCATGTCATAAAACTCGTAGAATCCTGTAATACTCGGTCCCGCAACAGTGAGACCTGGGGCAATTATTTAAGTTTGGAATTAAATGTATGGATACTAAACATACATTTCATTCGAAACCCACACCTCACAATTCAGCTGGTTAGTCACCCGCCATACCACGAAGGTCACCAAACAGGTGCGAAGACATGAAAATTTTAAGACAAAATTCACCACAGTAATGTTTACACACCATGTTGATATAAGCAGCGTATAATTCATACATGAGGTAGATATGTAGACAGCTGAACCACGTAGGTATACTATAAAGAAAATAGATAAAAACGTTCTCAAATTGAAGAGGTTTCTCCTGAAAAGCTTTTGCTGTTCCGAATTGCGAAAGAGGAACTCCTTTCATATATGTTGTC
Organism: Philereme vetulata; assembly: GCA_918857605.2. NCBI lineage: Eukaryota > Metazoa > Arthropoda > Insecta > Lepidoptera > Geometridae > Philereme > Philereme vetulata. Next base: position 4,392,521 of record OU975484.1, read on the forward strand.
AATAAAACAGCATATCGATCGTATATCATATATCGATCATCAAAACTTACTGAATGTACACTTATATAATCTTCCTGTTTAAACAGTTAGTTTTAGGAACATTATTATGTACTAATAAACACCCTTTCACCATAATTATCATCTCTAATAGAAAACTAGCCATCTCTCCTCAGTCTATGTACGCAAAGTCCAAGCTAGTAGAACTTTAGCAATTCATTGGATTACCTCTACATACCGACACATCATAAATCTCCAGACAAGTCGCTGTATGATTATCCCAATTCTAACTACCTGACATTAACAACATATCGGCAAGCACTTGTACCATATCTACGTCTTATCTCCCTGATAACAACTGGATAGTTCAGTTATCTCTGAAACACTACAATGTGAACACATATTTGTGGAAAAAATGTCTAGAGAAGCTCGATTGAACGAAGTTAGGGTAGAAAGCAATGGGAGGAAGGATAGGCCAAGGACTACTGACTTTGTGTATGTGAACGATGCGTACGTTGGAAGTGTGAACAGTATAAATACTGAAAGCAGGACAGCGGTGAGCAGAACGCCGGCGCCAGTCACAGGGTTTGTTCATATAAATACAATTGAGTGATAGAACTGGTTTAGGTTTAATAATGCAGTGTAACAATGCACTCAGGGCGATGCTGGGGCTGCCTCGCTATTGCAGTGCATCAGGGATGTTCGCGGCGGCGCGGGTCGACTGCTTCCATACCGTCATGCGCAAGCGAGCCGCGTCCCTGGTGCATAGGCTGCGGGTCAGCGCCAACACCGTCTTGGCAATGATAGCCGGCAGAGTAGACTGCCCGTACACCAGACATTGCTGTCACAGGCATGCTCTCAAAAACCCTGTATAAACATTAGTTTACTTATTGTGTTGTGCGCTTTCCTATATGAGCTAAATAATTGCATGAAATAAATGTATTTTATTTTTTAATATATATTTTTGATGCTATCAAATCGTGAGTCCAAATAGCAGAAGTAAAAATTCAGAAATTTTCAAGCTGAGTAACCCAATTTGGTAGCAGAATAGAGTTTATAGGATGATCTAAGACCTAGATGTGGCTTTATCGTAAATGCTTCATAAAGTGATCTATCAAAATGGACACCGTGCCTATTTATTCCACTGAGCCAAAAATGAGAAAAGTATCGCTTACGCTACCTTAATCGAAGTATGCGTACCGGAATCCTTAATCAATTGATCTTACGACAAAATATCAAATGGGGCTGAAATGAATAATCAGCTGATAGAAAATTGTCACTTCAGCTTTTGATGTAATTTATAAATGAGACAATTTTACTATATTTAATTAAATACTACTAAGATACGAAGATAAAGGACCTCTAATCTTAATTAAATTATCTAATAAGTAGCTAGTCACATAATCTAATTAGTCACAACTGAAATCCAAATGTTATATCATATTGCTAAAACTTCTTATCCGGGTATGGACATAAGTAACTTGTTGCATTTTGTATTCCTAGAGCATTAATGATTTGTATCTCTATATTGTATGAGAGGTGAACACCAACATTGATGACAAACATTTTCTAGATTTCGATCCAATAATTTAAGAAAACATGAAGTTCCAGCTAGTAGAAAACAATATGCTGATGACTCACATCACAAGCCTTTCAGTGAGGATTTAATAAATTAAATAAGATGTTGTCGTCTTTGATAAGATATCGGTCACTGTATTTATTTCATTGTTGCAGAGCGAATCCCTCTTCACAATAAAAGTATTACAGTGACCGATATCTTTGTTGTTTAAGTGCGTGCAGGTAGTCATGTTATCGTATAAGATTATTTGTCAGATAAGATGATCATAAGCCCGTGGTTCACCTGATGTTAAGCGGTTACCAGAGTCTATAACAATAATAATTGCATTCATCATCATCATCCACAGCCCGACTTCACCCACTGCTGGGTATAGGCCTCCCCAAGTTTGTGCCATCCGCCACGATCCTGCGCTAGTCTCACCCATTGACGGCCCGCGACTCTAACGATGTCGTCCACCCATCTCGCCGCCGGACGTCCAACCCTTCTACAGCCATTCCTCGGCCACCATTCAGTCGCTGCCCTGCTCCACCTGTCATCACTACGTCTTGCCAAGTGTCCCGCCCAAGACCATTTGAGCTCCATAACTCGATTCCCAACATCATGAACCTTCGTTCTTCTACGGATCTCGACGTTTGGAACTCGATCTAAGAGTTTGATGCCGAGCATGGTACGCTCCATGGCTCTCTGTGCAACTCTTAACATGTACACAGCCTCCTGCGTGAGCGTTCATGGCTCGGCACCGTAAGTCATGGTGGGCAGAACACATTGCATAAATAAGCCTAAAACTCCACAGAGTCTGAAGACCCTTCAGACTCTGTGGAGTTTTAGGCGACTTAAGGATGTCGTCCAGCTTGCCAAACGCGGCCCAACCCGTTGCATGCAATAATTGCATTAGCTTACATAAAAATCCGTTACAGGTTACGTCAAACTACGTCACCTGTAATGGATTTGTATGTAGATTTAATTGACATAATTTAATTTTAAGCCCATGCACAAACTTTCCATACAGTTTAGCGGGGCAATGCAGCCAGTGTCCTTACAACCTGGTAGTAATCTCGACCAGTTGAGCTATCTATAGATCGGTAGTCTTTTGATTATTTATCTGCTTCTTTTGTATACTTACTTATAAAAAACCGGCCAAGTGCGAGTCAGACTCACGCACGAAGGGTTCCGTACCATTATCTATAATTATTAAGACAGAGAAATTTTTTTGAAAAAAAAAACACGTTTTTTGGGGAGTCCATAAATATTTGTTTTATTTTAATTTAATTATTTATTTTTAAAGTGAATATATAACTAAATACTCTGTGATTATTTCAAGCGTCTATCTGTTGCCGTTATCAATATCAAGCAAAAACGAGCAAAAAAACACGTTTGCTGTATGGGAGCCCCCCTTAAATATTTATTTTATTCTGTTTTTAGTATTTGTTGTTATAGCGGCAACATAAATACATTATCTGTGAATTTCAACTGTCTAACTATCACGGTTCATGAGATACAGTCTGGTGACAGACGGACGAACAGACAGACAGACAGCGGAGTCTTAGTAAAAGGGTCCTGTTTTACTCTTTGGGTACGGAACCTTAAAAATCGGAAAATACTTTAAAATTATTTGGCAAAATTCGTACCCCCTTGACATGCATATGACGCGGGCTGCCAATGTACGTCGCCGGTAGAATTATCAATCGGTCATGTCTTTGTATGAGAAAATGAATTTTCTTCATAATTTTATTTTTGCGTGAATTTATCTGATATTTTAATAGTTATAGTATTGTTAGTGTATTGTTATTTATGTGTATTGTTTACTTATACGAGTTAGTTACATAGTTTATTTTTATGTATTATGTAAGTAAAATAAATTTAGGTTAATAAAATGTTTTTTTTTATTGTAGATAGATAGGCCAAAGCAAATTTCAGGATTATTAATCTTTGGAATGACGGAATAAGCACTGTAAAGTTTAAAAATACAGAATTCAGGTATTTTTTGGAAACCACTCGCCGTTTTCATTTCAATTAGTTTTCTAACTAACGCCATGTTTTTTTTTATTTCAGGGTCTACCGTGAGCAATACTGCGTATGCTCCCGATGGCCCTACACCCAGCGGGTCCTGGCCGTCGCCGTGGGGGTCCTCCTCGGAGCCCTGATAGGCCTGGGCGTTACCATGCTTTTCAAGGGCGAAGATGAGAACGTCCTCGGACCAATCTTCAACAGAAGTTCTGTGCCGGACTAATCTTCTAGTGTCACTGGTTTCTTTGTCATATGATATTAGCTACAGTTCATTTGTGGCATTGATTACTTCTTAGTCACTAATTTTATGTCACTGACCAGCTAACCAGAAGGCCAAATAAATCTAGTTAATCCAATATACTCGATGCCGAAGCTTACGTAAGGAGATCAATAGATTTAAAAAATTGAGAGATATAAAGAATAGAGAGAGCAGAGAGGCTGAAGATAAAACTACGTTTGAATACTGGCATACTGCTTGTGAGCCTAGTGCAGATGGTGAAAGTGTTGTGACCACAGTGACACAGAAAAAAGAATGGTGGCCTTGAAAAGAGATGTTTATTGTCAAAAGACACAGTGCTCCTTTTTCAGGAATAGTGAGAATTTTAAAGTGAGTTTTCTGATTGTTTGTACGTTATCCATTTTATAAAGTGTTTTACCATTCATGATTATAAATACGCGATTTATCAGGTCCGTTTTATCGGTGTTTCGACCGACAATGTTTCGGTTGAATTCGTGAACATTCAAATGGTACGTGATAAATCCCGTATTTATAATAATTATTGTTATAAATTACGAAAGGTTTCTAAGTATATTTTACCATTGTTAATTAAGTGTAATGACGTGTAAATTGATATAAGTTTTACGTGAACTTATTTGTGATTTTGTTAGAATTTACGTCGCGTTGCGGGTTCAATGTCATGTTAAATTGTAATTTCCAATTGTATAAAACATTAACTTAAATTTTTCTTCGTCGTTTCACTAGTTAATTCTTTGTCCTTATAATGTTGTTTTATTGTAGAAATTTGGGAAAACCACTTAATTTATCAACATACTGCGGTAGCTCCTAGAATAGGAGGTACAACCTCTTTTTCAAGAGCTTGCACTTTTTTTTATACATTATAGGCTTGCGTTTGACCACAATCTCGCCTGATCGTAAGCGATGATGCTGTCTACGATGGTACACGCTTGCCTAGAAGAAACCTATTCACTCGCGACTTAAAGATTCCCAGGTTGTAGCTATCAGGAAACACAGACTCTGGCAAGTCGTTCCACTCTTTGGCGGTGTGCATAATAAAGGTCGAAGAGAACCGCTTTGTGCGAATGGGAGGTATTTCTACCATATAGCGGTGGCGCACCGCAGAGCGTCTGGTTGTCCGTTGATAGCAAGATGGTGGGATCAGGTTGAAAAGTTCCGCCGCACACTCCCCGAAATGTACTCGATAAAAAACCGAGAGGCTAGCAACCTTTCGTCGATGCTCCAGGCTGAGGAGCCTTGCATCAACTAGCTCATTGTTGCCTATGAGCTTCTTGACTCTTCTCTCAATTGATTCCAGAGCTTCAAGTTGGTACTTCGCTGATCCGTCCCAGAGGTGAGAACAGTACTCCAAACACGATCGGACTTGTGCTTGTTACAAGTTGAGCAACTGTCCCGGTGTGAAGTAATGTCTTACCTTTGCGAGTATACCAAGCTTTTTAGCAGCCAACTGGGCTTTCGACTCAATGTAAGATCCAAAATTGAGAGTCGGAGTTAATGAGATACCAAGAAGCTGGAGGTGGTCAGATATCGGCACGGATACATTTCGGAAAGTAGGAGTCAGATTAAATTGACTTCGTTTTGCGGAGAACAGACACGCCTGGGTCTTATTCGCTTTGAACTTGACCAGATTGGCATCACCCCAGTCGGACTTGTCGGTGCAACTGAGGAAACCCTCTCTATTTGTCTCATTCATGGCAGTTTCTTTTACCTCTTTATATGACTGACAGTGACCTTCTCCTTTTACTGTCTCATGTAGCATTCGTGGCCTTCTTTTGTCTCGATTTCCTTTTATTTTTTATTCGATGATTTTTCTTATAACGCTGTTACGTGGTATGATAGTACTACTACTATTAATTGTTTTAGCAAACTTAAAGACGTTGTGATCGATGGTAAAATAAATATGGAGCTGGTAGAAGTTAGGTGTTAAGTAGAAGTAAAGAACACTAACTATAAACTATAATTTAGAGCCTAGTAGTGTGCTGAATGGAGTCAAATAGTCTTTCCACAATCAATTTAGATGACGTATATTTATTGCAAAGTGCATATTGTAAAAGGAATGTTTGTGTTTATTTATTTTATTTATTAATATCTACTTAGATACATAGTTACGTTACCGTATATTATAAACTAATGGACATAGCACAGAATTTAAACCAAATTGAATCTACATTACGTAATGCTAAGACGTTTTTAATCAGACGCGGCAAAGTACCCCACCTGTTTACTATATCATACCTCATCATATCAGCCGTAGGACGTCCACTGCTGGACAAAGGCCTCCCTCATTGATCTCCAGGAACTGCGGTTGGAAGCGGTCTGCATCCAACGCCGACCTGCGGTTCTTACCAAGTCGTCTGCCCATCTTGTAGGCGGACGTCCTACGCTGCGCTTGCTGGTTCGTGGCCTCCACTCGAGAACCTTCCGGCCCCAACGGCCATCCGTTCTGCGCGCTATATGGCCTGCCCATTGCCATTTCAACGTGCTAATCCGTCGGGCTATGTCGGTGACTTGAGTTCTCCTACGTATCACCTCATTTCTGATTCGATCCCGTAGAGAAACCCCGAGCATAGCCCTCTCCATAGCTCGTTGAGCGACTCTGAGCTTATTCATAAGGCCAATAGTGAAGGACCACGTCTCGGTTCCATATGTCTCACTGGTAACACACACTGATTGAAGACTTTCGTCTTAAGGCACTGAGGTATGTTGGACGAAAAGAAGATATCATACCTACTTGTAAATAAATAAAGTTTAAAAGAAGTATTGTCCATTTTCGGGACAACTGGGAATTTTCATTCCAGAGCTTCCAGTTTGCTCATATATTAAAGTGTCTGTAGCGTAACCAAAGCAACTTCGCGCGTCCAGAGAAGACGATGATCACTTCAGATTTTTAGTTCTTCAGAGGACACGTTAAATTTAGGGCCCATGGTATACAAGCCATCAAGCATGTCTAAGGCTCGCGGGTTACGTAAGTACTTCTTTAACAGATTTGACCATTAATTGATACGAACAAATACCTAATTTGGATTACTAAAACTACATTAACCCTAAGGATTTTCTTTAGTGGTTGTAATTTTATGTTTTCTCTTACTTGTGCTTTCTCTTTGATGTTATACTTTTTGATTGTATTGTGTGAATTTGTGTGTGCTATGGTAGGAAATAAATGTCTATGTCTAAAAAAACAATATAATTTGTCCGTAAACATATATATCATAATTTTGAACCTGTATTTTTAATAAGAAAAAATGCGATATAGTTGTGATAGTATGTATGTATTTTTAATAATTTTGATAAAAATTGGAAAAACCTTGACTAAAGTTTAGTTTGATAAACTTTGAGTGGGTTTCATGACACCGGATAATATCGATCGGTACAGATAAGATAATAAACTACCTATCAGATACCCAGTACTTATTTACGTCATTGATTAGTATGTTTTTATTTTTCTACAACCACATACTATAGAACTGATAAGAACCGGTTGCACATACAAAGCATTAACAGACGACCCAGTTTGGCTGGACCCAACCACTCGATGTTACGTCATGTACAACCTTAATGCATTGTGTGTAGACTGGTCGGGCGCTTTAGGGCCCACAGAACATAAAAAACAAGAACTAGCATGATGACTTTTTACTAAGAAAACCAGTGTAGCTAAACTCACACATGTAAAAACTAGCACACTTAGAAATAAAAGTTATAATTGGTTGAAAGAGAACGTTTAAAGAGGCCTTAAACCATAAAACCAATTTAACGGATATAAAACCTTGATATATAAGAACATGGTTTAAAATTCAATAAAATAAACAGTAACAAAAAATTAAAATTTACTTCTTCTACTCGGCAAAAAATGGCGCTTTAGAAAATATTTTTATTTTAGTCTCTATTAATTAGAAATGAGACTGATAATGCAATAGCTGTTACTTGATTACCCACAAAACAAAGCCACTCAACAACAGATGGCGCTGTCACCAACGATTTTTGTTATAGTCTCTAACAGCAAAGTATAAGATCGATAATGCATTGGCTGTTACTCGCATGCTCAAATAACAGTGCTACTCACTTAGTGATGTACCAATGAGCATACAAGACGAATGTATCGATATCGTTTATCGTAATATATAAAAAAATATTATATTACTGGAATATTATATACTGAATTATTATTTGAGGGGCACACTAAAAGTTTCCGGAATCATTAAAAAAACACTAATATTGGTCAAAAATGAATTTATTGTTTCTCAAAATATTCTCCTTTTGCGTCAATGCACTTTTCATAAGATTGAAAAAAATTTTAAAGCATTTGTGCCACTCCTCCGGTGGTGACGTCAGATACATGTTATTCATTCTCTTCGACAGCCTCTTCTTTTGATGAAAACCGTTGATCGGGTAATTGGTTCTTGATTTTTGGGAACAAAAAAAAGTCACACGGTGCCAGGTCAGGACTCTGTATGCTGGATGACTCATAAGGTGTCATTTTTTTTTATGTCTTGCGCCTTGGGGAAACTGAAAACAGAAGTTATTATATTATTTCACACCATAGGTCTAAAATACATTCAGAAAATCATCAATAAAACAACAAGGAATTAACGCCCTAAAACTTATACACCTTTTAATAGGGGGTTACTAATTAAAGCTATCGATAACACATTCATCAGTATATTGATGTCACATCCCTAATTGATTAACTTAAGTTGAGGTTTAAGAGAAACGCAACCTTAAGGAGTATGATTCACAGGCTATTTTGTTTGACAATTTTGCATTTTAAACAAAACTAACAAAAAAAAATAATACTTACCGGTGATAGGATATACCCCCTTTTGTTAAATTTTTGGTTCGGCTATAATATTTACACTCCAAAACGGCACAATATGGCATTTTTATATTTTTTTGAAGTACGTTTACCCCACAGTAATTGATACACGACTGAAGTGAGCGAAGCTTGTAGTGCGCGGAACTCCGCGTACTTGGTGTTACGCGGGCCCCGCCTACTTACGACTTCTATTGTTTTTATGTTCTGTGGTCTACCACTTGTATGTAATTGGGTTTCCCCTCTTTCTCACGGCTCAGTAATTAAACTATTGAACGGACCGCCATCGGACCACAGTACCATAGCAGTTGTATATGATAACGCCCATACCTTATCTGGAATTGCATCTGATGGCGATAAGACTGTACAGAAGATACTAAAGAATTTCTATTTCGTGTTGTTACACGTTTTATTGATTTTAAACTATTTTCTGTTATCTAATTAAATATATTCTTTATTGTACACCAAATAAAAATACAGTTAGGAAGGAATACACAAAAATAACGGTACAATGGGTGGTTTTAGTGCTAAAAGTGATCTCATCTAGACCACCTTTGGATTTGATAACGTCTATAATATAATTAGTATTCTGATTTACATTTTTATATTTTGTAGATTTTAATGGATGTTATTCTACGTCGACAATACGTATACATAAATACTTACATAGGTTCGCATAATAGTTTTACAAAGGTTTACTAAATATAAACGACGTTTAAAAAATATTCTTGGTATTTAAATGATTAAATTAATATCTTGGAATTTAATATCTTATCTTGGAATTATCCGCAAGTGTTCGGATAACACTGTAAAAATAAAAAAATACTATTTGACCAAATTAATATTGCATTTTAAATTAATATGAGTAAGTTTGTAGAAGTTCTAGGCTATAAGTTTTTTTTTTAACTCTAATTTATTTTTATTTTATAAAGGATACATGTCGGTCCTCAGTCCTCAGTCCCGGTGTGTACAAATTAGTACATAATACAAAACATATAAAGCAAACAAGATTACAATCAAACAATGAACTTATTTAGATCGGTCAGGCACCACTAGGCAAATAAGATTTGAATAACTGCTTCGAATGCAGCTGTTATCTATAACTGCTTCGAATGCAGCTGTTATCTATAACTGCTTCGAATGCAGCTGTTATCTATAACTGCTTCGAATGCAGCTGTTATCTATAACTGCTTCGAATGCAGCTGTTATCTATAACACCCAAAGATGTAGAAAATCGGAGAAATTATGAGAGAAAACTTTGAACCTGATACTGGTATACTGACGTACTCTACGGTCATAAGGCCTAACCCCTTACCAGGACTTCGTTTATCGTGGGTAGGAATCAAAACCTATGAGTACTACGTTACTATAAAGTTACCTACAAACATCTAGTTTTTAAGACCTTATTGTACACATGTATAAGCAAACAAATACATATATTGTTTTTTTTTTAATTTACATAAATTTAGTCTAATTTTAGTCACGGAGCAAGCATATGGCTCACCTGATGTTAAGAAGATGTAACCATCGCCTATAACAAAGTAATGCATCAGGTCACGCACTTTAGAAACGTGCCTTATGCCTAATACACTGCCCTGAGTCCATCAACTTGAGGCATACAGAGGGCTTAGCCAAGTTACATTCGATTAGCGATGACGCTAGTCGATAAGTCGGAAAATGTATGGGATTGACACATGCTATGGAAATATCACGTGATCTATCGACAACATACCTAAAGTCTAACTTTTTATTAGCTGCAGTAAAATGACGTTTTGTGGGTTGCCGGTTTTTGAAGAAAAATAAATAGGGATGTAGCTAAATGAGTGAATCATAAATGAATAATCAGTTTGGTTTTTTTTTTTGAGATTTAATATTAAGTTGTAATGTATTTTTTTAACCTATTATTATTACTATACTAGAGGATTGATCTTTTTTAGTGGAAGTCTAGGGAGGTACATTCAAAATGAAACAAAAACGTCATAATAATGTTATGTAATTAATTTTTGTGAACTGAATCACATCCCTATTGAGATTAGGCTGGCAACATTATTTTACGGAATGACATTTAGAAACGTCATTTTACTGCAGCTAGTAAAAAGTTAGACTATATGTAGAAAACGAATCGATTTGAAGCGAATGGTGGTTGGCTAAGCTCTCAGGTGTAAAGCCTCATGAGCCTGTAATTTCACTGGCAAACCTTCAAACTGAAACACAGCAATGCTGCTTGGTGGTAGAAATAGGTATGATGGTAGTATTCCCGGGGCGAGCCTTTACACAAGGAACTCTACCACTCTACAAATATCTGTCTTGTATCTGCCCAGAACTATATTTATTATTATTATCAGCCCGTAGAGCCCCACTGCAGGGCAAAGGCCTACCTTCCCTCTCTCCACGAATCCCGGTTATTGGCCAATTGGGGCCACCCTTTCTGGAATGCATCCAGTTCATCCCTCTATCTCCGCCTGGGTCTAACACGAGGCCGCTGCCCGTTTGGAACCCATTCTGTAGTGGCTTTCGCCCATAGTTCCTCTGGCATACGACAAACGTGTCCTACCTAGTCCCACTTCAATTTTGCGAATGTCAGAGCCACGTCACCTATCTGTGTTTTGGAGTGCAGTGTTGAGTTTCTTATACGGTCTGTGAGCCTGACTCCGAGGATGCTGCGCTCCATAGCTCGTTGACAAACACCGAGGCGGGACTTTTGAATATTGGTGAGGGACCAAGTTTGTGCACTGTATGTGAGAATGGGGAGAATGTTCATTAGTTTCCGTTTTAAAGACAGTGGCAAATTTCCTTTCATGAGGTCTTTCATTCACCAATAGCTTTTCCAGGCGTTTTCTGTGCGGCGAGTAATCTCTTTATCCTGTCTCGCCTGGAAATAGACTATTTGGCCCAAGTAGATATACTCCTGGACATATGCAACCTCCACATCCTCGACTTTTATTTTCCTCTGCGTGCTGTTGGTCATTACATTTGTTTTTGACATATTCATCTTGAGTCCCACCTTGGCGCTCGCCCTGCTCAGATCTTGGAGCATCAACTCTAACTCTGATGGTGTTGAGGAGAATAGGACAATATCGTCGGCAAATCTAAGATTGGTTAGTCTCTTTTGCCGACGACAATGCCCAGGTCTTCCAATTTAGGCGACAACTTTTGAAATACTTCTTCAAGGGTGGACGTAAAAAGCTTTGGAGACAGAGGATCGCCCAGAACTACAGTGTGAAAAATAATTTAAGTCTTATTGGCGTTAGTGGGTTTACACTTTCTGAAGAAATTCAATAGACACGTGATAAAATAAACAGTTGATTTGATGAAATTGGTCATTGAGAGTTAAAAAGTGCTGAGATTTTACCTTCAAACTCTTAAGATATAATACTTTATTTTATCTGGCCTGACCTAGAGTTTTGTAGATTTTGTTTTTGACGTATATCACTAATTTGAAAGTTATTATGAGAAAATTGTACTGTATTCGAGCTGAATTGCGAAAACAACACTTGCGGTTGAAATGTGGCAACTTTATTATAAAATTTAACATTTCTTAAACGTCTAAAATTGGAATTGATTTATTTTCGGATTATAGAATACATTTTTTCTACAATGGCAGTTGAACTCGAAACAACTTGCAACTTTCAAGCAAAAAAATTCACACCATTATCAATTAATAAACGCCTCTCCTCAATTACGTACTTGACACTTCATTATTTCACCTTTAATTGCTTTGGAAGAGATCAAGCGGCAGTTTCCATGGAACCAGCCCATCATTAATCACGCTGATAAAATCCCCAAAATTTGACCTTTAGTTGACCCTGTTTTAAGACCCAGGTTGTAACCGATGCCACAATTACAGGGTGATTAAAAGGGTAATGTGAGATTATAAATGCATTCTGTTGGTTGGTACAGTCGGCCATGAATCTGGTTTATCAAACTTAAGTCACATTCAGCAGCTTAGTTACATCAATAGTGATTTTAGTAACATAAATATCAAATGAAAATTGAGCAATTTTGGACACAGTCTTTTCTTGTTCTTCTTTCGTGCTTACAACATATTAAAATTCTTCAAACTTTCGCGATCACTTACATAATTATTGATTAAAACGGTAATGTAGTGTGTCCTATTATGAACGAGGACATTTCTAATTCTGAAGACCAAGTGAGGGTAGTTGCTGCAGCTACCATCACTTCTCGACGGTAGCTCCAAGTAATCCAGTCCGCCCGTAACCACGACTGTTGCAACACAGCCGAATCGTCGGGATAACAAATAAAAAAGGTATATATGCGATAAATACCCGTTTTAATCAACAATTATATTAAAATGCGCAATTATATTACAGTTGAGTAGAACCTGGCTATTGCATTTATGGTAGTCTTATTGAGATCGTCCCTTGTGCAGGGCACAAAAGACATTTACGCAGGTGGGCCATAGTCTAGCTGGGGTGCCCACAATCAAAGCTGGTTAGCGAAGGCTCTCGCATTCCCCAACTAGAAGTTTTTCCTTCACCACCCAACCTGAGACAGGAGTCTTTTTAAAATTGCTTGACGATGGGCTTGCAATCTTGCAGTATGAAAAGTGGGCAAGTCTCAAGTTGAATGTTTGTACTTGCTTTTGACTGCCTCCTATTGGTTATCTTTACGGGACGGCCCCCAGATGGAAATGCGACCTGATAAAGGTTGCTGGGAGCAAGAAGATTGCTGTTCCGGAAATCTATGGAGGAGGCCATCTATGATTCAGTAGTGGACTTTTTTTGGCTAAGATGATGAGGATAATGATTGTATTTTTACTTTATATAAAACTAAAATTAAGGAAACTAAATTGACTGCTTTGCTCAATCAAGCAAACATATGGAGTTCTTGACCCCATTCGTTAAGGGGGCACCGGAGGGACAATCGCCCATACAACACGTACTACCAAGATCATTTCTAATTGGAGCATATTTCTACCTTAATAAGGTATTATTATAATATGAATAGTATTTATCTAGGTTCCCAACCATATATTAGATCAAAATACTTACCTAAAATGAAATAGAAGCGTATCGCATTCTGCATGTTTTTACGTCATAAAAGACCTGTTTTCAACCTAATTGTTTCGTATTAAAAACAACAACATCTTACGTATCCTAGTCATGGGAACATAGATTATATCGTCTAGTTACAGAATAACAACACGATGAGAAAAATACATTTCATCGTTCGTCAACGGATCTACGAGTATAGCATATCAGTCAATTTAATTGACTTCTGCCACCTTAAAATAAATCTTGCTAGACCCTCGCACTGATTTATGGTAAAGATACTCGTTATCAGCAATAAGTGTTAGTTAATGTCTCATATCCGTCATTTTATGTTCAAACTGTACATTTCGTGCAATTATTACATAACATTTTTACATTTACCACACATTATACTGATGCTTTATCGCTCTTACATATATCAAGAGCAATAAAGACGTGAATATTATATTTGCAATTAACGTGCGCATACGCATCGTGCCCCGGTTTCGCAGTGCTGATAAGAATCTTGACATTTTAGTGATGGAAGGAGTAGATTTCAGAGCATCGATGTCGATACAAACAAGTCTTGTTATTCTCAACAAATATTTGCAATAAAAATAATGTAGCAATTATTACTTAGCCAAAAAGCACAATCAGAAATTGAAACAAGTCTGGATTTGCCGCAGAACCTATAAACACGTATTCCCGTTGGGGTAAACGTGTTCTGGAGTGGAGACCACTTCAAGGCAAGCGTAGTGTAGAACGCCCTCCGGGTAGAGGAAGCTATGATAAGCGCGCTGCAGGTTGTAGAGACTGGATGAGAAGAGCTGAGGATCTGGTTCATTGGCATACCTTGGGAGAGACCTACGTCCAACAGTGGACTGCTATTGGTTTTTTTTATACATTATAGACTTGCGTTTGACCACGATCTTGCCTGATGGTAAGCGATGATGGAATCTACGATGGTACACGCTTGCCTAGAAGAAACCTATTCACTCGCGACTTAAAAATACCTAGGCTGTAGCTATCAGGAAACACAGACTCCGGCAAGGCGTTCCACTCTTTAGCGGTGCGCATAATCAAGGTCGAAGAGAACCGCTTTGTGCGAAAGGGAGGTATTTCTACCATATGACGGTTGATGATAATGAAATAATAACGGGAGTTAATCAAATACATAATAATAATATGTTTTTGCCCTGATCTATTTGGTTGCTGTAACTGCTGTAAGGCAGGGTCTAAGGCTTCTTTATTATAAACGCGAACTTCTTGTACCTACAATGTAACCCAGATCCACAAACAATAAAGATTAATGATTTATATCACAGTTCATAGTGTGAATTGTTCCGTCATTAATAGTATAGTCATCGCGCCAACGACGTCCTTCCACAGCGTCGCTTTCCATCCATCGAGCTAGGACCTTGGCCGACCTATCAGTTTGCATAAGCGAGACATGACGAGATAGGAGGAGCGATGAGGGGGAGACCTTTTCACCAGTCGAACCGTTTAGGCAAGTAAATAGTATACTAATTTATAGAACCAACTCTTAAAGTTGAAACCAAACACCTGCATTTTTGAGGTTAGAAAATAATTAATGTTTACTCACTTCGAGTTACAAAACCAACGGTCAAACGTGACAAACGAAATAGGAATGCATCGACGGTAAATATTTGTCTCGATATTTGGCAACCATCGATCATCTCTACGTGATAATTTGTAAGCCATTCGGTAAACGAAACATTATTTCAACATTCCCACTCCGAGGAGGTCGCCCATTAGCGAATTTTTTAAATAAAACTGGTTTTAATTTACTTTAATGAGTGGTTTCGCACTAATTTTAACTTGATGTGTGTTTTGGGTTTCCTCAAAACGGTTAAAATTAAGTGAACAAACTTGATGTGGTCAATTAGTTGTGTTTTTTTAAAGTGTTAACCTAAATGTTTTAATTTGTTATTCATGTGTGGCAGTGGTAGAAATTATGGGAGTTTAGTATATAAGTTACATTTCGTTTTGTATCTCAAAATTCATTTTGTGTCAGCCCCATTGATATTTTTCTACCTATCACAACAATTTCAATTCTGTTAAATGAATTCCCCAGTTTTTATCCCAACATTCCCGCACCGCGTGGTCACTTCTTATGATTTACTGATGGTTCCATTACGTGGTCTACGAAACAGATCCTTATCTAAAGAACCTCCTCTGCCCTTTTTGGGCTTTTCCAACTCTATTGTTTTGCTCTCTGATCTAGAAATAAGGTTATTGGGGCGACAAATTAAATATTGTTCTGCTGTTTTCCGGATGCACACTCTTTCTGTTGAAGTAGTTTTTTTGTTAGATCTGCGTTTTATGGTTATGCCTGTCTCAATTTATGATGTACTAAGGTAAAATAAAAATTTAATGGTTTGATCTAATCTAGCAAAAAAAAGCATATACAGTATATATGTAACAAAAATATCACGGCAATAGTAATGTAAGAAACAAAAGTAATACCTTATAGAATTAGAAAACATAAAATAATGGCTACATTGTAAGTAAGTCTAGGTTATGACCGCCTGCAAACTAAAGTCTAACTTTTTATTAGCTGCAGTAAAATGACGTTTTGTGGGTTGCCGGTTTTTGAAGAAAAATAAATAGGGATGTAGCTAAATGAGTGAATCATAAATGAATAATCAGTTTGGTTTTTTTTTTGAGATTTAATATTAAGTTGTAATGTATTTTTTTAACCTATTATTATTACTATACTAGAGGATTGATCTTTTTTACTGGAAGTATAGGGAGGTACATTCAAAATGAAACAAAAACGTCATAATAATGTTATTTAATTAATTTTTGTGAACTGAATCACATCCCTATTGAGATTAGGCTGGCAACATTATTTTACGGAATGACATTTAGAAACGTCATTTTACTGCAGCTAATAAAAAGTTAGACTATAGGATCCGGCTCAGCATTATGCACCACGCACTAATAGTACCTAGTAGATCTTCCTGATCTGATCTGATAGGTTAAAAACATTTTATTTCTCGCCATACATACGCACAAAAACTACACACATACAATGGAGATAGAAACAAATGTATTTAAACAAGAACAACCATTACTAAGTATAGACTATATTAGCTCCTTGCTGAAAAAGAAGTTTGGCTGGAATGTGCTGACAAGATTTGCTCAGCGCTTATTTTCCTAGTAAGGTGCATTCGGGTAATTCCGAATGGTTTTCAGACAAATTGATGGAATGCTTGTATTTTGATGAACCACGCAGAATCAGTGGATTGTATGCCTTCTACAGAAGTCACTTCGTCTTCTTGAATATGTAGCCTAGAGCTCTAATCGGAGAACTTTCATGAATATCGTTGTAGTTTTAAAATAAAATTGTTTAAAAACTTACTTTTTTTGTTCTCCGCATGAGTGTAATTTCGAATTATGTTCGGGCATTGAATGACCCTTAAAAGTGGACTTTATTCACTTATGACAAAAGGTATATATTTCTTTTTCTATCGTAATTACCCTCCAATAAAAATATTCACGATATTTCTAATAGAGTAACCATAACACGTTTGTGTGAAATTTCTATTTCGGAATTATCCGCCGATGGGTGAATGGTTCTCAATCTTTTAGCAGGCACAGAGTGAAATTGATTATTTTACTCACGCGATTATTCTCATAGTTTACAAGATATCGTTATCAAAATGGATCGCTTATATACTACTTAGATGCAATTAAATAATATTAAAAATGTTTAGGATTTTATGAATTATCACTTTATCACGTAAGCGTCTTCAATGATTTATGATTATAAACGGGTTTGAAAATAAGAGCGAAAACAATAAACAATCAACTTTTATTTGAAAACTTAGTAGGTACTTAGATTAGTACTTATTTTATTTTTTTCGGACGTATCCTACTGGCTGCGCTTTTTAATAGAAAGCCTGTTTCTTTTTCTAAAACCTATAAACCAATCCTTGCCCGGTTTGTTGTTATTGAATGGGGTGTCCAATTCATTCATTTTTACAAAATCCTCGACTAGCATTTTCACTTCTTCTCTTGATAAGCCAACCCCCCATTTCTCCATAATTAAAGGTTGTCTGCCAATTGCATTTTCAACGCTGGTGGAATAGCTGTCGGTCTACCCACAATATTTGACATAACGTTATCTTTGATTGTGTCATAAAGAGTAGTTGTGGGTATTCCATACATTTTTGCTGCAGCGTACATTGACATTATTTTTTACGTCATGAATTGCTTTGCCCATATCATCTTGTGTGTTCTTTGGTTCTTTTTTTAATATATTTATAGGGCATGTTTCTGAAACAATTTATATTTATATAGTACTAGAGTTTACCCGCGACTTCGTACGCACAAATTATTTTAATATTTTTTATTACAAATTTATACCAGATTTTAAGTCAGATCATAAGCTATCAAACAATAGAAGGTTCATCTAAATCGGATCTGTAGTTTTAGCGTGATGCTCAAACAAACAAACAGACAGACAAAAAATCCTAAAAGTACTGATTTAGAATCGGGGACACCTAAAAACCATATCGTTACTTTATAGGAATTAACCTACCATCAAAAAGTTGGTGGCTGTAGCAATGTTTCTGATCATCCCAAAAGGGATTACGGTCGTGAGTTTATGTATGCACCTATGTACCCTACCATCGGAATTACCCAAATAATTTATAGATAGAGAATATTTGAGAACCACTGACAATCTCCACAGAAAAGGAACATCAGCCAAATACGAACTATTTTTCATTCGGATTTACCCGCTTCGGATAATTTCAATAAAAACAGAAAAACATACCTAGGCTGCGCAGAACCTATTAAAAACTGTATTAAAAACGAAAATCTATTATACAAAAAAACAAACAGTTAAATAACTTACCAAATTTCTAAGATACGAATGTTCGTGTAATTCCGTTAACTATAAAACGCGCGAAAAATGACACACTGCGGGAAATGCGCCGTTGTGACATGTACATTTAAAAGTAGCAATCTGAGTCAACTGAAGCGGGGGGAGCAATAAGATGGCTTCTAGGTAAATGCTGCGACAGTGTAAAATATCGTTTCGTTTGGTAGAAAATTGAAATTCCACCTTATATCTTTTAAAACTTTCGTGGTTAAGAACTCAATCATGGTAAATATCCCATTTTTAGTACAAATAGTGTTTTCATAGTTTTAATATGGACCATAAATATATAAAGAATTTAGATGAGAAGTTGTAAAAACCAGTCGATAATCGCCGGGAGCTGTTACGATGATATAAAGAAATGAAGAGGCTGCAAAAAGCTATCCATAAGTGCCGAATAAATCCCAGCAAAGATTACAAGAAGTGGTCTTCTAAAAGAATCTATATGAAAGGCTTTTTTCACGATCTTTTTAATGGTAATTTAGCCTAAGTACACGTCTATAGGAAATTTTTACACCCAAGAGTAGGGCTTCCGTGTATGTTCAAAGTATGTTCGCATGTCACTTAATTTGGGAGTATTTCATACCTTTTAGGGGGTCTGAAGGACTCCAACATGACTTACAGCAACTTTGTACTGCAAATTACCGACGTATTTATTAAAAGATAGGATTTTTTAAATTAAAACAGATACTTATTTTTAGCTATAATAAATATGAACTACAATAGGCGATCAATAAGGACGGTATCGCACCAGGAGCTATTAGGAGATAGCGGATGAAAAGGCGCGCGTCCAACGCCCGCTATTGAGAGCTTATCGCCGGCGATAAATCCTTGAGGTGCGCTTGCGCTGGTGAGGGTGACTGCGATATCGAAGGAATGCGGATAATGTCACTCCACTGCAAATGCATAGACCCTCTATTTATTACCCTAAGCTTGCCTGTAGTTTATTTTTTTTTCATATATGGATTATTACGATTAAACAAGCACTGTTGCTACGATTGATTTGCTATCATCAGGTAATTAACTTATTGGCTACTGATGCCTTCAAATTGGCATTTTCTATGAGTTTTGAAAGACAATGACAATAATAATAAAATTGTTCATTAGTCATTAAAATGTTACCACTTCTTAGAAAACTTAGATTTTGGAAGGATATTAAAAGTAGCTTAGCGAGCAATTGTAGCGAGTGTAGCGAGATCTGTAGCTATCTATAGGTAGGGTAAAATCCGAAACGAAGTAATCCAACAGAGAACCAAGGTGGTCGACATAGCAACAAACCGTTATTTGGGTTAACGTTTTCTGGAATGGAAACTACGTGTAGACAAGCGTAGTGCAAGGCACTCACTGGCCCTGTAGTTGGCAGAGAGTTTAAATGAGATCAGCCGAGAACAGTTCAGTGGAACAGCGCGGAAGAGAGAGAGACTAACGTTTCGCAGTGGACTGCTATAGATTAATGATGATGATGATAGCATCGGGTGATAAATAAAAGAAACGTTACTGGGCTGCAAAGGTACGTTTTTTTATATAAGTACACCCGTAATTGCACCGGTAACCATATCCTACTTCTCCGGGCGAGCCCTTTCACAAGGAGCTTCGCACTCACTTGGCAGTGTGCAGCCGTCGGAGTACTATTTCGTGTCGTGTATATATTTTATTTATAATTCAGAACATCTTCCACTGCAATATCTAAAAAAAACTCTTGGTGTGTGTGCACGTTTTTTAACTCGCACTCCGACAGACTCCACGAGACGCAGAGTGATGGAAATGGAGTCTTCGTGTTTAGCCAGCTTTAAAACGTACTACCCAATTAGGGAGAGCCATAAATAACGTTCGGTGTAATCAAATTGTCGTCTTAGCGATGTTTAAAATCGCATAAATCTGCAATAACCATGGGTTCAACATTATGTGAAGCAATTGTCGAGAAACAGTTTAGCAACGGATTTAAATTATGGGGGAATTATTACTGAAATTATTCGCTCACAGATGCAAAAACTTTAGAATTTATCCAGTGATTCCGCTGATTGTACCGATTGGCGTAGCCTGCTTGCCTATCAACTAGCAAAGGGAACACAATTAAATGCAATGGAAGTGATGGAAGTCGATTTTAATAATGCCTGAAACTTTAGCAAGTTAAAAAGGGGAAATTTTTACATATATACATTTTAGAGTTCAGAAGTTTTGGGCATAAACTAGCGTAATTGAAAGGTGTTTATTAGTGAGAGCCACTAACAAACTATGAACTAATATACTCGTAGACACACAGGTAATAGGTACGATTTGTCCTTAACAACAATAAAAATAAGACAAGCTTTATGATATAACGTGGTATATTCAGACATTGCACTGCTGCTTAAAATTAATACGAGTAGGTATTCTACTAGCAGGTATCTTGACGTATTGTTTCTTTGAGTATTTGAAAATTTTAAAATAATATCTACATTTTGTAATCTTATCATTATGAACGATAAGCAAATGGCTTGGTCGCGCGTGGTGGTGCATCAGATTATTTTAATTACTAAGTTTAAAAATAGGTATTGCGCCATCTCGTGGCGAGTAGCGTAACGAAATACACTATAGAGTCATAGAGGGTATTCAGGGTTCTGTAGCGCGGTAGGCACGTAGTCGACTGGGGCTTGAGATTGAAGGCTTGATTTTCACCGGCTACGGCTGAAGAAATGTTTGCTTGATCTGCAAATGTTTGTTTCGTGTCTGGATGCTGTGGGTATACTCATAGCTCCAGATATCTATCACAGTGAATCTTGGTGTTTTAACACGTATCTATGTGACTGTTATGTGTTATTTATTTTCTAGATGGACTTAGAGCATAAATCGCCGCCAATCAACTAAGTAACTCGAGACTGATAGGCCCACTATTATTATAGACACTTTACTGGTTATGTTCGTTCATATTAGCTTAAAAATGAATCAAGCTGACTCCAGTTCTTAAGTGCCTACACTTCCCGTTGCAGCAATCTTAAGCTGCAGTCTCTTTAAAAACGGGGATCGTCGTTTCTTTAACGTATCATAGTATCTCTTTGGCGTCAAGTTTAAAATAGCGCCCGTGTTAAGACGGCCGCCAACTAGTAAACCAAGACTTTTATCATTACTTCCACTATAAGGTCAGTTAACTTGTCCACTTTTTCCGTCCACACCAGTAGTTTTACAACCATAAATCTAAGCCCAGCGCAATCACTCACTACTAACAAGATTTCCTGGACCAGTCCAACCTGATTGAAATTATAGTGGATATAACGAACATACCATTTTTGGGCACAACTAGATATATTGTCATAGACTCATTCACGTGATGTCTTAACTGTTATGTGATTACGTCAAAATCAATATGTTGACGCTCTAATATAAAAGTGACGAGTTTTCTGCAAACAATACAACTTTATCATCATCCGTTCCAAGATGGAGTTGATCATTAATTTATATTAAATACAAAAATAACTAAATATTACTCCTTGTGTTACCCACCAGTAGTTTTAGAATCATAAGTCTAAGCCCAGCGCAATCACTCACTCACTACTAATAAGATTTCCCGGACCAGTCCAACCTGATTGGAATTATAGTCGATAGAACGAACTGACCATTTTTGGGCAGAAGCGGGTACATTGTCGTAGACTCGCCCACGCAACGTCTCACCTGTTTAGGTCAGGTTGGCGTCATTATGTTGGTAATGCATACGGTGGCATGTTGAGTGCTTGTCACCTTATTGCATTTTACACTGGCTAATATACATACAAAGTAGTTGCAATATGCTGATTGATTTAAAGTGTGTAAGACTTGTGGCCTAATTTGTAAACATTTTATAAGCCTTGTTTAACTAAAAACTTTTGTCTTGTTTTATCCGATGTAAAATGTCACGCATCAAAGCATGACAAAATAAGGCTTTTAAAACAATTATGATTTAATAGTTAGTAGGTAAGTAAATATCTTTTGACGAGCTCCAAAAGAACTGCCATTGTTTGTCGTGGTATATTATCATACAGAAAGGGCCAAGTGAATATGAGTATGATCGATGATAAAAGACACTGTTGGTCTGGAACACTGTTTTTATAGCGGCATATAAAAATCATGCGTCACACTATAAAGTTTAAATCTACTTACGTCAGGTAAAGCAGCCAAAAGCTCTACATGCTGGAACTCCTCGCCGGCAGCCAGGGTAGGGCTCTGCCACCAAGTACTAGTATCTCCGTCCACGGCGTGTGAGGGTGGATGTCTTCTGGATGGTGAGCCGTCAGGGCCTTCGCAGACATCGCAGACTATACCACGCCTGTTGAGAAAAAAACCGTTTGTGATGATTCAGCATGTCCAAGTTAAAGATGCACAGCTCTATTCATTGGTAACCCTGAAACATCATTCATACTCTTATGAAAAAAATATAGTATTTTGGTCAGTTATGTATAAAAAATATAATCAATTTTTTAGTTCTATGAGCGTGTTTGTCGTCTAACTGTGATCTACTATTGCGAAATCACATTTGAGGTACTTACTTCCCAGGAGTATCCCTGCAGAACTCTTCAGTACCAAGATCTCCACAGCTTGCATTGGCCGAGACAGCGGAGTATGGTGCAGCATCTAGCGGCGCGGGGAGCAAACTCTCCTGAGACTCACTGGCCACCGACACCTCGCTTAGCGTTGTACTCGTCAGTCTGTCGAAGACTGCTCGACCTGGTGACAAAACGAAAACTTAATTATACCATAGTTTTTCGACACAATTAACAAACACACAGAAACTAAATACAATGGAAAATTACATACCGACACGTTAATTCAAAAGTGTATTAATCCGTCAAGGACCACGCCAATACATTTTGAATGGTTGTGTTGTGATGCTTATTAAACTTGATATTTACCTATGTATCTAGGTACTGTGGAATAATTAAATAACCTTAAATCGGGTTCAATGTCGGTAAACAAAAATCAATATTAGATTTTTAGGTCCAGTGGGACGTCTAATGAAAGGTCATCAGTACATTTCGACCCCTTTTAGACTCCATCATCTGATCAGCTCACTGTCACCACAATATTGCATTGTCAAATTTGCATTGAATGGAAGGTTTGGACGAGAAAGAATTAACACTATACTATGAGATTAATGGTGGCACAGATACGTCACGCATGACAGAAAAAATTTAAAAACAAATATTAACCATTTTTTTGTATATAGGGTCATAAAACCATTAAAAATAAGTGAAATAACCTAGAACTCCTAACTTCTCGGAGAAGCCACTTTGTTTAAACACTCGTTTAGTAAGCAGGCAATTCCTCTGTCAACCAAGCATCATAAACATGAGACACCAGACGATCAACGATTACATTGATGGCTCTTTTATGCTGATCCAACACGCTTCACTAACTTTATGTGTCTAAACTGTATCTAAAGACTAGGTTCCACTTTGTTGTATTTACATTTTGGACCCCGGCTGTGACCTTACGGTCAAAATCTTTATATATCAATACTGCTATGTAAATTTTACCCACCATGCGTATAATTTTAGACCGGGGACCAACTATAACTCTATCTAGGTAGGTCTATATATTAATTATTGATGTCAACGTCAAAAAACTACTTCTGATTCATAAGATCTAAAGTTTTTGAAGTAAAACTTCTTTAAGCACGCTTGACTTGGGGAGTAAGTTGGTGAATGCGTTACACAAAGTGCGAACGGTAGTTGAGAGGGAGATATAAGTTAGTGAAGATAGAAAGAGAGAGAGTTGCGTGTCGTATATTTTTAAACATTAATTTGCGAGTGCGAGTTGTGTCTGTCCAGAATGTACATAGACTGATTGACCTACAGACGTGTGGACAATTTTGTATTAATTGAACCATTTTATAAATTAATAATTTGAAAAAGAAGTTTTGCTTGAGTCGTGTGGTCTAAAACACACTCGTTTTTTTAATATCACCAAGAAAACTGAGATCAATACTTCACAGGAACAACCCAGACAAGGATTTACAACATACAACTTTACCCTTGATTCGGGTACGCGATACCAACTTCACTGCGGGCCACTTCTAGTATGAAATACCTAGCAGGATCGCTCAGGATCAAGACGCTAGCAGGTGGCGTCTTACTTCCTAAGATTATCAAAAGCTGTATTTACCATACCTCCAAGTTGTTGAATTAGCTACCACCCGAGGTTTTCCCGTTAGGCTACGTCAGGGTACGCTTCAAGAGAAATGTAAAGAGGTTTCTATAGGGTGGGGAACGCATCGACAATACCCCGGGTGTTGCCGGTGTCAATAGGCGACAGTGGCCGCTTACCATCAGGTGGGCCGTAAAAATGTTTCCCGACAAATAATATAAAAAAAATGAAATTTACTATCCCGTAAGCACCCATGGAATAAAAAATTATGGACTACACATTGTCCAGTTATATTCGAAGTGGCTTGCGCGCGCTATCATGAATAAATTATCGCTTGCGCAGGCGCAAGCTGGGATATCAGTCTTCAGTATTGATTTATTTAGCATTTCATTAAATTTTATAATATTGGTATGTCAAAAATATATTCAAAATCAAAGTCAAAATCTTTTATTCATTAAAATCACAAGGATCACTTTGAAACGTCAATTTTACTGCCTGTTCCTTCGCGACCAAGCCAGGAAAGAAAGGCAAGAAACAAGGCTGGTTGTTTTTTTAATGATCCTTTTACGATACATAACAACACAGGAAAAAAATTACGTCTAAATTGTATCATTTTAAACGAGTTGGAGCAATTTCAATACCAAACTTTTCTATCATCTAAATAATCCGATAATTTATAGTAGGCTTTTTTATAAAGATTTTGTTTAATTGCGTTTTAATTTGTTAATTGTCAATTTTTGTACATCACTTAGGAGTTTGTTATAAAAGCGAACACCTTGCCCTTGAAACGATTTATTAACTTTATGGAGTCTACAAGGGGCAACAGCGAGTTTATCTTTATTTCTAATATTAAAATTATGATTATCGCTATTTTCCTTAAACAAATTAATATTTTTGTGAACATACATCAGATTTTCATAGACGTATTAACAAAGGAATGTCATAATATTTATTTCTTTAAACTTATTGCGTAATGATTCTCTGGGGCCTATATTATAAATTGTACGAACAGCCCTCTTCAGCAGCACAAAAAAAGGTGTTTATATCTGCAGCACTCCTCCACAGCAGTATACCGTATGATATAATGCTGTGGAAGTAGCTGAAGTAAACTAGTCTAGCTGTATCTACGTCTGTAAAAAGACGGATCTTTTTGACTGCGTATGCCGCAGAACTAAGTCACTTCGACAACTTATCAATGTGAGGGCCCCATTGAAGCTTATTATCTAGTGTTATACCTAAGAATACGGTGGTGTCCACATGAGCCAACTCCTCGTCTTTGATTTTTATATCTGCTTTAACTTGTGTAACATTAGGTAGTTTAAATCTAATACACTTTGTTTTCTTTTCATTTAGAAGTAGATTGTTTACATTGAACCATTTTACGACCTTAAAGATTGCATTGCTTACATCGTCAAAATTGGTTTGTCGTCGCTTTAATTTAAATAAAAGTGACGTGTCATCTGCAAATAATACAACCTCATGATCGTCTCTTACATGATGGAAAACATCATTAATATGTACTAAAAACAAAAATGGTCCCAGAATTGATCCCT
Organism: Philereme vetulata; assembly: GCA_918857605.2. Classification (NCBI taxonomy): domain Eukaryota; kingdom Metazoa; phylum Arthropoda; class Insecta; order Lepidoptera; family Geometridae; genus Philereme; species Philereme vetulata. Next base: position 4,418,716 of record OU975484.1, read on the forward strand.
GTGGTACACCCTTTTTAACCAGACACCCCGGAGAACGCTTTCCATTCGCGTCAACTCTTTGCACTCTGCCACTTAAATAAGAAGTGAGAAAGTCTAGAGCTATACGTTCCTAATGCCATAATGGGGTAGTTTCCTGATCAATGTGTCATGGTCTACGCAATCAAATGCCTTGGACATGTATAATGCCATATTTCAAATGTAACTATAAAAATAAATAAAAAAAACTAATTAGAACTAAGCAGAGAGGTTAAGAGCTAAGCTATCCTAAGAAAGTTGTAAAATATAATGTTCTTTTATCAGGACAGTGGTTTTTTCTTGGTAACTAGATGCTAGGTTGAAGGCTCTTTTTATGCATAACTAGCTGACCCGCCCGCGGCTTCGCACGACTGGTTTGTTTAGGATTTTTTTTCATATCTTCAGAATGCTGCAAGATATCGAAACTACACATATAGAAAAATATGTTAAAATTCCTGTTTTGATCCTTGAAATCCGTTGAGGCGTTTCGGAGCCTATTACATAGCCTACAAAAAACAATGGCCCTCCGGGAGTGCCAACAGAAGTGAAAACTTGAACAATTACGAGTGTATTTTTTGAATCGTCAGTAAATATTTTATTGTACAGGAATTATTTTTCAATGTAGTGTTTTTTTATTCAATAAAATATAAAATACTCCTACAAAAATTTTACAACTTTCATTTAATGCGCTATTTACATGAAAAATAATGAATATTAATTTACATACAAAAATTGCAATCTATTGCTTAAAACGTAAATTTACAAATACATGAAATATGAAATTTAATTAATTGGTATTCTTTGAAATGAATACCAATGAAATTTATGAATTTTCATCCACAATTTCAACAACTCTTCCATCATCATCATTATTGTTACAGATACTTCTATACAGATGTGTCGGTAACGGTAACAGTGTCGCGAGTTCAATGGTTTTTTTCCATCTCAATAAATGGCCAACGCGCCTAAAGAAGTTTTCATTTCAAAATTCCAAAAACGGTCATTTATGATTAGGTATCGTATAAACAGTATTTTGGCATTATTATCAATAAATAGAGATACGCTCTTCTAGTTAAAAGCTCTCTGTCTCCCTTCCTAGGTCGGAGGCTATCTCGCCCGCCATCTCAGCGCGTCCGCCGCACGATCTCTTTATTTATTTCTATCAACCGGGCTGTACAGTTGGCGAGACCAGCTAATCGATGGCTATACACTTTGAAACTATAGAATATAACTGTACATACATACATAGCTATAAAAAATTTGGATAATCAATAAAAAGGTACATACGCAACAAATATCCGTATAATATCAGTAATTGTTATTTGTAGACATTCATTTATTTAGGTACTACATAAGTATATTTTTTTATTTATTTTTTCCTCTCCGCTTTTATGAATAAAATAAATAATGCTGGACATTTCACACAACGCTATCTAGCTCCAAACTAAGCAAAGCTTGTATATGGGAACCAGATATGTAAAGAATACTTATATACTCCGTGGCGCAATGAGCGAATAGCCGGCTGAGACGCAGGAGGAGCGGGTTCGATTCCCGCCGCGGAACAAATGTTTGCATGATCTACAGAGATTTGTTCCGGGTCTGGATGTTTTTCTATATATGATAAGTATGTATTTACAAAAAAAAAGTATATAAGTATTCTATCAGTTATCTGGTTCCCATAGTACAAGCTCTGCTTAGTTTGGGGCTGGATAGCGCTGTGTGAAATGTCCAGCAATATTTATTTATTTATTATTATTTATACTTGTTTTTGTTTATACATACTTACGAGTAGATTAAATAGAGAAACGTCATGTCCGAAACAAATATCTGTAGATCGTGCAAATATTTGTTGATACATATGAGTCAAACCCGCAATCTCCTGCGTCTCAGCCGGTCTAAAGTCGGTTATATACGAGTATTTAATCAAAAGTTATTTGTGAATCGATCAACAGACTTTCCCACTAACTGTACGCACTTGCTCCCAGGAATGTTAAGTGGAGCGATCAGACGCGAAGTGGCAGGTTACAACTTAAAGCTGGTATAATGAAGTTATAGTTAAACGCATATCCAACTTGTGAATTGACGATTTGTTCCTAGCACCAGTGGTTATTCCGGATACGACCATATTTCTCGTTTTCCAATAAAATAAACTGCTATCTTGGAATTGTTTACACGGTGGCCGGTTTTTTACACAAATACAATGGCCGTAATTGAGTTATTCTTTGCTTCTTGTCTTGTAAGTCCGCTCTTGACAGACAAGCGTTAAGCCGCGAATCCACTGCTACTCACGGCCACACTACGAACTTTTTTTAAATATTATATGGAGATGGTACAAGGTTATGGCCCACCGGTGGTAACCATCGCCTGTAACAGAGAATTGCCTCGTAGGTCACGCACGTTAGAAATGTTCTCTACAATACACTGTCCTACGACCTACGTACGTAGGCATACAGGTGTAAAGCCTTCAAACCGAGACACAGCAATGCTTTGCAGCAGAAATAGGTATGGTGGACTGTGAAATAAAATGGTGTTTGGTGTACAAAAAGGGAGCAATTTGGCCCACCCAGACTATTATGATAGTGGGTCAACAAGCAATATCGAAACGGTAAAAAAAATCTGTCATCGCATAGACTCGGACAATATGTCATCCAGGTCTTCCCGATCCTGCGAATCCGGAGCATGTCCTGGTTGCTTCCAGGTAAAAATCGGAGTCGGATGGCTTCGGATCGTATGTAGTCCATGCAGGAAAAATTCATATATTTTTAGTTGTGCGACGGATTGGTCAGGGGCCGTTAAAAAACGGCCCCTGACGGATGCCACATAGTCCGAGCCTAATTCTACGTTTTTTCTTTTTCCTAACTAATAAGCTGCACCGTATTTTGAGCAGTGCATGTTTAAGATAATGTTATAATCCTCTATCGCGCATCGTATCGTCCTCTATGATGGTGGACTGGAATTGTTTTAATCCTAAACCCGGAACACACTAGGATCATCACTGCTACAGTGTTTACGCCTAATTGGATGCTCTTTGCTGTGATTGCAGAGTTCATTAGGGTGCGTGTACACTGCTACATAATACGATAAACACAATTCAAATGATATAACTCAAAAACTCACAAATCACGGTAAATATCCTGGTTTTACTGCAACACACAATTCAAATGCTTTTTAGCTTTTTACTCTTAAACCGGATATTACTATGGTTTTTCAGTTTTCGATATTACGGTTGCAGTTGTGTGCAGGTTATTACATGGTACATGGCGAGGATAGATCAAAGATCAAAAAGGTCTAAGAATTTATTGTTGTTTACGAACAAAATTAATGACATGTCTGAGAGATAAATGAATTATTAATAAAAAAAATATAGTGTTATCCGAACACATACGGAGTATCAAAAGGTAGGTTGCGGGTTCAAGTCCCGTATAGGCTTGAAATTTTTGAGATGGTTTTAAAAATCTTGGAATTTAACTAACACTATAAAAATAAATGTATACTATTTGAAATAAGCAACGCGACATCTCTTGTCAATGTTTGGACTGCAACGTTTGGCATTGAGCAGTTCAAAAACTGTATAAGTTTTCCTGTAGATGGAGCTAATTGCGCTTTACTCTTATATCTGAATCATCTCACTAATTTCGACCCTGACATGATATGGCCTGGTGGCACAATTGAATAGTGCGTCCTCATATCAAGAGGTACGAGCAGGTTGCGGGTTCAAGTATTGTCTAGGATTGAAATTTTTGAGTAGGTTTTAAAAAAAATAACTGAATTAAATTATATTAAAATTACAAGGAAGTTAAAGCAGTTTATTTTCTTGGATTACAGTAGCGAATAGTGCTGCATTGCAGTTTAATACTGATTATGTTAGACTTTCTGCATGCATAAGCCAGGTCATGCTGGAACTTTCTACCAGACGCTGTATGAATAATCTGCAATTCATAGATGCGAAGGGCTTTATCTGTGCTTACAAACGGCATTAGGCTGAGAACTCACGGAGCGGTTAAAAACCGGATCCGTGTAAAATCTGGAAATGTAGGTAAAGGACAATTTTACCGGCTGTTCCTCCGGGAAAAAAAGCAGGCAAGAAATAAGGCCGGTTATTCTTTTTGCTGATCCTTTACATAATATAAAAATAGGAATAATACGAAAATAAAATCAATTGCAAAACAAAAGAAAATGTGTACTTATAATATCAGCCGCTGAAACAATATCAGATACCTAGTTGTCATTTTCACGACGCGATTTATATATTAGTTTCGATATAAATACTCAGTAGATATAATTAGTTTCTGCACTGCCCGCCCGGCGGGAACATTCGCGCTCGCACGCTGTTGCGTTTTTAAACCGCTCCGTGAGTTAGCAAGCTTGTTTCTCGGTCGTCCGTTATTTAATATCGGATCCCAATGAACACAAACTAAATAAAATTGTTTGCGCCGTGAGAGTCCATGGTCATAAAGTGGGCTGCGAGTGTTTAGCTGTTTGCAGACGTTATTATTTGCAATTTCCTTTTCTACACATCTCATACTTTACTCACATATCACATCGTTTGTACCGACGCAAGTTGTTATCGGTACCGATTATAAATAGGTATTTATTTTTATCACCCAAGAATATCCATCTTTCCACTTGTGCCTCGCATATTTGAACCCCCTGGGGAGATCCACGAATACTCACTATTAACTTGACCCCCTTGGCTTGCTTGGTATTGCATTGCACACGTCACTCTGAGACATACAGTGAAAAAATAAAATAAAAAAAATATTTCTGGACATTTCACACAGCGCTATCTAGCCCCAAACTAAGCAGAGCTTGTACTATGGGAACCAGATAACTGATAGAATACTTATATTCTTTTTTTTTGTAAATACATACATAGAAAAACATCCAGACCCGAAACAAATATCTGTAGATTATGTAAACATTTGTTCCGCGGCGGGAATCGAACCCGCTACCTCCTGCGTCTCAGCCGGCTATTCGCCCACTGCGCCACGGAGGTCGTCAGAACTCGTGAAAGTGTAGTATCATGTAGGTATCTGTAATTTCACAGGCACCCATACCCTTCAAATCAAAACACAGTTTAGAATTACTGCTCCGAACATCAAGTAGCTCTCTGATCCTTGGACCTATAAGTAAGTCTCAAATCCTTTATAGTCTCACAAAACTATTGTTAGACAGCAAACTGTACATAGCGCAAATAAAACAGTAAAACAAGTCCAGTAAACGCCACGATGACAGCATCACTTCAGTCGGACTCAACGCTTCGTACTCGTAAATAAATCTTACGTTTATGGTTTTACCTAACGTCATAATACTAATTTTGCATAACCCAAATGCTAAAGTATTTTGGCTTATGTAGTTTGCTTTGATTATGAATATAAAAATAGGATAACAATATTTTATTTCAGACAACAATACATTCCATAACTTAAACTAAAACACACACAGAAAATAATATAACAAACAGAACAATTAAATATAAAAGAATAAAATGGGACTGGGTGAAAATATAAAATGGCATTTTGTGCCAAGGGTGAGTGAGGAAATTATTTCCTTCATTAATCACCCTTCGCACAAGACACTTCCAGAGCGGAGATGTGCAGCACTCAGCCACCGTTCTCAGGATTCTGTTGCGTTTATCCCGAACTCTGCTCATCAAAGATGCCGTTTTTTTGCGCATGATAGCGTGATAGCGTGTGATAGTGGGCAAACATCCCCGATGCTATAACTACGTAGCTAGAAAATTGTGTGCAAATTAACAAATTATTACATAATGTTTAATAAGATTACAAATTAAAACTAGATTATACTGAAGGTACACAGTATGAAACTATCAACGAAAGTAATTTCTTCCAGGAAACCTTTCTATGGAGTGATGAGCTACGCAGTAATGTAAGGCGGTGCAAAAAATAAAACAACGATGGATAAAAGTTTTTCGTTAACTATTTTGAAACATAGATTCGAAGAAACAATCTTACAACTCTACAACGATTATACTTCCTGCAACAGTTTTCGCTGTGATTTTACTTTACCTGGTAAAGGTATAATGGTTAGTAAGAACTGCAACCTTAGGGCGCGGTCAAATTGAGAGCTATTGACTGGTAGCTAGTCGAAGAAGAGCTAAACTGAACTTTAATTTACTAGGTTAGAGCGAAAGGACAATATAACAGCTCAATATTTTTTGTTTCATATTGTGAACTATTGAAATTTCAGCTCGGCTATTTCAACTAATGTAGTAATCTACTCTTTTGCAGATCGACGTAGATCTATAGATATAGAGTAATATTCAAGCTCATCAATGAGTAATGAACACAATTTGCTAATACATAGTTTAATAGCACTCTATCTACCACTTTATATCCTTCCCATCTGACCGTGCCCTTGGTCTCAATCAAAGTCATTATTATCAGGAACAGTTTTAACCCGAAATGTGTAACTGCAATGATTAAACCAGATTTTGAACCAGTTCCAGTTTTCCACAGAAATGTTGTTTACTGAACTTCGATGATAATTTGTTAGGTAACAGCGAGCTGCGCTGATGATGAAGAAGAAAATAAACAGAAGAACTTTCAATACTTTTGTTATAAAAAGAGCTCATAGGCTCATCTTAACGCGCCGGCGAACACTGAGCGCAATTTCACAATTTCACTGAACATCGCTATCCCTGTTTAGTGACGAAGTTTAGTCACGCAGAGCTACAGTGATAGCAATAGAACGATTCTAAATTTGATTAGATTTTGACCGTGTTCCGTAATACCAAAAATGATGACTTAAAACTTGTTGTATTTTTCTCATTGTGTTGTTATTCTGTAACTAGACGATATAATCTATGTTCCCATGACTAGGATACGTAAGATGTTGTTGTTTTTAATACGAAACAATTAGGGTGAAAACAGGTCTTTTATGACGTAAAAACATGCAGAATGCGATACGCTTCTATTTCATTTTTAGGTAAGTATTTTGATCTAATATATGGTTGGGAACCTAGATAAATACTATTAAAATTAAAATAATACCTTATTAAGGTAGAAATATGCTCCAATTAGAAATGATCTTGGTAGTACGTGTTGTATGGGCGATTGTCCCTCCGGTGTCCCCTTAATATGCCCGTCGGTCGCGTCGTTCCAATCACAATAATAAAAACATGGACTGTTTTTATTAGCATTAACATAAACAAGTCTCTTGAACTATAACCCGTGTTCTCACTCGTTTACACCAGAGATTGTCGAGATTGGAGCCCTACATTAATTAAGTGGTTGAGGGCGGCGCCCGAGGCCTCCGGCGGACGCACGGACAGACTCGATACAATTATGAGGACCACCTGGCTGAAGGCATTACCGATGATTACATGCTTTTGAATGCGAATATTACTCATTCAAGTTATTTGCGGAAAACAGGGGTGAAAGGCTCATTTTGACCTTATGAGATGGACCGCGAGCTACATAAAATAGCACACCATTGTATAAGATTCTAAAATGACACAATATGAACTAACTTAGTTATAAAACGCGCAGCGTAGCTCAGCCCACACTGCATGAAAAGACAACAGTAACTAATAAGGACGACCCTCCGTGGCGCAGGGGGCGAACAGCCGGCTGAGACGCAGGAGCGGGTTCGATTCCCGCCGCGGAACAAATGTTTGCATGATCTACAGATATTTGTTAGGGGTCTGGTGGTTTCTCTATATATTATAAGTATGTATTTACAAAGAAGCATATATGTATTGTATCAGTTATCTGGTTCCCATAGTACAAACTCTGCTTAGTTTGGGGCTAGATAGCGCTGTGTGAAATTCCCAGCAATATTTATTTATTAATTATTTATTTAATAAAGGATACTGGGAGTCTAATTACCAAAATATGAGAATTAGAGATAAGATCTTGGATTTAAATTTGCCTCATAATCATCACCATATCAGCCACAGGACGTCCACCGCTAAACACAGGCCTCACCTATAAATTTCTGGAGCGACCGATCTTGTACGGCCTGCACCCAACGGCTCCCAGCACCCTTTAACAGGTCGTATTTTGATCTAGTGACCCGTCTCACGCTGCGCTTTCAAGTGCGTGGTCTCCACTCGAGAACCTTTCTGCCCCAACGGCCGCCAGTTCTACGAGCTGTGTCCTGCCCACTGCCACTTCAGCTTGCTAATCCTTTGTGATACAAAAATATTTTATTTACCGAAAAATTAGTTAAACACAAAAGTTTAATGGTCAGTGAGTTTGGTTCGTCTACGAATCCCCTCATTTCTGTCGCTAGGCGCGCTCTTAAAACCACTGCTGAGAATAGCACAGAATCGGTTGGATTGGCGTTTGAAGAAGTCAACCGATTCTGTGCTATTCGCATCCAAGTCTTATCCTTTACAACCCCAATATAGTCTACTCAATATGCTTACTAAATGTGTAAAACTTACGATTAGTTTGTATAAATGTTTGGTCCAAATTGTCAATCTTCTGATTCATCCGAAAACGATGTACTTCATCCGATTTAAAGCTTAGTTATACAAAAACAAAATTCTGTATCTATCAAAGACGCAAGCAAGTATCCTAATAACTGACAACAAACCTAACATTTGTAATCACAGTCCAGCGCCACTTCAACCAATCAATGCTGCCTCCTGGTGGTCCTGATGAGAGCCCTGTCTGAATCTAATGATAGTCAGCGGCCGGCATGCCCAGGAGTGATAATTGTTAGGTAGCATTCACTGCTCTTAGAAGATTATCATAGAAAATTGCATTGGATTTAATGGATTTTAGTTGTGTAAAACGTGTAGGTATTTAAAGTACAAGCAGCCCACTGACACTCCATAAAAACGCACTGAGTTAATTACCTTTTGTCCGCACGCGGTTTGTATGTGTAGGAATTACTAAAGGGGTGAGTTAAGAAGCCGGCAAACCCCGAGCGCAACTTCAATTCGGCCGCGTAAAAAACTTTGACCTGAATATCGCTATCCCTGTTTAGTGACGAAGTATAGCCACGCAGAGCGACACAGATAGCAATAGAACGATTATAAATTTGATTAGATTTTGACCGTGTTCCGTAATACCAAAAATGATGACTGAACACTTGTTGTATTTTTCTCATTGTGCTGTTATTCTGTAACCAGACAATATAATATATGTTTCCATGACTAGGATACGTAAGATGTTGTTGTTTTTAATATGAAACAATTAGGTTGAAAACAGGTCTTTTATGGCGTAAAAACATGCAGAATGCGATACGCTTCTATTTCATTTTAGGTAAGTATTTTAATCTAATATATGGCTGGGAACCTAGATAAATACTATTCAAATTAAAATAATACCTTATTAAGGTAGAAATATGCTCCAATTATAAATGATCTTGGTAGTACGTGTTGTATGGGCGATTCCTCTCCGGTGTCCCCTTAAGCCAACCAAGCGTTACTGGGACAACACTATTTTTATATTTTGCAACCTCATGAAGTGTCAGATTTTTTATCATAAACATATTTTACCACAAATATAGACACTCACGGTCATTTGTGCCGTATGTCGGGTGATCAGTTGGCTAAGCTCACCACCGAGTGCAACCCCTACACAGCTCGAACATGGCTGAGTTAGTTTTTACGCATAATGGCCTGCTCATTCAACCTTGCACATAATTGAGTGCCCGCCCGGCCGGGCCCCCCCCCCCCCCCCCCCCCCCCATCTCCCCACCGCTAAACGCGCGGGTGCGGGTAGGTGAGATCGCATGCCGTCCGCGACGACTTAAAATGTACCCTATGTTTAAAGGTAGATTAAGCTTTTTTAATAAGTAGTTCTGTATTATGTTTGCTACATAAAATTAAGAAAACTGATTTACAAAGTGTAACTCAATTATAAATACTAATTTTATCAAAAAACTTATAAAGCTATAAGCCTGCTGAATTATTCTAATATAAGACTAGATTTAATACTAAACTGTGTTTAGTTGTAATACGCTGTTAACATTTATGTTGAATAAAAACCTTTAAAAAAGGGCTGAAGACGTCGCGGCTGAATAAAGAAAAGATGGAGGAATGAGTTCACTAATTTCCGAGCGGACTGGACCATCTTAGCGCCTGAAAGAAGTGACTGGAAAGAATGGAGGGAAGCCTTTGCCCAAAAGTGGAAAAAAGTGGGCTGATAGTAAACATAATATGATTGCAAGAAAATTCTGCAAGTCGACTCCTGACGTGAAAGTGACGCTTTTTGCCAGACTTTTTACACGTGTCAACTCTGGACAGAGTATACTTAAAAGTCCCATGACAGCATAAGGGTAGCCTATAATAACATTTTTCGACAACTGATGGGCTTAAAGCGCTACTGTAGTGCCTCCGAAATGTTTAACGAAGCACGCGTTGATACTTTCAACGCTATTCAGCGTAGGAGGATAGCGTCTTTCATGTCCAGAGTTGACACTTGTCATTAGCTATCATTAGAAGTCTGGCAGAAAGGTTTATACATTCTAAGGTGTATAAACGTTGGGTGGACATTGCCACCTAAACTACTTAAGGCGATTTATTGTGAATTATGTGTATTGTATTGTATTGTGTGTAGTAAATGTGTATGGATCTCATGAGTCTGAAATAAAGATTATTATTATGATTATTATAAAAGCACCCTTAATTAATTGACCTTACACATCACCCAGTTCAGCTTAGCTAGATCATGAGTCTTACTCTCTTATATTTCACCCCACCTCCAAAATAACTTAATTCCTATAGTCCAACCTTTCGATGAATCTTTACATTGTTTTCAAGAGGTATTAACAAATTTCATTATTCTATTTCCATCCTCCATTCCTAGGTGTTCAGACAATGTAAACATTCACCCTCGCACGGCACTTAATACCCAGTACCCACTTCCTTCTACTTAAAACAAATGAGCTAATGTTTACATCAGCAGCGTGACCGCTTCCTCCATTTAGACTACCGCTTGAGTATTCTACTGTGGCAATTGTAAAATTCGATGTCAATAAAACTTTAGCTTGCAACAAATAAAGCTGAAATTTCAAAAGTTCTATTCTGTAAGTCTAGAAACAAAACCTTGAAAGAATCCCTTGCGTCTATCAAAATAAGGCTCAGTTTTCCTCTAAGTACTTCTGAAGCACAGCAACGTTATTGCCATGGCAATATACACTTTTTACGTAAAGAAATAACATTCGGAATTGGTTATTACAAGGGTGAGGTCATGGTAACTTGATGCAACACTGCACCCGTGATGATTGAAACCTTATCCCTGCTCTGCTGTCTGCTTAGATGTCTGGCCGTAAACTTGAACTGTACAGAAAGACTGTTTGTATAGATTACTTAAATATTAAGCACTCTTGCATTGCAATCACCGTGACGTCGTATCGCTAGCGTTACTCGTTGATCTGCGACATTTTCATACATACTATTTTCGATCTCATGGTAAATTAACGATATTGCCAATAATTGAACAAACTTTCTGTTCTCGATGGGCCGATGTGGGAATCAAACTAGTAATTCTACACATTCATCATCATCATCATATAAGCGACCGATCTAGTGTGGCGGCCGGCTCCCAGCAACCTTTAACAGGTCGTCTTTCCACACATTAGGTACACACGGCTACACATCAAGCTAAGATTTCCAGTATAAGCTGACCTCGAACTGTATAGGCTTTTCGTAGAATGAGAGGTCAGCTTATACTGGAAATGTATAGCTTGATGTGTATCCGTGTGTACAGTCCGCCAATTACCTATGTCTGCAATTAATTTTTATCTATTTCTTACCAAATATCCAAAACGTAATTTTTACTTATCGTTACTCAAATATTTGTGTGAAAATTAGTTGTCTACAAACTCCGTGGCTGATTCGGAAAACAATATGTTTAGTAATGTATTATGGAAGTAAATCCGTTGAGAAACGAGTGTAACATAGAACAAATCTCACACACAATCTCTATAGATTGAATCCATCACATCTATATGCAAATTGGTTAGATGACGGCTGCGCCTGCGCCTGTGGCACGCCAGGTGTGGCTGCGTGTGGTCCGGACCTTGACCGCAGACATACCCCTGACACGTGACATACCCTTTACTGTGCGGACGGATTCCTGCGGTACAGGAACAATACCTTCCAACAATGGAAATATTTTTCTTATTTGTAACTAGCTGTTGCCCGTGACTTCGCACGCGTTACACTACTAAATGTGTAGGTAACCTAGAAATAAAGCTAAACTTGCTGTTGTAACTAGATTTGACACCCAATTTTTATCACATGGGACATGATTTACGGAATAAAAAGTAGTATATGTGTTAAGCCAGGTACTTACATAACATACTACATTTCATCGAAATTAGCCGACGTGATTGAGTTACAAACAAACAAATAAATAAACAAATATCCAAACTTTTGCATTTATAATACTAGCTTCCGCCTGCGGCTTCGCACGCGTGTTTTGTCAATAAAAAGTAGCCTATGTGGTAATCCAGGTTAAAATCTACGTACACACCAAATTTCATCGAAATCGGTTCAGCCGTCGCGATGTGATTGAGTAATAAACAAACAAACAAATAAATAAACAAATATCCAAACTTTTGCATTTATAATACTAGCTTCCGCCTGCAGCTTCGCACGCGTGTTTTGTCAATAAAAAGTAGCCTATGTGGTAATCCAGGTTAAAATCTACGTACACACCAAATTTCATCGAAATCGGTTCAGCCGTCGCGATGTGATTGAGTAATAAACAAACAAACAAATAAATAAACAAATATCTAAACTTTTGCATTTATAATACTAGCTTCCGCCTGCAGCTTCGCACGCGTGTTTTGTCAATAAAAAGTAGCCTATGTGGTAATCCAGGTTAAAATCTACGTACACACCAAATTTCATCGAAATCGGTTCAGCCGTCGCGATGTGATTGAGTAATAAACAAACAAACAAATAAATAAACAAATATCCAAACTTTTGCATTTATAATACTAGCTTCCGCCTGCAGCTTCGCACGCGTGTTTTGTCAATAAAAAGTAGCCTATGTGGTAATCCAGGTTAAAATCTACGTACACACCAAATTTCATCGAAATCGGTTCAGCCGTCGCGATGTGATTGAGTAATAAACAAACAAACAAATAAATAAACAAATATCCAAACTTTTGCATTTATAATACTAGCTTCCGCCTGCAGCTTCGCACGCGTGTTTTGTCAATAAAAAGTAGCCTATGTGGTAATCCAGGTTAAAATCTACGTACACACCAAATTTCATCGAAATCGGTTCAGCCGTCGCGATGTGATTGAGTAATAAACAAACAAACAAATAAATAAACAAATATCCAAACTTTTGCATTTATAATACTAGCTTCCGCCTGCAGCTTCGCACGCGTGTTTTGTCAATAAAAGGTAGCCTATGTGGTAATCCAGGTTAAAATCTACGTAAACACCAAATTTCATCGAAATCGGTTCAGCCGTCGCGATGTGATTGAGTAATAAACAAACAAACAAATAAATAAACAAATATCCAAACTTTTGCATTTATAATACTAGCTTCCGCCTGCAGCTTCGCACGCGTGTTTTGTCAATAAAAAGTAGCCTATGTGGTAATCCAGGTTAAAATCTACGTACACACCAAATTTCATCGAAATCGGTTCAGCCGTCGCGATGTGATTGAGTAATAAACAAACAAACAAATAAATAAACAAATATCCAAACTTTTGCATTTATAATACTAGCTTCCGCCTGCGGCTTCGCACGCGTGTTTTGTCAATAAAAAGTAGCCTATGTGGTAATCCAGGTTAAAATCTACGTACACACCAAATTTCATCGAAATCGGTTCAGCCGTCGCGATGTGATTGAGTAATAAACAAACAAACAAATAAATAAACAAATATCCAAACTTTTGCATTTATAATACTAGCTTCCGCCTGCGGCTTCGCACGCGTGTTTTGTCAATAAAAGGTAGCCTATGTGGTAATCCAGGTTAAAATCTACGTACATACCAAATTTTATCGGAATTGGTTCAGCCGTCGCGATGTAATTGATTAATAAACAAACAAACAAATAAATAAACAAACATCCAAACTTTCGTATTTATAATATTAGTGTGATTATAATTAAGGTGATCGTTTAACCACTAAATCACCTGATGGTAATTGATGGGTGTTGTTGTGGTTGAAACTCACTTGCCTATTAGAGCTAGACTCGACGACTTCGAGGTTATAATGGTTCGGTAGACCATGGCCCTGTTAGTAAGTTCCACCCTTTACTAAGGACGACTTGCACAACGATCCCTAAACATATTTAGCGACTAAACAAGTTTAAATTTGACGTATTTGTATGATTTGACAATTCTCTTAAACATATTTAGGCCCTAAATAAGTTTAGGGATCGTTGTGCAAGTCGCCCTAAAAGGCAGAGCAAAATATGGTTTGGCTCTATCAGTAGAATTAATTTTTGTACACACGGCTACACATCAAGCAATACATTTCCAGTATAAGCTGACCTCGCATTGTGTAGGCTTTTCGTAGAATGAGAGGTCAGCTTATACTTGATATGTAGCCGTGTGTACTACCCTGAGAACCTTCTAGATTCTTCTAACTTGATTAAGTTTACCCCATTCTGTTTATTGAAAATTACTAATGTTTGACAAGAACAATGCTCAAAGTGAATATCAAGAAATATCAAATACCATAAAAAATTACAAATCAAATAAGTAGATCACTGTATAATTTTTTGACAAAGAATATTGTTTGTCTTCGATTTCACAAGTTGACCAACAAAGAGCCAACACTCACTCACAATACAACAGTGTCCAAGATCCATCTCACAACGAATTCTATTCCGTTTCTGACACAGTACGTATGATGGTAGTTCCGATTGCATACAAATTGCCTACTCGTTTTTCTCCTGTACCCCAACCAGCTTCACCAATGTTAATTTAACTGGTGTGGTGATGGCATCTGACACGCGCTTCGCTTCGACACGTTGCTGCAGATGTTCATCTAGACACAAATTGGATTTTGTTGGGCTTAACAAAGACAAAGTGCCATTTAAATGTGTGGTGTCTGTGTTCGCAAAACAGTGCATTTGTGACGCTCCATTAATACTTTTTTACTATTTCTAGCCCCCGATACAAACAGAGGGGTGTTATCTATACTAATATTATAATGAGGAAAGATTTGTATTTTGTGTGTATGTTTGTAATGAATAAACTCAAAAACTACTGGACCGATTTAAAAAATTCTTTCACTGTTGGGAGGCTACACTATCCCCGGGTGACATAGGCTACTTTTTACTCAACTGCGCAGAAGGAGGGTAATGTTTTTATTGAAAAACTACGCGTGCAAAGCTGCGGATTGGTCAGCTAGTAACTTATAAGTCTGACGCCTGGCTATCTGTATATGGCATTGTGTGTGGCATCGTAGTTCCAAACGGATGTACCGATAAGGACGCGGCTTTTAGGGTTCCGTACCTCAAAAGGTAAAAAAAGGGCCCTTATAAGATCACTCTTTTGTCCGTCTGTCTGTCCATGTGTCACCGCCGTTTTTCTCAGGTACTTGCTAGGCGGGGGGACCTAGCAAGTTGAAATTTATACCAGATACTGAGGTCTACAGTCCCTATTAGGTGTATAAAAATCAGGGTCCAGAGTCAACACGATAAAAATATATGGGCAAATTGAGATTTTGGCGAAAACTTGTGAGTATCAAAATGTACCTTAATTTTCAATTTTTTTATTTTTCGGATTTTTCCCTTTACATACTTGTGCTGTACCTTACTTTTACTGCATACCTTGCTTTTAACCAAAATTGACAATTCTAGGTGAACTATATATTGTGTGTCAAACTGTGGGTAACGCAGTAATAAACCAGCTACGGAGTAAGACGGTCGTTTTATTGCTAACCGACATACCATCTGACGACGAGACCGGGATCTACAAACAATTTTTTTTTCGAAAATGGCAAACTTTCTCGGGAATTTAAACGTTTTCGATCATAGAATCTACGAATGGGAAGTTTTTTACGGAAAATTTACACAGTTTATAAAACTCAATAACATTTCAATCATTAATCAAAGTGCAGTGTTATTAACGCATTTGTCGGACGAATCCTACCGTCTGCTTCGGAACCTTGTGCATCCGAAGAAACTCGAGGAGCTAATCTACAGTGAGCTGGTCGGTGTACTCAATAAACACTTCACGAGGTCAACCGGAAGTACCTTATAGGTTTTGGATCGAAAACCTATATGGTAGTTCCCGTTGACCTAGAATCACAAAATTTGGCAAAAAGCAAAAATAAACAGTGTGTATTAAAAGTAACAGTGTCTTTACAGCACAAATAAAGGAAAAATTCTCAAATATAAAAAAGTTGAAAATTAAAGGGTGTCCCGATACATACATAGTTGATGCCAATTAAGATAGTCCTCTGAGTTGTATGGGCGCTCATACAATTTAGAGGACTAGCTTAATCGGCACCAACCTCAAATAAGGTAAATAAATAAAATTGTCCTATTGAATAAAATAAATATTTAAATGGGGCTCCCATACAACAGACATGATTTTTTGCCGTTTTTATAGATACTTCTTGCGCGAGTCCGACTCGCACTTGGCCGGTTTGTTTTTAATAGAAAGCTTGTTGGGACTGGGATGGATCTTACTATGTACGTTTTTATACTCCGGCGCAAAACAGGGGTCGGGATTTCTTAAGTTATTTTTTAATTAACTTACTAATCATCATCATCAATGGCTATGCAACATTTGACGTATTCAACTTTAAAAGATGTTCGGTATTATACTAAAATTAATAAGTTAGATTGCAAGTATGCGAATTTTTATGGGCATTTCTTTGTACGCTGTTATCGAAGACATGGTTCCTTTGAACTTTTTTCTATAGCTTCTAAATTTTAGAATTTCTTCCCTCACACATCCTGTATATCTTATAACTAGCTGACCAATCCGCAGCTTTGCACGCGTAGTTTTTTAATAAAATATTACCCTCCTTCTGCGCAGTTGGGTAAAAAGTAGCCTATGTGAAACGGGGATAGTGTAGCTTCCCAACGGTGAAAGATTTTTTTTAAATCGGTCCAGTAGTTTCGGAGCCTATTCAATGTCAACAAACAAACAAATCTTTCCTCTTTATAATATTAGTTTTGTAGATATTGATATGTTCTTTAATATTGTGGAACATACTTTTGTTCTATCATCAATAGTTTCCGCAGCGCATGCGATGAAAGACGTTTTAGGGCACTTTTTTACACCTTGGGTTACGTTACTTAAGTTTTAGTAAAGGATACTTAATATTTTCTAGCAATACATATAGCCTATGTCACCTAAGGTGAATGTAGCTTTCCAATGGTGAAAGAATTTTTGAAATCGGCACAGTAGTTTTTGAGTTTATTCATTACAAACATACACACAAAAATACAAATCTTTCCTCTTACCATAAAATAACGTTAATCAGGGTATTGTTTTCTAAGCAGCTGGATGGCCAGTTTTACGATGCATGAATGTATATTAAAACACAATTAAACCATTACTAGACGCATGTACTTGGCATTGACGGTATTCCTGAATTTCAATGTTAATTATCAAAATGTTTCTCGATTCAAACAGCTGATTACAATTTCTAAACGTTTCTCATAGACAATAGTCTTCAAATGATCGCAGTGAGCCAAACTCATAGATGCCTGCGCACGCGCACCGGCACGCATAAAGGTTTTACGTGAGTACTTTGGTACATACAGACAGCGCGAAAATAATTTTCACAATTGAAAACTGGTTTCATATACATTTTTTGTACCAACCAGCAATCAAGCCTAACCTTATTTGTACACATAGAATAGAATAGAATAAAAAAAAAATTTACAACATTACAGAACACACAGAAAAAAAGAATGAGGTACAAAATATAATTTAAAACTAAACAATCTACTCGTATTATACTCGAGATCGTATCTTGTCTTGGGGAAGTCAACTTAAAGTCACCTCTCAAAAACTCTTTGCCTCGGCAGGCTCTCTGAGACGACTGCGGAACTTTCTTCCAACTACCACCAAAATTGCACTTGCACAATCCCTTCTTCTACCTGTGTTGGACTATGCGGATGCTTGCTACCTAGATTTGTCAGAAGAGCAACTAGATTAGCTTGAGCGTCTCCAGAACTTCTGCATCAGGTTTATATTTGGGTTGCGCAAATATATAGTTTATTTACATTTAACTAAAATGTAGGTACCATTTTGTTCGATAACTTTTTGTCATCTTGTAGGTAGGTTTGTATCTTGTATTCCATTGCTATAGAAATTTTGGGGCTTCTGATCAAAATACCGCGACAAGTAGTTTTGGCAGTCCTCTCGTGGTGTTAACCTGACATTGCCTAAATAATTCTGAAGAAACCGAAACAGGTGGAAATCTGAAGGTGCAAGGTCAGGACTATACGGCGGATGCATTAACACCTCCCAGCCAAACTCTCTTAATTTTTGCTGAGTGGCTAAAGATGTGTGAGGTCTAGCGTTATCATAATGAAAAACCACACCCCTTCTGTTGATTAATTCCGGCCGCTTTCTCTCAACTTCTTGCTTTAATCTCATCAGTTGTTCGCAGAAGAGTTCAGAACCGATGGTCCTATCTGGTGGTAACAGCTCATAATGAATAATGCTCTTCCAATCCCACCACACACACAGCATCACCTTGTTGCTAGTTAACCCGGGTTTCGCCACAGTCTGTGAAGCCTGTGTAGCTTTCCAATGGTGAAAGATTTTTTGAAATCGGACCAGTAGTTTTTGAGTAGTCATTACAAACATACACACATAAATACAAAAATTCAAATCTTTCCTTTTTATAATATTGTTATAGATATAAACCTTCGTCTTGAATCACTCTATCTATTTCTGAAACTGCATTAAAATCCGTTGAGTAGATGAGTAGTTTAAACAATCTAAGGTAACAGACAGCGGAAGCGACTACATTTTATTCTATGTAAATTATGTAAAGATTTTCGATGGTGTGTGCAATAGCTACTTGGACAAAACTTTGCAACAGCATACCTACTTACTGATAATAGGGTTGCTAGCATATATTTTCTTATAAGTGAACATGCAATTGAGAAAAGCAAACCTACCTTAGCTAACTCTTTTAAAAATCTAAACACTAGTAAGCGTACCTTCATTATTCCCCAGAAGCCGTCTCCAGGAATAGCTCGTGTCCTCAAATAAGGACATGGAGTAAAAAGTCGTGGTACGTGGGAACGCGTCCTCCGTATACGAAGGCCATTAGGCTCATTAGGGCCCGCCAAATATGGCCCGTTCGGTTTTTGTCTCACGATGGTCCCAGCTAGAGGAGGGCTCGAGATTCGGCATCGGATATTTTCGGCAAAGTGAGAAGTGAAACCAGGCGATGCAAATAAATTAAGCGTTTGTTCTATTTAAACGCGTCTGCGTTATTATAATCTCGATGTCTTCAATTCAAAAGTGAACAGGTTCTTTCTAAGTAAGCGAGCTCTATCTTCGACCACACCATCACTTGCCATCAGTTGAAAGGGTGGGCAAGCGCTTGTCTTCAGCCAATAATAAAAAAACTTAGAGAAATTAGTGAACAAGTACTTAATACTTTTGAAAATTTGTGTCTACTGTATGTTCTATTAACACTCCCATTTTAAGTAGACCCATAATTAAGGATAACTGTTCAAGCTAACATTATTAAATATACGCAGATTTCATACATTGATTACCACGTCTAGTGAAAAAATCAAATGTGGTCACAAAAACGAAAAAGAGATTAAATAGCATCATCTTCATCTCAGCCCTAAATTGCATGTCACTCTCGGCCTCCCTCATGTTGTCATCCTATTCTATCTTACTTTTTTTAAATTTACTACTGAACAGATATTTCGTATGAAAAAAAGCAAAAGCCGTAAAAAAGCCGAAAACTTCTTCGGCCTCAATAGTACGAGAATGTCTAACTCTAGATAGCAACGCCTGCAATATGTAACGTTCAAATCAATCGGTATCGATCGATATGAAGATGTTTTTGTGTGCGTCTGTACTAATTGATTGGAACTTGAAAAATAGTTTTCTAGAAATCTCTCGCAAGATATAATTATTTACGTCTGTTTCATTGATATTATAATTTAATGATATTGAAAATTATAGCTGGGTATCGCTTTTATTGAGAATTCAAATGATACAAGACTAATTTTCAAAACGTACCTACATAACGTAGGTACCACAACTTTTCGTTAGAATACTGAATTAAAAGACGTAATTTCTCATTACGATTGTTGACGGAGATGGTCGAAATGTATCTAACTAGTGGATCGCCCCGAACTGAGATCTCGCAAATCTCCCAAAAAAATAAAATAAATATAACAAATAAAATAGTCTTATACGAGTACTTAATCTTTGCCTAATGAATTAATGCTACGAAATGCATAACCAAACCACTTGACCAGTTTCATGAAACCTTGTTTCATTCAAATTAGGGTTCATGTTAGTTTTTATTTTTTGGGGTAGAAATTGCAGATATTCTGGATTACATAATTTTCCCTATATTTGTGTCGCTAAAGCTACACGAATACCAAATTTTAGCATTGTGATGTAGATTAAACCAAAAATAAAAACGGGGTTGTAATTTACTAATGTAGTCTACATTAGTAAAGTTAGTACATTAGCAAGTGGAACGTCAAACGTAGGGTCTAAATTCATGTAGACCCTTCGTTTGACGTTCCATTTGACCTAATAGTCACATTTTCATTTTTTTACCCCTCTTGAACCCCAATATCTCAACAACCTCCCAACATTTTTAGCTCATTTAGTCACACCAAATTGTGCCATCACTATGTTTCAAGTTTCACGATGATCGGATCAACACTTCGAAATTTATCCTCGGACAAACAAACATACATACATACATACATACAACGCCGATTTGCCCAAGTTCATTCGGAGATCTCGCTTCGCTCGATCCATGAACTATATCTCTGTACACTCGTAGTTCACATTTCCTCCACGATAGCATGCGTTCGCGCATCTATTCATTTGTATGAAATCAGATCTGAAGCAGGTAACGGAACGGGTTCTCTCTCACCACACTCTTCAACATAAACTCTGATGCACATCATAACAATTTGTTAAAAGAACCACTACACAATATAAATGTATCACCCGTACATCTGTATCTCGCAGGGAGCGGCGAGAACCCGTCCCGTTATCCGCTTTAGATCTGATTCCATACATGAGCATAGATGCGCGAGCGCATCTTAGCGGAGGAAAGATAAAGTATAGAGCGGGTAATCATAATAATATCTAATAATCTTTATTTACCTCCGTACCGACGACCTCCGTGGCGCAGTGGGCGAATAGTCGGCTGAGACGCAGGAGGTAGCGGGTTCGATTCCCACCGCGGAACAAATGTTTGCACGCTCTACAGATATTTGTTTCAGGTCTGGTTGTTTCTCTATATATTATAAGTATGTATTCACAAAAAAAAGTATTTATGTATTCTATCAGTTATCTGGTTCCCACTAGCTTTGCTTACTTTGGGGCTAGAAAGCGCTGTGTGAAATGTCCAGCATTATTTATTTATTTATTATAATATTGAATGCCTTAATTTGATGGATGCAGAGCAGTGCACGTTTCTAAGGTGTTTGACTAGCGAAGGAATGCTTTGTTTGAGACGATGGTTACCACTTATCGTCAAGTGGACCATTTGCTTGCTTCATTTTGAAGTTGTATTAAACAAAAGAAAGAAAAGCTTGATCATCATTATCAGCGTAAATAGGCTCCACTAAATCACGTAAATCCACTGCTGATAATAGACCTCCTCAAAATATTTCCAGAGCGAACGATCATGCAGCCTGCACACAGCGTCTCTAATTTGGCGTCTTCGCACGCGTGGTTTGTCAAAAAAAGTAGCCTATGTGTTAATCCAGGTTATAAACTACGTACATACCAATTTTCATCGAAATCGGTTTAGCCGTTACGACGTGAAAGAGTAACAAACATCCACACATACATGCATACAAACTTTCGCGTTTATAATATTAGTGGGAGGGATGACTTAAGTAAGGAGTTGTATGTCTAAATGGGCACTATGTGACGAATTTTCTTATGAACAACCATGTATTTTTTACTCTAAGTTACGTTCCCCAGCCTCACATAAATGGGATTAAGGCCTGATGAGAGTAACCAGTTCAGAATGATAGATCACAATTTGTTGTTATGACATATCCGGGATACGTTGACGGCTTTTATGGCTTGTTGATTTTAAAAACGTCTTCCTTGTTGCTGTTGTAAGGAAATTAAACGCGATTTGATCGGACGTATTGGGAACTGATTATGAGTAACAATAACTTACAGAACTTTCTTACAAAAAATTACCTGTGTATATATCATATAATATATTACTCGTGCGCGATAACTTGGGACCTGCTAGGAATGCGACTCCCCGACCGCTTCCCCTGCACTTCCCCGATGGCGCCCGTATTGTACCGTTCGCATCACTATTTTTTACTAGGGTTTTTAGTCTCGTTACGCCTACGTTACGTAACGACGCGCTCTGGAATTCTTTTAGTTTTCGTTTGTGTTATTGTTTTGTTGTCTGGAAAAAAGAAGTCAACCATGTGGACAGGCTTCGACAAAAGTATTGGGACGATGACCTCTTACAAGAGACGAATGAATCGCAATTAATTGTAAATTTATCCGATACCTCTTTGTCAAGTGATTATAGTGAGACTGAGGACGAAGAACAACCTCTAGAAGGCATAAATCCACTAAGTAGTGACGAAGATGAGATAATGTAAATAATAGATAAAATAAATGTATAAACTTAAACATTGTATTTATATTTTATTCAAATAGTGTAAAAAAGATTAGATAAAAAGCAGCGTCCTCCCTGAGTAGCATAATAAATTAGGTTAAAAAAACAAAGACGAAGCCGCGGGCGGCTGCTTGTTATGTTCGCTTTTTTGAGGGCGGTACAAACACGGCAATATGACGTCACCGCGCTCAGGTCCCAACTTATCGCGCACGGGTAATATATATTTTTGTGGTTTATGCACGGTTGATGACACAAATGTGGCCCAAGTTAAAAAATAAATACAACAAAATGTTTATTTGAAGTGCCCTCCTAATCGCGCTTGTAAAATGGACAATGTGCGTTGATATGGCGATAATTTTGGCAAAATTATCAGTGCACAAATTATTAACTTGAATTGGTAAAACAGCATAAAGCATTGATTTGTTTATCAAAAATATTATTATTGCGGATAGGCTCACGACTATAGAGTAATTTACTAAATGAATAAATGAATGCAAATACTTTATTGTATTCTTCAAAAGAAACCGACTTAAAATAAAAAATATCACAAAGCAACAAGTACAATGGGCGGTCTTATCGCTTAGAAGCAATTTCTTCCAGACAACCTTTGGATGGATAGGACTTTTGTATCATTGCAATAATGGAGGGGGGGGGGGGTGTACCTACATTAACAAAACAAAAACTAAATTTACAACTAAACTGCAACATTTGGCATTCAGCAGGTCAAAAACTTCAAAAGTTTTCCTGACGGCGCTTTAGTCGTAATCAGAATCATCAATCAATCAATCAAATTATTTATTGCGAATATGGGTTAGTAACAGGTGGTTAGTGATACAGTTTGCGTTCGTCCATAATCAGCGTTTATCGCATGCAATTTTAGTCAGCCTTACAAGTAATTACACATCTCACTAATTTCGACCCTGACGTGACATAGCACGGTAGCACAATTGGATAATGCGTATCAAGAGAAAGGTTGCGGATTCAAGTCCCGTCTAGGCTTAAAATTTTTGAGGTGGTTTTCATCATCATCATATCAGCCGTAGGACGTCCACTGCTGGAAAAAGGCCTCCCTCATTGATCTCCAGGAACTGCAGTTGGAAGCGGCCTGCATCCAACGCCGACCTGCGGTTCTTACCAAGTCGTCTGCCCATCTTGTGGGTGGACGTCCTACGCTGCGCTTGCCGGTCCGTGGCCTCCACTCGAGAACCTTTCGGCCCCATCGGCCATCTGTTCTGCGCGCTATATGGCCTGCCCATTGCCACTTCAACGTGCTAATCCGTCGGGCTATGTCGGTGACTTGAGTTCTCCTACGTATCTCCTCATTTCTGATTCGATCCCGTAGAGAAACCCCGAGCATAGCCGAGGTGGTTTTAAAATTTTAGAATTTTCAGTGTTTCATTCATGAAATCCTTTTATTCAGTACGCAGATTCACGAAGGTATTTCCTTAGGATGTTTTCAAATCAGAAGCAAATCCAAACATAACATTTGATATATGTCCACTTTTTGCAGTAGCCAGCATTCTATACGGAACAGGTTGCAAGCCCATCGCCGCTTCTTACAGTTATATCCATAATGTAGTGCAATTGGGGACCTGGACTAACACCAGCCGTAAGTAATTTTATGTGAGTCATAAAGTTAATTCAAATTGTATCGTAAATCAAACGAGTATGCTAAGCATTTATCAATATTGGCAGAAATTCGCTACTGGCACCAAAAATAGACTGCTTTCTGCGACCTATAAAGCTAAGAATTAAATACTCGAATAAATGTGGTTATGAAATTATTATAAGTTAGTAAATTGTGTGATTTCTATTTTTTTAAGTTATACTTCTTGTAGCGCGTTTTAAAAAAAATATTAGCGTAAAATTTTTACGACGCGCGCGCACACCGACAGCCAAAAAGCGACATGATGAAGTTAGCTGATAACTGTCTCTCAAGTTTCCGTGAAAACTCATAACTATATTTATTAATTTATCATTTCTTTTACAAACAAATAGTTGTGGCATACGGAATGAAATCTTTAGCTATATTCGTTCTGTTACGCCAAAGAAGTATAACTTCTTACGTGCGTATAGCGACATTTCTATAGCGTATCTGAACAGGGGTTTCCACGTACCTATCATTCTTGCAAAATATATTATTTAATTTGATTTGTATAAAGGAATAGACTTTCGCGGCTAATTCTTTTTTTGTCTTTTATGGCTCGATAACAATAAGTTATATCATCATCTTATTCCTTTATTCATTATTGTACACAAATAGATTTACAGATAAAAATAGCTTACAATATGGACATGTACAAAGGCGAGCTTAACCCTAATAAGAGTTTTCTTCCAGCAAACCTTTGAAGATAGAGATATTTGATTATAGTGGTGGGTACGTGCACAGAGAATGACATTGGAGTAAAATACTAATACATAGTATATACTATAATAAATACAAAACTTAACCATATTACAAAAATAATAATAATACCTTTATACTATACATTAGAGATAAACATAATACATTATACTAAATATAAATAATATACTTACTTATACATAATAACCTAAAAGCTTACAAGGACAGGTAATGCTCTTTCACTCTAAGCTTAAAAGTGCTAAGTGATGGACTTGCGCGGATAGAGTGTGGTAGAGAATTCCACAGGTTGACTCCATGGACAGTGAAGGAACCGCCATAGCGACTGGAGGAATGAGGAGGGGTTTTGAGAAGGAGGGACTTAGATGACCTACAAGTCATCTTAAGTTTAGATTTAGATTGCCAGAGCGACCGATCTTACGCGGCCTGCACTCGACGGCTCCCAGCAACCTCTATCAGGCCGTATTCCCATCTAGTGGAGGACCTTCCTACGCTGCGCTTTGCAATGCGTGGTCTCCATTTGAGAACCTTTCTGCCCTAACGGCCGCCAGTTCTTTGAGCCATGTGTCGTGCCCACTGCCACTTCAGCTTGCTAATCCTTTGTGCTGTGTCAGTGACCATGGTTCGTCTAGTAATCACCTCATTTCTGATTTGATCTCGTAGAAAAACACTAAGCACAGACCACGCAACGCCACGTTTAGATTACTTTCGAAAAAACTAAAAACTTGAGGTTATGGTTATTCCAAATACCATTACCATTAGATACCATAACATTACATATAGGGGGTGAACACATGGGGTTACATAGGGATGAACTGCTAACTAATGCCGATTAGTTATCAGTTTTCAAAAAACTATAGTAAAAAATCTATCTGATTTACTTAGCTATTCCAATGCCAAGATAATTTCGAAAACTCTGCATTAAGTTTTAACTCCAAAAAATAGACAGTAGACAGTCTAAAATCAATTGCATCTCTCCGTAGGCCGTCCAACCAGCGCACGCGCATTGTGCGAGGTATCCGCCGCGGGCGCCGGCGCCGAGGTACTATCTCAAGGGTAAGGCTATTGTTATGCAAGGGCTGCATTGTGTAGGGCTGTGACGAATGGGAATTTAAATTGAATTCAAATTCTTATGGAAGCCCTCTTCAATTGTCATAGATACCATATAGACCGAGGTTTTGAGGTTGACTTTCTTCGTTTTTTTTTCTAACCTATCTCGTCCCACTACTGGGCATAAATCTCCCCTAAGTCTCTCCAAGCATCCCTATCCGTCAATATCTCCCACCATCCTCTTTGGAAGGTATCGAGATCGTCCCGTCAACGTTTTCTCGGCCTACCCCGACGTCGCCTCCCGTCTTTAGGTGTCTATCGTGTTACAATATGGGCCCATTTCTCGGAGTGCATTCGGCCAACGTGGCCCGCCCAGTCCTACTAAGTCCAGCCGATCGCTTCCCTTTTTTCTTTTTATAGGTTTTAAATTAATTGAAAATATATTTCGGTTGGGGGGTGCGAATAAAGAAACTCCGCGGTCCATCATGAAATCAGTTGGCACGCTACGTTCTACAACAAAATATTGTTTCGTAGAATTATGACATGCAACTGCAACGTTCAAAGAAGACATTTTTTACCGAATCGGTGTCCTCAATACCCTTCATTTTGATTAAAACAGGTGCTGTATAAATAAATAAATAATATATACATATTGCAGGACATTTCACACAGCGCTATCTAGCCCCAAACTAAGCAGAGCTTGTACCTACTATGGGAACCAGATAACTGATAGAATAGTTATATACATTTTTGTTTTTGTAAATACATACTTATCATTTAAAGAGAAACAACCAGACCCGGAACAAATATCTGTAAATCATGCAAACATTTGTTCCGCGGCGGGAATCGAACCCGCTACCTCCTGCGTCTCAGCCGGCTATTCGCCCACTGCACCACGGAGGTCGTCATTATTTATTTATTTATACAGCACCTGTTATATCAAGTGCTGTGTTATACTTTGTTTTCTGTAAATACATAGATATTTATAAAATAACATCCAGACAGGGAACAAATGTTTGTATATTATGCAAACATTTGTTCCGCAGCGGGAATCGAACCCGCTACCTCCTGCGTCTCAGCCGGCTATTCGCCCACTGCACCACGGAGGTCGTCATTATTTATTTATTTATACAGCACCTGTTATATCAAGTGCTGTGTTATACTTTGTTTTCTGTAAATACATAGATATTTATAAAATAACATCCAGACAGGGAACAAATGTTTGTATATTATGCAAACATTTGTTCCGCAGCGGGAATCGAACCCGCTACCTCATGCGTCTCAACCGGATAGTGTTTTTCTATAAATTATAAGTTAAATGGTTTATATATTAAAGTTAGGTTATTTATTAAATTATATGTCACCAGTTATCTTGTTCCCATAGTACAAGCTTTGCTTACCCATAGTACAAGCTTTGCTTAGTTTGGGGATCTAGATAGCGCTTATGTGAAATGTCAAGGAATATTTGTTTTTATCGGGTGAGATTAAAGTCAAATGCAAATCTATGAACAACCTCTATACAACATACTAAAAAAAAAGAATTTTTTTACTCAATCTTTTTAGCGCTAAACTTCTGAGCAGATTTTTCTTAGGTTCTGAGCACTTAAAAATACTGTTTGTCAACATTCTATATTTTTTTCTTAAAATATAGTAAGCTTCACAAATATTTATTGCGCATTACCCTAATTATAAAGTATAAACCTTATAAACCAGCCACTTTGTTATACATTTGTATCACATGTTACCTGCAGTTTCACGCTGCGAGGGTGCGCCTGCGCAGTTAAAGGCTCTTGCGGCCGTAACAGGCGTTTCATTAACAATTTATGGCCAGGCCCTTTGTCGGTGACCTTACATCCAGCGTGACAAATATCCCACTAAAATATCACAAATCGCTTAAAAGTGTGTGTTAAGAAGTGTTTTGTATTTTCGAATAAAGAGCGGATTGTTCGCTGTTTTGATTTAATGTGGAAGTATAGTTGTGTACGGACTGAGGCATTTACATCCTGTCAATTGAAGATGACTTACAATATTGAGAATGGATAAGATAAGGAATGATAGATAGAAAGATAGAAAAATTAAGAAGTAGAAGCAAGCGTAGTATGGGCATGTCATGACGTAGGGAAGAAAATCATGTGACTAAATGAATGTTAGATATGAGTGTTGATGATGATGGATATAGAAGCAGAGGAAGTCCGAAGAAGAGATGGATGGACTGTATGAAGAATGATATTGGTAGGAAATAAGTGACAACGGAGATGACAGCTGATAAAGAGATGTGGAGGAGGAATACATGTTGTGCCGACCCTGCGTAATGTAGCAAAACGGCAGGCAGGAAGAAAAAGAATTGAAAATGACTTACACGCGTCTGGTTATAGAGCAAAAAGAAGGCAAATCAAAAGATGGGAGGTTGGTATAAAATTGACAGCCGGTTTCTATTGGAGAAGAGCTGCTTAAGATGAGAGATGATTTAGGAGAGCTTGAAGTCTTTCATTAACCGTGTACAGATTGACCCAGCCGCCTGGCGAGGCACGCCTCTATCTCAGTCAAGATAGTGGCAAATCACGCAGGCAGAAGTGAGACAGAAGCGTGCCTCGCAAAGCGGCTCGGTCAGTCTGGTACGCGGCTATTGGAGAGAGCGCTAGAGGAGGCATTTGCCTATAGGCACTCTGAACTAAGAGATAATAAACAATGATTTAAATTAAACGTCAGAATAAAGGCTTATTATTGTTATTAAACGACGTATGGATAGGTAAGCTACTGCATTAGCTGGTAAAAGGTGTAAGTAGAGCCTGAACAGGATTTTTAATTATATATACATAAAGGCGTAAGCCCAAAAATCTTCTCCTTCGTAGTTTTAAGGATATTAACATGGAGCGTTTAAAGGTGGATGCCAATAACATCGATTGGTCTCCAGTAGTCAATGCGGCAAGTGTGGATGATAAAGTATCTGTCTTAAACTCAATTGTCACTAAACTCTATGATGCTCACGCTCCGTTGAAACGCGTCAAAGTGAAACATCCTCCAGCGCCTTGGCTGACAAAACCTATTAAAAGGATGATGTCTAAGCGAGATAAGGCAAAGAGGATCTACAAGAAGATACCTTCCGAAGAGAATTTGGCAGTCTACAAAAAGCTTCGGAATCGGTGCAGCAAGATGTGTAGAAATGCAAAGAGACACCACATACATAGCTCCATCCAAAATTGTACCACCGCTAAAATGTGGAAATTTTTAAATTCACTTGGAATTGGTAAAGGATCAAATGATTCATCTATCTCTTTTGACCTTAACACTATTAATACTCATTTTTCTAAATCGCCTCTCTGCGTGGACGATGTCATAAAACGTTCCACTCTTGATCATTTATCTAACCTTACTAGACCTCAGTGTTCTCCTTTTATCTTTGTGGATGTTACTGAAACTGAAGTTTTGAAGTTCCTTCGTTCCATTTCCACTAAGGCCGTCGGTACAGATGGCATTCACATCCTTATGATTCAACTCCTTTCCTCTGAGCTTGTTCCTATAATCACTCACATTATTAATTATTCTCTCGAAACGAGCTCATATCCTGCGGTCTGGAAAAAGGCTTTTGTTATCCCTCTACCAAAGACATCTAATCCCACCCTGGTATCTCAGTTTAGACCCATCTCCATTTTACCAATTCTATCTAAAATTTTAGAACACGTTGTGCATAAGCAACTTTCCCACTTCCTTGCCCTTAATTGCCTGCTGAGTCCTTACCAATCCGGGTTCCGTCCAGGTCACAGCACGGTTAGTGCTCTAACTAAAGTGTCCGATGACATTCGCTGGGGCATGGATAACCAATACCTTACAGTCCTCGTATTGTTAGACTTTAGCAGTGCTTTTAATTCGGTTGATCACGACATTCTCCTATCCATCCTCTCCTCCTTCAATATTTCTCTCTCAGTAACTTCTTGGTTTGCCTCCTATCTTTCGGGTCGCACGCAGTGTGTACGTTCGGACGAGTCTTGTTCTGACTGGTGTGACATCACCGCTGGCGTACCTCAAGGTGGTGTTCTGTCTCCTCTCCTTTTTTCGGTGTTTATTAACGCCATAACCCACGTTCTTACTTCGCACTACCATCTTTATGCTGACGACCTACAAATATATCACCAGTTCAAATTGGACGAGGTTTCAATGGGTATTGACCAAATCAACTCTGATCTCAACCATATCTACTCGTGGGCAAAGGCTTTTGGTCTCCTGGTCAACCCATCGAAGTCTCAGGTTGTACTTTTTGGGAGCCCTTATATGTTAAATCTTGTCGGTAAGTGTAATCCTCCTCCAGTTTTATACGCTGGAGCACCGATTAGCTACTCGGCCAATGCCAAGAACCTTGGCGTCTATTTTGACAATCATCTGTCTTGGGTGAGGCATGTTAATGAGATTAGTAAAAGGGTTAACTACTCTTTTCAATCTCTTAAGCGTCTCCAAAAGTTTTTACCCTTTGAAACTAAAATTACTCTTGCTCAAACACTCATGTTACCCCTTTTAGACTATGCCGATGTCTGTTTTCTTGACGCCACCGAGGAACTTCTAAATAAACTGGAACGTCTTCAGAATTTGTGTATCCGATTCATATTCGGGTTGCGCAAGTTTGATCACGTCTCCATGTTTAGATCCCAGCTAAAATGGCTTCCCATTCGTCGTCGACGTGATCTTCATGTTGTAACTTTTCTCTTCAACACTCTTTTCAATCCTTTAGCTCCTTCTTACCTCCGTGAGCGCTTCGATTTTCTTGTCCTACCGGAGATGACTTGTAGGTCATCTAAGTCCCTCCTTCTCAAAACCCCTCCTCATTCCTCCAGTCGCTATGGCGGTTCCTTCACTGTCCATGGAGTCAACCTGTGGAATTCTCTACCACACTCTATCCGCGCAAGTCCATCACTAAGCACTTTTAAGCTTAGAGTCAAAGAGCTTTACCTGTCCTTGTAAGATTTTAGGTTATTTATTATGTATAAGTAGGTATATTATTTATATTTTGTATAATATATTATGTTTATCTCTAATGTAGGTATAGTATATAGGTATTACTATTATTTTTTAATATGGTTAAGTGTTGTATTTATTATAGTATATGCTATATATTAGTATTCTACTCCAATGTCATTCTCTGTGCACGTACCCACCACTATAATCAAATATCTCTATCTTCAAAGGTTTGCTGGAAGAAAACTCTTATTAGGGTTAAGCTCGCCTTTGTACATGTCCATTTTGTAAGCTATTTTTTATCTGTAAATCTATTTGTGTACAATAAAGAATAAAGAATATACACCTGAAATTATAAATGTCTATTCTTATTGCTTCATTTACACTATGTTTACCTGCGTTACCTGCAGAGTGCGCGCATCTATTGTATTCGAATTAAATTTAAGTCTGTGTATTTATCATCATCATCATCAACCTATAGCAGTCCACTGCTGGACGGATACGTCTCCGCCAGGGTGCGTCATTGAGCCCGATCCTCAGCTCTTTTCATCCAATCTTGCCTCTCAGCCACAGCGCGCAAATCATCACTCCATCTAGCCGAAGGGCATCCTTCACTCAGGGCCAGCAAGCTGAAGTGGCAGTGGGCCGGTCATATCTGCCGCAGACCGATAACCGTTGGAGTGAACATGTTCTGGAGTGAAGACCACGTTTAGTCAAGCGAAGTACCTATGTGTATTATTGGAAAACCAAAAAAAACCTTCTTAGAGTAATCAGCTTTAATCCGCGGGAAAGACATGGTGAATAGGAATAACTACATTCAGAACTAACTAAGCCTTTAGTTTATAAACTATCATTCCCCGTTTTAACGCGTATGTTATATGTTGAACGCATATTTCAATAAAACCATCGGGTAATAAAAGTTATTGCCCCTAAAGAAAGCTTATGATAAATGCGAATGAAGGGCAGAAGTGTCGTTCTAAATGTTAGATATGTCTAAAAGCAATTTCTTTACCTTTTATATAAGTAGGAAGCGACATGTATTCAGTATAATGGTGTTAGGAACACTCGAAGATTTAAACAGTCATTAACCCACAGGGCAAAGTTGCTGACAGCCATATATGTTTACTTACAATTTATGGTGTTTCTAGGTTTCAGAGATGATATTATTTGGGTTATAGAAAAGTGTAATCTGTGTTCTGAAACTGTTTGTTAAATTCTCCTCCGAGGACCTTTGTGGTGAGAGATGCGAGTGTTTACTAAGACGCTAGATGTTACGGGTCCAATTCTCGCTGAGGGACAAATGTTTTCATGTTCTGAACATATTTACTCATTTCTGGAGTTCTTGTGTAGGGTTGAAATCTTTTTTTATTTATATAGCCTATTTAATTGTATTTTTACCGATGCAAAGGCGCAACAACTTAACAAAGTCTACAGAATAAAAGGAGCTGCTTTAGCGCCGTAAAGATTTGCTTCCGCTTTAATCACCACACTTTAGATCATATCTATCAAAATATGGATATTATACCCATCAGAATAGTAGCCTCTTCAACACGGACGCATCAGTTAACACAATAATTATCAAAACAGTTCGAGGCGGCATTCCCAACTTTCCTTCCCACGCATCACACAGGCGGGCGGTAAGCATTCGACTAATAGCTTTATTGAGTAAAATAGTTCTTTGCTGGCGACATACCTACATGTAGTGTGGGGAATTAGACTTATTTCAAATCCTAAAATGGACACCATTTTAGTATTGGAAATAAGTCGAATCCTGGATTTACCTACCCCAATTCTCGTAACATTAACATTATTTTAATTTTTAAGTTTAGGTTTCATGGATAACTATCTAAAGATGAGTATTACTTTTTACGTAAAAAGGAATCGAGATTTTATTATTTAACTAGTTTTACCAGATTACAGAAACAATAATATATAATATAAATAAAATAACCACAATTACCTAATAACCTTTTGACCTGTGAATGGACAGTTTAAGTTTTAACAAACACGCAAAACTATCATGAATCTCTATAAATAAAATTCTTATTTTAATGCTTTATTTGTTCTCTATTGAAGTATTTAATCCTTATTTCAATAGTTAATTTATTCGAAGCATGAGTTAGGTACAAAACAGGCATAACCAAATAATAATCTAAATCAAGCGAAGACCTTATCAGGTATCAGTGGTTTTCTGATTGAAACAAAATGGTCACTTTGATACGGTCTAACTTGAAGCACATCACTACCCTTCCAGGAACGCCATTCGAAATGCTCGTAAAATCAGTTCTCATGAGAGCAATCATTTTGAAGCATCAGAGCTCGTAAACTGATAGTATTATTGTCATGTCTTTGCCAGAGTAGACCTGAAGCAGTGACTCATCTGATTACACAAGCAAGGCTTGACTCATAGAAGGATGTTTTGAAGAAAATAAGGAAACAATGTCCATGTCGTCCCTGCCCCAGTTATGGTTGAGAACTCGGCTCTTGAAGTTTTCGACGCGTATGTATACCTAGGACAAACAGTCCAATTAGGTAGGTCCAACTTCGAGAAAGAGGTCAATCGTCGAATCCAACTCGGATGGGCAGCGTTTGGGAAACTTCGCAACGTCTTTTCGTCCAACATACCTCAGTGCCTTAAGACGAAAGTCTACAATCAGTGTGTGTTACCAGTGATGACATATGGAACCGAGACGTGGTCCTTCACTATTGGCCTTATGAATAAGCTCAGAGTCGCTCAACGAGCTATGGAGAGGGCTATGCTCGGGGTTTCTCTACGGGATCGAATCAGAAATGAGGAGATACGTAGGAGAACTCAGGTCACCGACATAGCCCGACGGATTAGCACGTTGAAGTGGCAATGGGCAGGCCATATAGCGCGCAGAACAGATGGCCGATGGGGCCGAAAGGTTCTCGAGTGGAGGCCACGGACCGGCAAGCGCAGCGTAGGACGTCCACCGACAAGATGGGCAGACGACTTGGTAAGAACCGCAGGTCGGAGTTGGATGCAGGCCGCTTCCAACCGCAGTTCCTGGGGATCAATGAGGGAGGCCTTTGTCCAGCAGTGGACGTCCTACGGCTGACATGATGATGATGAAGGAAACAAAGAGTGACTTGATACTCCTTAGTTGGTTGGCTAAAACAAAACATTAGCATAGATCTTGTTAGCCGTTTTCATCTACATAACCCTTTAGTTACCGATTTTCATCACGATATCCTAACGTAACTGAAAGGTGAAGCTGTCACTATAAAACTTGGTATAAAATACGAGACTGGAGAGATCGGGGCACTGAAAAGTCTAGTCAAAATACCAAATTAACCGGTAAGTCATCATAACGCGGGAGTACCAACACCATTCTGAGGACAATAGCGGACAAGTATGAAGTATACACTGCATAGGGGTTATGTGTAGGTAACCTACCCGCCCATATACTTAAAACTTTGTGACACGCTACAATTTAATTTTCATTTAAAGCGTATATTGTAGCCGATTGGTCTTATTTGGAGGCTTTCTCCTCAGGGAGGAATCAGTTTTATGTGCTCAAAAAAATATATATGTCATTCATTGACCTTTTATCTGCAAAGTGAACATACAAAAAGTTCTACCTGTTTATTTACTATGAGAAAAAAACAGCTGTTTTCGACTTTCAATTTGATTCAACCTCTGAACGACGTAAAATGTTGTAAGTTTTCTTTCACCTAAATGTGGGCACCGACTTTACCTTTAAGTTGCTATGCTGCGACGGTCTTTCACGTGCCAATCAATTATTTTCAAATTTTCCGAATAATTAGTGGGCGTATCCTTATATGGTGGTTGCGCGGGCGACGGGCGGCAGTGTACCGCTGACTGTCGCACTTGATAGATTATTTTCAAAATATGTTGTAAAATAGGTCAACTTAATACATGTTGGTCTAAAACTTACTACATAATTAGTTTTAGAATTATATAATTATTATTAGTTGTAAAGCAAATGATTTCTTGTTCAGTTTCCGTTAAAAATGTCTTATTTCTTTGTCTAATTAGGTATGTACATTGTTACCTACTTATTTATTAGTATGTATTCAATAGAAATAACAATAATTTAAATTATAGTATGATTTTTAAAGTATTATACGATAGAATTGAGTTTCCTACTAAAAACACGTTTACTCGCTGCTATAAAGGTTCGGAGCTCGGTTCGGCTCGTGGTATTCAAAAAAAAAAAAAAAAAAAAAATCAAAAAAAAAATCAAAAAAAAAAAATCAAAAAATCAAAAAAATAAAAAAAAATATCTCGCTCGCCGGTCCTCGCACCGGCAACACGTCTGCTCCGCTCCGCTCGCGCGCTCCCGCCGGCCCACGTGCCGCCCCGCGCCCCGCGCCCCGCGCCTTTACGCCTCGCGCCGCGCGCCCCGCGCCCCGCGCCCCGCGCCGCACTTGGCATCCGCCATTTGCTCTGTTGTGTGCGCTCGCTTGCGAGCACACCTCAGAAGAGTCCTTTATTGGACTTTGTCCTTTTCAGGGCAAACTCTTGTTTCTTACCATTAAGAGCCCAAATCCACGTTTAGTGGTCGGTCTGGTGGATACCTTGCGGTGTTAACACAAACCAGACTGGGCGTGGACCCGGAACGCCAGCTTTCCTCTCCTGACGAACGCTACATCCGGCTGGGCTTGGTACCACCGGCCTTGGGGGCTTCCCTCGCCGACACCAAGTATCGGTTAGGACACACCCCTCATACCCCGTAAGAGCGGTAAAGGGACACACTTTAGGTAGGACACTTAGGCCTCACCCCTCCTGTCTATCCCGACGGGAGGATCACGCACCCCCTCACCTCTCCGGGTGTTCCCCCCCGGAGAGTTATGATGGACATCGCCGGGGACGACCTCGTCCAGTTGCCGGGTTCCATAATCCGGTTGCTGCTCGAGAACGTTCCCGACAATGTCCGACAACGTATTATGAGGGAGCAACAATCGGTTGCCTCCCTCCCGCGTCTAATGGATGTCGTCACGTCCACTCCGGCCCCTCTGGCCAAAAATGTGGCTCGGAAGCCCGTGCCGGCCCCTCTGGCCTCCCCAGCGGCTCGAAAGCCATCCCCGGCCCCTCAGGCCACTAACGAGGCCCGGAAGCCTCTGAAAGCCCCTCTGGCACCCCCGGCGGCCCGCATGCCTGCCCTGGCCCCTCAGGCCACTAACGAGGTTCGGAAGCCTCAGCAAGCCCCTCAGGCACCACCGGCGGCTCGTAAGCCTGCCCCCTCCCCTCAACCTCCTGCCTCAGCGCCTCCCTCGTCGTCATCAAAAAAGCCCGACTCTCGAGAGGCCTCACCTCGCAGAGTCTTTTTAGACTCTCCGGAATCTCCGGACCCACCCTCCTCCGAGGACGATATGGAGATCGACCTCCTTCTACGCCCCGCGTCTTCCGCAGAGGCATCAAACTCCTCTTCCTCCGACTCGGAGGAAGATTTCACCCTCGTCACGGGTGGTAAGAGGAAGAAACCCTCTTCGAAGAAGACCTCTTCGTCGAGGAAGGTTTCCTCCGTTTCCCCCCCAGCCAAAAAGGCAACCCCTCCCTCGGCCTCGCAGCCTGCCCGCCCCGCCTCTCCCCCCGCGGCTTCCACTGCCGCGAGGAAGGAAAGGCCTCCCCCGCCCCTTTTCATCCGCGAAAAGGGCAAGTGGGACAGAGTTTCCTATCTGTGTAAGGAGAATAAGATCTCATTCACAAACGCCCGCAACACTAAGGACGCTATTAAAGTCCTACTCCCCACTTCAGACGACCATCGTCGTCTCACTTCCCTCCTACGTCAAGAGCACATAGGCTATCACACCTATGCTCTCGAAGACGAAAGGCTCCTTCGAGTTGTGATCCGCGGCCTCCCTGCGGAGCACTCCACTGACTCCATTAAGTCAGATTTACTCGCTCAGTCCTTCCCGGTCAAGGAGGTCCACCGTATGCATAACGGTAAGACCACCTACAATCTAGTACTCGTAGTACTAGAGCTGTCACAGGCAGGGAAGGCCATCTTCAACCTAAAGATGGTCAACAACCTCTCCGGCCTCCGGGTTGAACCCCCCCACCGAAATGGCACTCCTAGTCAGTGCCATAGATGTCAGCTGTATGGCCACTCGGCCAAAAACTGCCACGCCCGCCCCCGTTGCGTCAAGTGCCTGGGTGACCATGGCACCTCTGACTGCAACCGCACTCGAGACACCATCGAGCCGCCAAGCTGCGTGCTTTGTGGTGCCGTGGGACACACCGCGAATTATCGTGGTTGTCCTTCGGCGCCCAAAGTCAGCAGGGTGGTGGCTCGTAGGAGTCAACCCCGACCTTCTCCGCAGTATACCAAAACAACTTCAAAGTTGACCATGGTACCCTCGCAGGAGGCGCAACCTCCCAAAAGCTCAGCATGGGCCAAGCCCTTGCCATACTCGAGCCTAGCCCTTAAGGCAACGGCCCCCCCGCCGCGCTCTTCTGAGCCAGCCCCCCCTTCTAAAATGGGCAAGTCGGACTTTGCTGCCGACTTGGCTCTCATCATAGAGTTCTCCTCCATCGACCTTGCCGAGGTTCGCGTGCTTGCACAAAAACTTAGGCAAGCAAACTCCCCCCTCGAAAAGCTGATTGCCCTTGAGGCGCACTCAGCTCTTCTCGCCGCCGTTAAGGCAGCTTCGTCCTCCTCCAAACCCTTTTAGGCCCCAAAATGGTTGTACAAAAGGAAAGGAAAAAACCGCGCTCTTTATCACTAGCGTTCTTCAACGCTGACGGTCTTTCAAGACAGCGTTCTATTATCCAAGATTTTCTAAATAGGCACCAACTTGATATCTTGCTAGTACAAGAGACAAATTTAAAGCCCGGTCATCGGAACCCAAAAATCCCTAACTATCAAATTGTTCGCAATGACAGACTGCTAGCTCAAAAGGGCGGCACTGTCATTTACTACAAGAAGGCTCTACACTGCATGCCTCTTGATCCCCCTTCTCTGTCTTACATAGAAGCCTCCGTCTGCAGGCTAGCAATGACCGGGCATTGCTCGGTCATTATTGCATCCTGCTATGTCCCTCCCGGCAAGCCTCGCTCACCTCAATTCGAGAGTGACCTGCAAGCCCTGTTCAGTCTAGGAAGCTCCGTCATATTGGCGGGTGACTTCAATTCCAAAAACGTCATGTGGAATAGCACCACGACGAACTCTAAAGGCAAACAACTAGAAAGTCTAGTTGAACCCCTTAATTTCGACATCATTGCCCCTAGAGGCATGACTCGCTTCCCTACTTCCACTCCCCCCGAGCTCCTTGACATTGCACTTCTCAAAAACGTAGCCCTTCGGCTACGCTTAATCGAAGTTATTCATGAGCTCGATTCCGATCATCGACCGGTAATGCTCTTACTCGGCCCTCCCACTGACCAGCCCCCTGCCACCAAGACTGTGGTAGAGTGGCATAAACTTGAGAAAGCCCTCAAGTCTGCGCACTCGACTGATCTAGATAAGATCCCTTCTGTCATTCGGACATCTGGTGATATTACGGTAGCGGTTGACGCCCTTACCACACATATCACAAACTCAGTCAGAGACTCATCAAAGCAGGTGCCCGTAGTGGATGACCACCGGGGCCCCCTGCCAGATGATATCAGACGGCTGATGACTGAAGCTAACGCCGCAGTTAGACTTCATAGTCGCTGCCCCACTAACGACAATCGAGTCTTAATGCGCTCCCTGCACCGTGAGGTGAGAGAGCGCATTAAAGAACATCGCAATCGTGAGTGGGAGAGCCTGCTCTCGGGGATCGAGCCTAGCCATCTGGCCTACTGGAGGTTAGCTCGCTCCATGAAAGCAGACGCTCTCGCTCCGATGCCTCCCCTTATACGACCAAATCACCCTCCAGCATTCGAAGACGAGGAAAAAGCCGATTTCCTGGCTGAAACCCTCGAATCTCAATGCTCGCCCAGTCTCGAACCCGTCGACCCTGTTCACCTCCATACGGTGAACAGCGAGGTTGACCGCTTAGCCTCCCGACCCCCTACTTCCCCACTTGATCCGATTGAGCCCTCTGAAGTCTTTGACACTATCAAGGCCCTACACCCAAAGAAAGCCCCCGGCCCCGACGGCATGTCTAACAGAGTACTCAAACAGTTCTCTGTTCCCCTTATCCATATCCTAGTCTGCATCTTCAATGCGGCTATGGAAATTTGCACCTTTCCTGATGCTTGGAAGGAAGCCAACGTCATTGGCATCCGAAAACCCAGCAAACAGGCCAACGATCCAACTAGTTATCGTCCCATTAGTCTACTTAATAGTCTAGGCAAGATATATGAGCGTCTTCTAATGAAGCGCCTCTGGGCTCATGTCAATGAGTTCAAACTCCTTCCCGACGAGCAGTTTGGCTTTCGAGCCCAACATTCATGCCCACAACAGGTGCTCCGCATAACGGAGCATGTCCTCTCCAACTGGCAAAGTACCTGGCCTTCAGATACTGGTGCCGTCTTCCTCGACGTAGCGAAAGCTTTTGACAAAGTCTGGCACAACGGCTTGATCTACAAGCTATTCAAACTCGGAGTCCCAGACAGACTCGTGCTCATCATACGAGACTACCTACAAGGTCGCAGCTTTCGCTACACCGTGGAAGGCACTCTCTCTAGTCCTAGACCAGTCAGAGCAGGAGTCCCTCAAGGCTCCGTTCTCGGCCCCCTCCTGTTCACGCTGTACACCAGCGATATCCCCCGCACTCCTCAAGTGGAAATAGCCCTATACGCAGACGACACAGCCTTGTACACATCCAATCGGAATCCTGATCGGGTGGGTATAAGGCTGCAGGCTGCCCTTCATTCATTAGCCACTTGGTTCCGCAAGTGGCGGATCGAGGTAAACCCGTCGAAAAGTACAGCAGTGTACTTCTCACGGAGAAACCTCACTCCCAAACCGATCTCTCTATTTGGCCAGCCCATTCGCTGGGCCCCATCAGCCAAATATCTGGGTGTCATCCTCGATAGGCGTCTTTCCTTTAGGTTGCACATCACTAAGAGGTGCAACCAAGCAAAGTTCACCCTAGGACGATTGTCCTCACTTCTAGGCGCGAAAAGTAAAATGTCCCTTAAAAATAAGGTGACTCTTTACAAAGCGTGCATTCGCCCCATTATGACATACTCATCTGTAGTATTTGCCCACTCTCCTAAAGTTGGTGCCATTCAGGTTATTCAAAATCGCTTCTTGCGAAAAGCCTCAGGCTCGCCCTGGTATTTTCGCAATAACGACCTACATCGCGATTTGAAATTAGAATCAATAGCCAGGTTCATGAAGCTCGCTTCCAAGCGGTTTTATGAACTTGCCTCTAATCATCCGAACCCTTTGGTACACACCATTCCGGTTTACCCGTTGGATCCGCCCGCCAACAAAATCCTCCGTCGTCCGAGACACGTTCTCGGAGACCCGGATGACGAAATCACCTCTGCTAATGCGGAAGGTGAGTCATCTATATCAGACAGAGCAAACACTTCACAGAAACACCGACCTCGCCGGCGAGGTCGACGAGTCCCTTCAGTCGCCGCTTATACGAGGTACAGACATGTACCCGGGCGTTTCTCTCCTATCCCCATCCCGGCAACAGCCCAAGCCGAGGTTCGTACCTAAGTGGTGCCCTTGCGCTAGTTGCCTAAAAAACTTACAGGGCTGAGCGCCATCTGCGCTCGCCAAAAGTTCGGTTAAGCTGTCACGGCCTCAGAGGCCAACAGCGAGATTAGTCCATTCGAAAAAAAAAAAAAAAAAAAAAAAGGCTCGTGGTATTTTGCCATCGACCGCCATAGAGGGCGAAGCTCTGCCCTTTTGTACAAGTAAAATACATACCCCAAGTGAGGGATACCACGTGTTGGGTGCTGAGCTAAAAGCTAAGTCATTATTATTAAGTATTTTAGATTTAGATTCTTTTAGTATTGTTGTTATATATGAGGTAGTTACCATATACTTTTATAATATTGATTTTGCGGGTAGTTTAAAAAGTTAAAATAAATATTTGTTTAACGATAATATAATTTGATTTACTGTTCAATTATGGTTTGACTTTGATGAATAAAATAAATATCTATATAAAGGGTTTTGCATATTATTTTAAAAAGCCCACACATAGTGAAAATCTATTACACTCGTCTGCCTCGCGCTCACCTATTTTCTGGTCAATTTACAAACATAATTTATAAGAACCTTTATAAATATTATTAACATTGATATGGATCATGGATAACTGAAATAAATGACTATTTAATAAACAGATTTAAGACGACCACAGCTGCTCATAGACCTCACCATACAATTCCAGAGCGACTGATCTTGTGCAATCTGCACCCAACGTCTCCCAGCAACCTTTACCAGGTCGTCTTTCCATCTATTGGGGAGTCGTCCTACGCTGCGCTTACCAGTACGTGGTCGCTCTACCTTTCTATCTCAACGGCGGCCGTCAGTTCTTCTAGCTATATGCTCCGCCCATCAGCTACCATCTCAGTGATCTTGGTTTGTCTAACTAAAGATTTCCTCATTTCTGTACCATTTAGGTATCTGGCAATGATAGCCGCCTGGGTAGACTACCTATACACAAGATGCTGTTTTAAGCTATTCTATGTTTCTTTATACGAGTCTGAGTTACATGAAAGAAATGTATTATATTTATTTAATAAAGAAATCTAAAAGTAAAATGATCAGAAAGAAACGATTAGCGATATTATTAGCGAACCTATTTTTCATTTCAAGTTTTTTTTTTAATTTTGTGGTGTACAATATTTTTTAACACACTTGCTCGTAATGTGAGCTATAGTACATCGTTCTTAAGACCATAAACCGAACTATAACACACGCGTGCGTAATAATATAACATACTGGTGCATAATAGAATTATCCCTACAAAATGAAGTTAGTACCTAACTGCAAATTATATGCGAGTAAACAGAGCATATTCAATTTAACCGGGTAATATAGTTTTTGTAACAACAAAGAGGTTTTATGCCGCTGAAAATCTTATTACATTTTTGCAATAAATAAATGTATCCCTAATTAAGACGAAAACACATTTATTATTATCAAATCATTTATAATTCATAATAATTTGTTATAAAATATTTGCATTTTATCACTAAAATTATAATTTTGAATTAGGCTGTATAATATGTCACCTTACTTTCACCACCTTACATTTGGCGCGTTCAAAAAAAAACTTGTGCGCCATTTCCAATTATTTTGTTTGTATCGCATCTGTGTGGTAAATAATTGTAAAAATATCAAGCTTTAGTACAGAAGATTTGTTTTTTCCTCGCCAGTGTGTTGAAAAAGTGCGTATGTAACTCGTGAGCAACTTGCTCACCAGACACTCGGCTGATTTACGTTCTCGCCTACGGTTCAGGCTGCAACCCACAGTCTCGTGTATAATGAGCAACCTAGCTCACTTGTATCATAATGAGTTGCTGACGATTCGGACACAATTTATTAGGACACAGTGTCCGAATTGACACTTTTGATTTTAATATATTTTAGTGTCAATTCGGACACCATCAAATTATTGAAGCTGTTGAGTACAGTCAGGTAAAAAATGTTTAAGCAAAATATAATATAATGTGATAAAGCTAATCAAATTGCTTTTCGAGCGTGAGGTGACTTACATTAATGTTAAAAAACCACAAGTTTCATTCATAGCGTATATTTGGTATAAATCAACATCTTGTATACTTATGCATCTATATAATGATCACTTAAAATATCTAAAAGATATTTTTTAATTATTCTAAGTCAGTATATGAGTATGTTTAAAAATCACAGATAATTTAGTTCAAACATACCTAAAATTACTACTTATTATTTGTTAGTTTTCAACATCAGCAAGACCTACATCTACTGAAAAAAACGATAAAACTCTTAAACAAAATAATAAATACTTATCCTACAATAATCACAGTGTTTTACACAAATTTTACATTTAGCATTTGGCACAAATTTTACCTATTAAACAATTTAAAATCAACGAAATAAAAAAAACATCAAAAATGTTAACTAAACATTTTCTTATATCTTAAAGCATTTATCTATTTTTCCTTACGTATTAAAAACATCTATATTTTAGGAATGTATAAAAATCACAGACAATTTATAATAAACTGAGAAAAATATCCCGACAACATTTACTGATTTGGAGTTACTTATTATTTTAAAAAAGTACGTAAGTATGCATTGAAATCACAGATAATCATTAGTTCAATCATAGACTTAAAATTACTACTAATTATTTATAAGTATTCATCATCACCAATTCCTGTTATCTACTGAAAAAAAAACTCTAAAACAAAATAAAAAAAAACTTAACTTACAACAATCACAGTATTTTACACAGCATTTGGCACAATATTTTAAGTAATAAACAGTTTAAAATCAACGCATTATAAAAACAAAAAAATGATAACCCTAGATTTTCTTATAATCTTAAAACTTTTTTCTTTCTTCGCTTCTATTACATGATAAGGCGTTCTATGCACAATTCAATATTTATTTGTCCTCGCTCAAATTCAGTCATTGAAGTGTTCATTAAAATTAATTGTGGGTTTTAATTTTTTGCGTGTGTTAGATCCACTCAGATATAAAAGCTGTTGATATCTGTCTTCTTTTTCTAAACAAGTTAAAAATTGGGCAATGCTATTCGGTTTCCTACTGCATGTCTTTCTATTTATTATGGAATGCCAAGATTCAACCATATTTGTGGTACGATGCGGGCTACTGAATATGTTCCATATATTGTAAAACAAGGAAGTCTCGTTTAACCAAGTGTTAACAAAATAATCATTAAATTTTATAAGTTTTCTATTTTTCGGACATTGGGACATCGTCTATTACTTCTCTTGGCAAAAGAGCTAAAACACTGCACCTTTTTATGTGTTTCTTTTCTAATTTCAATTTAGATTTTTTTATGCCTAATTGATCGACATAGACTCTGCGTAAAATGAAAATAGCAACCTTTAATATTTGCTTTAGGGAAAACTCGTTTAAGAGCCTTAATGGCACTTTGCTCAAAGTCCAGTACAAAGGTCTGGGGATCAAATTCAGGAATTTGGCTTTTAATGAAGTTAAACAAAGTCACGTAAATATTTGTAGTTTTTGATGGCAGTAGTGCGAATAAAACTGGAATTATATTGGAATGAGTGGCACTACTCCCCAAATCCACATGCATAGTGTACAGTTGCGGAAACGGTCTTAAACAAAATTTAAAAGTTCCATCGCACATGACTGTTAGATTAGGTTTTTTAATATTTCCTTGCAATATTTTCCAGCGAAAACCAAGATCCTAGTCGTGTAGCGACTGTAGTCAGCTATTACAAAACTTTGAAATCTTGGGGGAATTATGATGTCGATGATGGACGAGATTTCAATGGGTATTGACCAAATCAACTCTGATCTCAACCATATCTACTCGTGGGCAAAGGCTTTTGGTCTCCTGGTCAACCCATCGAAGTCTCAGGTTGTACTTTTTGGGAGCCCTTATATGTTAAATCTTGTCGGTAAGTGTAATCCTCCTCCAGTTTTATACACTGGAGCACCGATTAGCTACTCGGCCAATGCCAAGAACCTTGGCGACTATTTTGACAATCATCTGTCTTGGGTGCGGCATGTTAATGAGATTAGTAAATGGGTTAACTACTCTTTTCCATCTCTT
Source organism: Philereme vetulata (assembly GCA_918857605.2). NCBI lineage: Eukaryota > Metazoa > Arthropoda > Insecta > Lepidoptera > Geometridae > Philereme > Philereme vetulata. The sequence continues at coordinate 4,463,471 of OU975484.1, forward strand.
AAGCGTCTCCAAAAGTTTTTACCCTTTGAAACTAAAATTACTCTTGCTCAAACACTCATGTTACCCCTTTTAGACTATGCCGATGTCTGTTTTCTTGACGCCACCGAGGAACTTCTAAATAAACTGGAACGTCTTCAGAATTTGTGTATCCGATTCATATTCGGGTTGCGCAAGTTTGATCACGTCTCCATGTTTAGATCCCAGCTAAAATGGCTTCCCATTCGTCGTCGACGTAATCTTCATGTTGTAACTTTTCTCTTCAACACTCTTTTCAATCCTTTAGCTCCTTCTTACCTCCGTGAGCGCTTTGATTTTCTTGTCTTACCGGAGATGACTTGTAGGTCATCTAAGTCCCTCCTTCTCAAAACCCCTCCTCATTCCTCCAGTCGCTATGGCGATTCCTTCACTGTCAATGGAGTCAACCTGTGGAATTCTCTACCACACTCTATCCGCGCAAGTCCATCACTAAGCACTTTTAAGCTTAGAGTCAAAGAGCATTACCTGTCCTTGTAATCTTTTAGGTTATTTATTATGTATAAGTAGGGTTATTTATATTTTGTATAATGTATTATGTTTATCTCTAATGTAGGTATAGTATAAAGGTATTATTATAATTTTTTTATATGGTTAAGTGTTGTATTTATTATAGTATATACAATATATGTATTAGTATTCTACTCCAATGTCATTCTCTGTGCACGTACCTACCACTATAATCAAATATCTCTATCTTCAAAGGTTTGCTGGAAGAAAACTTTTATTAGGGTTAAGTTCGCCTTTGTACATGTCCATTTTGTAAGCTATTTTTATCTGTAAATCTATTTGTGTACAATAAAGAAAAAAGAATAAAGAATAATGGTATTAAAAGATACCTTTTTCGTATCTAGTGAACTATTTCTTCTTCGATATAGTATTATCTCGGCAGTTTTTTTATTTGGTAATTTTTAATGAGATCGAAACCTTCATCTTGTATATCTGCTACAACTTCGCGGACTACACTGAGAATAGGCACTGTACAGTCAGTTGTCACTTTTTGGATGCAAGTTTCAAGTTCCATTTGTCTTTCCATTTGCTTGTCTTCTTTCACGATGCAATTGTTGCTTGCTATCACTAGCACAGCTTGGTATGTCCTTCTTTTGGTACACAGCCATTTGGTTGAATTATCTTTATTAGTACGTCTTTTGTTATATTTGTAGCCTGTTCGCAGAACTACTGGTTTTCCGCGCTCTGACATTACTATGTTGAATCCAATTCGGTTGTTATTAGAAGAGCTTACTGGTTCCCCATCTCCTAAAAAAACAAGTACTTAGATAAATATGTTAACCGTTTTCTATTATTTTATTAATGGTATTTAGATTGTAACACTGTGAGATAATAACAAAATTTCAACAAAATGTAGCGCGTAATTTGTTGTAACCATAACGAAGGAGACTGTGAACATCTAACGCAAGTGTTCTATAATACTTAAAAGATGTTCACTGTCATAGCTAAGGGGATTTAAACTTTATTTAATGAATAATTTAATTATTATTATTATAATACCGCGCTTTTCAAATCGATTCCCACGCAATCCCCACCCAAACAATAATAAGCTTAACAGGCAGAACATAAATATCATCTTTGCATGCATTCCGAAGCCGACGGGCTTCGATTCTTCCACGAAAATTATCTCAAATCTTTTGTTTACTGATTTTATGAATGCTCTATTTATTGTTTATAAAAAAACACTCTCACGATATGTCTTAGTCACGAGATAAAAGCCATACTTATTACTCTTAGCATTAAGTAAGCACTAATTTTTACTGAAACTAGTATCCTACAAAAATCTTACAGAAATAAACATAAATAACATTCATCAGGTAGTAAACATAATTAAGACGATATACAAATTTAATTTCGGTGACGATTGGGCGGAGCATCCGGAAATGCAAAAAAGTGTCAGTACTATTTACTTGCTTAGGTGAAGAACGAGACAAACATGTACCATAGCCGTATCACATTGTCGCAGAAGTAAATGACGTAAGTGACAAAAGATAAAATCTCGAATTGCAAGAGAACCAACAAATTAAAAAAAATCTTTTTTCATTAATTTAGGTACCATAATTACCTACATAACTATGTAAAAATACTTTAAATCTTTTCTAGAGTCGGAAAATGAACGATATTAGTGTTTTAGAAGAGCCGATTTTGACAAATAGTTTTACCAATTGCGTTTCCGACTTTCATTTATATAGTTTAAATCCTGAAATAAATATTGCTTAAATATGAAATCAGCACTATTTTTAGTTATTGAATACGACAGTTACTTAGCAGCTCAATTTTTTACATATCGTCTTTAAGTGGTACGTCTAATTTATCTATTTACGTTATTATTATATGAGTATTAAACTAAGTTGCATTATTTAACTTACCCCCAAAAAACAAGAAGAACAATATAAACTGCCACATAATTTATTTAAATTTCACACTTTAACGATGCGTGTCCTTTTTACTTAGAAAACTTTCGTGATTGATCGGAGCGGATCGCACTCACCCTGATGAAGGTTCACGAATTGAGCCGAAACATTGTCGGTCGAAACACCGATAAGACGGTACGTGATAAATCCCGTATTTATAATAATGATGCGTGTCCTGTTTGCACTGAATTTCACTTACTCGCAAGACGAATTGTTTTGTTGTTTTCCTTCGGTCTTGTCCACGGCGAAATAGAGCTATAAAATAAAGAGATAGAGAGAGTGTAACCTTGCTATGCATCTATTTCGTTATCTTGCTGTGCCGCCGCTGCGCCTCATTAAAAACCTGTTTTGTAACTGACTGTACAATGCAGCTATTTTAATGGTGTCCGAATCGACACTAACAAAAATGTTAAAATCAAAAGAGTCAATTGGTACATTGTGTCCCAATATATTTTGTCCGAATCGACAGAAACCCATCATAATATACTATTATCAATCTATCTTGCTTTATCGATTTTCAAATGATCTACCTCTGATGATAAATTGCAATACTGGTTATAATATATATTATGTTTGTGCATTACCGGTGGTCAGCTATATTGTCAGCTAATCGTAAGGTAGCTGGCCAGACATAACTAAAGCTGTTCATTATGAAACGTTATACATGAATGAGTGCCATTTTGTCGTTTGATGAGAAATTAATTGTTTTTAATAGGAGATTAGTAAATATTTCTATCTATGGAGATTTATGTCTTATAGAACGCTTAGAAGCTTCAATGTATGGCTTTTTTACTTCCTTTTTAGTAAGTCTTAAAGTCAAAATTTGCATTTCGCCTTGTAATTGTATTTAGTCGAGCTGTCGATCGGTGGCGAGGCGTATTGCTGAGGTGGAACCCATTTGCTGCAGTAGCACATACACTTGCCTCGTTTTAATTTTTTCCTGTTTTTTAATTTTAAATTTATTATTTCATTATATTGTTCCTATGTTTGTTGTATGTAATTTTCTGTTTTCTCTTACTTGTGCGTTCCCTTTGATGTTATACCTTTTGATTGTATTGTGTGAATTTGTGTGTGCTGTGGTAGCAAATAAATGTCTGTCTATGTCAATGTCTATGTCTAATACGAAATCTTTGTCATGAAAACGGTAAGTAAAAAAAATTATAGTCTATTTATAGACTTTAGAGCATTGCAAAGTACGAGTATATAAAAAATATGAAGCATTATTGCCTTTTGGCAGAAATGATAATAAAACTATTAATTTTTCCCATTTCCAGCGTTATTATTTATCTGTTGATGAAATACAAATAAGGTCTAGCTACCACTATTCAATTCTAACAATGTTTTTGTTCGTTCAAACCCGCTGGCAACTCTCAATTACGGCATCAAATCTAGACCATTAATTATCATACGCAATAGTATTAAACTAACAAGAATCGAATCCACTGACCGCAAACAATGGACGAATCATCCGAAATAATGAGCGTATTGTGGAGACTCATTAGGCTGTTTTTGTGCGTGTGCACAGCCAGTCCTCCGAATTGCGGTAGCTAAAAGGCCATGGGGAATGCAACTATAGTAATCGTTTTGAAATCCTTAACAATGTCTTTTGTCTTCTAGATTACTCTTATGAAACCTGTAATGTATGTTGCATTGAAATAAATAAATACTAAATACTAATTACATTCTTGTTTATTAATAGTTCGACTACGGCTTCCACAAATTAAAACTATGATTTGACTAGTGGTTAATGGTACGAGGCTTTTGGGGGAAATAGAGACGGCAAACAAACACTAACAGTTACTGTGGCGGCGGGCCACAAGTAGCCATCAGGCTGACGTTTGTGAGTTCCTGAGTTTTTGTATGTCGCATCGTAGGTTGATACAAGATAGTCATTAGCAAACGGAGTTAATCATTTACCTGCATGCACACCTCACAAGAAGATGAAATATAGTAGAGTACGCACAACGCCCCTAAAGTTACGTTCCTCATTGCCATTATATGACTACTGTAATAAGGGCAGGCCTTATAAAGTCGCAGTGAGTAAAGCTTTGGAAATGATTGTACTGAACCGATCGCTTTTGGATTAGCATAGGGTAGCTGGTTCAATTGTTTTGTTGGATTAATTCATTTAACAAAATAAAAAAAAGCTTGTTCTTAGGAATAAATAAGTTGTTTTACGTTAGAATAAGTGACGGCGGCCCATGCTCCCTTTCGACTGTTACGATATTGGCCACTTTGAATACATACGGAAAACGGCCTCGTATCAGAAAAAGTTTTGAAGAAACTATAGTGTTTGGAAGACCTATCCAGCGATACCCTAAACGATGGAATAAGCGGGTAAAAAAACTCCTCATTTAGTTACATGTGGGAGGTAGTCGTTAGAGGTACCATTAGCAAACGTGTCATCAATTCTAATTTTACAGCTACAACAAACCATGAGTAAAGCGGCTTGTCGGTCGGACAGTCAGACAGACAGACTGCGAAACTATAAAGGTTCCTAGTTTGACTACGGACCCCTAAAACAAGCAATAAATTGCAATAAGTGACCGTGATGAGCTGGTAGTACAAAAATATATCAATAGCGACCGACGTGACGGCATCACCACCCGCCTAATGGATATTATGCAAACAATTCCACGATGACGTTGTTTGTAGGTGCCAAAGTTAGGCAACCCTAGTACAATTGAATAGTCCGTTCAGTAGGTGCGATGCGATCCCACGTCCACGTATGGGCATCTCGTTATAGCTGCCATATTAGGCGCCGCTACAGCGCTACAGGCTTTGGCAAATGTAATGAGAACATCGTTATGGCAGTATACAGCCGGACAAGGGTTACCAGATGACCGAAATATTAACGGACATGTCCGTAATGAGGGCTTAACACCACCGAAATAAAAACTATATCCAACTAGAGTAAATGGTGCTGTCTAGAGATACACCGGCAAAAAATATGGTTTATATATATGGCAAAATCTCAAAGAGAACATTTGTTAAAATAATCTCACTATATCAGAAGAAACAATCACAAATGATTTTTTTTAAATTTCAAGTTCCTCGGAATCATCATCATCATGAGTCTTCAAGACTTCGACCTTTTATTATTTGGGAAGGGTGGGTAAGGGTCGGACTTTCGTGCTTAAACCTGGCTTCAACGTCAGAGACGACTATCTCTGAGTCACGGGGCGATGTCCGGAGTGCCATCCTGGCTTGCAGTATGGCATCTCAAACGTTACGTGGCCGATGTCTCGGCTAACGTTGGTCCTCTTGTGGTACGCTATGTATACGCTATGAAGAGGATGGTGAGCACAATAGCTCCCGCGGTAATGGACGCCAGGGAGTTCGAATGTCAGGTGGCCGTGCGTGCAGTGGAGTGATGGCGTTAAGGTGAGCGTGGCGGCAATTGTCGGCGCGATCGTACATACGACGCACTAACATTACCACAAAGTCCTCAACGCTGGACATCTGCACGTCGCGGGCGATGACGTCGTTCCTGACGTAGCGTCCTGCTCCTGTGCAGACACGTAGGGCTATGCTTTGCTGGGCTTCTATCCTCTTTTTATTGGTAGAGGAACATAGAGCGTACCACGCTGGTGCTGCATAGGTGAGCCGCGAGCGGATGTAAGTTTTGTAAACCCCCATCTTAGTCCTCAGCGGTAGTCTCGAGGTTAGGACAGGTCGAAGCATAGCTCTGGCGGCGCGCGTTTGTTGTAACGCGCGCTCCATCCGAGGATTCATCCTCAACGACCTATCGATGTCGATGCCAAAGTACCGGACGGAGGTTTTCCATTCTATGTCCTGGCCTCGCAGCTTCAGTGGTGATAGTACGGTTCGTCGGCGAGTGACAAGGAGCGCAGCCGTCTTATACCCACGTTGACTGCCACGCGCTACTTGTCTAACCACGCCGGCAAAAGGTCAAGCAGGCGTTGCATGTGGGAGGCAGCGACTCTGGGCTGTAGGATGATGAGAAGAAGGCGCTGTCATCTTCAAAGAGTGCCAGGGTGACATCCTTCTCCCAAGGAAAGAGATGACCCTCCAGGGTTGGGACGTCATTGGTGTAGTGTGCATAGAGGGCGGGTGAGAGACAGCTGCCTTGAGGCACTCCAGCGGAGATAGATCGCGGCCGTGATTCAGCGTTTTCAACTGAGACATAGAAGCTTCTGTCTTGCAGGAATGACGCAACGCCTCGGAAATTAATGATAACACGGTCAATTGACATTGACAATTTACTTTCCTTAGATACCAGCGTATGACAGATCAACGCCATTGCTTAACTGTTAAAAACACATGACCGTGAAAACCCCTCCTTGGCACTATATCTTTATTTATCTATATATATATATACATATATATATATATATTATATATACTATCCGAAAACTAATGACCTTTTGAAAGGATTTAGAATCTTACCTACCACTAAAACCAGAAAGAGATGCCTGAGTTATAATTTAACTAAAACATCTTAAAAAAATAAAATAAATCTATTAGAATAATTTATTTCTAACCGTGCATGTACGACATTAATAGAATCACATAATCTTGCTCCTTCCGTATTTAAAGCTAGACTCAAAAACTTCTCCATCAGCTAGATCTCCATGAAGAGTCGTGATTCATTAATCTGATTTTTAATATTAATACTATATATGTATGTAAACAAGTACATATTTTTTTTATTTTATATATGTTATTTATTTATAATTATTTATGCACCTAATTTATATACCTAGTCAGGTCATAAGTATTGTCACACAGTAAAAACTTTTCTTTTAGAATGCTGGCCACAAAAAAGTTTATAGAATTCGAATTTCGAATTGTTCATGAAAATAAAAATGTATACTTTTTAGAGTTTTACTCATTTTTAAATATGGAGTGGACGCTTAAAGAAGACCGTGTTGCACCTAATTTATATACCTAGTCAGGTCATAAGTATTGTCACACAGTAAAAACTTTTCTTTTAGAATGCTGGCCACAAAAAAGTTTATAGAATTCGAATTTCGAATTGTTCATGAAAATAAAAATGTATACTTTTTAGAGTTTTACTCATTTTTAAATATGGAGTGGACGCTTAAAGAAGACCGTGTTGCAGTTATTGCGTTGCATCGTTGCGGTTACGCGCCAATTCAAATTTTTGACATACTGAAAAATTTTAATATAACCAAAAGATTCGTTTATCGCACCATCAAACGATACAATGAAGACTCTAGTGTAGATGACAGGTCAAGAAGTGGTCGCGCTCGGTCTGTTAGGACTCCAGCAGTGATAAAAGCTGTGAAGGCGCGAATTCAAAGAAATCCCAAACGTAAGCAGAAACTGTTGGCCCTTCAGATGGGGTTAAGCAGAACTACGGTAAAAAGGGTGTTAAATGAAGACTTAGGGCTTCGGGCATATCGAAGAAAAACAGGACATCGTTTGAATGCTCGTCTAATGGACCTGAGACTGAAGACATGCCGCGCTTTGTTGAAGCGAACGCGGGAAAAAAATATCGGGAAATTCTTAGTTCGGATGAAAAAAAATTTACCGTAGAAGAGAGCTACAACAAACAAAATGATAAGGTGTACGCACACAGTAGTGAAGAAGCGAGCAACCGTATTCCGCGTGTCCAACGAGGTCATTTTCCATCCTCGCTCATGGTATGGTTGGGAGTTTCTTATTGGGGCTTAACAGAGGTACATTTTTGTGAGAAAGTTGTAAAAACGAATGCAGTTGTGTATCAAAATACAGTCCTGACGAACCTTGTGGAACCTGTTTCTCATACCATGTTCGGGTATTCCAACAAGATTCGGCGCCAGCTCATAGAGCGAAGAGCACACAAGACTGGCTGGCGGCGCGTGAAATCGACTTCATCCGGCACGAAGACTGGCCCTCGTCCAGTCCAGATTTGAATCCGTTAGATTACAAGATATGGCAACAATGTATTCAAAATCACGGAGGTCATTTTGTATAAACTTTAGTGTCATAAGAATCTATGTTTTGTTAAGTTCATTTTGGTATATAAATGGTTACATAATGAATAAACTTGTTTCAATTATTTTACATTAAACATGTGACAGAATTTATGACCTGACTAGGTATATGTTTTATGTTAAGTTATGTTATTTTTCTTTTTCTATTATTAAGTATATTCTTTTTACACCTCGGTTAATCCTTCCATTAAGCAATTATCCTCTCCATCCAGAGGTTGTCTGGAAGAGATCGCTTTATTAAGCGATAAGACCGCACATTATGCTTACAACTATTTGTTTATTTTTTTATATATTTTGTATCTAGCTTGTAAGGTATAATAAAGAATTTTCATTCATTCATTCCTTTAAAAAAAAATCACGTGTTATGTTAGTCATGCAAAGGGACACAAGACAGTTGGTTAAACCAATGTCAGAAAAGGAAATGCCAATGATGACGCTTTGGCCCTGTCTACATTTTGGGTAATATAACTACCCTCCTAATTAACTATTCTCTAATTTAATTATACCATAAAGAAAGGGAATAAAAATTAAAAAAAAAAAATCCGAAAAAATTTTAATATCTCAGGAATTCTGTCCGGAAATCTTTAGTATCTGGTAGCCCTGGCCAGGCTTGGCCATTCCCGGCATTCCAGCTCATTAGTTTCGGCGTGCAAATGCCTGGGATGTTTCGCGGCTCTCAATTACATCGGGAAATAAGGTTTTGATACCGGTATTACTGGTCAGTACCGTCGCATACGGTTCCAGTCCCTATTCCGTACCAGCCCTATACTTGAAGGCGCAGAAACATTGGAATCATGTACTGTAATAAGATTGCGTTTTTTCTTTATAAAAATCTATTTAAGCCCAGGCAGTAGAAAGTTGTCAAATCAAAATGAGAGCAAAAAAAAAACAAAGTACTTAAATCACATTGATGATATATGATTTATATGATTTGTAAATTATAAATAAATATTGTTGGACATTTCACACAGTGCTATCTAGCCCCAAACTAAGCAGAGCTTGTATTATGGGAACCAGACAACTGATAGAATACTTAAATACTTTTTTTTGTAAATACATACTTATATAGAAAAACATCGAGACCCGGAACAAATATCTGTAGATAGTGCAAACATTTGTTCCGCGGCGGGAATCGAACCCGCTACCTCCTGCGTCTTAGCCGGCTATTCGCCCACTGCGCCACGGAGGTCGTCATGTAATAATAAACATAAAAAGGCCTAAATGGTTTAAATTAGCTACCACTCCGATTTGTTACAAGACTGTGGTGAACTGTGGTGACTTTTCCGTCCAAGCTGTCCGATTATGGAACGCCTTGCCGGTCTCCATTATGAAATCCCCCTCACCTACCGTATTTAAAGCTAGACTCAAAAACTTTTATCTCCATGAAGAGTCATGATTCATCTGATCTCTTATATTATTATTGTAAGTATAAGTATGTAAGTACATATTTATTTATTTTATATATGATATTTATTTATTTATTTAAAGTTATTTATGTACCTAATATGTATGTATATAACTAATTTATTTTTCTATTATTAAGTTTATTCTTTTTACACTTCGGCCAATCTTCTATTAAGCAATGATCCTCTCCATCCAAAGGTTGTCTGGAAGAGATCGCTTTGTTAAGCGATAAGACCGCCCATTATGCTTACTTTTATTTGTTTTTTTTTCTATAAATCTGTTGTTTCTAGCTTGTAAGGTATAATAAAGAATTTTCATTCATTCATTCATTCACAAATTGTTTTTTATGTTCTGTGGGTGAAAACGTAAAAAGTAGATGTGTAAGGTATAGTAAAATTTATTTCGATAAAGTAAGTTTAGTAACTTAAAATCTAGACTTAAACTATATACAATCGTGTTTCCTAGTGTAACTTAAGTTTGCAGTTATGATGAATACATAGTCAAGTGACTACCCTCCGTACTAGTTTTGACTGATTACTACGTATTACCCGTGCGCGATAAGTTGGGACCTGAGCGCGGTGACGTCATATTGGCGTGTTTGTACCGCCCGCAAAAAAGCGAACATAACAAGCAGCCGCGCGCGGCTTCGTCTTTGTTTTTTTTAACCTAATTTATTATGTTACTCAGGGAGGACGCTGTTTTTTATCTGATCTTTTTTACACTATTTGAATAAAATAAAAATACAATGTTTAAGTTTATACATTTATTTTATCTATTATTTACATTATCTCATCTTCGTCACTACTTAGTGGATTTATGCCTTCTAGAGGTTGTTCTTCGTCCTCAGTCTCACTATAATCACTTGACGAAGAGGTATCCGATAAATTTACAATTAATTGCGATTCATTCGTCTCTTGTAAGAGGTCATCGTCCCAATACTTTTGTCGAAGCCTGTCCACATGGTTGACTTCTTTTTTCCAGACAACAAAACAATAACACAAACGAAAACTAAAAGAATTCCAGAGCGCGTCGTTACGTGACGTAGATCAGTACGAGACTAAAAACCCTAGTAAAAAATAGTGATGCGAAAACGGTACAATTCGGGCGCCATCGGGGAAGTGCAGGGGAAGCGGTCGGAGAGTCGCATTCCTAGCAGGTCCCAAGTTATCGCGCACGAGTAATACTAGTTAATGATGTATGTTAAATTCTTATAAATCTACTAATCATTATTTATATATACTATGTTAACTATAATATCTGTTATATGAATATACGTATAATTACTGCTAGTTGTGAAATACTTAATTTTTAACTAATACCTACTATCGAATAATTATTTTGATAAGTATCTAAAAATCTAAATAGTGTCTAAATCTGAAATTGTCTTCCGTAGGTGTGTATTAAATTTTAACACATAATGTGGCGATTATGTTTTCACTTCCCGCTCGATTCCCGCTGTGGCACAAATGTTTGCATGCTCTAAGATATTTGTTTCGTTTTTGGGTATTTTTCTATCTATAGCTTCGATCAACAATCCTTGTGATAGAGTGTTTGATAGTATACGCACAAAAATGAAAGGGGTTATTTTGATGAGCATAATAAATAAATTTGTAAAATGTTTACCATCAAAATGTGAAATTTATTTTGGCATGTAAAAACAAACACTAGGACTTATGTTGTGCTATTGCATAATGCTTGCCATCTATACACAGAAACTGTATTGGTGACGTCTCGACATATCTCTTGTTGTCCCTTTCTAACCCTTAACCCGCAGGCATTTCCGTAAGAGATATCAAATCGGCCTTTATTTATGGATGTCGATTGCAAGAGTAGGCAGTAAGTTTTAAATCGAATTAAACACCTAAATTTAGTTGACTTTCTTTAAAATTTGGTAATATAACTTGTAGTTTTTTTTTCGAGAAAGATTTATGATTTCAGAAAACAGGGAACAACACAGGGAAAACAGGAACACAGGCCGCTAGTATATTACAAAGAAAATGTATATAAGTATTCTATCAGTTATCTGGTTTCCATAGTACAAACTTTGCTTACTTTGGGGCTAGATAGCGTTGTGTGAAATGTCCAGCATTATTTATTTTATTTATCTACTTCATTCATATTGGGATAGGTTGGTAGCATCAAGTTTTAGACTACTCAAAGGTTGGGAATAAGTCATATTCAAATTATCTTCAGCTCTAGTTATTTTAGACAATATTACAGATTACAAAAAGGTTGTGCGCTTAGACTAAAATCGTGTAAATATGAGAATGACACCTCTGGTATGAACGGTAGTCCAACACACCATCAGCTTTACTGGTGGTAGAGATTTTGTGAACGGGCTGGAGGAAGTGGGCACCACCGCCTTACCTTTATCTGCCACCAAATAGCAGTACTTGTGCTGCTGTGTTCCGGTTAGATGGTAATGGTATGTTCCTGTAATTACTGGCACATAGGCATAACAGCTAAGTCCTATAGTATGGCAACGTATCCACATAGAGATCAAGACAACATAATTCCTTGTTTTGAACTCTATGTTGATATCTATGGGCTGCAGTAGCCACATCTGGTGGACTGCATGCTCGTTTGCCATATAAGTAGTATAAAAAAGCCACAACAACAGCGTTCGTCAAGCAGTCCTTATAATCAAGCCTAAGAATAGAGCTTTAGATCAGGTTGGGGCAAGAAAGTACCGAAGACACGACCACTAGAAGCTAATTGCTAACATTCCACAGGCTCATTGTGCAGAATAACAAAAGCAAAGAGCAGGTGTAAAACAATAAAACAAGGAATGTCTAGCGGCGAATATAATTAGCTGGCAACACGAGGAAGTCTTAATACTTGATAAATGAAAACTTGATAAATTACTAACTAGTTTCTACCTGCAGCTTTGTTTGCTGTACCTGTATAGAAGCGAAATCAGTCCGTTTTTTACATACTAACATGGTGCATAGGTATTTACGATCATACTCCTAGTCTGATGCTTCAAAAATTATATTTGATGATTCAAACTTAAATGTCATTTGTATCCAAAGATTTACTTCTACTTTCTTTCAATCAAATATGTCTTCTTTGTCTCATAATAATTAAACCATGACCATCAAACCAATCAAAACCACTTTCATCTCAAACATTTCAAAACAAACAATAAAATCCTCAGCCGTAGGAAATATTCCTTTGAACACATTATAATGGTCTTTTTATTCCTGACGAGGTACAGAGGGCCCGCCTCACTAATGGCTTCCTCGCTCCCACAACCCATTCATTTCTCACACAATTATGATAAAACATAATAATCCAGACGCTTAAATAGGGATGCATTGAATTAAAGAAATAAAAAGTGTTGAAGGGAATTTTGTTTCTTTAAAGATTACGATACGATTGATGAGAGGGACTTGCAACTCAGTGTCTAATAGTTTGAAGCATAGATTGTAGAGTAAACAACAGAATCCCAACACAAATTCGTATCAACACCATTTTTTCTTGCTGATTAATAGCGGGTTTCTATTTCCGTCGGTAACCGACTACGACTCGTATCCTTGAAAAAGTGTCAAACTAATGCCAAACTTTTGACACGTTTTCAAGTAGAAACGAGTCGTAGCTGGTTACCGACGGATATAGGAACCCACCATACAACTACCTGGTAAACACGCCAATTATTAAAAGTGTTACTAGATTTCAAGGTCAAACTTCAGCGTGAACAAAATGTTAAATCAAATTAGTTCAAAATCAAAAATTGATACGTAGGTTGAGACCACACTAAGCCGGGGTCTAGATGTGTCTTTTATAAAATCTATATAAATTACATATCATCATCATCAGCCCTTCTCATCCCACTGCTGGGCATAGGCCTCTCTTCGTTGTCGCCATTCGCCTCTGTACTGCCCTGCTCCAACCCACATATGACCTGCGATTTTTATAATGTCGTCGACCCATCTTCCCGGTGGACGACCGGAGTTCCTGGTTCCATCTCGGGGCCACCACTTAGTCAGCATCCTACTCCATCTGTCAGCACATCACCTCTAAATTACATATATATATTGAGAAATACATTGCGAAGTACTCCAGAGTAGAATATCATCGTCATAGGATATACTGGCCTTTCATAGATTTCCAGAGAGTGATCTTTGCCCAGCACCAACGGCTCCCAGCAACTTTTAATAGATAGTCCTTTAATCTAGTGGGGGCCGAACTACGCTACGCTTTCCGGTGCGTAGTCTCAAAGCTGATGTCTATACAGTCTGGAGCCCAAATAAGATGTTCCCGAGAAACTCGGAGGTGTGTACGTAAAGATCCAAGTTTATTATATATGTTGTAATTTGGGTGTCAGCCGCGGGCGTCAGATATCATCGCATCGGGCTTTTCACAGGAGTTGTGTCGGTTCCGGCCCCTGCTGATTAAAGATAAGCAATTTACTTGTCAATACTTTGTTTTTGGAAGTCTGATAAATTGACTTTCTAGCTAACCTAAAGCTGATAAAGAAAAGGAATATTAAAAAAAACAAATGTTTGAACATGCCTTTGAGCAGCCCCTTGTGGGGTATTTTTAAGAGGCTGCGTACTGAGGATCTGATGCTGTCCACCATGGGGGTTAAGATCGTAAGCTATTTTATCACATATATAGCTCATAAGGTGGACTAAGGCTCTAACAGAGTGGAGGCCGAGAACTGGGCATTGAAATAGGGGACGTCCACCAGCGAGATGGGTCAACGACATCCATAAAACCGTGGGTCGTACGTGGTTCAGACTGGCACAGGATCGGGAAGAATGGCAGAGACAATAAGAGGCATATGCCCAGTAGTGGGTCGACACGGGCTGAAAATGATGATGATGATATCTCATACAGAAGAAACCCTGAAACTGCACAAGATAGATCAAAATGGCGACTTATTCTATCGACGCGACGGGCAAGATACACTTCAGATCACTGAGCCAAAGGAGTAAAGTAAGTACAAATTAGGGACTCAGAAGCTCAGCATACTGAATGCGGTTTGGGAAGGCGCAGCGCAGCACGGTTTTGTATGGCATCTCTAAGTGAGACAACAAACCAAAAGCGCTCATCTCATTTTCTGTGCTGAGCAGACCCCCTGCGCCACCCGCCTTCAGCGCCGCCGTCACTTCGAGTGAGCAATGCACACCGGAAGCGGCGGCGTTAGCGACGTTATCACGGCCAGATTTTGTTGTATTCCTAACATTAGGTCTCTAGGATGATTTAAAATGTTACATTCCCAAACTAGGCTATTATAGCGTTAGCTCTGCTCAATGAACTGCTCGCAAGTTATAGTAATTTCATAATTTCTCTCGATCAAGTAATATCCAGCGATTACAAACAAGCCGACTATGTAATGCATAATTTAGCGACGGGTGATAGCCATCGGATCGCTATCGCACTCGGCTTCGGTTGCAACCTGTTTCCCCGCTGTTGAAATTACGATATACAAGATAACTTGGCCGGGATCATTAATTAGTATGCCGTTATTAAGTGGTAGTGCCTGATAAATAGAAGCCTCAGTGAAGAAAAAAAACTGAGAATTATAACGGAAAATCAAAACACACCAAAAAATGTAAGTGTGACACAAGTAATCAAAACTAAAATTTTGATTTAATACGCATTCAGTTAAATTCCTATAGGTCTACCAGAATCTCATGGCATAAAAAAATTATAAAAAATTGTGATTTTCATATGGCTTGACATTGCCATATGAAAATCACAATTTTTTATAATCCTGTTGTATGAGAATACTTTTTATCAAATTTGACTAACTTCCGCTATTCAGATTTTTTTCATCCGATACAATAAAATGGTTCTTATAAAGGACTGCATCGATCGGCATAAAAAAAAATTACCAACTTGATTCATTTTAAGGCGCTACTCAAACTTGACCAAAAATATTTTAATGCCAAAATGTTTTTCTTTGAAAACGAGCTGATGTTTTAAAAGAAACTGCACCTGTATCTCTTCTGGTTATGGGTGCTGCCGTACTGTTACAGTTAAAAAAACACTCTGTATACTTCATGTTCATTAATACTAAACATAAATAAAAAATAAACAGTATCAAGATCGTTTAATCCAATTTCCCCAGTATTGCACGCAACAAATTATTATTTCTCCATTTGCCATGAGATTCCGGTAGACCTATACCTTCTTAAGGGCGCACTATACCTGGGGAGACGATAAATCGCATATTGAGATACAATGTTTTGTTCAACCAATTGTGTGCTTTCAATTTGTAATTCATATATGTTATAGTTAAGGATACGCGCTAGAGCGTCGGTGTTGTGAAAACACGATTCCGTAAAATTTTCTCGATAGAAAAAAAATCCAAAGATGACTCCAAATTTATCTTAAAACCGTTCTTATGCGAAGAATACTACAATTTAGATCTTGAAACTTTATACAGTAATTCTACACAACATAAATAAATGCACGTGTATTTAAAATTTTCAAAATACCTTTTAATTTTACCATAAAATGAAAATAATTAACTTTTGCACTAATGCAACCATTTGCTTCGGACGCCCGGTCCACGATTCAGTCTGGCCTTGGCTTTCAGAGGGGGTACTCGTGACGCTTTTCGCTCCAAGCGAAATTCACGTAATCACGTAATTCTTATGTTGAATTTATATTAATTTGGTTGTTGTAAAGACGCAGTAATGAGAAATAAGCACAACAAGAAAATGAAGGGACTGAATGATAAAAAAACCGGCAAACATATGAATTACGGCGAGATAGGACGGGCACAAGTGCAAATCTAGACAGATGAGATGGTGGAACTGTAATATGATTTTCTCAGATTGCTATCACCTTCTCTCGCTCTTGTTTTGCTATCCTGTACGTATCATGTTGTTATGTTTCTCGCTACCTATATGATATCTTCTACGTACCGACTAGTTATACAGCAAATACACTAAGTACATAACAGACAAAACGTTTTACAATAAAGTATTGGAAAAAAATCCAAAATATGATTGTCTGTTGTCCCCAAAACAAAGTATTTTTTAGGTTATGTCCTAACCCCGCTGCGAGGCTCCAATAAATTGTACCTTAATTTATTCAAACATTCTGTCGCTTCTGCACAAACACTCTGTGGTCATCGTAATGTCGCGACCCGACCGTTGCAATACGACGATAAAACTAAATAAAAGACGTTAAAATGCATTGATGATGGGACACATAAATATTACGGAACATGCATAACTTTTGATAAAGTAATAAAATGACACCAACATTTTTGGATGTATTTTTGGATCTTACAAGATTTTACTGCAACGGCTGGAGGAATTACTTTATTACATTAGGTAATCATCACGGTTCTAAACTTCTATCCTGTAAGAGATAGCTATGCGCAACGTGACAAAATTACCTTCACTCGTTTTCTGATGGAGTTTGGGGTGTATTATTGTTTTCTTAATTATTTAATTTCATTCATTCATATCCTTTGACAAATTACATGTGCTTGGACAATCAGATCAAACAATTCAAATATGTCACTTAATTACATAATCCATGGATACATAATCCAAAGTTAATAAATTTTATATAAAAAAAAGAGAAACAGTTCTAAATAATAACAGCTTTTAATAAGATCTGCAAAAGCATCGTCAAATTGTAAATAACAATGAAATAATAATAATAACAGTCAAGTATGTCAGGTAATCACTACAATTCATCAAATTTAAATATTGTTTTATCAGCAAAAGCTTCGTTCAACTTATAGTAACTTTTACAAATAAGATTTATTTTATAAATTATCTAGATGAATTATCTGACATACATATTACATTGTTCGGTATTTTATTGTACAATTTAATTGCTGTACAGTAGTAACCCTTTGAAATTTTGGCTAACCTTGTTTTAGGTAAGACAAGACGATTTCGATTGTTATAATTATGGACATCTTTATTTCTAGTCATTTACATATAGAACATTCTGTAGTACCTATAAACTCCCCGGTCATTGTCATAATACCTAGGCATACATGTTTATTTATTTATAACTTCTGTTCATACTTCTGCGTAAGCTTCAGGAACTCGGCATACAAGGTGATCTATTGCGCTGGGTAAAATCATACGTTACCAACCGTCAGCAGGCTGTAGTAATAGGAGGAGCCCGATCTGATTTCGTAGATATACCGTCAGGCGTTCCCCAGGGTTCTCTGCTCGGACCTCTTTTCTACTTGGCTTATTTGTATGATATTGGGTCCTGCTTCAGGTATGCAAACTTTCTATTATTCGTCGACGATAAAAAAAGTTTATTATAACATTAGAACTTCTGATGACTGTAAATTATTGCAAGAAGATTTAGATCGGCTTTCACTTTATTACAAAAATAACCGAATAATCGTAAATGTAAGTAAGTGTAAGCATGTTTCCTATACTCGAAAAAATATGCCCATTTCATATTCATACAGTGTTAACGACAGTACGATAGAAAAAGCACAAAGTGTCCGTGACTTAGGGGTTCTCCTAGATCATAAACTTACATTCGGTAGCCATATCGAAGGCGCCATCGATAAAGCTTATAAAAGTATGGGATTTATCCTGCGTGTATCAAGACCTTTCACTAGTACAGCTTGCATCAAAGTGCTATACTACGCGTACGTACGGAGTACCCTCGAATATTGCAGTCCAGTCTGGAACCCTCAATATGTGACTTAAGACAACGCTATCGAGTCCATACAAAGAAAGTTTGTTAAACACTTAAATTACCGTAAAGAATTGTTTATTGATAATTATGCTGAATCTTGCCAGAAGCACAAACTAATGTCACTCAGAAACAGAAGAATTCTAAATGAAATGGCTCTGTTTCATGATATCTGTTCTGGTACATTGGACAGTTCGTGCCTTATATCTAAAACGTTGGCCCTGCGAGCTCCAAATAAGCGCACAAGACACACACAACTTTTACATGTGCCTTTTCATCGCACCAACTACTCGGCCAATAGCATCACTAGGAGACTTCCTCGGACTTATAATAAAATGTTCGACGACATAGATCCATTTAACACCACTAAAAACGCATTCAAAGCAAGGGTATCCCGTCAACTGTCTCGACAGACACCGCTAAACAAACCGAGGGATAGCTAGGATATAGGATGGATGAATAGATAACTCTTTATTGTTATAGATATTAAATTAAAATTACTAAACCTAGAAAACTTAACTTTTTATAAACATTAACTTTGACATTTCAACACCAGTCTTTTTAAAAATCTTCTTAAAAACTGCCGCCATGCGTGTAAATTCACTTTATAAACAGTTTGCAGATAATATTATTTTTGGAGCGGGTTCATCTGCACTAAAGTTAACTACCTTCTTTTTTTGTTGCCATGATCTGATAATTAACACTTTAAAACATAACATCACACTATAAAATACATCCCACACCACACACACTAGGTACACTATACACACATAAACATAGACACGCACACACACTCCAAATGCGATCAAGCAAACATTGCAGCTAAAGGGCACTTCTTCATTAATTTAAATATTTCAAAAATGTTTAATACACATTTTTTATTTGTTGTAAACCATTTCTTGTAATTTTTTATTTAAATTTTTGTAAAAGTTTAGTCAAAATAGGTATCTATATTAAAGTTAACAGGCGGGCTACTTTTCCGCGTCAAATTTATAAAAGTTTAGTATTACATAATGTAGATTCAATTTGGTTTAAGTTCAGTATTATGTTAATAAATGTATGATATACGGTAATGTAACTGTGAATCTAAGTATTATTAAATACATAAATTAAATAAATAAATAACAATTTTATTTACAAAGTGATCCCACTAATATTATAAACGCGAAAGTTTTTTTAAGACTTTACAATATTATAGCCCGTACATCAGAATAACATATAGGTTATAACTTATAATGCTATTGAGTAAATTGGCCAAAATATAGCATTAAGTGTCACGTAAGTCGAAACAAAATCTCGTATCTGTGAGTCATTCGCTGCAAGAACCGTAAGAGTTATACACGATATAATGTAATGTACCTAGTCAGGTCATAAGTATTGTCACACAGTAAAAACTTTTCTTTAAGAATGCTAGCCACAAAAAGTTTATTGAATTCGAATTTTGAATTGTTCATGAAAATAAAAATGTATACTTTTTAAAATTTAAAATTAATTTTTAAATATGGAGTGGACGCTTAAAGAAGACCGTGTTGCAGTTATTGCGTTGCATCGTTGCGGTTACGCGCCAATTCAAATTTTTGACATACTAAAAAATTTGAATATAACCAAAAGATTCGTTTATCGCACCATCAAACGATACAATGAAGACTCTAGTGTAGATGACAGGTCAAGAAGTGGTCGCCCTCGGTCTGTTAGGACTCCAGCAGTGATAAAAGCTGTGAAGGCGCTAATTCAAAGAAATCCCAAACGTAAGCAGAAACTGTTGGCCCTTCAGATGGGGTTAAGCAGAACCACGGTGAAAAGGGTGTTTAATGAAGACTTAGGGCTTCGGGCATATCGAAGAAAAACAGGACATCGTTTGAATGCTCGTCTAAAGGAGCTGAGACTGAAGAGATGCCGCGCTTTGTTGAAGCGGTACGTGGGAAAAAAATATCGGGAAATTCTTTTTTCGGATGAAAAAATTTTTACCGTAGAAGAGAGCTACAACAAACAAAATGATAAGGTGTACGCACACAGTAGTGAAGAAGCGAGCAACCGTATTCCGCGTGTTCAACGAGGTCATTTTCCATCCTCGCTCATGGTATGGTTGGGAGTTTCTCATTGGGGCTTAACAGAGGTACATTTTTGTGAGAAAGGTGTAAAAACGAATGCAGTTGTGTATCAAAATACAGTCGTGACGAACCTTGTGGAACCTGTTTCTCATACCATGTTCAATAACAGGCAATGGGTATTCCAACAAGATTCGGCGCCAGCTCATAGAGCGAAGAGCACACAAGACTAGCTGGCGGCGCGTGAAATCGACTTCATCCGGCACGAAGACTGGCCCTTCTCCAGTCCAGATTTGAATCCGTTAGATTACAAGATATGGCAACACTTGGATGAAAAGGCGTGCTCAAAGCCTCATCCCAATTTGGAGTCACTCAAGACATCCTTGATTAAGGCAGCCGCCGATATTGACATGGACCTCGTTCGTGCTGCGATAGACGACTGGCCGCGCAGATTGAAGGCCTGTATTCAAAATCACGGAGGTCATCTTGAATAAACTTTAGTGTCATAAGAATCTATGTTTTGTTAAGTTCATTTTGGTATATAAATGGTTACATAATGAATAAACTTGTTTCAATTATTTTATATTAAAGATGTGATAGAATTTATGACCTGACTAGGTATAATGGTGGAAATGTCCTGCGCAGACGAAGTAGCGGGCAGAAGCTAGTTCTACATAAAGCGTATTAAGTACCTCTGGTACAATCAAAGCACTTGAAATTAAAGTACCAGTGACTGATAGTGATAACGATTGAAGTTTATTTCTTCAAACAGTACCATCTTGTACAATTTTACGATTTATTTACGACATATTTTAATAGTGATGGGCATCAATCAATATTGTATTTAAAATACAGATTTGGTAGTCAATGTTTTATGCAGATGCTTTTTATGAGGAAGTTACGATGGGAACTAACTGCGATGACTGTTTTATAAAGGTTCCGAGTAGGTATATTACTAACGTGTACGGCTTATTGATTTAAATTACAGAGACTGTCCCTCTTGTCTATAGTCGATGGATGGTCAGTCGATAGTTACTTTACTCTTTGTGTGTATTTAAAAAACTTCAATCTTTAACTGCTTCGAATCTAAAATTGATCTGAATTGGTTCAGTCTTGGATATAGTGTATGGTTTAACAACTGTCAACTGTCACTCACTGGGCTTTTGCCGCTATTATTGTTTAGTCCCATCATCAGTTGACAGCGTCACTAATGTCTATGGCTTCTGAATAGCTCGTTTGTTAGTACCTACTAGATTTCTTGTCGGGATTAGTTCCAATTTTTTTCCACCCAAACAGATATGAGATAACAGACTAAGTTTGTGGCACTGCACTTTTATTATTGCGATGTTATCTAAACAAATATTTATCTCTTTAAAAGTATCCCGTCTAATTGTAAAAATATAAGTTGTACCGAATTGAAGAGTATTTACGTATACTTAATTTCTAGGTACATTAGGTACCTACATTATAGTTTCTAGCACCAACTATCAAAAAATAACACCAACCTAACAATTAGTCGAAATACAACATTAACAAGCGTTTACAAACATAAGAGAAAGTATCATTAAAATTCTTAAATTGAACCCATTTTAGAAGTGTCCTTTCGATTTATGAGAAAAAACCTGAACATTACAAAATAAACGTTATTTCAATAACGGTAGAGGTTAAAATGGAACTCAAAGATAAACTGGTATTGTCAGCATCTAATGCACCGGGCAATTTATAGCTGCTCGTTTTAAAAAAGTAATTATAGAATCGAAGGTAAGAGTGACTTAAATGAGTATGTATGTACTATGGAGAGGGCTACTCTTAATATTTTTCTACAGTAAATCGAATCAGAAATGAGGAGATTCGTAGATTAATCAGTCACTGACATATACCAGAGGAGGAGTGGAGACCACGCACTAGAAAGCGCAGCGTAGGTTTTTTTTCGAATGGACTTATCTCGCTGTTGGCCTCTGAGGCCGTTGCAGCTTGACCGAACTTTTGGCGAGCGCAGAAGGCGCTCAGCCCTGTAAGTTTTGATGGGGCAACTAGCGCAAGGGCACCACTTAGGTACGAACCTCGGCTTGGGCTTTTGCCAGGATGAGGATAGGAGAGAAACGCCCGGGTACGTGCTTGTACCTCGTATAGGCGGCGACTTAAGGGACTCGTCGACCTCGCCGGCGAGGTCGGTGTATCTGTGAAGTGTTTGCTCTGTCTAATGTAGATGACTCGGAAATCTCTTCCGCATTAGCGGAGGTGATTTCGTCATCCGGGTCTCCGAGAACGTGTCTCGGGCGACGGAGGGTTTAGCGCAGCGTAGGACAGGCCCCCACTATACTTATTGACTCAAGTTATACGAAGTGGAAACGTATAAAACGTTTTTTGAGAGATCTTACTTAAAGCTTAGCTATTATGGTTTTGCTTAGTTATTTGGTTTGAATCATGTATATTGTCCCAATATGAGAAGTATACATCATATACAGGCTGCTTAGAATTTATATGTTAACTCAAAATGAGTTTATTGACTTTGGTAAGAGTGAATAGGTGTCTTTTAGATCTTTGTGCTTCATCATCATAGACGACATCATCACTTACCAACCATTAGGTGAGATTGTGGTGTAACGAAGATCTATTCGTGATAAAAAAACTTAGGAGAACCATGTTGGATCTACTTCTTTTTGAAATTCAATCATCATCATCATCATATCAGCCGTAGGACGTCCACTGCTGGACAAAGGCCTCCCTCATTGATCTCCAGGAACTGCGGTTGGAAGCGGCCTGCATCCAACGCCGACCTGCGGTTCTTACCAAGTCGTCTGCCCATCTTGTGGGTGGACGTCCTACGCTGCGCTTGCCGATCCGTGGCCTCCACTCGAGAACCTTTCGGCCCCATCGGCCATCTGTTCTGCGCGCTATATGGCCTGCCCATTGCCACTTCAACGTGCTAATCTGTCGGGCTATGTCGGTGACTTGAGTTCTCCTACGAATCTTCTCATTTCTGATTCGATCCCGTAGAGAAACCCCGAGCATAGCCCTTTCCATAGCTCGATGAGCGACTCTGAGCTTATTCATAAGGCCAATAGTGAAGGACCACGTCTCGGTTCCATATGTCATCACTGGTAACACACACTGATTGTAGACTTTCGTCTTAAGGCACTGAGGTATGTTGGACGAAAAGACGTTGCGAAGTTTCCCAAACGCTGCCCATCCGAGTTGGATTCGACGATTGACCTCTTTCTCGAAGTTGGACCTACCTAATTGGACTGTTTGTCCTAGGTATACATACGCGTCGACAACTTCAAGAGCCGAGTTCTCAACCATAACTGGGGCAGGGACGACATGGACATTCGACATGATTTTCGTCTTGTCCATGTTCATATTAAGTCCTACCCGTTGGGAGACTCGATTGAGGCCTTCGAGCATCGTGCTGAGCTCTTCCATCAACTTTGCCATGACCACAATATCGTCGGCAAACCGAAGGTGAGTGATGTATTCGCCGTTAATATTGATGCCCAGTCCTTTCCATTCCAGAAGCTTGAAGGCATCTTCCAATGCGGTCGTAAACAGTTTCGGAGAGATTACATCTCCCTGTCTTACGCCTCTTTTTAAGGGAATCGCCTTCGAGCTCTGTTCGTGTACTCGGACTGACATAGTGGCGTTTTTATACAAACACTTCAACACTTCGATGTACCGATAGTCAATACGGCATGGTTGGAGAGGCTCAAGCACTGCCCATGTTTCGATCGAATCGAAGGCTTTCCCATAGTCCACAAACGCGAGACATAGCGGCAAGTTATACTCTTCGGTCTTCTGTATGACTTGCCGCAGCGTATGTATGTGGTCTATGGTACTGTAGCCTTTACGGAACCCGGCTTGTTCGGGAGGCTGGAAGTCATCAAACCTGCGTTCGAGACGGTTCGCGATGACCCTCGAAAACAGCTTATAAACATGGCTCAAAAGCGAGATGGGTCTGTAATTCTTAAGCAAGGTGTTGTCACCTTTCTTGAAGAACAGAACCACCATGCCCCCGTTCCATGCTTTTGGCGTCGTACCTTCAAGCAAGGCGGAATTAAAAAGCTTCTGAAGGACTTTAAGTACCGGTGATCCACCCGCTTTCAGTTGTTGTCGCCAACCTTGTCGTTCTTAAGCTGCTTCAAGGTCATCCTGATCTCATACAGGCTGATGTCCGGAATATCTTCGGTATAATGTCGGGTTAGTTTGGCTCTTGGGTCGTTGGCCGCACTGCAAACAGGTTTAGTGACCGAATCGTAGAGCCGTCCATAGAACCTTTCGACTTCCCTTAACACTTCCGCTTTACTTGACGTTATGCTGCCATCTTCCCTCTTCAGCTTCGTCATGCGGCTTTGCCCAATAGAATTATCTCTCGCGAACACTTTGGAGCCTTTATTCCGCTCTATCGTATTTTAATACGAGATGTATTAAAGGTACGAATATCGTGCCGCAAGGATTTCCAAATCTTTCTATTGAGCTGCCTATGTGACTGAGCATCATCGGGAGACTGCAGTTGCAAAGAACGTCGTTCAGCCATGAGGTTAAGGGTGTCATCAGAGAGTTTCTGAGGTCTATTGGTACGGAGGGTCTTAAAGAACTGGGACCCCACCGTATGGACGGTTTCTACGAACCTGTTATTGATCTCGTCCACTGATGCATCTACTTCTAGACAGTCAAAGCGATTTGCAAGTTCGAGTTGAAAGCTCTCAAGGTTTTGGATATATGCGCGAGTGGGTCGGAGCGTAGATTTCATCAAATGGGACCTTTCAAGTTTATTTATTTATTTATACTTAGATTCACAGTTACATTACCATATATTATAAACTAATTACCATAGTGCTGGACTTAAACCAAATTGAATCTACATTATGTAATACTCAACTTATAAAGACCCGGCAAAGTAGCTCGCCTGTTAACTTTAACATACTTACTTACTTACCTATATATATATATATATATATATTTAAATTAAATATTTACATGAAAAAATACTAACAAGAAATAGTTTGCAAGAAAAAGTGAATATTAACATTTTTTAGAATATAAATTAATGAAAAAAGTGCCTCTTGTGCTACAATGTTTGCCTGATCGCATTTGAAGTGTGTGTGTGTGTGTGAGTGAGTGTTTATGTGTGTATAGTGTACCTAGTGTGTGTGGTGTAGGATGTATTTTACAGTGTTATGTTATGTTTTAAAGTGTTAATTATCCGGTCATTTGGAAATTGCAACAAAAAAGAGCGTAGTCAACTAAAGTGCAGTTGAACCCGCTCAGAAAAATAAAAACTAATAATGACTACAAACTGTTTACACAGTGAGTTTACACGCAAGGTTTACATGGCGGCAGTTTTTTATACGAATAATTTTAAAAAACTGATGTTAAAATGTTAAAGTTAATGTTCATAAAAGTTAAGTTTTCTAGGTTTAGTAATTGGAATTTAGTATCAATAACAATAAAGAGTTGTCTATTCATCCATCCTATTTCCTAGCTATTTATCGGTCTGTCAAGCGGTGTCTGTTGACACAGTTGACGGGATACCCTTGCTTTGAATGCGTTTTTAGTAGTGTTAAATGGATCTATGTCGTTGAACATTTTATTATAAGTCCGAGGAAGTCTGCTAGTGATGCTATTGGCCGAGTAGTTGGTGCGATGAAAAGGCACATGAAAAAGTTGTGTGTGTCTTGTGCGCTTATTTGGAGCTCGCAGGGCCAACGTTTTAGATACAAGACACGAACTGTCCAATTTACCAGAACAGATATCATGAAACAGAGCCATTTCATGTAGAATTCTTCTGTTTCTGAGTGACATTAATTTGTGCTCCTGGCAAGATTCAGCATAATTATCAGTAACCAATCTTTTACGGCAATTTAAGTGTTTGATAAACTTTCTTTGTAAGGACTCGATAGCGTTGTCATAGGTCACATATTGAGGGTTCCAGACTGGACTGCAATATTCGAGGGTACTCCGTACGTACGCGTAGTATAGCACTTTGATGCAAGCTGTACTAGTGAAAGGCTTAGATACACGCAGGATAAATCCCAAACTTTTATAAGCTTTGTCGATGGCGCCTTCGATGTGGCTACTTAATGTAAGTTTATGGTCCAGGAGTACCCCTAAGTCACGAACACTTTGTGCTTTTTCTATCTTACTGTCATTAAGACTGTATGAATATGAAATGGGCATGTTTTTTCGAGTATAGGAAACATGCTTACATTTATTTACATTTACGCTTATTCGGTTGTTTTTGTAATAAAGTGAAAGCCGGTCTAAATCTTCTTGCAATAATTTACAGTCATCAGAAGTTCTAATGTTATAATACACTTTTTTATCGTCGGCGAATAATAGAAAGTTTGCATGCCTGAAGCAGGATCCAATATCGTACAAATAAGCCAAGTAGAAAAGAGGTCCGAGCAGAGAACCCTGGGGAACGCCTGACGGTATATCTACGAAATCAGAACGGACTCCTCCTATTACTACAGCCTGCTGTCTGTTGGTAACGTATGATTTTACCCAGCGCAATAAATCACCCTGTATACCGAGTTCCTGGAGCTTACGCAGAAGTATGACGTGATCCACACGATCGAAAGCTTTCTCAAAATCAGTGTAGATCACGTCAACCTGAGCACGTGATTCCATGCCATTCAGTACTTCGCTGATGAACAGCGATAGGTTTGTTACTGTCGATCGGGCTTTGACAAACCCATGTTGTTCGACAGGTATGCCGCGACTTATAATCGGGTAAATGGTATCATAAATCATCCTCTCAAATAACTTACTTAGTACGTTAAGTATGGAAATAGGCCTATAATTCTCTACATTTACTTTAGATCCTTTTTTGTGCAGGGGTACAATGTGTGCTTGCTTCCAAATAGTTGGAAAGGCACCTTCTCTAATGGAGCGGTTGAATATGGTGGTGATAGGCTTATAAAAATATTTTGCACATTTTACTATAAAAAATGGAGTTATCTTATCACTACCTGCACCCTTTTTACAGTCTAGGTTTCTCAAAACCTTCATAACATGCTCTTCAGATA
Organism: Philereme vetulata; assembly: GCA_918857605.2. Lineage (NCBI taxonomy): Eukaryota > Metazoa > Arthropoda > Insecta > Lepidoptera > Geometridae > Philereme > Philereme vetulata. The sequence goes on from OU975484.1 coordinate 4,491,010, forward strand.
GTTCTAAAGTACTAACAACTTCAGAGCAGGAGGCAGGTAAATAAGATACCAGGGTTTTGGGATACCAATTGTGTGTTACCAGGGCCAGTGGTCGTCGTAGGGTTTGGTAGCCGATCATCTCCCGGGGATTCTTAGCACCCCTGGCCCCGCCGTTACCGTGACTGCTACCGTAGCCAGGATTAGCGGGGCCGCCGGGGACTCGGGGCCTGGTTTTATGTTGCAATATCATGAGGGGGTTGTTGCCATACTCGCCACGCTTGGCAGGCGGGTTTGCGAGCGCAGTATAGTTATTGAAAACACGAAAAGACGCTGCTGCCCATCTTTTGGAGGTATCCCTTAGCAGACTCCTACTGCATCCACGGGCAAGAGCGGAGGGGCAACATTCTATTGCCGGCGCCCCACGGAATGAATTTCCGTGTTTTCTATTAAAAATTCGCTATGCAAAATTCAACTGATTTTGTTAAAAACAGTTTATTATGTGTCATGACTACTTTGGTACGTCGTAGATGCCTCGTAGATAAATTGGAAAAAAAATCGTAATTTAAATGATACATTTACCTAGCCTACCTACCTACATAAAAAGTTGTTGATTTTTATGGGATTTTATAGGCGAAACCCGTTTCGGGTTAATTTTGGTGAGTTTAAATTATTTTAACAAAAACCTAAGTGTCCGGAAGTGTATAAGAAACCGTGTTTCCGTTCCTAACGGTTATTCCAGCGACTTTTGTGAGGTTTCCCTAGGCTTTGTTGTGCCTTTCTAATCCTGCCTAATCCGCTTAAAGATATTATCCTGACTGGCAGGACTTAACAGTACTAATATAATAGTTCTACTTGACCGATAAACATCATATTTTATTGTCAGTAGAGTTAAAGATTAGAGACCTTACCTTGCCGTAACATAATATAAAAATAGCTCGGAAGGTAGAACTGTACGTTATGCAAAACGGGCAACAATTCGGACGTATAATATTGTTTTTTCTGTTGAAATGTTCTGATCATGTCATGTAAACATGATTTGGGAACTGAACTAGATCACTAGAATTAAACTATTTTTTTCTTTTACTGTTTTATTTACTAAATAAATAAAATTGATTAATGTTATAGAGCCAGGTCTTAGAAAACTTGATTCTGCGTAACCCTGTGCCCTAGGAAATTGTCAAAATGTTTGTTAAAAAATAACCTTACACTAAAAACAGGATATTTACCATGGTTTGTGAGTTTTTGAGTAATTTTTTTTAAAATTATCTTAGGATGCACTACCATCTGTGCTACAAGGCAATTACCTTGTGGCACAGATGGTAGTGCATCCTCGTATCAAGAGGAAAGTCGCGGGTTCAAGTCCCGTCTAGGCTTGAAATTTTAGAGATAATTTTAAAAAATCTTGGAATTTTCCGCATGTGTTCGGATAACACTATAAATAAAAATACTACTTTTTGAGTATTCCGATATTTCGGTGGTAGTAATAGTACATTACCGGTAGAACCGTAGGTCGGCGTTGAATGCAGGCCGCTTCCAACCGCAGTTCCTGGAGATCAATGAGGGAGGCCTTTGTCCAGCAGTGGACGTCCTACGGCTGATATGATGATGATGATGAATAGTACATTCCTATCAAGATATTGAGAAAGAGGGTAGATCGTTATATCTCCCGATAACCATCTACTCGCAAATACTTCAGTTTACCCGTGATCATTGGACCATCGGGATATTCAAAAACCTTACAAATATCCCGGTTTAGTGCAAATAGTGTTCATAACTATGATGGTTTCAATAGTTAAAAATAACCATAGTTCCTAAACTATCCAAATTGTCAAAACATACAGGTGGTGATTCGGGTAGCCCTAGCTGTGTTCTACCTCTCTACTTCCACTTGACGCAATTTTTTGGAACACCCTGGTTAAAAAATTCACATCTGTTCCTCGCAAAGTCTAGATGCAAGCAATGAAACGGTAAAACATGTGGAGTTCAAAAATGAGTTTGACCACACGCACGTTAATTAGACGACGTATGCGCAGACGCAGGCGTCGGTGCAGACCAGCCGTGCCCTGGCAGTCACGGACACCATCGCATCTCTGTTTGCTTTCCAAACACTTGGGAGAAGGCTGTAGACCAAGCTATGAGCTTATAGCGGTGAAACATTTTTTTTTAAATGTTATTTGTGGGGAAACAGGCTTACGGCCCACCTGATGGTAAGCGGTCACCGTCGCCTATTGACACCGGCAACACCCGGGGCAACACACATTTTAACTGATATAATAAATAAAATAAATATTGCTGGACATTTCACACAGCGCTATCTAGCTCCAAACCAAGCAGAGGTTGTACTATGGGAACCAGAATACTTGTACTATGTAACTTATAGAATACTTATATACTTTTTTTTGTAAATACATACTTTTATCTGTAGATCATGCAAACATTTGTTCCTTGGCGGGAATCGAACTCGCTTCCTCCTGCGTCTCAGCCGGCTATTCTCCAATTGCAACACGGAGGTCGTCGAAATGTGTTTTCCGAGAACGGAACTGAACAACGGAAAAGGATACGTCCACTGGCGATTATAAAAAAGGTAAATATGCGATAAATACCTGTTTATTAACAACTTACTTAGAAAACTTGCGTGATTTATGTAAATCATTATTATAGATACGGGATTTATCTGCATTGTTATGTGCGAGTAAAAGAGCGCATGCCCGCCCCGTCTACTCGCACGCAGAGGGCTGCGCGTAGTGCGAGGCGAGACGCAAGGCGGAGTGGATCTCACTCAGGTTCATAATTTATTGCCAGAATATAGGTTATACAGAAAGATGTCACGTTTAATTTAACTTAGTCTCATTATACTCTACCCCACTCAGGGACGTGCAATAAGCTTGGAAAGCCTTTATATTTGTTCACTTATAAAGATATTATTAGTTACATTACACTATTTATTTCAAGCATATAGTATTGAGTTATAATTATTCTCTGTCAAATTAACCGTATCATTATTTATTAAAGTGTTCTTCTAATGTATAAAAGGTCTTAACTAAAAGCCATAATTTTAATTTGTGCCTAAATTTAAGAAGTCACAGTTCTTGAATGTCCTCTGGTAAACTATTAATCCATAAACATTACATAAACATTATTTTTATAATTATCAAGTTTGCAATTTGGTAGATAAAATATAGCCTTGTATGCCTTTACATTTTGCCAGAGTGTTTTAGAAATCGTTCTGAATTTTCTTTAACTAAGTTACATATACTATTTATATACACACCTACATGCAATAGGCATGATTTTATGTTCCTTAAAAATAGGACGACAGCTTTCAGTAAACCAGCTTTCACGAATTGAGCCGAAACATTATCGGTTGAAACACTGATAGAACGGTACATGATAAATCCCGCTTTGAATATCTCCATCTATCTAATCCTCGTCCGTTGCGCTCTTCTAAGTCCTTGAAACTTAAAATTCCTATCCACTCTTCTAACTTTTATGACAACTCCTTTACTGTACAAGCTATCCGTTTATGGAACTCTCTTCCTTCTTTTATTAGATCTGCCAAATCTCTTTCTATCTTTAAAACGCTATTGTTTAAGCACTATTTGTCTGCATCAGAGAGCTGAGTAATTTTATTTTGTTATCATATACGTCGTTGTTACTGTTTGTTAGTATTTTATTTATTGTTAGTATATGTAGTGTATGAGTAGTATCATAGAATGTTTATGTATAATATACTCGTATATGCTAATATTACCTACCCTGGTATCTATTTATTCTGTTTTGCTTATGTAAGCATACCTACAATTAAATAAAAAGCTTATGTTATAAAGCTACCGTCCTTTAACGTTCTCGTAAAATCCAGTCCATCCAAAGGTTGTCTGGAAGAGATCACTTTTAGCGATAAGACCGCCAATTGTACTATCGTGTGTCTAGTTTTAATTATGATTTGTCTATTTAAGTGTGGTATATAATAAAGCGTTTTCTATCTATCTAAATCCCGTAAGTATTTATAATAATAATTATCAAAAGTGATTGGGAAAGTTTGAAAAATCTCTCTCGCTTACATTACTTGCGATGTAATTGCAGATATTATAATGTTTAAATTACATATATTTAGAGATAAGTGTATGTTCAACGGTTACGATAGTTGAGTGCGCCTGTTTTTTAATGAATAGCATACTTAGTAAAATTACCATCAGCACCGCTTGGTTGGCCCAATAGGAAACCATCACGAAGACGGCACATTGACTTGGATGTGCATCTTCCAGACTGGCCCACTCCAGCGATCAGAGAGAACTGACAAAAAGGAGGGAGGCTCTTGCCTGCAGTGGGACAATATAGTTTTATTTTATAAAACAATGAGCTTGGTTCGTTCGCTTGTAGTTTGCACCACAATATCCCCGGTATGTGAGCTGGCCACCCATCTATGTGCTTTCCTGAAGATTAGCCTCGTCAGAACTGGACTGGGTTACGAAATATAGCCTTCTATGGCAACTGTGTCACTGGCACTTTGTTTTAGTTTGTGACCTATTATTTTAATGTGCCCTACTGATAAGAACTTTAAAGCCAGTGATTGTTACGAAAATTTCAAGTTTTGTTTATTACAGAATTTTTTACCAAAATTACTTAGCGTCATTCTAACTAATTATAGCTAATAGTATTTTTATTTATAGTGTTATCCGAACACATGCGGAAAATTCCAAGATTTTTAAAATCATCTCAAAAATTTGAAGCCTAGACGGGACTTGAACCCGCGACCTTCCTCTTGATACGAGAACGCACTACCATCTGTGCAACCAGGCAATTCACGTCTAGGTCGAAATTAGTGAGATGATTCAGGATTACGACTAAAGCGCCGTTAGCTACATCTACAGGAAAACTTATATAGTTCTTTGTACCTGCCCAATGCCAAACGTTGCAGTTCAGTACATTAACAAGAGATGTCGCGTTGCTTATTTCAAATAGTATTTTTATTTATAGTGTTATCCGAACACATGCGGAAAATTCCAAGATATTTAATTATTATAGCTAATTACATATATACTAATTATACTAATTACTTTTGTGATAATGTGTATATTGATCTCAATTTATCAGTATTTACTTCTTAATTTGTTTTTCTAACGGAAAGTACTTAGATACTGTATTTGCGCCCCTCTACCTCTAATCACACTAGCTGAGCTGAGATCATCATTTTGTGTTTTAATTTTAAATTTTATTATTTCCTTCTTTTGTTTTCATGTGATTCTATTAGATTCTTGTTTTGTTATTTGTTAATAGACGTTAAGCGTTTTTATTCTAATCCGGTTTCCAGCGATACAGGCCTAGTGCGAGGACCATTGGCAACTCAAGTCTACACTTGTATCTTTTGTAAACCTTTGTTTGTACTGTACTGATTACTGCAAGCGGCAGATATCACCTAAACACCCTTCAAATCACCAAACATGGTAGCCATAGTAGAGGAAAACTCTCTCTCTCTTTCACTCTCCACTCACATTCCTCTGACGTCACTCTGTTTATTATTTACTAGCTGTTCCGCTCCAGCCACGAATTTTTAATAAATGTCATAGAGTTGTCAGTCATGGTTTGTATGACTATATGTTTGCTATTATTTTGTGGGTGAAGCTAGATAAAACCAGTTCTTATCTTACAGTTCTAGTTATACGAGTATAATGCGAAAGTTTGGATGTTTGTTTGTTACTCAATCACGTTGTAATGGCATGACTGATTTTGATGAAATTTGGTATGTAAGTAGATTATAACCTGAATTAACACATAGGCTATTTTGAATTGGCAAACTATGCGTTCGAAACCGCGGGCAGAAGCTAGTAGTTAATAAACTGTGTCAGAGTGTCTGTGAGGTCATCACTGGCCTCAGCAGAAGACCAGCGCTGCATATAGGCTGGTTACCACTTAGTATTAGAGTCTATATGCTTGTTCCATCACCAGGTGGTACACACGGGTACACATCAAGCTATACATATCCAGTATAAGCTGACCTCTTATTCTACGAAAAGCTTATACAATGCGAGGTCAGCTTATACTGGAAATGTATAGCTTGATGTGTAGCCGTGTGTACAACTATCGATCAATTGTACCATCGAGTATCTACCTATATGTTTTAAGTTTTATTATTATTATCAGCCCACTGTATCCCACTGCTGGGCAAAGGCCTCCCCCCATTCTTTCCAGACACTTGTTTCAAGCGCTAAGATGGTCCAGTCCGCTCGGAAATTAGTGAGCTCATCCCTCCATCTCTTCTTTGGTCTGCCACGACGTCTTCGGGCTGTGTCGGGGTGAGCTTAGCCCACTGACCACCCGACATACGGCATAAATGACCGGCCCAGTCCCATTTGAGTTTGGCGGCTTTCTTAGCTACATCTACGATTTGTGTTCGCGAGCGCAGCTCGGTGTTGCGTATGCGGTCAATACGCTTGAATCCGAGAATGTTTTAAGTATGATTTGTTAATTTAATTGTGGTGTACAATGAAGAGTTTTCTATTCTATCCTTAAAAAAAACACCCGTGCAAGGGAAGACCACCGGCAGTGCCATTGAAGAGGCCTGTCTGGCCAACTATTTAAAAAAAATCTACGTTTTATAAAGCACTAGCTGACCAATCCGCAGCTTCGCAAGCGTAGTTTTTCAATAAAAACATTACCCTCCTTCTGCGCAGTTGCATAAAAAGTAGTCTATGTTACTCTGGGGTAATGTAGCATTCTAATGGTGAAAGAATTTTTGAAATCGGACCAGCAGTTTTTGAGTTGATTCATTACAAACATACACACACACAAAAATACAAATCTTTCCTCTTTATGATATGAGTATAGAAGTATAGATTGACACGCTAAGAACAAAACGACAAACAAACGATGACCCTGAATTATACCTTCGAATGAACTTACTTTTGTAAAAGACCTTGTAAGTATTGGAGCAGACGACTTCGTTTTTAAAGATCCTAAGCAAAGAGCTATGCCACACATCTGATGAATGCGTCAAGTGCGAGAGGAACCGGTTCCGACCAATTATGCGCCCCTCAGCTTAATTGGGTAGCCATGCCGACAAGTTCCCAAATGTCGACTTTAAATGCACTGTCAATATTCTTAGTTGAGTACCTACGTTGTCGGAGTACGGCGAATGCTCGTGCTACATGTCTCTTGTATTTTATGTGACGAGTGATACAGAAATTGTTACCACCATATATTAATATTTTTATGTAACACTTTCAATCAACTGGCAATACTGCTAAACCATGACATTTACAACAGAGTATAAGGAGATTAATCGGTTAGGCACCACAACCAAAACCAAGTGGTATTTTTTAAACTTTCGCGATCACTGTATAAACCTAGTTATCTACGAATATTAATCGGGTATTTGTCGCGTATTTTTATTTATTCTCCCGACGTTTCGACTGTGTTGCAAGTTTGCAACTTTGTTGTCTGCCAGAGACAACAGTTGTTGCAACATAATCGTAACATCGCGTCGCGTCGGAATCATAAAAAAAAATACGAGAGTAATTACTTACTACATATTAGCGTGATCCTTGGCGGGTTAAAATCGGATAAAATAATAAACAGTATATATGACTTTACCTCTTATTTTATGAAGAAGTGCCTAAAAATTAAGAGAGTAGAATCTACTATTTGATTATTTATTATTATCAGCCCGTAGAGTCCCACTTCTTCTTCTTCTTCTTCTTCTTAGCGTGTCAAGGATTCTATGTTTTCATTTATACTATGTAGGACAGGTGTTCGGTCACAATAATAGCATTAGGCGAGGCTGTTATTAGGTCCTCCATCGTGCAGGTGTTCGGACACAAAGGGCAGATTAGCAAGTGCTGCATTGACTGCGCGGGATCACCGCAGTCGCACTGCGTTAAGTTAGAGTCCCTAAATCCCCATTTGCACATATTCAGTCTGCAGCGGCAAAGAGTTCCACTGCAGAGCAAATACCTCACTTCCTTCTTTCCACGAATCCCGGTTATTGGCTAATTGGGGCCAGTCTTTCTGGAATGCATCTAGTTCATCCCTCCATCTCCGCTTGGGTCTAACACGAGGCGAAATATATATATATATATATATATATATATATATATATATATATATATATATACGCCAAACGGGCGGCGGCCCGTTTATTATATATATTTATATATATATATATATATATAAATGAATTGCTGTTCGTTAGTCTCGCTAAAACTCGAGAACGGCTGGACCGATTTGGGTAACTTTAGTATTGAATTATTTGTGGAAGTCCAGAGATGGTTTAAAAGGTAAAGAAATATGAAAATGCTCGGAATTAAATAAAAAAACAAACAATTTGGGTTTTCCTTTGATGTGTCCCCCGTCATTCAGAAATCAAATTGAAAGAATAGTTTAAAATGAACGACGGCGACGTTTAAAATGGAATGTACCGGTGACGTACATTGACAGCCCGTGTCATATGCATGTCCAGGGGCGGTACGAAGTTCGGCGGGTCAGCTAGTTATGAAATAAAAAAATTCTCCGAGAAGTTCAATGAACAAGAAAGCTTCGACATCTCTCCCATCATAAAACAAATATATCCCCAAACTAAAGCAACAGCATCCGGCAATTAAAAACAACAATAATCGTAGTTTTAAATCCGCACTCGTCATTTCGTGAGTGAATCACTTCACGTTCCGATTCCGCGCGTATATTTTTAGTACGCGTGTCGCCACGGGGACTGTGACAATAGTGAACACAGATTACTTAGTACCCCACTCACCAGCGAAGAGAATAATGTCTCGTTACTACTAAATTGCCAAATAACTCTAATACTAGCAAACTCACCGCGGCTTCACAATCCAAATAAAATATAGCCTATTTTAGTACATAAGAACACCGTTTTGGTTCTACGTTCTTGATGCGTACAGCTGAGGTATGGAACACTTTACCGTCGTCTGTTTTTCCTATAGAATACAATACTCAATATATTTGTTGCTTTCACATGGTAACCAAGGTGTTACAAGTAGTATGTAGATTGGTTTACATATGAACCCTGGCAGAGTATTGCAACAGGAAGGCAGACCATGTTTTTGTATCTAAATAGGTAGATACCTATTTAGTTATGTAAACAATTTATCATCATCATCATCATATCAGCCGTAGGACGTCCACTGCTGGACAAAGGCCTCCCTCATTGATCTCCGGGAACTGCGGTTGGAAGCGGCCTGCATCCAACGCCGACCTGCGGTTCTTACCAAGTCGTCTGCCCATCTTGTGGGTGGACGTCCTACGCTGCGCTTGCCGGTCCTCCACTCGAGAACCTTTCGGCCCCATCGGCCATCTGTTCTGCGCGCTATATGGCCTGCCCATTGCCACTTCAACGTGCTAATCCGTCGGGCTATGTCGGTGACTTGAGTTCTCCTACGTATCTCCTCATTTCTGATTCGATCCCGTAGAGAAACCCCGAGCATAGCCCTCTCCATAGCTCGTTGAGCGACTCTAAGCTTATTCATAAGGCCAATAGTGAACGACCACGTCTCGGTTCCATATGTCATCACTGGTAACACACACTGATTGTAGACTTTCGTCTTAAGGCACTGAGGTATGTTGGACGAAAAGACGTTGCGAAGTTTCCCAAACGCTGCCCATCCGAGTTGGATTCGACGATTGACCTCTTTCTCGAAGTTGGACCTACCTAATTGGACTGTTTGTCCTAGGTATACATACGCGTCGACAACTTCAAGAGCCAAGTTCTCAACCATAACTGGGGCAGGGACGACATGGACATTCGACATGATTTTCGTCTTGTCCATGTTCATTTTAAGTCCTACCCGTTGGGAGACTCGATTGAGGCCTTCGAGCATCGTGCTGAGCTCTTCCATCGACTTTGCCATGACCACAATATCGTCGGCAAACCGAAGGTGAGTGATGTATTCGCCGTTAATATTGATGCCCAGTCCTTTCCATTCTAGAAGCTTGAAGGCATCCTCCAATGCGGTCGTAAACAGTTTCGGAGAAATGACATCTCCCTGTCTTACGCCTCTTTTTAAGGGAATCGCCTTCGAGCTCTGTTCATGTACTCGAACTGACATAGTGGCGTTTTTATACAAACACTTCAACACTTCGATGTACCGATAGTCAATACGGCATCGTTGGAGAGACTCAAGCACTGCCCATGTTTCGATCGAATCGAAGGCTTTCTCATAGTCCACAAACGCGAGACATAGCGGCAAGTTATACTCTTCGGTCTTCTGTATGACTTGCCGCAGCGTATGTATGTGGTATATGGTACTGTAGCCTTTACGGAACCCGGAAACACTTTATAAGTTAGCCGAAGCTAGCGGAAGCCTTTACGGAAACAATTTATAAGTTACCGAAATATACGAAAACATGGCTCTATAGGGTAAGAAATAAATAGATTTCTTCTAGATCTTCATGCTTCATCTTAGACCACATCATCGCTTACATCATCAGGTGAGATTGAGATCAAACTAAGTTCTATCCAGTTTAAAAATGAATGTAGCTTCCTATTGGAGAAAATATTTTCAAAATCGGATCAGTAGTTCCAGAAATTACCCCCCCTGTTCCATATCGGAATTGATTAGTAATAGATTACACAATTTGGAGGGGACATCAATCCTCATTTTTCTTGATATACCTACCCTCATTGGCTGAGCGAAGTGACATACCAAGGTAACTGTCAACGCGTTCCTACGGGCCGACCAGTTCTCATGCGCGACTCTCAGGAGTCTCAGGGCCTACCAAATATCAATTAGTGTACAGCGCCGTCCGGTAGTCAAGTGGTAGTTTTCGCGCGTGTTACATCGCTCAAGAAGACGACACACATCTACCATCAACCACAGCAGCCTATGGATGGAGGAATTGCGGAGTTCATAAGGGCATGCGGAACGCAAAACGGAGTAAACGAAGGTTAGTCGCTCTCGCATCGGCAAACTCACCAACTTTACTTCTTATTATTCATATAAAGATGGTTGGTTAAGGCGCAGGCCACTCCTGCTTTGAGGAATCGGCCAAGCTTTGTATCAACCAGGCCTTCAGGCATGAACCATTCATATGGTAAATATAGAGTTAGTATCGTGATTAAAATAAAGTAGTTGATAGTTTCCGTGATACTAAACCTATTAAGATTGTGAGTTTCGTTGATGAGTTTTTGTAGTGTCCTCGTAAATCACTATAGATCTAATCTGCCCTAATACTTCCAAGAGCTTCATTAATTTTAATTCATGATCATCATCATCACATGTCAGCCATGGAAAGTCCACTAATGAACATAGTCCTCTATAGACTTCAAGAGCAGCGTTTTTGTGCGGCCTCGCGGCTCCCAGTAACCATTATAAGGTCATTCTTTCACCTAGTGGAGGCCGTCCTAAGCTGCGCTTTCTAGGGAGATCAAAAAAGATATGAGGAGGTTCGTAGATAAACTCAAATGACAGACATAGCCCAGATAATTAGGAAGCTGAAGCTGCAGTGGACGGGGCACATAGCTCGAAGAACGACGGCCGTTGGGGCATGCGGGTTCTTGAGTGGAGATTTTTAATTAAATTGACGAATACCCTAATTTGATAAGCACCCAGTTTTTTAAAACCATCTCAATAATTACGACCCTGACGTGACAAGAGCCTTAACACAATTGGCAGTGCATCCTCGTATCAAGAGGAAGGTTGCGGGTTCAAGTCCCGTCTAGGCTTGAAAATTTTTGAGATGGTTTTAAATATCTTGGAATTTTTCGTAAGTGTTCCGATAACACTAAAAAATAAAAATACTATAAAAGTACCGTTCAATAAATCCTCTCCTATCGCACGAGACAATTAAAAATAAATTATTTTCCGAGGGTAAGGACCGGTGATTCACTCTCATACACCATCCCTGTTTCATCAAATCCCAAATACACAATTAAAATGACACTGTAAAATAATTAGCATAGAGCTTCTTCTGCGGTGACAAGAATTCACAGATAGGACAGTTTTGCATGGGGCTTACTCAGCTATATCGGTAATGTTGGTCCGTCCCGTGTACTATTTATTCCTACTTTTAGCGGTTCATTGAAGCGGGGGAAATCATAACTCTCCACAATTGTGCGCGCAGTCGGGTAGGTATGTCTACGCGCTTTCCGGTTTTCGGTGTTTGGACGTCGGATGTGAGATGTAAACAGGTGGGGGAACTGGGGGATATTGCTTTGTGATAAAAATAAGGTGTAAAAGGAACTTACCAGATCATTTGAGCAGCTCTTTTGTATCAACAAAACTCTCACTGTTTTCCAAAACACTTTTTCAACACACTGGCTCGTAATGTGAGCCTTATTACATCGTTCTTCGGGCAATAAACCGAACTAGGTATAACACACGCGTGCATAATAATATTACACACTAGTGCTTAATATAATTATCCCTACAAAGATAAGTTAGTACCTAACTGCAAATTATATGCGAGTAAACAGAGCATTTTCAATTTGACTGGGTAAGTAATACAGTTTTTTTTTGTAACAACAAAGAGGTTTTAAGCAGCTGAAAATCCATTACATTTTTGGAATAAATAAATGTATCCCTAATTAAGACGAAAAAACATTTATTATTATCAAATTATTTATAATTCACAATAATTTGTTATAAAATATTTGCATTTATCACTAAAATTATAGTTTTGAAGTAGGCTGTATGGCTAAAAATGTAATCAATCACCTTACATATGGCGCGTGAAAAAAAAAACTTGCGCGCCATTTCCCATTTTTTTGTTTGTACCGCATTTGTTGATGTGTGGTAAATAATTGTAAAAAGGTCAAGTTTTAGTACAGAAGATTTGTTTTTTCTTCGCAAGTGTGTTGAAAAAGTGCGTATAAAACTCGTGAGCAACTTGCTCACTAATCACTCGGCTGATTTACGCCTTCGCCTACGGCTCGGGCTGCAACCCACAGCCTCGTGTATAATGAGCAACTTAGCTCACTTGTATCATACATAATATATTATTTTAGAACAACATTTGTATACATTCCTTTACCGTTTTGAGCATGTGTGCCTTAGATTTTTGATTTGTAAAGTCCGTTGGTACCCGGCCGGAATTTGAACTCGCAAATCTGGAGATCAGAAGTCGACGTTCATCCTACTAGACCTAGATTACTTTATGGTCGTCTTAAAACGATCCTAATAAATTTTAGTAAGCAAAAGTAGCTCAAGCCAACCACATGTCTGAATTACGATCAACATAATGACAGTCAGTGCACTGAAAATAGCGATAGTGAGGTATCACTTGCTGTGGTTCAAGTGATACTACACATCTCATAATTTTCAAGCTCCGATATCACGTTACGAAGCCATTCTGCTATTTTGCCATTTTGCTATTGATAAATCTAGCCTTTTTAAGAACTAAACATTTCGCATACTAGTCAGTTCATAAGTATTGTCACACAGTAAAAACTTTTCTTATAGAATGCTGGCCACAAAAAAGTTTATAGAATAGAATTTCGAATTGTTCATGAAAATAAATATGTATACTTTTTAGAATTTTACTCATTTTTAAATATGGAGTGGCCGCTTAAAGAAGACCGTGTTGCAGTTATTGCGTTGCATCGTTGCGGTTACGCGTCAATTCAAATTATTGACATACTGAAAAATTTGAATATAATCAAAAGATTCGTTTATCGCACCATCAAACGATACAATGAAGACTCTAGTGTAGATGACAGGTCAAGAAGTGGTCGCCCTCGGTCTGTTAGGACTCCAGCAGTGATAAAAGCTGTGAAGGCGCGAATTCAAAGAAATCCCAAACGTAAGCAGAAACTGTTGGCCCTTCAGATGGGGTTAAGCAGAACCACGGTGAAAAGGGTGTTAAATGAAGACTTAGGGCTTCGGGCATATCGAAGAAAAACAGGACATCGTTTGAATGCTCGTCTAATGGACCTGAGACTGAAGAGATGCCGCGCTTTGTTGAAGCGGTACGCGGGAAAAAAATATCGGGAAATTCTTTTTTCGGATGAAAAAATTTTTACCGTAGAAGAGAGCTACAACAAACAAAATGATAAGGTGTACGCACACAGTAGTGAAGAAGCGAGCAACCGTATTCCGCGTGTCCAACGAGGTCATTTTCCATCCTCGCTCATGGTACGGTTGGGAGTTTCTTATTGGGGCTTAACAGAGGTACATTTTTGTGAGAAAGGTGTAAAAACGAATGCAGTTGTGTATCAAAATACAGTCCTAACGAACCTTGTGGAACCTGTTTCTCATACCATGTTCAATAACAGGCACTGGGTATTCCAACAAGATTCGGCGCCAGCACATAGAGCGAAGAGCATACAAGACTGGCTGGCGGCGCGTGAAATCGACTTCATCCGGCACGAAGACTGGCCCTCCTCCAGTCCAGATTTGAATCCGTTAGATTACAAGATATGGCAACACTTGGAGGAAAAGGCGTGCTCAAAGCCTCATCCCAACTTGGAGTCACTCAAGACATCCTTGATTAAGGCAGCCGCCGATATTGACATGGACCTCGTTCGTGCTGCGATAGACGACTGGCCGCGCAGATTGAAGGCCTGTATTCAAAATCACGGAGGTCATTTTGAATAAACTTTAGTGTCATAAGAATCTATGTTTTGTTAAGTTCATTTTGGTATATAAATGGTTACATAATGAAAAAACTTGTTTCAATTATTTTATATTAAACATGTGACAGAATTTATGACCTGACTAGGTATTTTGTCACATACCTACTTTTATAGTCTGACTCCACCAACAGCTTCGCTTGGCTCATTATTCATGGCTATCTGATCCACCACGGCTTCGCATGGGTAATAATCAAAATAAAATCTAGCCTATATCACTCAGGGATTGTGTAGCTTTCTTTCAGTAAAAGAATTTTCAAAATCTGTTCAGTAGTTTCAGAGATTATCCCTAACAATACAACCGTATAAACAACAACATTTTACCTCTTTTTTATAGAACCGTGTTAGTATGTCTTCAAATCTTTCACTATAATTTTAAACCCGTTCCCTCCAACCGATTGAGCTGAAATTCAGAATACATATGTAACTGTGGTGACAATGCAATAATATGGTACCCTAGAGGTGGTCTCATGATAGGGACGGATACTTGACAACGGAACTTCTGAACGTATTATAATAGGCTACTAGTGTTCGAGCTCATTTGAATCTGCTAGAGTTTCCGACTATGAATTTTATTAAATCTTATTTGTAAAAATACATTTTTCAACACAAAACTTATTGTACTTACGTAAAAGTATTGATTACTAGCTGTTGCCCGCGACTTCGTACGCGTTACACTACTAGATGTGTAGGTAACCTAGAAATAAAGCTAAACTCGCTGTCGCAACTTGACTTGACACCCCATTTTTATCCTATGGGACCAGATTTATTGGATAAAAAGTAGCCTATGTAGTAACCCAGGTTATAATCTACGCACATACTAAGTTATATCGTAATTGGTTCAGCCGTTACGACGTGATTGAGTAACAAATAAATAAACAAACATACAAACTTTCGCATTTTATAGGCTCCTTCCACAGCAGAGATATTACATAACATCTAATTTCAATATCTTCTTACTGCTACATTATAAGTTGCTACAACCAATGTCATGACAAACACTTTGAAACTTAGTAAGCTGTATGTTTAACTTACAACATCAAGTAGGTACTCGACACTTGATTGACGTCATGACGTGTCTGCATTTCGACGGGTTTGCTCGATATCATGTTAGTAACACTCTCTAATTAAATTGTGAATAGTTCCAGTGCAACACTTGAGCACGTCTTTGAACGGCTTAGTCACCGTGAGACTCACTTGTAGCATCTTGCAGCCAAGTCGAGATAGTTTGCTGACCAGTGCTCCATCTGCTTGAGTAGGTATCAGGCAAATTTTTACTTACCTAAGAGGTCTACAGTCAAATAAACATAATAAATATTCACTGATCCAATAAAATCGTTCTGAATTTGACCACCTGTTCCTCCACGAACAAGTAAGGAAAACTCGATTTTTAATTATCTTTGCGAATTTAATAAATTTATATTTTGAATTTGGGTATGGCTATGCACAACACGAGAAATTGTGACCTTATTTTCGTTATACGATTATTTTAATCTATATCTACATATATATATATTATAAAGAGGAAAGATTTGTATGTTTGTAATGAATAAACTCAAAAAAATACTTTGCCGATTTCAAAAATTATTTCACCATTGGAAAGCTACATTCACCCTGAGTGATATACGCTATATTTGTTGCTAGAAAATATTAGGGATTCTTACTAAAACTTAAGTAACGTAACCCAAGGTGTAAAAAAGTGCCCTAAAACGTCTTTCGTCGCATGCGCTGCGGAAACTATTGATGGTAGAACAAAAGTATGTTATACAATATTAAAGAACATATCAATATTTACAAAAAACTTCGTAATATTATAAATAGGAAAGATTTGTTTGTTTGTATTGAATAGGCTCCGAAACTTCTGGACCGATTTTCTTTCACTGATGGGAAGCTAGACTATCTCCGGGTGACACAGGCTACTTTTTACCCAACTGCGGAGGAGAGTAATGTTTTTATTTAAAAACTACGCGTGCGAAGCTGCAGATTGGTCAGCTAGTGTTGAATAACTTCTCGAGAAACTTTTAAATTACATAGTTTAGTGCAATAAATATTATAACAAAATTATGAAGACGGAAGGTGGATAAGGTCTTCGGACAGCAAAATATTCTATGACATCTCCATGTCACTTTTTGAGTTACAAATTAAAACTGCCTATTTCTAACTGCAAAGTCCGAAACCCAAACATCTCATTCATTTACGTACGGCCTAATGACTCAGCACTATACTAACATACTATTCTGTGCCCTACCCTTTGTGAGAACAGGAGAGGACAGTGTGCAGGTAGAGCCTTCGGGGAAGGTAGGCTTTGTTTCACGCGATTAGGTAATCGACGGACTGACAATGCAAGTTATTACAACCTGCTCGATGGTTGCTTCTTTCTGATGCAGGTTGTTTTCTGTTTACCAATGAGTTTTTACCAGCTTTGTTAGATTGTGGCGTGGTGCCGAAGTTTCTCAAAGTTTTGAACATGGCATACCTACTTCGAAAGCCGAAATTGACAGATTCTGAAGTAAAGTTCAAGCTTCGATCTAGTCTCGTCATGTTAAATGTCATAAACAGTATGACCATACAGTGGTATGAATTGACTGACGTGCGATTATAGACTTTAAACATATCAAGCTAATATTAGTGGAGCAGAATGCCAAAATATATTCAACTCTTAATCCAATCTCATTTCAACTGTTATCAATTTAATTACATGAATTGACCCCCTGAAGCACGGCAGTGCTCAAATGGTGATGGTACTTATTCTGAACACGCGGTTGCAGCCGTCAAAATTGGCTATTGCTTGCAAACCGGAATGTTTTTGTTCACGTGTGGTCTAAAATATTTTTGTAAATAAGGCATTTACCATTCCAATAATATGGATTATAGAAACGAGCAATCACTCATTGTCGTTTGTCACCTTATCTCCCGCGCACGTCTATTAATATGCGCGTGCGCAGACGCTCAGCACAGCACAGCTGGGCGGGGAACTGTCTATTTACGATCTAATTAATGCACCTTTTGGATATTTGGATACTGTTAAAAGGGGTGGAATCATACGTTAGTTAAGTCTTCCGCATCGTTAAGAAGAATTCAGTCTTACGGAAACTGGCCCACGAGAAGGTACACGGCAAACTAACTTTCTCAACAATTTGTTGTAGGTAAGTACTTATGGACAGGCTACAAATTGTTACAATTGAGCGGGTTCCTCTCGCTCCCCTCGAACTGCCGAAACTGTCATTTTACCATAATTTGCTGGACATTTGCTGACGACCTCCGTGGTGCAGTGGGCGGATAGTGGGGTTCAATTCCCGCCGCGAAACAAATGTTTGCATGATCTACAGATATTTGTTCCGGGTCTGGTTGTTTCTCTTTATATTATAAGTATGTATTTACAAAAAAAATGTATATAAGTATTCTATCAGTTACCTGGTTTCCATAGTACATACAAGCTCTGCTTAGTTTGGGGCTAGATAGCGCTGTGTGAAATGTCCAGCAATATTTATTTATTTTATTTATTTATTTCACACCGCGCTATCTAGCTCCTAATTAAGCAGAGCTTGTACTATGGAAACCAGATAACTGATAGAATTCTTGTCTTATAGGTATATATTTTTTTTTGTAAATAAGAACATACTTTTATTGTATAGAAAAACACCCAGACCAGAACAAATATCTGCAGATCATGCAAGCACACATTTGGTCCGCGGCGGGAATCGAACCCGCTACCTCCTGAGTCTCAGCCGGCTATTCGCCCACTGCGCCACGGAGGTACCTATTTGTTGATTAGAAAATGTATTTTTGATTCGTCAATCTTATGGTTATACATAATTCTTATTTTTGCAAGACAGTTATTGATTATTTTGACATTTTTAATCTTTTAAAATAACGATTGTTCCTGAACTCTACCCCTCCCGGTTGCCATCTAAAGGTCAAACCTATCTTCTTCGAAGATCTACCAAAACTAAAGGGCGATTCTGGCCAATGACCACGTGATCTTGATGTTTATCTGAACCCTAGTGTTCCGGGAAGCCGTCCGGAATGCGGAGATCGTGATGCCGACACCAGACACCCGGGTTAGAATGGCTAAGGTGAGAAAAGCCGGACACTTCAAGGAGATGATAACACAACGTTATCATGTTTAGATACCTAATAACTTAAACATCTCACTCATATACGAAAATGTAGAAAAATCAAATATTATTTGACACGACACACAAAAAAAGCACAAAAGAAGATGGTGAAATACCTAACCTGTAACACAAAGACCTTAAATAAAAAGGAGCAGAACTAAGAGGCAATAGTCTCAAACTCTCAAGATAGTCACAAACCACCTTGTTAGCCATGCTATAGTCTGTTCAATAAGAGAAGAGTCGTAGGAATTGAGGTCGCGCGTGTGCCAATTTACTACTTTTGTTGCGTTGACAACACTGCTCTGTCATTACCAGTACGACTGAAAGTTTTTGATACTTGGTAGACAGACATTCATAGATACCAACTGTTGTTAGCCATGCTATAGTCTGTTCAATAAGAGAAGAGTCGTAGGAATTGAGGTCGCGCGTGTGCCAATTTACCACTTTTGTTGCGTTGACAACACTGCTCTGTCATTACCAGTACGACTGAAAGTTTTTGATACTTGGTAGACAGACATTCATAGATACCAACTGTTGTTAGCCATGCTATAGTCTGTTCAATAAGAGAAGAGTCGTAGGAATTGAGGTCGCGCGTGTGCCAATTTACTACTTTTGTTGCGTTGACAACACTGCTCTGTCATTACCAGTACGACTGAAAGTTTTTGATACTTGGTAGACAGACATTCATAGATACCAACTGTTGTTAGCCATGCTATAGTCTGTTCAATAAGAGAAGAGTCGTAGGAATTGAGGTCGCGCGTGTGCCAATTTACTACTTTTGTTGCGTTGACAACACTGCTCTGTCATTACCAGTACGACTGAAAGTTTTTGATACTTGGTAGACAGACATTCATAGATACCAACTGTTGTCATCAGTAGGTACTTACTTGCTATTAAGTAGGTAGGTTGGTACGTATCTTCGCATAATGCTGATTAAAATTGGCTACCATAGTACAGCACAGGTGTTATGTGATGAGCCATAAATAATGGACGTGCATGATTCTACTGAGGTTTAAGTGCTGGCTTTAATAAAAAATATTTATATAGGATAGTGGCTAGCTATGTTATAAGTCTAACGTGATTCCATGGAGCATGGCCTTTCAACTCTTCTAGTACCTACTGATGAGTTGCACTGGACTGCATACCCAGACTTAAAAAATGAAACTAGGTGGCATTTTATAATTTTATTAACATTATCTTAATATACAGTAAAATTGACAATTATAGATAATACAAGGGTAAAAATACTTCAGCAGATTATCATCACGACATGAATGATGAGAACTTTACAAAATGGGTAACACAAAAACTTATACCCAATCTTACCGAACCATCGGTGATTGTGATGGATAATGCATCTTATCATAGTGTACGTTATTGAAGCATTCATTTATTATGGGCAGCAATTCTTTGGCTGATATATTAATATTCTTTGATGCAACATTTCGTTTAACTAAACTCCATATTAATTCTATTGCATTTATATCGCAATGATACGGCGGTAACTTGACAACAGTGTGGCCATGTGCTTCATGTAATTGATTTGTTTTGTACATGGGATCACCTTTGTTATTTTTTATTAAATCGAATAATTCAGCTTTAAGTGCATTTTCAGGGAACGATATGCCTTTATCATTTAACCATTCTTTCATTGTGTCTTTTTTGTCACTGTTATTTGGAGATTTATTTATACGTACACTGTGATAAGATGCATTATCCATCACAATCACCGATGGTTCGGTAAGATTGGGTATAAGTTTTTGTGTTACCCATTTTGTAAAGTTCTCATCATTCATGTCGTGATGATAATCTGCTGAAGTATTTTTACCCTTGTATGCAAGTAAACAATTATCTACAAATCCATTCCGGGTACCAGCATGTACGATAATATATCTTTCACCAAAGGGAAATGGCTTTAGATACCCCAGGTTCATCTGGGGCTTGCCAGCACTTGTTGACATCATGCGCAGTATGGATGTATGTCTCATCTACATAAACAATTGGTTTTTATGTTTCTCTCAAACGGTTCATGGTCCGCAAATATTTGGCACGCCAAGTCACAATATCATGCCGCTCTATAAGTATTTTTCGTTTTGACTGACATTTTTTACATTGATATCCCATTTCTTTCAAAATACTGTGCAGACTAGACATTCCACTACCAAAATTTATGTTTTCTTTTAGTACTCTATGCAGCTTCCTTAGAGTGGGTACCTCTTTTCGAACAGTATAAAATTGTTTAATTTTGCTCCGTATGGCACATTTGTCAAAATCGTCCAGAATTATTGTCTTGGGCCGGCCTTTGCGTTTTTCCTCTGAAGTGCACCACACACCTCTATTTACAGCACCCTCATTTTAATTCTAGTCACAGTGACTCTACTAACACCTGCAACATAAAATGTTCATAATCAGTTTAATATCTAAAAACGCAAAGTATCAATATGTGTTAGTCGTAATATAAAATAGGTTAGCTTAGGCTCGAGTAATTTTTACCTAATATAGTATTTCCGTGTACGCTAATCACACACAAAACAATAAAGACGCTGTTTATTTCGTCTAAGAAATCAATGCACAGTCCAAAAATACAACAAGAAAGCGCTTACATACCAGTTATTGCGACTACTCGTTCCGTAGCTTTTTTCAGGTCGATGATAGGGCTTTTTGGCGCTTTTTCACGTAGACAAAACTGTATAACATTATATATTATTTGCCTCACAGAACTGCGTAACGTTTTTCCTCTTTTTTTAGTAAATATCTAGCACAAAAACAAGATCAACATTATTATAAGAGACAGATGACAGCTGGATTGGGTTGTCATTTAAAATTTTTAATGTTAGTTCACCAAAACGCCACGACTCTTCTCTTATTGAACATACTCTAGCATAAACACTATAGACATGTAGACACATTTGTACGGTCTCGGGTAATATTTCTACATTCACTGAATTTCATTCTACAAAATGACATTTTACATAAAAAGTTTATCTCTAAGAGAGCTTTTTCTAAGGTGATAATGATAATGCTAGCTGATGAAATTAGTAACTTTTTTTGTTTGCTTCTACCTCCTTTTGGAACGGCCTCTTAACGTCTGATAGCAATTCGGCCATTCAAATGGGTGAATTTTATTGGACTGCACGATCTCATACGTCCGGACCCAGCTTCTAAAAAGCCGGATGTTTCCAACTCTACACCATAGATTAATTAGCTAGATCGGTTGCTTAAAAAGTAGGTACAGTTAACTAACGTGATTAGTGAGGTGCACATTTCATTTGTTTTGTAAGATAAACCAATGCATTGTGGTAATAGGAGATAGTAAAAGGCATTTGTTTGACAGTCCATTGAGGCTTCAGAAGCAGTAGAAAATACAATGTGTTTGTGCATACTGTAACCCGAGTACCTACTGGGTGCTAGGTACTTATAACATCTTATTGATATTCAACTGCAGACCTAAACTGAATAGATTTAGTACATTTTGACAAACGCGTGACAATTCTAATTTAAAAATAATGTCATGAAACAATAGTTGATTATGCAATGAAAACCGTGGATATTTTTCTTTGAGAGTTGAAATAGATTTGAGAAAGATATCTTCGTCCATTCTAGTCTATTATGTGCTCCTCATCCTTTCTATTTTTTTGATATCTGACTCAATTAAAAACCTAGCAGCTCCACTAACTAGGTATTTGCCAATTTTGCAAAAATATTTTCAGTTGTATTTATTTACCTAATGCAATGAATTTTTCAGTCATGCTGCATGTACTTAGCAGTCTTGATAGTTTCCAATCCATCTTTCACAACTGCTCATTACAAACCTATTCTTAGCTATTTACATGTAAGTGTAGACACGTCCCTCTGGGCTAATTCCCTAGCGCCGGCAGTTAGCATAATCTATCCACAACCGAGGGACAATTACACGTAGGTACTGCTGCGCTGAGACTTTGTTGTGGAATGGCGGGGTCTTGGCGCCAAATTACTTTACTGAACTATTCCTGAACTGCGCGGGAAATTACGAACTGTTACCTAACAATGAACAAAAGCTTTAAAAGTTTTATACAAAATGATCGTCAGGATCTCACATTTTTACAGCAATTCAGTAATTAAAATTGGTGTCAATATCAAAATCAAAACAATATAACTACAGTTAAAATTTTAATATTGTTACCAATAAAAATATACAGATTTGTACTAGGTAGATACGAATATGATAAAAACAAGAGCTTTTTGAAGCACATTAAATTCTTCACAACAGTGGCATTTAACTTTGTAGTCAACCAGACTACAGTTATTAGGTACGTCAGCACCAGCCTGCTACCATCGAACTCTTATTGATATTGGTCGTTGACTATTCCAAGAACAGAATGGAATGCAGATGTCCAGCATTCCTGTTGGTTTAGCGGGAGCACATGGGAACAGAAATGGTGTGAAAATTACTTGGTGACGGGTAGAATATCAAAAGGATACCGCAGCGTATTTTTGGTCTATTGACACCTGTTACGCCTAAGCTGGAATAGTTACTTTATTTCAATCCAATAGTAAAGTTGAAAATCTACCCCATCATTCGTTGTATTGTGGCGTCTCTTGAGGGGTTGTTACGAGACAGGCGCTGGATTTTCGTTTATATTGGATTGAAATGAACACAGATTACGTATTGTTCTCGATTACGGACAGAACCGTTCCTCAAAATTTGTCAACTGCTTACAAACATGCCCACATTGTGGATACCAAACACTTCTTTACGATTACCTACTTAATACTATTAAAAATTGTAGTTATGTACGAACGTAGCTTAGAGTACTTAGAATTATTATTTGTATCAAATCGGGTTATTCCAGGCAATTCATTCTAATTTTGGAGCTGCCAAGCCGATATTTTTAAAATTTGCCGCGCTTTTTCAGTCTCTACTTTCAATAGGTAGCCAAACTCTACCATCCTAATATTTAATAGCAACAGCTTCTTAAATTATTCTACCAATCAGCGAACTCACCAGGTTTATTATGCCGGTGTTTCTTCCCTTTCCCCGCAGCAACTGCTATGATGGCCAGCACCAAGGCCAGCCGCAGCCAGCGATACATCCTGAAGGTATCACACCATCACACTTCACCAACAAATTACCACTGTCTGTAAACTCATAAACCACACTTTTACAGTCATAAATTATAAGATCGAACTACCTTTGTAAACGACGGTCTTCTACAAAAAGTTTATGTTCAAAATAAAAAGGACCTCTTTTTTTTAAAACAAAATATATGTTCGAAAATGTATTTAAACTTCGAAAAGTTAAAAAGTTTCAATCTCTTTATTTAAACATTTGAATTACATGCTAGAATTTTGGAGTCAAATATTTGTTTACTTCATAATTAGAGGCAAATGTCGTAAAGTTCATTCAGCTATGACTTAAATTCACGCACGATAATTATTTCGATACGAAAGCTCGAAAGCTAAACACGCAACACAGTTCAGAGACGGTAAATAAACGACTGACTGAGTCAGATCGACTCTACTCGAGAGAGCAGAGCTTGTCGCTGGCAACAGTAACAAAACAACTTTATGACTGACCGGTCACCGGCCGGCTAGATACGTACACAAAAGCTACACATATAAGCTTTATTAAAAATACTAATTTCTGAAGTTTTTGTGTATGTTTATTTAGGTACATACCTAACTATTTCTTATTTTATTAACAGGAACTTTATGGAGAGACGAGTAATGGATTTAATTTTAATGGAACTTAAAGAAAACAAAAGTTCTGAATTATGATAAAAAAAACGTAAAGCTTGAAGCCCTGTGCTTGAAGCCTGTGATTGGCTATATAGTTGAGTTACTCCACGCTAGATGGCGTTAAGTGTTTCATTTGAACTTTAAAGATGTACCTTGAAGGAAAGCTCAGTTAGCTATATAGTTTTGCTACTTGGCGCTAGATGGCGTTAAATTTACCATGCTTTTAATTTTACTAACAGTGTGTGTAGATGGCGTTATTAGGAAGAATCTAGTGCGAGACGAGACGTTATTCGGAGCGGATTGCACTCATCCTGATGAAGGTTCACGAATTGAACCGAAACATTGTCAGTCAAAATACTGATAAGACGGTACGTGATAAATCTCGTATTTATAATAATGATTAAAATCTATACTAAGTGTATTATAAAATTATATTCGAAATTAACTCTTATCTGTCCGTGTGTTTGTTACATTTTCACGAGTAAATGGCTAGACCGATTTCGATGAAATTTTGTAAAAAGATAGACAAGGATTGAGATACTTTTTACCTAACTGCGCAGAAGAAGAGTAATGTTTCTTTTGACAAACCACGTGCAAAGCCGCGGGTAGAAGCTTGTTATTACAATAATACTCCGTGTTGAAAATAATATTACGAAGAAGTATTAATTTTAATAAAATTCGGGTGGAAATAGCCATAGCCATAGCCAAGTATAGTATTACCGAGTTAATATTTTCATAACATATAATCTCTGGCCGTTTAGATCCACATTCCGATGCATGGTCACTGCAGCTCTATCTTCCGCGATGACTGCACATTATTGCAAAAACTACCTAATTGTCGATCTCTGTGTAGCGATGGGTAAGTGACCGGTAGAGACGCAAATTCGATTCCCGCTGCGGTACAGTTACGACAGACATAATATAGGTAGATACTAGGTATAAGTTTTACTATATCTGCCGCCAAGCAGCATTGTTGTGTTCCGGTTTGAAGGGTTTCTGGTGAAATTACAGGCACATAAGGCTTTACACCAGTATGCCTCAAGTTGATCAAGCTCGCTTCCAAGCGACATTATGAACTTGCCACTCATCCTCTGAATCCTTTGGTACATACCATTCCAGACTATCCGATAGATCCGCCTGCGAACAAAACCCTCCGTCCTCCGAGACACATTCTTGAAGACCCGGATGACGAAATCACCTCTGCTAATGCGGAAGAGATTTTTGAGTCATCCACATTAGACAAATCAAACACTTCACAGATACACCGACCTCGCCGGCGAGCTCGACGAGTCCCTTCAATCGCTGCCTATACGAGGTACAAGCACGTACCCAGGCGTATCTCTCTTATCCCCTTCCTGGCAACAGCTCAAGCCGAGGTTCGTACCTAAGTGGTGCCCTTCCGCTAGTTGCCTCATCAAAACTTACAAGGCTGAGTGCCTTCTGCGCTCGCCAAAAGTTCGGCCTCAGAGGCCAACAGCGAGATTTGTCCCATTCGAAAAAAAAAGCCTCAAGTTGATGGACGCGGGCCAGTGCATCGTTGGCACGTTTCTAACTTGTTTCTACTAAACAAGACAATTCTAAGTTATAGACGATGGTTACCACTTAACATCAGGTGGGCTATAAATGTGTTCCATCTCCATGTAGTATAAAAATAACTATATAATACCCAATGCTATAATATAACTGCATGGGGCGGTTCTACTAAGACTCTCATGTTGAGAGTGGAAAGAGCCCAGAGAGCTGTATTGAAGGTCATGACTTCTAAATCTAGACTCTTTCCCACTGCTACCCTATATTCGATCTGTGAAGTTCTTACAGTGCGACAACTATTTGTCCTAGCGACAGTTTTGCGGAAGCACAGTGAACTTTCTTTCGATCCAGTTTTGAGCTCTCTTAAGCGTCGCTCTGATATGGTTGCAGCATACAGCCCCGCAGAACTGCCCTAGCTGGAAGACACTACTTTTATATAAGCTGTCCTTTGTACAACAGAGTAAACAAAGCTATTCACATTTATCCGCTGTCATTCCACAGATGTAAAATTAAATGCAAAACCTGGCTTCAGTCACTAACGTACGATGATACCGAGAATATTTTGATCTCTCCTACCTAGCAAACTTAACAACAAGCGAACACGTATGCACTCACACACAAACTCGCGCACACACTCACACAAACACACCACACAAACACTCACCACACACATACTCACACACATGCAATATTCAACTTAAAATCATAATCATATTTAGAATAAACATTGACTTGTATCGAGTTGTTTTAAGCTGGAACGTTGTTCGGTTTGGTTTTGGAAGAGGGCGCTGACACTGCTACTCAGTTTTTTTTTAACTGTTGCTGTTGTCAACGTTTTCATTTGTCTATTGTACTTTGCTAATGTTCCAAATAAATAATTTTGAATTTTTTGAAAAAAATGCAAATATTTGTGCCGGGGTTCGGGTCGTCCGTCGTCTATAACTTAGAATTGTCTTGTTTAGTAGAAACAAGTTAGAAACGTGCCAACAATGCACTGGCCCGCGTCCATCAACTTGAGGCTTTTTTTTTCGAATGGGACAAATCTCGCTGTTGGCTTCTGAGGCCGAACTTTTGGCGAGCGCAGAAGGCGCTCAGCCCTGTAAGTTCCTGATATTTATTGATTTTATATTAAGCCGTTTTGTTTCCGAACATTAATATTAAGTATTATCTACGTTAATCTAATTTTACATTCATTAATTCACAAGTACATTTAATTTTATTAATAGTATTATTATTTTTTGTATGTATCACACTTCATACTAATATTATAAATGCGAAAGTTTTTGTTGACAAAAATCACGTGCGTAACCGCTGGCGGAAGCTAGCATGTAATATATTACTATTATTTATTGTAGAGATACACAACAAACATTCAAAAATACAAATATTTCTCCTTTATAATATTATAGCCTAAATAAATATAAATCTTGCTGGAAATTTCGAACAGCGTTATCTAGCCCCAAAGTACTCGTAAGCAGAGCTTGTACTATGGGAACCAGATATATTTTTTAGTAAATATATACTTTTAACATATAGAGAAACATCCAGACCCGGAGCAAATATCTGTAAAAATGTTATAAGCTTACCATTAAGTACCTAATTTTGTCCATTCTGGTGTCTGTATTCTGGTATTTTCAAGGGAGTCCAACCCATGATCAGCTGCGGATTCTCCATGATATGATTGGAATCTAATCAGCCTCTACTTTATCTACCTATCCAATTCTAAGGTTCTTAGGTTTGGAATACTGATAAAATCATATACCTACTTTTCTAAATTTCCGAAGTACTGTGAACCAACTACTATTTTTAGGTAAACAAGGGCGTGTATGGCTACAATGCAACGCCACGTTGGGATTGTTCATTGTTCAACATCATCATAAAACTATATGGGTAGTTCATTAACCCCCCCCCCCGATAGTACGGTTTAAGACTATGGGGGAGAGGGCGGAGGCTATCCAAAATAACGTATGTATATTTTTTGGTCCAAAGTATCTTAAAACATTACAGAATATTATCATTAAATCCTGTAGTGATTCTTCATTATTATGTATAATGGAGTTCATTTAACATTTCCATTTTAAAGTTAAATTAATCACATATTGCCTTTGAATATTCCTTTCGTTATCACATCCTGCTTTTGTCTATTATAATTCCAATTTCAAAACCCAAAACACATTCAATTGAAATGGAATGGTCCTGACTATGGTCACTGATTTGTTCACAATAATGGCCCCTGAATAGCAATTAAAGCGAACAAGGAAAACTCATATTTCCTGTGCAAGTACAACCTTAACGTCCTTGCTCCTTTATTGGATTTTTGTTTAGCGAAACGTGTTTTTGTAAATTTAATATTATGGCCTTGAATCGTTGATGTTTAAAAAATAGATTTTAATATTTGTGGTATGGTAGAGTCTAACAAAAAATATGCAAAGCGACTAACCTAAAAGAAGCAAAGTAGATAAGAAACGTAGAGTCAGGTAGTTCGTAGAATTACGCGGTAGAACATGACTGCATTAGCCACTTTCCTGCGGTATGTAGAGAAGGATCAGATTTCAAATGAAACCAATAACATACATAAAATAAGCCAAAAATGTTTAATTGTTATATCGATAAATTTACATTGCGTTTATCGTTACATTAACACCAAAAACTGGACACCCACGAGACGCGTATGGCGGCGCGCCTTCCACTAAACGAGTAAAAATTCACCTAAAAAAATCGTCGCTAAATCAGGTAGGACATACATAGATACGTTCGGATAGAGCCGCCGTGGGCCGGCGGATTGGCGGAGTGTTGGGGGCCGGTACGCACCCCCCCCTGCGGGCCCGACCGGGCCGCCTGGGCCTAGACGAACCACTCGTCCTTGTGCGGGGCTGCGCTCAGCGCTGCGCCCGCGCCCTCAGGCGGCCCGGGCGCGCCGCCGTGTACCCGCGCGGGCCCGCAGGGAGCGCCCAGTTTCCCGGCAGCGCCGTCGTCACCACATCCACTCCCCCTCCGGGGACGTCCGCGCCGTTACCGCTCGCCAGCGCCATCTGCTGCACTGCAACACCCACGCGACACCCGCGCCAACACATTACTCGGCGCCTCAGGTGCAGGTGCGGCGCCGCCGCTACAAGCGAGCTACGGGGCGGCCCGCGGGCCCGACACGGGCGCGAGCCGGCGGTAAAAAATTAAAGGTACTGCAACATAACAAGCTGTGCATGGTGATGGTTTCAAACAAGGTATAGCAAAACGTGAAGCCTCCGCTTGGCGCCGCATTCAGAGACATGCTGTACTCGTACGTCTGACTGCGCCTGTGCGACACTCTCTGCCTGGAGTAGGCATATTAGTCCTGAATGTGGTGCTTCACATTGAGCTATGCATGAGTGTAATTAAATGCTCAAATAACAAAACCTTGCTAACTTTTCCTATATCTAAGGAGAGCGATCCATAGCATGCAAGCTCATAATGTGTGGTAGTGAGCTTGGAGAAGACATCAGATTAAATGTTACTTATGTAACTGAACGTTCAATTGGAAGCAATTAATGTAAAAACAATGTTATTAAAAAGTGTATACAAAGCTGATAAGAGATAATCTCCAATGAGCTTAGCAGTTCTAAGGATCACTCTCACTAGCTCTAAACTATGAATGCCATCTTACAATGCATTTTCTTTTGATTATGTCTAGTGTATGAATCAATTATGATTATCTAGGTTGATAATAATGTTAACAGGCTGGATTACATTTTTGTAATTAGGGATTGTTTCAAAATGCATTTTACAATTAGGATAAGAATCTAACGATTGCAATACTGATACTTTTAATTGACTATTTAAATCTCTTTATTTAGTACTCTTATACATTTTCTATCAGATTATTATGATTAATTAGGTTAGCTTAGGTTTCTGATCAACAAGGATTTTGTCCCAGAAACAGTTTTAGACCATATTGGAGATTATTCTCGAATGTTTTGGAAAAGTCTGGGTATCGGGCTTACCTGCCTTCCTTGGAATTGTCTGCGAACAGAGACCCGGCTTCGATCGTACTAGGTAGTTTATTAACAAGGCTGCTTAATAACAAATCATGAACAACATTTTTGAATTATACAAGATACTCTAATCAGCTTACTAAATATAAAACAAATGCGCAGCTTGATAAACTAATCTATACGGTATGATAATCAAACAGAATCTGCTAAATCTAATATAACAAAGCTTAAACTAAAAGACTTGAATTTCACATCTCGAACAGAATAAAAAAAGAAGAAGAAGATAGTAAGAAGATAAAAGAAGAAAGATTTTATTATATAAATATATTATAGGCTTGCGTTTGACCACGATCTCGCCTGATGGTAAGCGATGATGCAGTCTACGATGGTACTCGCTTGCCTAGAAGATAAGAAGATAGTTCTATAAAAAAAGATAAAACAGAAACCGTTATTATAATGAAGCACGATAATAGAGAAGGAACAAAAACTTACGTATATAAACTAGGTGTGATGTGAAATTCAAGCGTAAACTAGAAAATAAAACCTAAAACTAGAATTTATTTTGCAAAAATCATTCAAACTAACTAAATGATAGCTCAAAGTAATAAACAAACTGAACCTCTTACTCACGAGTGCTTTATTGACGTTTTTCTCTGCTACAGAGTGCTCAAACAATGGAAAAACTACTTTATATTATTTACAAAAGACTTAATAAGATTCTCTATCGTTTGATGCACCCTGTAGATCAGTAATTCGATACTATCACTCAGTAGCCAGAGATAATAATTTAATTGTATGTTATCATTTGTCTTAAACAGAATGTCCAAGACATTATCAGACAAACATATTTTGTTAAATAAAAAAATGCCTTTGCAAGAAACATGATTCCTTGCTCAGGAATAATATATAAATTGTTTAAGCTTGTAAGAATTCGAATATGCTTTTTGTCGTTCACTTTTTCAGAGAGCTGGTATAATACCGAACATACAGATAGATCATTTTAAAAATGTTTAAATACCAACGGAAAGGATACTGATAAAATCTCGAGGATTTTATCGAGAGCTATCCAATTTAATAACTGGCTATTAAGCAATAGCACAAACGAGACAAACGCCACATCACTTCCATCATCAATACTAACAGTGTAGATGGGTGCGCTGGATGGTCGCACGGCGGCGACAGTAGCAGCAGGCGGCGACGCCAGCGATGACGGCCAGCAGGAGCAGCGCCCCCGCCACCACCGCCGTCGTCGTGCCGCCGGGCGTGCTACCCGTGCCATCTGGGGTTGAACGGACTGTCAAAACGGGGATGATTCTAGCAGCTATTTGGTGAAATGGTAGAAACAGCTGAATTGCTGACGATAAACAGATAAAATAAGAAACAAAATATATCAGAACCTCCGAAATAAGTAATACACTTATACCTACATTATGAGCTGAGTTACTTAAATGATCTCAATGATTATGAATAAAACTCAAAGAGAAATAATCATTATAGGTGATATATACAAATTAAATTAGGATTTTTAAATTATCTTTGTGATTCTAAATAGATCGATATATGAAATCTATTGTATTTAAAACACAAAAAAGATGCCTACTTAAAACCTAAAAAGAACAGAAATGTACAATGGGCTCATCTTGTATGTGATTTCTTCGAGAAAACCTTTGGATGGAGAGCACTTACGTAAGACTCCTGTGATATTATATTGTAGAAAATAATAGAAGTATTGACTTTTTGTGTGGTTATGTTAAAATTAATTTTAGGCAAAGTTTGGCCAGCAATAGACAATGAGTTAACAGATATGACTATTACCAGGGCACAGCGAAGCAGTGTCCTCGTCGGACCCGTCGGCACAGTGATCGACGCCGTCGCACAGAAGATCTGCGTGCACGCAGAACTCGCGCTGCTTGCACCTGAAGTCCTTGCAGCCGTGCTCTGGAACAGTGAGGGAGACGGAGACAAAAATAACAACGTAGTGATTTAAAACGATAAAAAAAATGAAACGTGGAAGAAATAGAACAGGTTAGGCAAGTCTGTGTGGATGTGGTTTCAGTAGTGGAAGAACTATAAAGGATGGACTTGTGTTTGAAGGTAACAATACATGTGCTAACATCCTTACACATTAATATTATTAGATGACAGTTGTTTTAGTAGCGATGCTAGAGTATAACAGAGCGGAGCCAAATTCATACCCAAATGTATCTCTTATCCTTTAAAGTCCATCAACGTCTCGTTATGGTTAACCCGATAACGACATATTATTGAACCCGAATTCTAAAACTCGTAAAATTTTATCCGAAAAACCATACAATGAAATCGCTGACGCGGCACTGAGAGTAATTGGGCATTCATCTCGATGGAAAACGCAAACAAAAGAACAGAGCTACCACCATTGATTCGACACCGGTTTGCAAAATCAGACAACCCTAGTTTAATCACTTTTAATGATCATTATCTAAAAAGAGAAAAACAAAGTGTCGGAGGAGACCGTTCGCAATTTAAGCAAAATTAATTGGTCAGTTTTATATTCGATGTTTTTGCTAGAGTACTTAAATGGGGCCAAACCGCTACCACAATGAACGTTTCACATTTGTATCTGTATTTAAATGTAAAATCAAAATACGAATTGTTTGTTTTAATCAGAGAGATGGAGGTAAAACTGAAGCGTTTTATAGAGACGCGCATACTTATAGACCATAAGATGAAAAACTGAAAACTTGGGTTCAAAGCAGAGAAAAGTTCTTCCAACAAAACATCAATCTCAAAAAAAGGGTCAACTCCAAAGATGCTCCAACTTAACCTCATTAAGCAAATTCACAAGGCAGGATTGCGAAACCGCACAAACTTGGAGCAAACCGAACAGGAAGCCCTAGTCCCGGGACCCACCACCTTGTGGAGACACTGCTTTGATCTTTACAGTGGTTAAGGAAACTTCTCCCTGCGGCGCATACATTGACGCGCAACTTGGCTTTATTCCCTGAAACTCAACGAGGGGAGTAGTGTATTGTTAAAAATTTTATTCCACCGAGGGTGTGACGTCGCCCGTTTTGTTGCATAATTCAATGGCATGCGAGCTAAACATATTGTTCTTTGTGCGCAAATTCTCGAGCGATGAAAGGGGATTTTTGGAATAAGCTACGTCGCTTGCGGTGTAAACTTTACCGGAGAGAAACTGGAGCTTTTTGCTAAAGACATTATTTGAATGTTGAATTTACATGTGGAGTGCTTTAATAATAAATTTGAGCAAACCCTCTCTTTGTTCATGGGAGTGATTATGTTCCAAAAGTCAGTGTGTTTACTGCTGAGAGGATAAAGCTAGAACTTGAATTTATTACTAAAGTAGCTTGTCAAAGTAAAGAGGTCGAGAAACTTCTGTTTTATTAGAACTATAGCTAACTTTCTCGGTATTCAGAAAAAAACTAAAACCTAAGTAGTTAACTCGTTGACTGTAGGAAAAACAGACTGAACTAATTGCCCTTAAGAGGAATTTGTTAAAAGGTTACTCCAGAAATTCTGAGATAAACAAGAGACTAAAAAGTGTTAACTCCAAACAATCTTCATAAAGTATGCATGGCGAGTGTCTGGGAGTCCCCCTGGGGTCGCTTAGTGAAGTATGTCTTAATGGGCCAACTCCGGCCAACTCAGGCCAAGTTTGGCCAAGTTGTGAGTTGGGCTCCATTATCGGCGACCGCAGCACGCGGAGTCCCACATCGACTTGCATTATTAGCGGAGCTGAGGACGATAGTTTTGTTGTTCAAGTGGAGTTAAGGTTGTAAAACTGGTTACTGTTTTTGTGTTTAGTCTAGTGATAAAAATGTTTATTCTTCAATAATCCTGAAAAGATAGAAAGAGAGATTCTTTGGCAATAAAATGTAAATGATATCTAAGCACCACCAACAAATGAAATCTCTTTAAAAATAAAAATTCTTAACAAAACAACTTCAATACCATTGCTTTAAACAATGTGTTAGGGCATTAATAAGTAATGTGTTATAGGCTTCAACTATAACGACATCGCATACGGTAGAAGATCTCTAATGATCCCACTTTACTATGTCGATAAATGACACTCAATACAGCCGTATTATTGCCAATAATATCGGATGTTGCAATACCCTTCTTATATTACGATTTTCGGACTTTGTGATCTTACAGAGATATTTGACTTTGTCATCAATATTAGTTTCTTCAGTAGGTTAAAAAGAAAATCAACACCATTTAGCATTTGTACAAGAAAACGTTATAGCTATATGTAAAGTGATAAAAAAACCTTATCTTAAATACCATGTTTTATTGGATACATCAATTCAAATTACGTTGTACCAAAAAGAATTATACCAGGCATACCTCTCGGCCCACTGTTTATCAATTGTAATGTGTATAAAATAACGAATTGGTGGTCTTACTGTTGACTAGTCATAAATTTCTTAAGCATACCAATTTAACTACTCCTATTGCAAACATCGTAATCCTTTTGAATATATTCCACACAGTTAAGCAGAAAATCTAATTGGTGTTACTAGATACAAGCTCAAAGATGAAAGCACATCAAGCGTAAGTGATAAACAAATGTATAGCTGAGGAATGTTTTTAGATAATTTAATTGCTTTCTTTACATTCTCATTATTGTTCCATACTCGTTATTTACACGTATAAATGGAGCAGAAATATATTGTATAAACCTGAAAGATCTAATGTCTGAATAAGAAACTCTGAAAAATGATAAAGCTATGTTGTAGTCGTAAAAGAGAAGATAACATATCACAACAACATAACGAAAGCACAAGTCAAATAAAACACAAAAGTAACACGAAGTCGCAACAGGTTCTCACGTCGCGAACGTCAACGGAGGCCGAACGGAATTCGGTGAGAACGCAATAAAATATATATATAAAAGGGTGGAATTTGTAAACGAACTGCCCTGTCGACTGTTTGTACGAATAAATAAACATTCGGCCAAATTAAAGAGGGTGAAATAGGGACAGACCCGAGCCGCAATTTTTTTTAAACCAAATTGTATTTATCGGCGAAGCGTTCAGTGTTATTGCTTCATTCAGGATCGACTGCTGTTATTACATTTCTGATATAGTGATACGAACAATTGAAATGACCATTTGTTTCGGAGATACGCGCAGTTAAACGTAGTTTGAATTTTTCTCTCTCAGAAATCAATTAATAGTACCTAATATAAACCAGACTTTTCTCTTTCCACCCGTATACATCTTATTACAAGTTACTTACTCTAACTACTTTATATATTGAATTATTTTCTTCACTGAGAGTGTCATTGAAGACATGACCTATTTCATTGTCATTTTTTTATAAATTATAGGGTAGCATTTGACCACGATCTCCTCTGATGGCAAGCGATGTTGCAGTCTACGATGGTACACTACGACGCCTAGAAGAAACCTATTCACTCGCGACTCGAAGACCCCTAAGTTGTCGATATCAGGAAACACAGACTCAGGTAAGGCGTTCCACTCCTTGGCGGTGCGCATAATAAAGGTGGAAGAGTACCACTTTGTGCGTATGTTATGGGAGGTATGTCTACCATGGAGCGGTGGCGCACCACGGAGCGTCTGGTTGCCCGATGATAGAACGGGGATGGTGGAATCAGATTGAGAAGCTGATCAGCACACTCTCCGAAATGTATCCGATAAAAAACCTTTCGTCGATGCTCAAGGCTGTGGAGCCTTGCATCTGCTGACCCGCCATTGCAAATGAATACTTATTCCATGCTTTCCAAACTTTGTAACATTACTGCGCTTTATTCTCCGTTTGTTCTCGTCAAACGCGATCTCATTTCCCGCTGTCTACTTTATGTAAATCAACAGACAATAAGTATTACGCGATGAATATATTTCCTCCAATGAATTCATAGCTATGGATAAGGTAGTAAGGACTTTCGCATCTCGTACATTGACGAGCGTATAAAACTAATTAAACTGCGCAGACCTGCGGAGTATGGTTCAAGGAAATTGAATAAATTCTCTGAAGTGGTGTTACAGTTTGCATGTTCCTGTTGTAATACTACGAGTTCTGGCTTCTGCGTTTTCGTTGTTTCCCTCAAGTGCCAATTACTGCATCGATTGTTGTGAATCTCTTTGCACTATATTCTCATGATTGGTTTTTAAGGTTGATTGCGTCTTTTTTCTGTTGTACGTAATATTCTGCTGCTAATTTTGTAATATTAATCACTATTATCATTTCATTTACAAAATTTAAATCAGGGCAAACAAGATTGATTATAGCGATTAAAATCGAAAATTTTCCAAACGAGACCACAGTGAATTATTACTGTGTGTTATCTTGTACCTTTGTAGTTTAAGGTAATGATCCATATAGTGTATGTATGTATGAAATGTTATTTTGTTGCAATCGGATTATGTTCATTGATTATTAGCATACACACACCGGCTTTGCGCGAATAATTATCTAAATAAAATATAGCATATCAGGGGTAGTGTAGCTTTTTATGAGGAAAAGAATTTTCAAAATCGGTTTAGTATTTCCAGAGATTAGCCATTACATACAAATTTTACCAATTCGTAATGATATAAATAGTGATTTATTATTTATTTATTTTATTTTATTTATTCGACAAAATCTTACCTTTTAGCTATCTTACCTTATCTTACCTATTACCTAAAGCACTGTAAAACCTCGGTGCTTAGAGACACTCGAGCCGCTACACATTATTCAAATATGACGTACCTAAAAAACCCGCCACCTTTACCTTAACATTGATAGCACAGATTCAAAATATTTAGTATAGTTAGTCCCTAATGTAGAGACAAAAATTCAGCAATCACCTTTGACACTTAAATAGAAGGAAGTAATACGACACAAGATGTCAATAATTAATTTTTTTTTATTGATGATAGTCAAGCGCTTGGCCACTATCTCACCTGACCGTAAGTGAAGGTGTTATCGAAGATGGAGCACGCTTGCCTAGAAAGAACCTATTCACTCTGGACTTGAAGACTCCAAGATTATACCTACTGGTTTGGAAAAACATACGCCGGAAGTGAGTTCCACTCGTTACTAAATCAAAGAAGAGTAAGATAAAAAACCCCATACTAAATATGTAAAGTAAGTATTTCATAAAGTTACCTAAGCATCAATAAAACCTAAGGGTTATAAACAACG
This sequence comes from Philereme vetulata, assembly GCA_918857605.2. Taxonomy (NCBI): domain Eukaryota; kingdom Metazoa; phylum Arthropoda; class Insecta; order Lepidoptera; family Geometridae; genus Philereme; species Philereme vetulata. The sequence goes on from OU975484.1 coordinate 4,528,056, forward strand.
AAGTACCTACTAACAATAGGATCAACTGAAGAAACTTATATCTGCTGAAACAGCTATTTTACGTCTAAACTTAGGCATGAAAGTCTGAAGAACTTCGTCCTTTTGCGGGTTTAATTTCCTTTCATTTCTAGCTGATATGATTATATTAGAAAGTTTTTCTGATTACATTATTGTTTGTACAAATTGATGAATACGATAAAAGTTGTATATCTTCTTGTCTTGAATTTTATTTAGTTTCAAGTAATGCAAAAAGGATTACTTGATGAAATGAAATAGGTAAGAATGGTAAATATTATTTCAAGTACATATATCTATCCCAGAATATGTATGTTCTACTCATGCTAAACGTGATAAGGATCCACTTTTAATTTACGACTTTTGGGAAATGCGACATTATTCAGACATACGTTTAGTTCCTTGTGAAAGGGCTCGCCCTCGCCCGGTGAAGTTACCACCAAACCTATTTCTACTGCCTAGCAGCATTGCTGTGTTTCAGTATGAAGGATATGGTTTTCAGTGAAATTAGACGCACATGAGGATTTGCACATGTATGCCGTAAGTTGATAAGTTGGCACGTTTTTAAGGTGCGTGACGTACGAGGCAATAGGTTACTAGGTTATACAGTATGGTTACCGCTTAACATCAGGTAGGCCATATGCTTGTTCCATCTAAAGGTAGTACAAAAAAATCAATAAAATTTTATAGGCACCTGATCACTGCATTTGTATTTGATAAGACTGGTCAAACTGATTGTCCTTCAATTCAAATTGAACTGGGTGATGGACTGCTAAAGTGTTATGCTTGAAAATGTATAGTTCCATAAAAGTGAATCTTTCAGAATTTGCTCTAGATGTTGACGTCGATCCCCCCATTTGCTGATACCTACCTTACCTGATGGTGTGGTCAAACGATACCGTTATTAAAATATATTATTAAATGTTTGAGCAAGATTTAAAGCAAATAAAAGCAGTTTCCTTAGTTGCCGATGATATAGATACACTTATCTATATATGTTCGAAAAACAGGTTATCGTGATAATTTAGGTCTGCTATGTTTCGCCGTCTATCAGACATATACATTGAGAATGTGATATAGTCTAATGTGTGTCTAGGATTATTTAGCAGTAGTAGTGATACTTACTAGGGTCTTTCACTGCCGTGACGATGAGTTTAAACCCGTTGGCGTCGGTCCCCCAGTTGTCGGTGACATACTTCAGGGTCACGAAGTTGCTGCGAGTGAACAGCGCGCCGACTTGCTGCTTGGTGTTGCGACATGATAGGTCCACCTGGAGACAAGAATTTTATCTCATTAGACTGATAAAGGAACATAAAATAAATATTTCCAAACATTTCACACAGTGCTATCTAGCCCCAAACTAGACAGAGGGAACCAGATAACTGATAGAATACTTATATACTTTTTTACGTACATAGAAAAACATCCAGACCCGGATCAAGTATCTGTAGATAATGCAAACATTTGTTCCGCAGCCGGAATCGATCCCGCTACCTCCTGCGTCTCAGCTGGATATTCGCCCACTGCGCCCCTGAGGTCGTCAATGGTCGTAAAACGCTGAGTACGCTGGAGTAAGGCGATAACCGACTGATATCCAAGGAGTGGTTATAGAAACACAGGACGCCGGACGTCCGCTTGTGAGATGGCTGGACGATGTAGACAAAGTTACAGGCCGTCTATAAGACTAGTGAGTATGGAGGATGGCACAGGCTTAGGGACGCCTGTACTCAGCAGTGGGTGAAGTGGGAATGCGAATGATGACGAAAAAAAAAATTGACAAGGTCTAGTAGTCAACGTAGACTGCATCATCGCTTACCATCAGGCGAGATCGTCTATAAGACTAAACGTAATAAGCCTATGAACTGAGACATAAATAATTATCTGTTTGTTTTTTCTTACTTATTTCGTTTGCGACTCTAATGGGAAGTGGTAAGCTAATCACAAAGTACATTCCGCCGCGGAACAAATGTTTGCATGATCTACAAATATTTATTCCGGGTCTGGATGTTTTTCTATATATTATAAGTATGTGTTTACAAAAAAAAAGTATATATAAGTATTCTATCAGTTATCTGGTTCCCCGTGGTACACACGGCTACACATCAATATGCGGCTTCCAAGTGTTGGAACAATATGCCACCACCAATTAGAAATTCCAAAAGTTGCAACAGCTTTAGAAAAAATTAAAAATATTTCTAATGGAAGCCCAAATACAACATGGTAACATCAATGTCGACCTCTCTTTGATCTAGTCATCCAATAACTCTTTTTACATAAGTTTAACTAAATCAATATATTTTAAATAGTTACCCATATTTATTTATATATATATAACAATTTACCATAACCTTAGAAATCGTAAGAAAGTTCATAAGTTGTATGTTTATATATATAGGTATGTAATATTATTTTAGTAAAGTATGTTTATAAAATTTATATTTACATTTAAAGAAAACTCTACACACCTTTTATTTAATCACTTCTTTATTTTTTTATTTTTCTACGTAGCTTTTTTTTTTTTTTTTTTTTTTATGTTATTTGTGGGGAAACAGGCTTACGGCCCACCTGATGGTAAGTGGTCACCGTCGCCTATTGACACCGGCAACACCCGGGGTATTGTCGATGCGTTCCCTACACTGAAGAAACCTCTTTACATTTCTCTTGAAGCGTGCCATGTCGTAGTCTAATGGGAAAACCTCAGATGGTAGCTCATTCCACATCTTGCAAGTAGTAGCTGCTGCACTACCTATTGCTTCTGGTTTCAGCTGAAAATCAGCGTTGGGTGCTTAACATCCAACATTATGCTGAGCTGAACGCCATTTTGGTACGCAGACACATGAGTCGAACTTGTTTTATTGGATTCAATTGTATCTACTGTTTCTTTAAATTATTTCATGTGTCATTTTGTGTGTGCCAAATAAATGATTATTCTATTATATTCTACATCAAGCTACAAATATCCAGTATAAGCTGACCTCGCATTGTGTAGGCTTTTCTTAGAATGAGGGGTCAGCTTATACTAGAATTGTATAGCTTGATGTGTAGCCGTGTGTACAAGCTCTTCATAGTTTGGTCTAAAAAAAAGCTAAATGTCTACCAATATTTATTTATTTATTTTATTCATAAAAAGTTTGCCCTCCGTGTACTACCTTAAACATCCGTACCAACATTTTCTTAGAAAATTAACTTAAATTCAATGAATAAAGCTTTGAAAATTAAATCACCATTACTATCTAGACACAATAAATCCATAAAACATTGTTCTTAGTTGTGCAATATGTCATAAGTAGATTTAATATAAAAAATTGTTTGATAACTTTGGCAGAGTAAACATCAAATTCAGAAGTTTTCATAAACATCTAAATGCTGTATGCCACAGGAATGTTTAAGACAAATGCTATAGAAATCTAAATTGGGGCAAGTCTGATAATTTTAGGTATAAACTACCTATGAGTAGTAAGTCAATTCACTAGACCAACTACTATAGAATGTAATCCTGTTGGTTACTTCTTAGCTTTTGTTGTTAAAGTAACAGTAGGTAGATACACCACAACGCCGTGCACGCTCAAAAACTCCTTATTTTGCAAAGGAATTAAACGCCAATGCACTGCGATTATGTACCCAGCCCTGATGGCAGATCTTCACTCTTTGTCAACAATACCGAGAACTATTTGCTTGCTAGAGAATCTATCCATAATACGTTCATAATTAAGTACTACATGGTAACGTGATGTGATTGGTGGAGTAAATAAATTGTAAGTTCTTAATTAGTAATATATTATGCTACCTAAAACTAATTAGATAAATAATGTCCTAGCCTAAAATCATGCATTAAAGTAAGAAAACAAATCAACTCCCCACTCATTTACATAATAGCGGATAGACTGCTCGATCACGTAACCCCCACTGTGTTCATACGTAATTTCATCGTATTAGTCGTAACTATGACAGATTTTTTTAGTTCCGATAATTTAAATGTTTACTTCATAAGCACATGAAAATATATTAAGCCTGAAATGAATGAATAAAATACTCTTTATTGCACACCAAAAATACAGTAACAAAGGAAATAAACAATAAATAACGGTACAATGGGTTGTCTTATCGCTAAAAGCGATCTCTTCCAGACAACTGTGATGGACAGGATAAACGAAAATCAAAAGACAGCGATGTAAGAGTACTTTTAACATACATAAACATAACCCATAAAATACAATATACCTATTGATTATACCTAATAAACATAAACTTAAATACATACAAATAATATATAAATATGTGAGATGATTCAGATTACGACTAAAGCGCCATTAGCTCCATCTACAGGCAAACTTATACAGTTTTTGACCTGCTCAATGCCAAACGTTGCAGTTTAGTACATTGCCAAGAGATGTCGCGTTGCTTATTTCAAATAGTATTTTTATTTTTTAAAGTGTTATCCTAACACATACGGAAAATTCCAATATTAACAAACTATCTAAATTTTTTTTAATAATAATATTTAAATTATAATTAATAAGGTACCTCCATAGATAAAGCAATGTACTGTGGTACTATACAACATACGCATGGTACCCAAAGCAAATAATGTATCTGTAACAACTTTGTAATCATGTATTACTCGTGCGCGATATCTTGGGACCTGCTAGGAATGCGACTCCCCGACCGCTTCCCCTGCACTTCCCCGATGGCGCCCGTATTGTACCGTTCGCATCACTGTTTTTTACTAGGGTTTTTAGTCTCGTACTGGCCTACGTCACTTAACGACGCGCTCTGGAATTCTTTTAGTTATCGTTTGTGTTATTGTTTTGTCGTTGTAGTTTTTGTTGTTATAGTTCTTGTTAAGTGTTTTTGTTATCATTATGAAGGGTAAACCTTTGCATAGCGGAGAAAGAAACATCGTGCTAAAAGTGTTAGAGTTTTTTGAAAACGAAAAACGGAACAAACAGTTTTGTTTACCTGTCCACTAAGTAGTGACGAAGATGAGATAATGTAAATAATAGATAAAATAAATGTATAAACTTAAACATTGTATTTTTATTTTATTCAAATAGTGTAAAAAAGATTAGATAAAACGCAGCGTCCTCCTTGAGTAACATAATAAATTAGGTTAAGAAAAACAAAGACGAAGCCGCGGGCGGCTGCTTGTTATGTTCGCTTTTTTGCGGGCGGTACAAACACGCCAATATGACGTCACCGCGCTCAGGTCCCAACTTATCGCGCACGGGTAATATAAGCAATTAATGTGTTGAGTACGTTTTTAAGTATAATTTATTTGTGATTGTTTTGTTAGCTTGTATTGTTGTTAAAATAGATTAAATGAAACAAGCGTATTCTGCAGCTATTTCCGGGGTTTTTTTTTCAATCTTTAATCGCAGCCTGAATAAACTATTTATTAATGAATGAATGATAATTCTTTATTATACCTTACAAGCTAGACACAACAGATATAAAGTAATAAACAAATAAATGTAAAAATCTAAACACAATGGGTGGTCTTATCGCTTAACAAAGCGATCTCTTCCAGACAACCTTTGGATGGAGAGGATTTTTATCATTTATCTAACTAACTATCTTCTTTATCTATGTTTTTTTCTATTTATCTTACTAATTATTATCCAGAATCTATATAAAACGGAATATGCTGGAAATGATGAATGAAGATATTAATGGTCTAGAATCAGCCTTTGGATGTCCACTGCCGAACATAGACCTCCCCCATAAATTTCCAGAGCGACCGCAGATCTTGTGCGGCCTGCACCCAAAGGCTCCAAGCAACTTTTATCAGGTCTTCTTTCCTGTATATAATTATGTGTGCCTCATCTTCCACACTTAATATCAGTAGTCAAACGCTTAGTTCAAACGTTACCACAGTTTTTTTTATAAATATTGCAATCTCCTCTCGTTTATATAAAAAGCTGTAGGTAGGTAATGGATCGCCTTGGGTCCGTTTGATCCATCAGGCACCCGCCATATATTCTTCATCGGGGCTTTGCTGGCGATGCCCGATTTACCCTGTCATATTTCACGAGCTATTGCCGAGACGTGCCGGCGAGGGACACTTTAAATATTACTTTAAAATGAAGTGCAACCTAACTTTGATAAAGCTGGATTGAGCGCTGAGACGTGGCCTTCTTTACTTGGCTAGACATTGTACTTAGCTGTTAGATTTTTCTAATATTATGTTTTAATAAGGCAAGGTTTTTTTTATTTAAGGACTTTTAAATAATATGTCTATGTCAGCCCTATAAAGTCAAAATCATAAATTTAACAAACTTTAAAAAAATAACTGTTTATTGAAAAAACTTTTAACTTACACATAAACAGTGCGCAAAATAGACGCAAGCGTACCCCTTCGATGTACCTACTCGTATCGACAAGTGCGCACTTCGTCCATTCTACTTAGGTACCTGCCGAGTCAACAAAACTATAAATCAACTAGCTGTTGCCAGCGGCTTCGCACGCGTTGTTTACCAATATAAAGTAGCCTATGTGTTAATCCAGGTTATGATCTACGTACATACCAAATTTCATCGCAATCGGTTAAGCAGTTCCGGCGTGAAAGAGTACAAACATCCATACATACAAAATTTCGCGTTTATAATATTAGTAGGATTTGGCATCTTTTGAATTAGGATACGTTAACGCGCCGGCGAAAACTGAGCGCAACTTCAATTCGGCCACGTCAAAAACTTCGGCCTGAATATCGCTATCCCTGTTTAGTGACGAAGTTTAGCCACGCAGAGCGCAAGTGATAGCAATAGAACGATTCTAAATTTGATTACATTTTGACCGTGTCCCGTAATACCAAAAATGATGACTGAAAACTTGTTGTATTTTTCTCATTGTGTTGTTATTCTGTAACTAGACGATATAATCTATGTTCCCATAACTAGGATACGTAAGAGTTGTTGTTTTTAATACGAAACAATTAGGTTGAAAACAGGTCTTTTATGACGTAAAAACATGCAGAATTCGATACGCTTCTATTTTATTTTAGGTAAGTATTTTGATCTAATATATGGTTGGGAACCTAGATAAATACTATTCAAATTAAAATAATACCTTATTAAGGTAGAAATATGCTCCAATTAGAAATGATCTTGGTAGTACGTGTTGTATGGGCGATTGTCCCTCCGGTGCCCCTTTAAGATGCTGTCTAAAATTCCAACATTGAATATATTTATACCCAACTCGACAAGAACCATACGCCTTTTAGCTTGGTTCCGGACACATTCCATCAAAATATGGTGCACATCTGCTGGTGCATCACATTCTTCACAATTAGGTGAAGACACCTTTCTCATTAAGTGTGCGAAGTTCTTGAGCGGCATGTGTCCGGACCGAAGCCTGTGTTCGGTAAAAATTTACATTTTTAACTTACATTTTTAATAAAACACGGCAAATTACCTTATTTGAGGTGCTAGACCTCTAACTCAGAGGACTATCATAATTGGCGTCAACTATGTGTGTATGGGGACACCCTTTTATTTTCAACTTTTTATTTTTTTGGAATTTTTCCTTTATTTGTGTTTTAAGACCTTGCTTTTTGCCAAATTACGTGATTTTAGGTCAACGGGAACTACCACATAGGTTTTCGACCCAAAACCTATATGGTACTTCCGGTTGACCTGGAATTGTCAATTTTGGTTAAAAGCAAAGTCTTACAGCACAAGTAATGGAAAAATTCTGATAAATTAAATATAGTAGAAAATTACGGTAAATTTTGGTACTTAGAAGTTTTCGCGAAAATCTAAATTTGCCCATATCTTTTTATATTGACTCAAGACCTTCATTTTTATACACTTTCATATTTCAACTAGCTATGTCCACCCGTTCCTGAGAAAATCGGTGGTGACACACGAACAGACAGACGGACAAGAGAGTCATCTTATAAGGGTTCTTTTTTTACCTTTTGAGGTACGGGACCCTAAAAACAAAATATGATTACTAGCTTCCGACTACCTTATTCAAAATGCAACAAGATTAGTTTCCAAGTTAACTTCCAGCCATCACTGTTACATTGGTAAGCTTTTAGGCTTCACAAATTGTTCTCGCTTTCACAGATCCCATATTTTTAAACTAAAAAGCCGAGGCGAATGTCCCCACCTCCTTATTCCCGCCCGCCCTGGTCCGCCCAGCCCCACAATTGCAGTTGCTAAATTGTAATGGAGTAGTTAGTATTATAATATTTATTACAGCAATTAAAACTTTTTTGCGCGTACATAAATTGTGTTTGGTTTTTGCATTGACATTAATTTAAAATCCGATTAAATGACACAAAAGTCTTTGTCAGTTTTCCAAGGATAATAATGTCTTCGAACCGATGCCTTTTTATTCGATTAGGCACTTATCTGGTTTTAATGTTTTCCTTTTCAAGATAAATAAATTGTGGCCATTGCTGCCGCGCCTTAAGGGGGCACCGGAGGGACAATCGCCCATACAACACGTACTACCAAGATCATTTCTAATTGGAGCATATTTCTACCTTAATAAGGTATTATTTTAATTTGAATAGTATATATCTAGGTTCCCAACCATATATTAGATAAAAATACTTACCTAAAATGAAATAGAAGCGTATCGAATTCTGCATGTTTTTACGTCATAAAAGACCTGTTTTCAACCTAATTGTTTCGTATTAAAAACAACAACATCTTACGTATCCTAGTGTCATGGGAACATAGATTATATCGTCTAGTTACAGAATAACAACACAATGAGAAAAATACAACAAGTTTTCAGTCATCATTTTTGGTATTACGGAACACGGTCAAAATCTAATCAAATTTAGAATCGTTCTATTGCTATCACTGTCGCTCTGCGTGGCTAAACTTCGTCACTAAATAGGGATAGCGATATTCAGGCCGAAGTTTTTGACGTGGCCGAATTGAAGTTGCGCTCAGTGTTCGCCGGCGCGTTAAGACGTTGGTTTAAAAAAAAGTATAAATAATACAATACAATTAAAATACAGAAATAACATAAAAAGAAGTTATTTCTGTGTTTTATTTGTTTAATATTATATATATTTTTTTAAATTAAGGAATTATTAGATTCTTCCTAAACATTAAGCAACAACTCTGCTCGTAAGCCCGTTATATCGTCATAATATTCGCCACAGTTGCGTTCTCCATTGCCATTTCACTACCGCAATAGAGGGGGTCTGAAGCCACGCATTACAAAGGCGTTAGTAGCACTGGACGCAGTCTTATTCGCCTCCTTCATATACTCCACTTTAATAAAGATCCAAGCGAGATATTAAAAATTCTTTCAGTACTTGCAGATTACGGTCGCGACGAGCAAAATGTTTGCAAACGACAACTAAGTCGTCAGCTCGTTGCAGTAATGGCATCGCATTAAAAGATTTTAATTAATCCAGGATTAGAGCAGAGTAAAGTGTTTTTTAAAAACAAAAAAAAAACTTTTTAAGCTTTTGCTAAAGCGTTAAACTTACACGCTGTGTTGTTAACACGGTCGCTGGGTACACTATTTTCTGAGTGCTTTTATAAGAGACCCTTTTTGTTGAGGCTAGAACCTCCTTACTTTATTATCTTTTGAAAAGGTTTGGTAGAGCCCGGGTTTCATAACGACCTGTCTGCTTCAAGCTCCAATTATAATAACACCCTCGTTTAGGTCATACTTTGGTTGAAAATATGATTTATATTTCTCATGATCTACGCACGTCTCGTCCTCAAAGTCCTCATAGTCCTGACTAATTGTCATAATATGTATGTATATATTTAGGTACAACGCAGAGCCTAAATTGCTACTTACGACGGTTCTTTGTTGACAGGCTATGATATTCGATGTTTATACATATTCATTGTCATCGGCACCCCTATTGTCTAATTCTGAAACAAAGATGGGATGTCAAAAAATCCAAGTTCGATTTTTTCAACGTGATTACGAGATGAGCGACCGTGTAAGTATTTTCCTCTCCTTCATATTAGCCCCACCTGCACGATGGGGCAACTGATGACCTGCTCCGACGCTGCCATGAACGTGGCGGCGTACTGGTCAAAATGGCTATAGCCCTGAGATATCGACACGAAAGAAGAAGAAGAAGTGTGGTGTGATTTTATAATGTAGAGAGCCACACAGTATATTGGGCCCTCTTACCTGATTAAAAACGTCAGTTACGTTACACGTTTATAAGTTTTACGCATACAAAGTCGCCGTTACAGCTAGATTAATATCAATTTTTAGATACTTACATTTTGATAAAATGTTTAGTTCCCGAAATCAAATGATTCTGTCGAAATCAATATTACTCGTGCGCGATAACTTGGGACCTGCTAGGAATGCGACTCCCCGACCGCTTCCCCTGCACTTCCCCGATGGCGCCCGTATTGTACCGTTCGCATCACTATTTTTTACTAGGGTTTTTAGTCTCACACTGGCCTACGTCACGTAACGACGCGCTCTGGAATTCTTTTAGTTTTCGTTTGTGTTATTGTTTTGTTGTCTGGAAAAAAGAAGTCAACCATGTGGACAGGCTTCGACAAAAGTATTGGGACGATGACCTCTTACAAGAGACGAATGAATCGCAATTAATTGTAAATTTATCGGATACCTCTTCGTCAAGTGATTATAGTGAGACTGAGGACGAAGAACAAACTCTAGAAGGCATAAATTCACTAAGTAGTGACGAAGATGAGATAATGTAAATAATAGATAAAATAAATGTATAAACTTAAACATTGTATTTTTATTTTATTCAAATAGTGTAAAAAAGATTAAATAAAAAGCAGCGTCCTCCCTGAGTAACATAATAAATTAGGTTAAAAAAAAACAAAGACGAAGCCGCGGGCGGCTGCTTGTTATGTTCGCTTTTTTGCGGGCGGTACAAACACGCCAATATGACGTCACCGCGCTCAGGTCCCAACTTATCGCGCGCGGGTAATACTTGAATAATGCTTTACTTTTCAGACATTATTTCATACATAAATTATATTTTACAAAGTCTTGTACATAAGACAATTTAACATAGAACATTTTCAAGAAAAATCCCTTCAATACTCAAACTATTTCAACTATCTTGTTCCTCTTCACAGTTACTTTCTCCAACACTCAACTATTCGAGAATTTTACAAACCCTACTTTCTATTCAAGATGCATTTCTTCGTAATAACTTCTTGCGTCTCTGTCTAACTTCCTCGAATTGCTTCACTTTGCAGAAACTTCTGGAAATTTCGCACAAAGTAATTTACATGGGCTTTATGGCATTATTTTTATACTGCTCTGTAATTTCAGTGGCATTTTTCTTGGTTCCTGCTTGTTAGAGCATATTATGTAATACCACACTGCTTTAACTTTTTGTGACGTCGGTCATTTGTATATAGGTAATTGTGAGACACACATTTGTTGGGTATTACTGTTTTTGTGTGTATGATTTTTTTTTTTTGTTTTTGAATGGACTTATCTAGCTGTTGGCCTCTGAGACCGTTGCAGCTTAACCGAGCTTTTGGCGAGCGCAGAAGGCGCTCAGCCCTATAATTTTATTTTTGATGAGGCAACTAGCGCAAGGGCACCACTTAGGTACGAACCTCGGCTTGGGCTGTTGCCGGGACGGGGATAGGAGAGAAACGCCCGGGTACGTGCTTGTACCTCGTGTAGGCGGCGACTAATGGGACTCGTCGACCTCGCCGGCGAGGTCGGTGTATTTGTGGAGTGTTTGCTCTGTCTAACGTGGATGACTCACCCGCATTAGCGGAAGTGATTTCGTCATCCGGGTCTCCGAGAACGTGTCACAAACGACGGAGGGTTTTTGTGTGTTCGGACGGTTCAATCGAATAGTCCGGAATGGTATGTATCAAAGGATGATGAGTGGCAAGTTCATAATGTCGCTTGGAAGCGAGCTTGATGAATTTAGCTATTGACTCTAATTTCAAATCACGATGCAGATCGTTATTGCGAAAATACCAAGGCGAGCCTCTGGCTTTTCGCAAGAAACGATTTTGTACTAATTGAATGGCAGCAACTTGACGAGAGTGGGCGAATACTACTGAGGAGTATGTCATGATGGAGCGAATGCAAGCTTTGTAAAGGGTCACCTTATTTTTAAGAGACGAGTGTATGATTTTTGTGACGTCGGTCATTTATATATAGGTAATTGAGAGACACACATTTGTTCGGTATTGTTTTTGTGTGTATGATTTTTTTCTATTGTGTGTATCTTACTTGTGTGCTGTGTATGTTTTGTACCGTCACAAATAAATGTTTTTTATTTTTTTCTTTCTTTAACTTTTTACATCATCATTTGATGGCATAAGCTAGAAAACGTCCACTGCTGGACATAGGTCTCCCCGATTTCCAGATCGAACTTTGTGCTGTTAATAAGCATTATAATCAGTGCTCAGATGATTTATAAGATAAGGGGGCTATAATGGCAATATATTTTTGTGTTTGCCCAGTACCTTTGATCATGAGATAAAACAAACTTTTTTCTCTTTGTAAGTATCGTTTCATTAGTTTGCATCTGCGTAAAATATGAAAGCTACGCATTGAGCGATCCCACGGAACCAAACAAAGGAAAATGTGCTTAAATTAAATAACCGCATATCCAGAGTTTTACAACCCGACCCCCCGAAACAATGTATCTCATTCGACAAAGGAAACTTTTACCTGCGGTGTACATTGCCGGCCCACGCCAAGCGCGAATGTTTGGGACATTACGGGTACCAACAATGTATGCGGTGCAACTTTGAGAGTTTAAATTTTTGATGTGGAGGTATTTTCGTATGGTCATCGTATTCATAGTTTGATAGTTGTTTTTTTTTAATAGAAACTAACGAATGAATTGCCTTTGAAATCGGATTAATATCTTCTTTTACAATAAAGTTATATTTTTATGCAGCAACATCTCTTTCTCTCTCTCTTTATTCTATTTATTCTTTCCACAATGGTCCTCTAAAAGCGGTTACCATATTTTTATGCTCAACATCATCTAAGGTTCCTGGCTAGTTAGTTTTTCCTACTAGTAATAGTACTTAAAATAGTCTGCAGAACCTTTCATAAAACGTCATCATCATCATCATCATATCAGCCGTAGGACGTCCACTGCTGGACAAAGGCCTCCCTCATTGATCTCCAGGAACTGCGGTTGGAAGCGGCATGCATCCAACGCCGACCTGCGGTTCTTACCAAGTCGTCTGCCCATCTTGTGGGTGGACGTCCTACGCTGCGCTTGCCGGTCCGTGGCCTCCACTCGAGAACCTTTCAGCCCCATCGGCCATCTGTTCTGCGCGCTATATGGCCTGCCCATTGCCATTTCAACGTGCTAATCCGTCGGGCTATGTCGGTGACTTGAGTTCTCCTACGTATCTCCTCATTTCTGATTCGATCCCGTAGAGAAACCCCGAGCATAGCCCTCTCCATAGCTCGTTGAGCGACTCTGAGCTTATTCATAAGGCCAATAGTGAAGGACCACGTCTCGGTTCCATATGTCATCACTGGTAACACACACTGATTGTAGACTTTCGTCTTAAGGCACTGAGGTATGTTGGACGAAAAGACGTTGCGAAGTTTCCCAAACGCTGCCCATCCGAGTTGGATTCGACGATTGACCTCTTTCTCGAAGTTGGACCTACCTAATTGGACTGTTTGTTCTAGGTATACATACGCGTCGACAACTTCAAGAGCCGAGTTCTCAACCATAACTGGGGCAGGGACGACATGGACATTCGACATGATTTTCGTCTTGTCCATGTTCATTTTAAGTCCTACCCGTTGGGAGACTCGATTGAGGCCTTCGAGCATCGTGCTGAGCATCATAAAACGTATAATATAATTATTACGAGTATGTATTCTATCAGTTATCTGGTTTCCATAGAACAAGCTTGGCTTAGTTTGGGGCTAGATAGCGCTGTGTGAAAGGTCTGATATTATTTATTTATTTATTGATTAGCTGACCAATCCGCAGCTTCGCACGCGTAGTTTTTCAATAACACCTTACCCTCCTTTGCGCAGTTAGGTAAAAAGTAGTCTATGTTACTCATGGTGAATGTAGCTTTCCAATGGTGAAAGAATTTTTGAAATCGGACCAGTAGTTTTTGAGTTTATTCATTACAAACATACACACAAAAATACAAATCTTTCCTCTTTATAATATGTATTAGTATAGACGTACCACTTATAAGCCAGGATTGCTTGAATAGTTTCTTACACGCTAGGTACTAGCACATTTTCTGGTAATAACGATGAGATGACCATGGAGTTAGCAATGCCAAGGTAGTAATGGTAAATACAAACTCGAAACCCCGCTCTTTCGTGTACCGACCAATTTTTTTTAACCACCGGAAACTGTCCAACCACTTCCATTAGATAGATCGATCTATCTCAATTTTAGATGTCTCGTCCACGCAGTAAAAGCACAATGAAGCGAGTATAACGCCGCAATCTTTAGCGTTTCAAGCAAGATTATCCTCGAAAGTGCATCTAATGTGCTTCGAAAGCTGAAAGCATGTGGGGAAGGATACTAAAGGAATATTACCGCGTACCTACACAACCTTTATGGTCTATATAAAGTCCTACATTGATGAGTTTTTGTAATGGATTTTTGCTACGAGCTGACAAAAAGGACTGTAAGACAACTACCTAAAAAATACGAAATAAACCGGCCAAGTGCAAGTCGGGCTCGCGCACGAATGACTCCGTATCATTATCTATAAAAACGGTAATTACGTTTGTTGTATGGGGGCCCCCTTAAATATTATTTTAATCAATTATTTTTAAAGTAAATATATAACTAAATATTCTGTGAATATTTCAAGCGTATGCATGTTGCCGTTACTAATATCGAGCTAAAACGAGCAAAAAAATCACGTTTGTTGTATGGGAGCCCCCTTTAAATATACATTTTATTCTGTTTTTAGTATTTGTTGTTATAGCGGCAACAGAAATATATCATCTGTGAAAATTTCAACTGTCTAACTATCACGGTTCATGAGATACAGCCTGGTGACAGACGGACAGACAGACAGACAAACAGCGGAGCCTCAGTTATAAGGTGCCGTCTTACCCTTTGGGTACGGAACCCTAAAAAAACGTTCAATCTGAAAAACTGTTTTGATTTGGTATCTCTACAGCAATATAGCAGTATAATTTGTGTAATCCGTCCTGCCATGTCATTTGAACGTGGTACGACAGGCACACGAATGAAACTTATATCAAAGAATACTTACCTCATGTTGACAACAACGAATGTTTGTGTTATAATGTTCCTGTCTTTCGTGGCCTACATGTCTTTCATGTGGCAAATGATACAGATGGACAGAGACACACAACACGATCCTTCGCTGAATCATGTTAATGTGGCTATACAAAAATAAAATAAAAATGCGCTGTCATGTTTATTTAAATTTTTAAGTGATCAACAGCACAAATGAAATTAACATCAGAATAGCCCCCAATGATCTCTTTGACCACAGTCTATATATCTTTATACTGTATTTAGACGCACTAGATTTTTCATCTGAAACACAATAATATTGTCTGCAAAATTCGCTATTATGTCATTATTTAACCAAAATACCCAGTTATAGTAGCATGATTTGCAAAGGAAATTAAAACTTTAATTTTTAGCCTGAAAAGTCGGGTTATTTCCTTAATTCCCAGCAATTCTCCCATTGCGAAGGTGATTTCTGTAAAATATGCCTACAGCCTGTTTTAATAAACATTCTAATTATTCTTGAGAAAGCCTCGCGTTCAAATTAAAACAATCCCTATTCCCTGTAAAATAAAGACTATGCCTCTGCTCAAATTAAGAACAATAAAGTGAATAAAAAGAGAAAAACAAAAACAGGAAAAGCTGTCCACAAAGGACTCTATAAAAGAACAGAAAGGACTACCGAAGAGGTCTTTGTTCAACTTCTGAATTTGAATTTAAAATTCGAGAAGTTTCCTTCACTGTCGTGTTAATAATTTGGGAGACACCTGGGCCGGACTTCCAGACTGGAGTTTAATGTGTTTTGATTGAAGGTGTGAAGATGTCTTATTTCTATATTCAGAAGTTTTCCTACAAACATTAAAGTTAAGAAATTATGGTGAACAAAATACCACAGAAGTTTAATTCACGAGATAGCAACCCACATTTATATTTACTTACCGTTGTCCCTCATATTATCATTCCCTTATTTATTAAAAATATAATGACACAAATGACGCCATAGATGCTATATTCATCTTTTATGTAGTACCTCCAATCATTTTACACACATAATATCTCAAAGACTAATTAGGTACTAAGGAATAATTTTAGCTGTTGTAAATTGGCATTGTATAAATCGTGGAGTTCAATCAATTCAAACCTCAGAAGTCTTATCAATCAGCCCTTGCACAAACTTTACACTCCAATCAAGTGGATTTCTACAATTTCTAAGCGAATTTTGAACTCTTTCAGGCCTCATTCTAAGCGGCTTCCAATTAAACAATGAAGTGAAATAAATCCCGGCAAAGAGTCGTCTCTGGCAATAGGTCTGCGCTCATTAGCGAGGCATCTTTAATAAATTGGAGCTGGCTTGGGTACAGCTTATACAAAACAGTTGATTTGTTTCAGTGGAAACACTTATTGAAAAGAAGAAGTAGATAACACTCCAAGAAAATCGCGAAGATTGTCGTATACAAGTAACTTTTTAACAAAAATATAACCAACTTAACCAAACTACTGAACTGATTTTGATGAAATTTCTATGAAACCAATATGAAAAAAAATATTTTAAATAAAAATGATTCTTCAAATCAGTTGATTAAGAAATAAATAATAAATATTGCTGGACATTTCACACAGCGTTACAAGCCCCAAGCTAATCAGAGCTTGTATTATGGGAACCAGTTAGCTGATAGAATACTTATATACATTTTTTTTGTAAATACATACTCATAATATATAGAGAAACAACCAGACCCGGAACAAATATCTGTTGATCATGCAAACATTTGTTCCGCGGCGGGAATCGAACCCGCTACCTTCTGCGTCTCAGCCGGCTATTCGCCCACTGCACCACGGAGGTCGTCAATAAATAATAAATGACGGAGTTCTGAAGTAAAAACATAAAACAATTATGCGTCCGTATAAAATTTGAGGGATGCCCTCTATTTTTTTGGTATCCCATCATCAGATCCTGACTTGGTGCCAACATACATAAAAAAAAGATTCCGACGAATTCAGAACCTCCTTCTTTTTTTTGAAATCGGTTAAAAGTGCCTTCATACGTATGTTCATGGTAGCTTCATGGTAGCGGTCTTTCGAATAAAGGTTTGCCCATAACCTACGCTATAATGGAAATGCTGTGTCTTTATCTACGTGAGACCATTTCCAATTTATTGCAATCCTTGGAGAATGGTTGCTTGATCTCTAAACCTAATCAGGAAAGGAGTATAGAAACTCATCGTTTAAATATAGTTTTTCCTTGCACCAGCCTCTGATTAAAAATATTCAATCAATATAAACCTTTTTACATATCAATACAAAACGTGAGGTGTAGTACTAAAAATAAAACAGCCACGTGCTTAATAGTTGTTCTCGTAAACTGATCCAGCTATTCACCTCTCCCTGTGCGGAGACACCGGCACGATCGAACAAATGGAAAGCAGGAATTGGGATAATTGCCGACGGCAGGAATGTCTCCAATTGGACATGATATCGGCCCGGCGGCATTCAGGATAATGAGAAGGTAGGAAGGAGGAAATATCCTTATGATTGGCTAAAGGGCTTTGTTTGCTGATCTTTTAGACAAGTGTTGTCGAAACACCTCGAAATAAAATTATAACCTTTGAAAATTTGAAACTGTAAAACAGCGAGTCATCAATACAACGTATATAGATGTCTATATTCATTAGGTTGGCTGACATACGAGTACATTGCTTCTCTCATGTAATAGGCTTCTTCTTCTTCCTGCCCTTTTCCCACATTACACGGGGTCGGCACAACATGTATTCCTCCTCCACATCTCTCTATCAGCCGTCATATCTGTTGTCACTTCCTTCCTTCCCATATCATTCTTCACACAGTCGTCATCTCTTCTTCGGCCTTCCTCTACTCCTATATCCATCCATACTCATATCTTACACTCTTTTAGTCACATGATTTTCTTCCCTCCGCATGACATGCCCATACCACGCTAGCCTCTTACCCCTCAATTGTTCTATCACTGGCGCTACTTTTAAACTTCCTCTAATATACTCGTTCCTTATCTTATCCATTTTCGTTACCCCACAAATCTAGCTCAACATTCTCTTTCATACAATAGTATTATGCCAAATTATTTTCAATGAATTAGTTCTTCTAGCTTTTGTTAAATCTTCTATAATATTCCTAAAACGTTATATTGTTATATTGATCTGAATGTTATCATGATTAATATTTGTATGTGTGTTTAGTATAAACTTCTGGAACTGCTGGATCTATAGAACTATGAACCTGGACCCTAGAACTCATCTAGTTGATGCTGTAGTGCCTTATTTTTTTTAAAGATAAAGATTCATTTATTTGCGATACATGGGTTACATCAGTTGGTAATACAATAAGTACAGCCATGACCAGCATACAAGCATGCAAAATTATTTAACCACTATTATGCATTAATTATCAGATTAAAATAAATAAATTAAAAATATGTCAAGTCATTGCAATTTGTCCATTAAATATTCATCTATAGTGTAGTAAGCTTTTTGTAAAAGTACTTTTTTAAGTTTTAATATAAAGTCATGAATTTGGTCAATTTCTAATATATTTTTGGGTAGGGGATTGAATATCCTAGGTTACTCTTAGGTAATACAGAACACACTGTTATTATATAATGCTGTACTACTTTTAGGACAACAGATTTTGGAGCCATGACGTTGGCTTTTAAAGTTATTAAATAATGACATGTTCTTCTTTACAAATAAAGCTATTTCATATATATGCAGTGAGGGTAATGTCAAGATATTAAGGTCAACAAAAAAAGGCTTACAGCTGTCAGTTTGTTTTAATTTACATATTGCCCTCACACATTTCTTCTGCGCTTTGAAAACAGATTCCTTTCCAGTTGAATTACCCCAAAATATAATAGCATACCTGAGTATTGATGCAGCATAACCATGATAGGCAGTGATAACTGTTGATGAGTTTGAAACTTTAGAGAGCATGTACAGGGCATAGGACTAAGACAACTGTCTGACAAACTCTCGACATGTGAGCGCCAGTCAAAATTTGAGTTAATAAATAAGCCTAAAAATTTTGTAGAGTCAACGCGTTTAACTTATTGTCCTAAATAATTTATGTCAATGTATTTAATTCTAACAGTTATATTCCTAAAAATCATTAGATTTGTGTTGCTTATATTAATCTTCAAATTTATTGAAGTCAACCATTTTATTATGGCACTAAGAGTATTGTTGATATCACTTTCAAGTACTGATTAGTTATTTCCTGTAAACACAATCGTACTATCATCTGCAAACATAATAGTTTGATGTTTAGATATTTTAGGTAGATTGTTTATATATATTATGAAAAGTAGAGGTCCAAGAATGCTACCCTGAGGCACTCCGACACTCACTCTCCGCAATGATGACACATATTTGAACTCTATTTTGGACTTTGGGCATATTCTAGTGATTTGCGTCATTTTCTTCCTATTACTAATATATGATTCGATAAGGTTGGACACATTACCCCTTACACCATACGAATTGAGTATTCTTATAAGTATTCTATGATCAACAAAGTCAAATGCTTTCGATAAGTCCATGTACAAAGCACATGAAATGGAATTATTGTCAATTGTGCTCATTGCCGCCTGTTCTGTAGCGAAGAGCTTATTGTTTTCAAAATATTCATATACCCTATCAAATATTACCTTTTCAAATATTTTAGATAAGACTGGGATAAGTGCAATAGGTCTATAACAGGCCATGCCATTTTTATTATCTTTTTTAAAAATGGGTTTTACGATGGTGGTTTTCAGTTTGCTCGGAAATACTCCATTTACAATACACAAGTTAATAATGTGACATAAAACAGAATTTATTAGTTACGATGTTTGGTTTTAGTTAGAGATGGGTCGTCGACGGTTTTTTCATAAACGAAACGAAACCGTTTATCGTCGATCGTCGACTAGTCGATCAAGTAGTTGAATTTTTCGACTAGTTCATAACGTGACCTATAATCTATTCGTTAAGTAATTGCTATCCTTTTTCTTTAATCGACAGGATAATTTTAATAAATGCTTAACTCACTATAACTATTTATTCAAATATGAACGCTACCAACGTAACTTTAAAGTTCAAATTTATTTTATCGTCGCGTCGAGCCAGCTATCTACCGTTCCCGTATTATACGACTATGTTTACGCGTCGAGCCGTCGCGCTCTAGTTGAAACAAACGTCTCAACATTTTATTCAACCGTCTACGAATTCAACAAGTCTACGAATAAACGATAGACCGTTGAAGCGTCGAATGTTAATGAACGGTTGATTCGACTAGTCCGTTGAATAAACGCCCATGCCTAGTTTTAGCAGTAAAAAAGATAGAACTGGTGGAAGGTCTAGTACTCACTTTAGGCGGTGCAGTGGCGTGTGCCCCATCATAGACGTAGAGATGATCGTTGCAGTCAAGCTGCAGCATGTCGAAATGCAGCATAAACCGCTGCAAGATGCTGTGCGTCTGGAAGGTGACTGTGCAGTCCAGGTTGCGTTCGTTGCGGGACCACACCACCCCACCTTCCACCTTGCGGTACTGCCGCTGGAGGAAGTGGTCCTTGCATATCGAGTCCATGTAATCTGGGGACAAGAGACAATGGTAAGACAAAGTACATGATCATCTGATTAGAACAGAAATTATTACTGTTTACTGATAGACAGATCGGTTTCTCAAAATTATTTTTAACCTCAAAATAATTCTAATATGTTTTTAAATAGTTCTTAAGCTTTCTACAAACGATACAAATATTCTAAATTGGAAAGTAACGGAGATAAAGTTACTTTGTCTGTCTGTCCGATTGTTTCGTTTTCAAGACTAAATGGTTGGGCCAATTTTGATTAAATGTAGTGTATTGATAGATTATGACCGGGATAATCTCTATATACCAACTTGTTACGGAGACATTTGCTATTTTTAACCCGGCTGCACAGAAGGAGGGTAATGTTTTAAGCCACGTGTCTTCGCTCGCGTGGTTTATCATAATAATAATATTAGTATGTACAAGTTATTACAGAATTTTATTTTTCTTTCGTATGATCCCTTAGCACTTAGCACTAATCTACAGTGTTCACACGCGTCGTCAAAGTAAGAACACGTTGATATAATCTAAAATTATGAGCTCGTATATTTCACACGTGTTGCGTTCTTGCAAATCAATGAATTTAAATTCATTTAACTAAACAATGTGTTTTTTTCTCAAAAACACAAATGAAAAATACATCTATATCATGTATTTTCAGCACAATAGTCGAATCCAAGTCCTCTTTGGCAGTTTTAAAGCATCGCCATTACGCGATTTCCAATTTTCACCGAGTTCGATACGTCGTAAAACATCGCGACTGACATCCAGCTTTTCAATAAAAATAAAATGAAGGAAATTACAACACAGATCACATTCTTATTTACCGCTTATCGCGTTCCCAGCGATATTCGAACCCCTTTCGCAGACAATCTCCAATTTCAACTCTACATCTGAAATTTTAGAGTTTATTTTGGTTCAGTGATACGATATGGGATTTTATCTCTAATCTGCAGATGTGAGTTTATCTATACGTGTGCATGTCAGTTGCTGTGTGGGTTTAGAAGGAGTTTGGTTAAGTGTTGAGAGAAATTGTTTGGTGAAAGTCAAAGTTGCTTTTGAGAATTGCTCAGGAATTCAATTGGATAGATTCAGGATATATGCACAATGTAAGTTCCAGTTCTCTTCTGGTTGAAAATTATTAAGCAAATTTAATAAGTAAAAATGTTGTAATACCAGTTGCCATTAATATTATTACCGCCTCGCCTTTTAATTTTTACAAAGGTCCTGTATATCCAAAGGTTTCCTGAAAGAGATCGCTTTTAGAGATAATGGCACAAGAGTTTTCTTTGTTTCTTTTTCATCTTATTTTACCAACTTTTTTCCAGGGCCTTCAGAAATTTCCTTCTCATCATCACACTCTTGGCCGTCGCATCATCAGCACCGACCCGCCGAGCCCTCAACAGCTTGGTATCGGGAGTCACCACCGGCATAGAGGTGCCTAGCGAGCTCATAGCCGGCACGGGAGCGGGCACGGGGGCCATGCAAATGGTCATCAACATACATACAGACAGTCATGGAAACATTGAGGTGTATACAAACTAGTCAAGTGAAAGAGAGTATTGAATAAGTGAAAATGTGAAAAGTGAAATGGTATACAGGTGCTTCATTCACTTTCAGTTTTGAAAGGCAAATGTAAGACGTGGTTTATAAATAAAAAAGTGGTTAGTTCAGCTTCAGGCATGAAGTGAAGTAAAAAGCATTTTAGATAACCATTAGATTAGATTTATAAATGTAAACATAGGAAAAAAATGTAAATAAGAAACTTAATAGTGCTAATACTGTAATGGCATAAGTATCTGAAAGACCATAAAGTCTTCAGATGAAATTTTCACATATGATATATTTATGTTGCCGCTTTATCAACAAATACTAAAAACAGAATAAAATAAATATTTATGGGCGGCTCCAATACAACAAACGTGATTTTTTTGCTCGTTTTTGCTCGATATTGATAACGGCAACAGGTAGACGCTTGAAATATTCTCAGGATATTTAGTTATATTCACTTTTAAATTAAACAATTAAATTAAAATAAAACAAATATTTAAGGGGGGCTCCATACACCAAACGTGATTTTTTTGGTCGTTTGCATAGATAATGGTACGGAATCCTTGGTGCGCGAGTCCGACTCCCACTTGGCCGGTTTTTTATTGTCACAGGCATACAAACTCTTGTTGTCAATTAGTATTAAATTAAAATACGATGACGTCCAATTTAACTTCAACTTTGATAAATAGTTATGATGGTGGAGACCAGTGCTACGAATTATTTTCAATAGTTTTTATACGATTATCTATTTATTATGATATCACGTCATCAATGAGAGTTTATTGATAAAACTGCTATCTTATCTACAAAATGTGTTACGAATTAGACATAATATTTGATAATACACAAGTCTACACTTACTACTACAGAAACCATACTTGATAGGTTAAAAGATTTTAAATCATCTCAAAAACGCTCAAACCGGACGGGACTTAAACCCCCAACCGTCATACGAGGATGCACTGCCAATTGTACTACAGGTGCTTGTCACGTCAGGGTCGAAATTAGAATTGAACTGCAACGTTTGGCATTGAGCAGGTCAAAAACGGTAAAAGTTTTCCTATAGATGGAGCTGCGCTTTGAGTCGTAAAATGAATCATCTCACTAATTTCGACCCTGACGTGACAAGAGCCTGTAGCACAATTGGCAGTGCTCGTATCAAGAGGAAGGTTGCGGGTTCAAGTCCCGTCAGCCTTGAAAGTTTTTGAGATTTCCGTAAGTGTTCTGATAATACTATATAGATAAAATACTATTGATAGGTTTATGTTACTGGCTTGTTATGTTGTTTTTATTCATAAATTGATGATGTTTTGTCCAGGATGATTTCGGCTACAGCGATATTATTCCTGCTCTTTTACATTGATTGGTGCGCTCTGAGATGACTTGTAGTTGTAGCCGATTTTAGATTCAAATGTTCGTGCACATAGAGTTTCATTTCCAAATTATTTTAGTGATTTATTTATTTGTATTTATTAAAGTTTTAAAATAAATTTAACCTATTTGTGTATGTGTGTTTGGTCCTTGAACAGTATTTAATATATTAGCATTTAGAGTGTAATGGGCCGGTGAAATGGGTCACATCACATCACCTTACCAAAGGAAAACGGGTTCTCGCGTGGTCTATAATTTTTGCAATGATTGCTATTGACTTATTCAAAAGGATGGTATGATGACTATGACTATATACCTACAGTTGATGGACGCAGGGCAGTGCATCGCACGTTCCTTAGGTGCGTGAACTAAGACGCAATGCTTTGTTATAGGCGATGGCTACCACTTACCATCACAGGTGGGCTATTTTCCGCATTAAATCTTAATGTTGTTTATATAAAAATCTGTTATCAGGTTTATTTCTCAAAGAATTAAATTCGCTTACAAGAGTACCTTACCTAACTTAAAATACCTTAAAAAAAGAAACTTTATAAATATCACTCTTTATTATAAATGCGAAAATAAGGATGTTTGTTTATTTATTTGTTTGTTAATCAAGTCGTAACGGCTGAACCGATTTTGATGAAATTTGGTATATACGTAGATCATAAGTTGGATTACCACATAGGTTACCTTTTAATCCCATAAATCAGTTCCCATGGGATAAAAATGGGGTGTCAAGTCAAGTGGCAACTGCGAGTTTAGCTTTATTTATAGGTCACCTACACATTTAGTATTGAACCGGTACAAAGTCGCGGGCAATAGCTAGTTAGTTTATAAATATGTAATCTCCGGCTTAGCTATTGTTTGTGCAAACTTACAGAGAAATGTTTTCCTAAAAATAGTTAAGAAACACTTTCCTTACAAAAGATTTCCCCAAACCTCTAATAACTTATTTTCTGCGAAAATTTGTGAGATCAAAGGCGTTTTTTTGGTGACGATCCCCACATAGAGTACTTAGGGTTTATCCAGCGAGATAAAAGGTGGAATTCGAGTGTCTCTGGCGGCGCTTTCGGCTTTTGAATTCTTAAAATAGAAAAGCCTTACAAAATGGCCGAATACGCTGAATATTTAGAATATTTTCTGGATAGTGAAAGATGAGTTTGTAAGAAAATATTGTGGCATCTTTCAGTGACATTTATTATTTTTGTGTTATATTTCATTTTATTTGTTTAGGTTCATAGATCTTAGTTATATTTTCGTTCTAACATTTGTAAAATAAACAAACCAGTTTTTAGAATTACGTAGTCAGAGTACTGAACCTATAATTTCATCATGTCTGTCTGTCCGTCTGTAATTACAGCCATTGTATTTTATTTTGTAAACTTGTCAACTGTGCCTACAGTATAATTTGCACAAGTGTTTTTTTGTATATTACGTTTTCTATCTCCGTTTTCAATAAAAAACTAATAATATATATAATTGGTGTTTTTAAATATTAATTACGGTTATAAAGTAGGGTAGTAGTACTTTTCCGGGCAAGCCCTTTCACATGAATGATAATGTTAAGGGGGCACCGGAGGGACAATCGCCCATACAACACGTACTACCAAGATCATTTCTAATTGGATCATATTTCTACCTTAATAAGGTATTATTTTAATTTGAATAGTATTTATCTAGGTTCCCAACCATATATTAGATCAAAATACTTACCTAAAATGAAATAGAAGCGTATCGCATTCTGCATGTTTTTACGTCATAAAAGACCTGTTTTCAACCTAATTGTTTCGTATTAAAAATAATGACATCTTACGTATCCTAGTCATGGAAACATAGATTATATTGTTTAGTTACAGAATAACAACACAATGAGAAAAATACAACAAGTTTTCAGTCATCATTTATGGTATTACGGAACACGGTTAAAATCTAATCAAATTTAGAATCGTTCTATTGCTATCACTGTCGCTCTGCGTGGCTAAACTTTGTCACTAAACAGGGATAGCGATATTCAGGCCGAAGTTTTTGACGTGGCCGAATTGAAGTTGCGCTCAGTGTTCGCCGGCGCGTTAATATAAAAAAAATGTTTAAGTATTTCCTACATGTTAACTGCCTACAATGTTCTGCATTATCATCATCAACCTATAGCAGTCCACTGCTGAACGTAGGTCTCTTCCAGGGTGCGCCATTGAGCCCCCTCAGCTCTTCTCATCGAATCCTTGCCAGCCACAACGCGCAAATCGTCACTCCATCTAGCGGGAGGGCGTCCTACACTTCGCTTGCCTAGACGTGGTCTCCAGAACACGTTTACTCCAACGGTTCAAATCAAATCAAATGGTATTTTTTGCATAATATGGGTAATAACAAGGTGTTGTACAGTTTTTGTGTAGGCACAGACATATTCAGCGTTTAACGCCTGCAATGTTAATGCTCTTCACATTCATTTAATTATAACATTTTTGCATCTAAGCACACTGTCAGGGTTATTTATTTAAAATAATGACAATTATTTTTTGCAGCTCTTACCACATATAAAATTTATAACAAAAAAGTATTAATAATTGTTTGAGCGAAGCGAGATCTCTAAATCAACTTGGGCAAATCGGCGTTGTATGTACGCTACGAAAGTTATCCTCGGACAAACAAACTTGTCCGAGGATAACTTTCGTAGCGTTGATCCGATCATCGTCAAATTTGATACATAGGTAGGTAATGATGGCAAAATTGAGCTAAAAATATTGGGAGGTGGTTTAGATATTGGGGTTCAAGAGGGGTAAAAAAAATGAAAATGTGACTATTTGGTCAAGTGGGATGTCAAATGAGAGGTCTTCATTAGTCATTTAGACATAGCCATAGTACATTTAGACTCCGTTTTTATAGTTTTTGAATTATTAGCTATAACAAAAACTGCACTTTGACAAAATTCACAGGGTACACCAGTGATCCCATAGTGCTGTTATTTGGTATGCGTGTAGCATAAGTGACATAAATATAGGCAAAGGTCTGAAATCCAGAATAACGGCAATTTGTACCCCAAAAGAGAATACCACATTTATGAACTCCCGTTACCTGTAATTTGAATGAAACTGTAGGTCAAGTTAATTGGTTAACGATTTCGTGGCACTATTTTGATAGTCAAAGATTACAAATATTTTTTTTTGTTTTAATCGGAGACTCGCGAGATCTCAGTTCGGTGCGAACCACTAGTATTAGTCAAACTTTTAGGAAAAAATAAAAATATAATTGGTCAATCAAAATTGTCATTGGTTATCGGTTCTGCGGCAGATATGACCTGCCACTTCAGCTTGCTGACCCTCTGAGCTATGTCGATCACCTTGGCTCTCTGTCGGGTAACCTCGTTCCGGATTCTATCCTTCAGAGAAATTCCGAGTATAGCCCTTTCCATAGCTCGCTGAGCGACTTTTTATTTGTGGACCATTCCCACCGTAAGTGTTCACGTTTCGGCTGAATATGTTCTGCATGCTCACTGAATATTTAACCTAAGTTTAAACCTATTGTTTCTCATGAAGTGTATATTTTCTTTTGAGAATAAATTATTTAACCACATAATGTACCGTACCTTACATTTTACCTCATGAACAACAACCATATTTTCAAAAGCGCTAGTCGATAAGAAAACAAAACTCCAATTCACTTAATTACAAAAACTGAAATTGCGTCAATGAAAACCTTGAAACTGTAAATTTTACAATCCATTTTCATACTAATATTTTCTATATATAACTCTGTCTCTCTGTTTGTTTCGTTTTCACGACCAAACGTTGGACCGATTTCGATGTAAGTTGGTACACAGATTATGACCAGACTTTTTACCAGACTGCGCAAACGGAGGGTAATGTTTTCGTTGAAAACCCACGTATGCGAAGCTGCGGGTAAGTCAGCTAGTGTATTATTTTTGATGATTGAGACCGAACGAGATGGAAAAGGTCGCGGTTTCAATTCCCGCTGCAGGACAAACTTGTGGATTATTGGTTCGGGTGGTATGTTTTGACGACCACCCAAACTCGTGGTGCAGTGGGTGATAGCTGGCTGAGACGCAGTATGCTGTGTATTCCTATCAACACGATATGAGGATTCGTCTCAGGGTAGATTGGTATCAATATGACGTCATGATATTTACAGGCAAATGACTTCACTTTTTTTGTAGCCGTAATCTGAATCATCTCACTAATTCGACCCTGACGTGACAGAGCCCAATAGCACAATTGGTAGTGCATCCTCGTATCAAGAGGAAGGTTGCGGGTTCAAGTCCCGACTAGGCTTGAAATTTTTTGAGATGGTTTTAAAAATTACTATACACTTATGCGACTAATACAATTAATATAGGCAGCTGATGTTAACTGGTAACTGGTTAACTGATTTTCACCGGCCGTGTACTAGTGACGTCATTCCCCATAAAAAATACCATATCTCGGCCCAAATTCTTCTTAATTACACTTCAGCCATTGTTCCTGAAGCAGTTCAATTTCCGGCATCAATCAAACGAAACTGGACCAATCTTGTTCTCATCAAAATAAAGGTACTGTAGGAGCGAGAGGGTGCACAAGTGATCTATCTCACTCTAACACTAATTACTTAGTTACGACCACTGCAATTCCGGATTGTCGGAACAAATGGGTCACCCGTAGAAAAACTAAGTATGTTAATGTTACTGTCCACTATAAAGTCGTCTTTCCATCCAGTGGGAGGCCGCCCTACGCTGCGCCAACCAGTGTGTGACTCGAGTACCTTTCAACCGACCGTCTTTCTTCAATCTATGTGCCCCATACGTTCAATAATAAATTAAAGTCTTTAAGCCCATATAAATCCGTAAATAGCTGTGTTAGACACATTAGGGCGACTTGAGCAACGATGATTATCGAATTTAATGCTTATATATGTCAAAGTCAAAAGTCAAAATCTTTTATTCATTAAAATCACAAGGATCACTTTGACACGTCAATTTAACTGCCTGTTCCTTCGCGACCAAGCCAGGAAATAAAGGCAAGAAACAAAGCTGGTTGTTTTTTTAATGATCCTTTTAGAATACATTACAGTACAATAAATAAATTACGTCTAAATTGTAACATTTTGAACGAGTTGGAGCAATTTCAATCCCAAGCTTCTCTATCATCTTAATAATCCGATATTTTATAGTAGGCTTTATTATAAAGATTTTGTTTAATTGCCTTTTTAAATTTGTTAATTGACAATTTTTGTACATCACTTGGGAGTTTGTTATAAAAACGAACACCTTGCCCTTTAAACGATTTAGGTACTAACTTTATGGAGTCTACAACGGGCAACAGCGAGTTTATCTTTATTTCTAGTATTAAAATTATGATTATCGCTATTTTTCTTAAACAAATTAATATTTTTGTGAACATACATCAGATTTTCATAGATGTATTGACAAAGGAATGTCATAATATTTATTCCTTTAAACTTGCACGAACAGCCTTCTTCTGCAGCACAAAAATGGTGTTTATATCTGCAGCACTCCCCCACAGCAGTATACCGTATGATATAATGCTGTGGAAGTAGCTGAAGTAAACTAGTCTAGCTGTGTCTGCGTCTGAAAAAGAGGGATCTTTTTGACTGCGTATGCCGCAGAACTAAGTCTAGAGAACTATGATTAAGAGAGTTGTCAAATTATACAAATACCTGCGTCAAAAATTAAATGTGTTTAATTGCTAATTACGTTTAGGGGTCGTTATGCAAGCCGTTCTAAGGTTCTTAATTTTACGTGTAAAAATACAATAATCTTCTTATCTATACTAATATTATAAAGAGAAAAGATTTGTATTTTGTATGTTTGTAACGAATAAACTCAAAAACTACGGGTCCAATTTCAAAAGTTCTTTCACCATTAGAATACTACATTATCCCGGAGTAACACTGGCTACTTTTTACTTAACTGCGCAGGAGGGTAATGTTTTATTGATGACTACGCGTGCGAAGCTGCGGATTGGTCAGCCAGTGATAAAATAAAGTAATATAACCCTTGTTAGAGTTACTTAGATGAATTTGAATAGAAAATAATGTTTTACAATCTGAACACTTAGTGATCCTGAGATTACTGAGGTTCGGGAAACAGATATTTGTAGTCCGAGCCTCAATGCACCCCCACAAGTTAAAGTGTACATGTAAAATTATTAGTAATTAAAATATGTATGCATTATTACAAATTTTACAATAGAACATGTGTTCTATTGCATGCATACTAATTTGAGCTTTGATGTATACTATTTTAGGATTATTTCAAGATCTATTTTAATTTGTAACCTTTGTGTACTTTCGCTATACAACCTGTTTTGTTATGTAGGACATTAATTTAAAATACACATCCGGAATCGTATTAACTGATTTTAAGAAAGAAAGAAAGAAAGAAGGATAAAACATTTATTTGTGACGGTACTTAACATACACAGCACACAAATAAGATACACACAATAGAACAAAATCATACACACAAAAACAGCAATGCCCAACAAATGTGTGTCTCACAATTACCTACTCGTATATATAAATGACCGACGTCATAAAAAGGCATTTGTTCAGCATTTATTGTGCTTTTGGCACAACGCTGATCTTCCGTTGGAACCATTTAAAAGTAGGATGTCACGGATGACTGCCCGCACAGTACCACAATTACAAAAAATATTAATATATAGATAAATATAAGTTGCACACTAAGAAAAAATATATAAATAAAAAATATTAAAAAGTAGCTAAGGATATTAAGTTATAAAAAGTAAAAAAACAAAAATTAAGAGGATTGGGGAGAACTAGGCGGGAAAGTGCATTAATCAGTCCCACTGCTAAGCAAAGCCCAATCTGCTAAGTAATCAGGATGGCAGAAAAGAGGAACAATATTATAAAGGAGTGGATAAAATGGGAAAACTACAATATGGAAATATCGTTTCTAAGGAGTTCGTCAGACCTTTGGAAATCAAAGAGGAACAATCTCAGTTTAGCTCTGAAACCATGGACGCTACGCAACTCCCGAATCGGCGGTGGAATATTATTCCAGCATTTAGTTGCAGCATAGCAGAAACTGCCTCTGAATGCTGCTATGTGATGCCGCTGGATGGCTAGCTGTTTCGAGCACTTTCGTAGCGTCCTAGCCTGAGAAACCCAACTTAGTCTATCGTACAGGTATTTCGGCGTTTCGTAGGTAAGTACACTAAAAAGCAGACACGCCAGATGTAACTTCTGCCTCGACTTCATTTTCAAGATGGAATGTTGATTTAAAATATTTAGGTGTGATATGAGTCCTTGGTGGTATCTTAAAACAAAAACGCGCGCAAGCCTTCTGGACCCGTTGAATTAAACGTGTTGTCTGGGCAAGCAGCCGAGGGCCAACCACGGTATCTTGATAATTAAATCAAGCTCGAGTAATTATCCAGTAATCGATACATTTCCAATAAACAATTTATAACGTAAATCGGCGGTGCTTTTCTACGATGCCGCTTAGTCAGTTTAACAGGTACCTACTTAGACGATTAATTGATATGATTTGTTTATCTCTTTTGTACAGGCTGTTTCATTGATATTTTAAAATTTGATATGTAGGTTGATTGAAAATTTTCTATGGTAATGAATTTGAAAAACCAACTTTACAACCATACTAGCAATACTACAAAACATGCTAAACAAATAACCATTTATTTAGTTATTTAAGTTTATTAATTTCTGCCGCCAAGAAGCCCGCAATGCTGTGTTCCTATATAAATAAGTGCCGGTGAAATTACAGGTTCATGAGACTTTTCCCCTGTACGTCTCTAGGAGACAACGCGCGAGTGATGCCTTTGGTACGGTAACCATCATTACATAATTTTCTTATAATAATTTGAATGTAACCTTCTGCAGTTGTGACGCAAGAACCTTACAAAGCAACAAACCTTAGTCCTAATAAAAAGCATATTTCCATATTCCATATAATTGATCACCAATAATCCATAAACAAGAGTCGAGAGCGTAATACAAACAATTTAGGAACGCCGGCTAGTTTGCCACCTAGTATAAAAAATGGTAGACGAGAGGTTTAGTTCAAACAATATTACACTTAAACTGACAGGAATTGCCTATATAGAACATTTAGCTGAATATAACTGAGGTACTCACACCGAAAATAATAGCATGGTCGTTAACGCAGGAGATAAAACCTTCTGTTCGGATAACGCTTCAGCTGAAATTGAAAACTCGCAGTAAACTGTATTTATGAGGCTCTCGCTTTATGGCTCGTAAATATCCAAAGTGTAACCTTAAACTTTTAACATATTTTAATATCTTTTGACACGATCTGTTTTCAAATAACCAACATCATCCAAATACTTCTACTAATAGTGGTTCGCCCCGAACTGAGATCTCGCGAGTCTCCCAAAACAAAAAAAATATTCTTAGGGCGATTCGCAACGATGCCTAAAAGTATTTGGTGCTAAATATGATTTAAGGAGTTGTCAAACCATACAAATACGTATAATTTAAACATGTTTAGTCGCTAAATACGTTTAGGGATCGTTGTGCAAGCCGGTCTTAATCTTTGACTAATAAAAAAGTGTCACGAAATGAAGATCCAAATTACTTGACCTACAGTTTGATTCAAATTACAGGTAACGGGAGTTCATGTAAATTGGTTATCCTTTTTAGGGTACAAATTGCAGTTATTCTGGATTTCAGACTTTTGCCTATATTTGTGTTACTAAAGCTACTCGCATACCAAATTTCAACACTGTGGGGTCACTGGTGTACCCTGTGAATTTTGTCAAAGTTCAGTTTTTATTATGGCTAATAAATTAAATACTACAAGTTTAAACTAAAAATAAAAATGGGGTCAAAATGAACACATGAAATTTTTTTTTAGACATGCCACTTGACCGTATAGTCCCATTTTGTTTTTTTTACCCCTCTTGAACCCCAATATCTCTACAACCCCCCCACATTTTTAACTTATTTAGTCACACCAAAATTGGTGTTCGATACCGAAAGTTATCGTCGGACAAACAAACATACATACCTACATACATTCATACATACATACAACGCCGATTTGCCCAAGTTGTTTTAAAGATCTCGCTTCGCTCGATCAACTAGACTGGTCTTGTTGGATGCCACGATAAGGACTCTATAGGTACCTCCCGTCTCTAGCCACTGACTTTTCCCACCATTACAATGTATTTCGTGTCTTCTACAGGCTTAGAGGCAAATATCAAAGGTGCGCGCAAAATCCGCCTAAAGCTATAAGAGGTCTACCATCTCTTTGCCGAGCTGGCCGACTGAACGGTAAAGGAGGGTTCGATTTTGCTTCGGAAAAATGTTTACATAAACTTTGTTCCAGGATATTGTGGTTTATAACGCTTTTGATATCTTATTGCCTTGACACAGGAAATGTTAGTGTGTGATCAGGACTATGTATGTCATTAAATAAATATTATTCTGCGGGAAAGCTTTTAGCCTCGATATTGCCTTTGAAAACACAAATCAAGACATCTTAAATAGTTACCAATTATTTATACAAATGGCTCAACCTCCTTTGGAATAAAGTACCTAATCTCGTTGATAGGGAGACGCCCTCACTACCAAGTCTAAGAGCATCATCTGGTAATCTCTCCAATAGAAGCGAGTGGATCTCTCGATTAGGAGTCACGACGTATCGAGACGAGTCATTCGAACGTGCAACTTTATAACCAACTAGCTGACCAATACTCAGCATTGCGCGCGTAGTTTTGCAATAAAATCATTACCCTCCTTCTGCGCAGTTGGGTAAAAAGTAGCATATGTCACCCGGGGATAGTGTAGCTTCCAAACAGTGAAATAATTTTTAAATCGGTCCAGTAGTTTTTGAGTTTATTCATTACAAACATACACACAAAAATACAAATATTTCCTCTTTATATTATTGGTGTAAATATAGACTAGCCCTGGCTTTGGACGGTTTTTATCAATTTAAAACATATCTTATTTTATTCCAGTTACAAAAAACAGTTCACGGTCATCTTCATACTCAATGTGAATTGCTAGATTTAATTGAATTGATATACAACTTATTGTATTTATAAAAAAACTAAACATAACTGAAAGTATGCATGATTGCCTCCTAAAAAAATGTAATGAAAATCTCCACGTAGCATCATTAATCTGTTACATTATCACATTGTCTGAGACATTTACGACTAGAAAATGTTTTTTTTTAAATAATATTATGCCAAGGGTATATCTTTGCAAATCTCATTTGACTATGCGTTTGGAACCCACTCATCTTATCCAAAGTTCATCGGGCATGCGGCTAACGTGTCCAGTTAATAAATGGTGTATACGGATTCCAATCAGCTTCAGATTATTCATAAATTCAGATTCTGTTAAGGCCTATAACATGTGACAATACTATCCTGATTACTGATCTAAACGGGTATTTATCGCGTGTGTACCTTTTTTATTTGTTATCCCGACGTTTCCACTATTTTGCAACAGCCGTGGTCGTGGGCAGACTGGAATACTTAGAGCTACCGTCGGGAAGTGATGGCAGTTGCAGCAACTACCCTCACTTGGTCTTCAGAATTAGAAATGTCCTCGTTCGAATTACGACATACTACACTAATCGTATCTACGCACTGAGATCACCGATCACGACGCTATCCTGTTTTGCTGTGCGCACAAGTCATGTTTCAAGCCAGAAGAAATCTTTATTTTTCTTAAGTTTAGATTTTATATTTGTAACGTGTTTACCTTAGTAACATAAATAAATTAAATTCAAAAGGTTACAGCTTTTAGAGCTACCTGGGATTTTCAGAGTTAACCCTATATACTCGTACTACTAACAGGAAAGTTCTAGTGCGGTGAAAAGATGCAAGCGCCTTGCAGTGTAATAATCATAGCGTAATTCCCACTCGGATTCGAACCGCCGACCTCATTTCTTGAACTCTAGCCTATCCATTACTTTTAATGTAATGAGATATACAATACCCGTACCTTACTATTATTACAAAGAGAGCTCCGAAATAATATGTACGTTATCCTGAAAGGGGGACGATTAACGTTGAAAATCATGATTATTTTATAAAAAAAAATATATATATACTCAACTTCTATTCATTTTTATTTCATGAATTTACAACTAAAATATTTGATTTATAGAGTTATTTATATAGCTAATAAACTGTTTTTAAATGTGCTAGTTTTAAAAAAACGATTGTATTATGAATTACATCTAATTTCGAAAGGTTGTAAAACATATTGACTTTCTCTCGCACACACGTTATTTTGGAGTACCCTGTATGTATTGCCACTATATATAGCGCAGCACGGCCCCCCACTAGAAAGACGACCTGATAAAGGTTGCTGGGAGCGGTTGGTGCAGCCCGCACAAGATCGGCCGCTCTGGAAGTCTATCGGGAGTCCTATGTTCGGCAGTGAACGTCCTGTGTCCGATATGATGATGATACCTATACCTGCTATTATTGTATGTATACTGGCAAATGTGTGCGATTTAACAAAGTAAGCGATTGGGGCAGCGCAATAAGGTTGGCATGTAGGAATTTAGACCAAGGCTTTTCGATAACAAGACTATTTCATTTCAAAACCTATATTTCCCAAATATCATCTAAATTGGATCAGCGGGTTCGCCATGCAACATCCGATAAAATTAATAAACTTAAATCGTTCAACTTCAATCATGTTTAGAATGATAAATAATTATGCTAGAAGTATGAATGAATGAATGAATGAATGAATGAATGAAAACACTTTATTGTACACAGTATAAACAAAAAAAATTACAAACAAAATATAAAGCAAATAGTACACTGGGCGGTCTTATCGCTTAGAAGCGATCTCTTCCAGACAACCTTTATGGTTGTATAGTGCGCGACCACGGCTATTGCAACACAGTCGAAACGTCGGGATAACAAATAAAAAAGGTAATACATACGCGATAAATACCCGTTTAAATCTGTAATTATGTACAGTGATCGCGAGAGTTTATTAAATACTAAAAGTATGGTTGTCTAAAAGTGTTTATAGATAGGATTAGTTCCTTCACAAACTTCACAAAAATACGCAAGAAGTGGGCATTAATCAAACGCAATGTTCGGCCTTGCCTCTGACTTGCCCTTCTTGTGGGATATCTTCACAGGTCTGCGTACTGAGTTAGAGATCCAAAGATAAGATCACCGATCACGGGGGTTAGATTAGATTAGATAAGATAATTTCTTTATTGCACACCATCTGTACTAATATTATAAAGAGGAAAGATTTGTTTGTTTGTATTGAATAGGCTCCAAAACGAGAATACCGATTTAAAAAAATTCTTTCACTGTTGGAAAGCTACACTATCCCCGGGTGACATAGGCTACTTTTTACCCAACTGCGTAGAAGGAGGGTAAGGTTTTTATTGAATAACTACGCGTGCGAAGCTGCGGATTGGTCAGCTAATTAAATATAAACATATAAAAGAAAATACATTTTTAATTCATAGGTTCAATGGGCGGCCTTATCGCTAAAAGCGATCTCATCCAGGCAACCTTTGGATGGATAGGATCTATGTGAACAAATAAGGACGGCGGTGTTACTAAAGATAATATAAAATAAAACACATATGTATAATATATAAATATTATTAATATTGTGGTTCTTATAGTGGAGAGCGATTCTCTATACATTTTTTTTAACATAACATCCTTTGCATTTTTGTTGAAGATGCAAGATGAAAATGAAAGCGCACTGGTGTAGACAGAGCGCTGTAATTTAGTAAGTTGTACTTATAAGTGCGACTACTTTACGGTGAGTATGGAAAATTGCGCGAGTATTATTTGAGAGTAAAGCCTCAGGCCAGACGGTGGGCGGTGCGACAACTCCGACTAACAGAGCTAAAATAATCATTTGCTAAAAATAAAATCTACTTTATACTCGATTTTCCTAATTGTTCTTATTCATATGTTTATTTCTGCGTTAATATATTCTCGTATTAAGCGATATATGTAATAAGCCATTTATTCTGAAGACGATCTGAAGAGACTCAAGCCTTTCATGTAAATGCCTCATCTTCCACAAGACGTTTAAAAACCTTTTACCCAGACCATAGTTTAATGCGTAACGAGGAAGCACTCATCCTAAACGGAGTGGGTAACGTACACCGTATCTTAGCGGAGGGGGGAGGTAGAAGGGAGGAGGGGGTTATCGACCCGCGCCATTACACCGGCGGGTCGTTCACCCCGCGCCCCGCTACGCCGTAGGCGCGTAGCCTCGTATCGTCTCGTAGCCGAAAACACCAAGGAATTATGTTTTTTCCGTCCGCTTTGTTTCGATATTGACCGTGTCTGTTTTTTATTTGCTTCAGAACAATAGGTATTAGAGATTTTCTTACAATTTATAGAGCTTCTTTATTAATAAGTTTCTGATATTGGTTTTTATTTATCCTTACGCTTGCATTTGGCATTTATTCAAGTTTTTTTTGTGAATGAAAGTAGTAATGGGCAGAGGGACCCAATTTGGATATTTCAGTCGCAATTTTTACATAACAAGCTCGGCGTCGCAAATGATAACAGAATAAATTACTTATTTAACCAACAACCTGGGTTTTCTAAACAAGTTTCTAAAGTAACACAAGACTATTAATTAAGTTCCAGCGGCAAAAAAGGTGTTTTAAAACTTGATTTTAAAATGAAGCTGTGGTGGAAGATTGAGCACGCCCTGGATTTATCTTCGAGATTTAAATAATACTCGTTTTAAGTGGATTTTAGAGACGAAGTAAGTATTTTATGAATACTAAAAATTTGCAGCAATATCTTTACCGAGCTCTTTCGTCTCATTCTTTTATGGACTAGCTTACCTACCTTAGCTTCAAACGAATTTTTATTAAAACAATATATAGACTTACACTTACGGATAGGCCCTAAAAAACCTTTCAAAATCGATTCAGCACTTTCAAATGTAACATCAAACTGTGTAAAAAAACCTCAAAATGTGACAAGTTTTGGTTACATTTTGAGTTCTTTTAGACAGGTAAGTACTAATTCAGTTCACTTAAGATTCCGATATTCAATCATTGGAGTATCTACATTTTCTCGGCGGCTTATTTAGGTGGGCATATCTTTTTGCGGATTAAGGCTTACTACGCTGAGTGGATTTTATAGGTGCTGGCTAAGCTATCTAAAAATCCTGTCGCAGGCACTACAGCGTATTTCGTAATTCATTTTGTCTGCAAACCTATGTCCATAAGATGGTTCAGCTTAATAAATAACTATTACAAGATATCGCTATTTTAGTGTACAAACAAAACAATTGGTAGAATAAAATAAAATAAATAATCCATGCTATTATTATAAATGCGAACGTAACTCTGTTTGTTTGTTAGTTTGTTACCTCTTCACGACTAAATGGCTGAACGGATCGTAATGAAATTTGGCAAGGTGATAGATTAATCCTCTAGAAATACATAGGCTATCTTTTGTCTTAAAAAAATAATCTTGAAGGGGGTAAATAAGGGGTTGAAAGTTTGTATGAAAATTCATATTTAGGCTTTTAATAAGAAATAAAGAAATTCGTGTTTCAACTTTTTTGCAAAATCATCCCTGAAAGGGGGGGGGGGAGGTATAAAGTAAGGGGTTAAAATTATGAGGTATTCTTTAAAGTCTAACTTTTTATTAGCTGCAGTAAAATGACGTTTAGTGGGTTGCCGGTTTTTGAAGAAAAATAAATAGGGATGTAGATAAATGAGTGAATCATAAATGAATAATCAGTTTGGTTTTTTTTTTTGAGATTTAATATTAAGTTGTAATGTATTTTTTAACCTATTATTATTACTATACTAGAGGATTGATCTTTTTTAGTGGAAGTATAGGGAGGTACATTCAAAATGAAACAAAAACGTCATAATAATGTTATTTAATTAATTTTTGTGAACTGAATCACATCCCTATTGAGATTAGGCTGGCAACATTATTTTACGGAATGACATTTAGAAACGTCATTTTACTGCAGCTAATAAAAAGTTAGACTATAGATGCACTCCCTATGTACCGTTAGTATATATATAGATTGAGACCGGAAAGTAATGTTTTTATTGACAAACCACGCGTGCAAAGTCGTGGGCGTGTCAGCTAGTTAATTAAAAATCTCAAAGGTTTTAGATATTTGAGTACATTTGATGTAATAATAATGCCAAAATTAATATATATGCCAAAGTCATAGTCACTATAGTACATTATTAAACACAAAAATACCTAAATTTTATTATGATTAATAAAAAATTATATAAGTATAAGTATTATTCAATTCAAACATAAAATGGAAATAAACTTAATTTCGAAGTAATATTAGTGTTTAAGACGGCAACATTTTCGTAGCTGTCATTTTGGTATTAATGTCAGTTTTGATTTCAATCCAATCATTCTCTTGTCTATAATCTATGGTATTCGTTATGGACACCTTTATTACTTATAAATTCTCATAAATTGGTTTCAATAAACCTCAGTTCAATATTTCTAGCATTTTATTAAACAATAATTAATTAATTATATTATTATTGATTTCGTATTTGATTTTATTTTATTTTATTGTGTTAACTAATGTTACTACTTGTAATGTTTAAACGCTAGAATGGCGAAACTTAGTGTATAGTTATATATTTAGCTAAATCTTCTTATGTACCTAGGTTTACAGACTATAAACGAATTAAGAAATTACGATTTACTAAAAAATTCATTGTTACTAAAAACTTACGCTTCTTATATTAAGAAGAGGCTCTCCGCCGATCAATAAGTCCTCAACTCCTCATTCTCTAATTGACTTCCTACCACGATTCATAACAACTTTCATACCGCGATTCCCTCTACTCATCATAATTGACTACAGTACACGCTATCTTACAATGCACTTTTATAAAAAAAATTTTTTTTTTTTTCTTTATTAGGGACAACAAACAATTATACAATTAGGTTACTTAATGCTAATACTAAATAAGGTTCTTTATGTATAATCAGCCCCGGTGTCCACAGATTGGGTTGACAAATTATAAGGGCATAAAGTGCATGCTTATGAAAGAAAACAAACAATATCTGTAGGTTACATTACATACAAGAACAATATTTTACGTTTTACTTTAGGTCAGACAGAAATAGTGTATGACATCAGATTATGACATTATGACATCAGATACACTCTTTCTGAAAAATGCCTGTTATAACATATCCGATTATTTAGATGATAAAAAGCTTGGGATTGAAGTTGCTCCAACTCGATCAAAAGTGTTACAATTTAGACGTAATTTATTTTCTTTAATGTACCTATTGTTTTGTTTTGTAAAAGCATCATTAAAACGAATAACCGGTCTTGTTTCTTGCCTTTCTTTCCTGGGCTGGTCGCGGAGGAAAACGCAGCAAATTTGACGTTTCAAAGTGATCCTTGTGATTTTAATGAATAAATTAATTTTTACTTTGACTTTATTTAACCAAATAAGCAGTTAGGGGCAGCGTGTATATATCACTATGCAAAACTAACTGGTAGTTCACAAAATGATAATGCAAGTCACGTTTACTAAGCATGACGACCTCCGTGGCGCAGTGGGCGAACAGCCGGCTGATACGCAGGAGGTAGTGGGTTCGATTCCCGTAGCGGAACAAATGTTTGCATGGTCTACAGATATTTGTTCCGGGTCTGGTTGTTTTTCTATATATTATAAGTATGTATTTAAAAAAAAAAAGTATATATGTATTCTATCAGTTATCTGGTTCTCATAGTACAAGCTCTGCTTAGTTTGGGGCTAGATAGCGCTGTGTGAAGTGTCCAGCAATATTTACTTAGTTATTTATTTATGTTTGTATTTTGTAATACTGCAATTAAACTCATGTTAAACTCATGTTAAACTCATGCAATTAAACTCTGCAGCGATTACTCCTAATTCTTTCTCATTCCCCATGCCACATCAAGAGGCGCGTACTGTATGTAGGAACGTTAAATACGTCACGCACGCGGTTAACCGACAATATCTCAATAAGCCCCCGACTTCGCTCGCAGCTCACGTACCAGGGACTTTAGCTCAGTATTTCCATTCGATTATACGTATCGTCTATAAGAGAGAATAATGAAGAGAGACAGGGTAAGATGGCTGGTAATTGCGACTATTATACCACGTTAATAGGATCAAATATTCTTAGGAATTGTTTTTTATTTCATAATATTTTATCCCTTGTCTTCAGCACCCTTTATAACTGACTTCAAAGAAGGAGGATGTTTTTATGTATAATTTAAGCGATACTTCGTTATCCGATGGCGATGATTTTTTTTTGTTAGAAAGGGTGTACCTTGTAAGTAGTATATATTATACTATCTATACTAATATTATAACGAGGAAATATTTGTTTGTTTGTTTGTATTGAATAGGCTATGAAACTACTATTACCTATTTAAAAAGTTATTTCACTGTTGGGCAGCTACACTATCCCCGGGTGACATAGGCTACTTTTTACTCAACTGCGCAGAAGGAGGGTAATGTTTTTAAGGAAAAACTACGCGTGCGAAGCTGCGGATTGGTCAGCTAGTCTATACTAATATTATAAAGAGGAAAGATTTGTATTTTTGTTTGTATGTTTGTAATGAATAAACTCAAAAACGACTACTCCGATTTCAAAAATTCTTTCACCATTGGAAAACTACATTCACCCTGAGTAACATAAGCTACTTTTTACCCAACTGCGCAAAGGAGGGTAATGTTTTTATTCAAAAACTACGCGTGCGTAGCTTCGGATTGGTCACCTACGAGTAGTATATTATAAAGAGGAAGAATTTGTTTGTTTGTATTGAATAGGCTCCAAAACTACTGGACAGATTAAAAAAATTATTTCACTGTTGGGAAGCTACACTATCCCCGGGTGACATGGGCTACTGTTTACCTAACTGCGCAGAAGGAGGGTAATGTTTTTTTTTGCGCTACGCGTGCGAAGCTGCAGATTGGTCAGCTAGTCCCATATAAATTTTGTTCTGATATGATGATGGAATCCATGAGAAAATGATCAAACTCTTCAATTTGCACATATTTATGATTTTCTGAAGTTGTTTATATTTTTGTTAAAAAGTTAGTTGTTACTTACTTGTATGTTACATAATACAATCATTTCAACATCAATTTGACATACTCTTCGCTGTCATTTTCTATTCTATTACTTAATGTAATGCGGACTTAAATTATTAAGGTAGGTGTTCGAACGCGTCCTTAAGCGGCGCGATTCCCGCGCGCCTCCTTTAAGGGCGCTACTCACACACCTGCCGCAGGGGCAATCTAGGGTGCATGGCGGTTGTGGCGATATCGGGAGTATCTCTACACACTTGCCTGCCGTGCAGTGTTTCCGAGTAAGCTGAGCTGAGCACACGTATTGAGAATGGCACCCGTATTATCGACCAATCAAAAGATTGGAGTAGCCTTGGCGCTTTCAGTGGTGCTACCTCAAAAAAAAAGGAAAAGGAGATACTGGGTGAAGAAATGGCTACTGAAAAGAAGTGAGTTATGCCACATGAATATTATAAAAGAACTGGAAGTAGATGACTTCAATAACTTTTTACGGATGGATTCTGACTCTTTTGAAGAGCTTCTTGCAATGGTGGCACCATTAATAGAAAAAAAAAATACATTGATGCGGAATGCCGTAAGCGCTAGAGAACGATTAATTGCTACGCTTCGGTTTTTGGCCAGTGGACAAACCTACGAGGATTTGAAATTTAGTTGTATCATATCACCACAATTGATGTCAACAATGATTCCTGAGACTTGTTGGGCGATTTACAATTGTCTGAAACATTATATAAAGGTAAGTTTATATAAAGTATAATTATAAAAAGTAAACCTGCATGTTAGAAATTTAAT
Organism: Philereme vetulata; assembly: GCA_918857605.2. Lineage (NCBI taxonomy): Eukaryota > Metazoa > Arthropoda > Insecta > Lepidoptera > Geometridae > Philereme > Philereme vetulata. The sequence goes on from OU975484.1 coordinate 4,570,614, forward strand.
TTCCCGAAATTCTAGATAAACTGTTTTTTCTTGTAAGTACTCAACCAAGATTCAACCACAAAAAAAACAATCACAGTCGGTGAAATATTTTTTATTAATACGGTAACAAGTTATAGGTACCCAGTTTCCAAATATTAAGTTAATTGTGAGAATTTTAAAGGATAAGACATTATCATTTTAATTACTTTTTGTGTTTAAATATAAGAAAATCTTTAACTTTAGTGAAACTACCTTCCACTAAATTATTATTATTACTAAAAGTAGTGTTAGGGAAATCAATGGTAATGTCATCATATTGAACCTCAGAAAGTTGTGAGGATTGTGTAGGAGTAGGAACAGATGCATAGGCTTGATGTTGTGGGGTTGGAGTAGGAGCAGATGCGTACGATTGATGTTGTGGGGTTGGAGTAGGAGCAGATGCGTACGATTGATGTTGTGGGGATGGAGTATGAGCAGATGCGTACGATTGATGTTGTGGGGATGGAGTAGGAGCAGAAGCGTACGATTGATGTTGTGGGGATGGAGTAGGAGCAGATACGTAGGATTGATATTGTGGGGATGGTGTAAGAGTATTAATAGGTACTGAATGAATGTACGGATTGTGATATTGGTTTTTCAAAGTGATTGACGATTCTTCTGTTAGTTTTCCAAGTTGCCCATAGAAAATGACTTCGGATATTAATTTTTTCGCAACAACTTGCTGGTGTTTACTTAAATTTTTCAATTGAATACCATAGCCCATTCCTATGACTTCCCATTCATCTGTAGTGGTAAGAAGTTTTTGAGCAGTATCAAACAGTTTCTCTTGTTTTTTTTGTAAGTTTAATCGCGGTTTTCTTGGAGCAGGTTCTTCTTCTGTTTTGTCTAGCTTACTTGGACGTTTTAGGTTGAGTGATTGACTACCAGATGGTTCATCCAATTCCAAACTCTGTGAAACCTGAAATATTAAATTTCTCAATTACTGTTTGTTTCAGATGCCCACATCGGAAACTGAATGGAAGAACACAGCAAAAATGTTTGAAGAAAAATGGAATTTCAGTCACTGTGTTGGAGCAATGGACGGAAAACACGTAGCTATAGAAAAGCCCCCTGGTAGTGGCTCGTGTTTTTTTAATTACAAACAGTTTTTTAGTGTAGTACTTTTTGCCATTGTTAATGCAAATTATGAGTTTATGTATGTACACACTGGCATAAATGGAAGCGTCTCTGATGGTGGTGTAATACAACATACAAAATTTCATGAAAAACTAATGAAAAGCCAGTTAAACCTACCACCAGCTTCAACGTTACCAAATAGTAATACTACAGTGCCCTATGTATTTGTAGGAGACAGTGCATTTTCTCTCAACAGACACGTGATGAAGCCCTATCCATTCAAGAATATAAACCATGAACAAAGAATATTTAATTATAGGTTATCTAGGGCAAGACGGGTAGTAGAAAATGCTTTTGGGATACTGGCAACACGTTTTAGGATATTTCGCCGAAAAATAAGTGTAAATGTTGAGAACGTCGATGCTATTGTTCTAGCATGTTGCGCTTTACACAATTTTTTAAGAACAAAATCAAAAATCTATTTGACAAATTCATGTACAGATTCTGAAAATACAAACGATCGAACTTATCGACCAGGTGATTGGCGGGCAGAATCATTCGAATTAGTATCACTTGCGCAAAGAAATGAAAAACAGCGCAACGATGAAGGAAACTACGTTAGAAGTCAATTTATGTCGTATTTTAACGGACAAGGCAGTGTTGATTTTCAAGAAGACATGTTACGAGTAATATAAGAGCATTAAAATAGTTTTAATGTTGATGAAATACTTAAGTAAGTACTTATACCTAATATTTAGAAGTAATTCTAATAAATATATATATAATTGTGCCAAGTGATTTTATTCTTGTTTTATTTTAAGTATTACCTCGTCACAGTCCATGGTATCTACTCCCGTGCGAGATGGTTCAGTAGTCTCTTCAATAAAAGTAAAGAGATTATAATACCAAAGAGATGGTTTGTACACATCATCGCTGCCAGATCCTGTTTGTTTTGAAGAATTAACCTAAAAAAGATAACACATTGAAATGAAATACAAATACCTACAAAAAAAAATTTCAAAACACAATTTTGAATAATCATTACTTAATTAAAAATACGTACCTTTTTTAACTCCCGAAAAAAGGATGTCCGCATATTTTCAAATTTTTTTTTGAAAGCCGGCAGCTCCATGTTGGTTTTGAGTTCCCCAAAAATTTCAAACATTAGTGTGAATGTTTGCTGCCTCATGTCACGGTTAAAATAATGTTTATGATTTTTATCCCACATGTGAGGTCGGTCTTGATAAACTTCTATAATTCGCGTCCAAACTTCGCGTTCGTTGTCGGCCGCCATTTTGATTGTACGCTATGTATACGTGCACTCCGTGTGACAGATACTGACAAACTGACTGAGAAATTGCCCCAATCGCGCTACACACGCAGCGACGGCAGGGACGACTTAGGGATCAAGGATGGTCTCGCGCCCCTGCCGCCCTGCCGCAGGGCCAATCCTCCAAATTGCCCCTGCATGCCTACACACATCACAATTAAGGATGCAATTAAGGGTCATCCCCACTCCTACACCCTAGATTGCCCCTGCGGCAGGTGTGTGAGTAGCGCCCTTTAGGTAGATGGCGCGGATGATTTGCGCGACAGTCCGCCAGTGATGCCAGACCGTCCTTTTAGGCACGGTTTTCCGTCCTATTCAATGTAGAACCTCTGTTTCACCGTCGGCGTCGATCGTTCCTTCACCAAACCGTCCTTTTTAGGATTTTTCTGTCAACACATAGGCAGGCGAGGCTCAATAATTTAGCTTTTCAGATTTAAGGTTTTTATTCGTTTATGTCATCCTCTGCGTGTATTAACGATTTATTGTAAAACTGTCCGCTAACCTTCAAAAGCGTCTCTTTTAACACAACTTACGGTACGAAAGTTACTGAAAGGAAGTGCTTCTTACTGGTAGCACTGCAGTCTGCTTAAGCCCGTTTACCGGCCGCGATATACGCGTCGATGTTTTATTCTTATTTAATTGTTATATAATCATTGTTTGCCGTTCTTTTGTGTATAGTTCCGATTAGTTTTTCTGCCTGTTTTAGATCGTGCTTTGAACTTTGTTCCATTTCAAATCCTAAGAAAACAGTTTATTTATCAAGCGAAGCGAGATCTCCAACTTTGGTAAATCGGCGTCGTAAGTATGTATGTTTGTTTGTCCAAGGATAACTTTCGAAGCGTTGATCTATTCATCATGAAATGATATACCAGTATACCAGTAGGTAGATAGTATACCTATATGTAGATATACCTATAGTGATGGCACAACTCTGGTGTAATCAAATGAGCTACAACCGTTAGGGGGGGTTGTTGAGATAATGGGATTCAAGAGGGGTAAATAAATCACAAAGACACTATTAGGTCAAGTTGGACGTTTTATGAAAAATCTTCATTAGTACATTTCAAGCCCGTTTTTATTTTTAGTTCAATCCTTGTAATTTTCGAGTTTCACAGGATACACCAGCAACCCCACAGTACTGAAATTTGGTATTCGTATAGCTTTCGTGAAATCCTGAATAATTGCAATTTTTACTCCTAAAAATAATAACCAATTAACATGACCCCCCTGTTACTAGAAATTTGAATTAAACTGTAGGTCAAGTGTGTTGATTATGCCTTTCGTGGCACTTTTTTATTCAAAGATTATGAATATTTCATATTTTTTTTGGTTTTATGGAAGACTCGTGAGATCTCAGTTCGGGGCGAACCAATAGTTACAATATAATGTTATTCCGAGTTTGACATGTCTAAATACCTACCTGAATCATTATTTTTATTATTATTCATTGTGAATAAGATTTATTTTGATTACGTATTGCTAACATTCGCATGTTGTTTGGATGAATGAATGAATGAAAACACTTTATGTGTTTTGTACAACATTAAAAAATAGAAATTACAGACTAAATAGAAGACACAAAGCAAAATAGTACAATGCGCGGTCTTATCGCTTTGAAGCGATTTCTTCCAGACAACCTTTGGATGGAGAGGATATAATAATGTCAAAGGTGGTCGGGGGTGCACTTCAGTTATGAATGAAGGGAGTGCAACTTATAACTAAATAAAATATAAATAGTCATAAATAAAGTATTAAATTACATACCTAAATATAATATATAATATTATATATACATTAGATAAATACGATAAATATACATTAATTTATGTGCGATACTATGACGTTTCTGATATATATAAACTTTTTACCCTAGATTTAAATATGGCTAAGGATGAGGCTTGCCGTATTGTAATCGGTAAAGCATTCCATAGACGTACTGCTCGGACGGTAAAAGAACTGTCATAGAAGCTAGTACTATGGACAATAGATAGTTTTAAGCAATAGATTTTCAGACGACCGGAGTTGGAAGGGATGGGAAGAATGAAGGAACTCAAATCGCTCCTTCAAATAGGCGGGGGTGAAGGGATTATAGAGTATGTTGTATAGCAGAGAAAGGATATGAGCATTCCGGCGAAGGCGAATTGGGAGCCACTTGAGCTTAAGATGAAATTCCGAGATATGATCGAAGTTGCGGAGTCCAAAAATGAGTCTAATGCAGAAATTTTGAAGTCGCTCAAGCTTGTTAAGCTGGTCCTCCGTAAGGTCAAGATAACTGGCATCAGCATAGTCAAGGACAAGGAGAAGGAGAGATTGTGCAAGCGCAATTTTAGTAGCGGTAGGTAAGAAGTTCCGCAGTCTTCTGAGTGAGCCAGCCGATGCATACATCTTCCGACTCACAGCTTCCAACTGAGGACCCCAAGACATGGAACTATCTTTTAATTTCCCCAAGTTCTTAACATGTTTACTAGGCAAAACAGTGACCCCGTTAAATTCTATGCGAGGGAGAGTTGACCAGACAATTTTTGAACGAGTACGAGAACTGCCTACTATAGCGACTTGGGTTTTTGTGGGATTCATTTTAAGACCGTAGGCCTTACTCCAGTCCTGATTACGGTTAAGGTCAATGTTCGTGCGATGGATTGCACTAACCAGGTCATTAAGTGGAGCTGATGTATACATTTGTAGATCGTCTGCATAGAGATGGTAGGAAGAAGTAAGTTGATGTGATATAGAATTTATAAAAAGCGCAAATAGAAGAGGAGATAAAACGCCACCCTGTGGGAAACCGGCTGATGTGGAGCACCATGATGAAAAAGATTCGTCAGCGCGAATTCGCTGCCGGCGCCCGTGAAGATAACTGCGAAACCAGTCAATCACCGAAGGAGATATGTGTGTTTGAATTAGAGGAACGACATATATTTTAATAACAACTACTGTACACCCAAGTCTCTACGCCATACAGAAATAATTTTAATAACAACTACTGTACACCTAAGTCTCTACGCCATACAGAAATATTGGAAAAATCAAAGCCCTGGCAACAATATTTCTGTATGGCGTAGAGACTTGGACCATTAAAGCGAGAGAGCGGCAGAGAATTGATGCATTCGAAATGTGGTGCTGGAGGCGAATGCTGAGAATCCCGTGGACGGCCAAACGCACAAATGCATCAATCCTATCACAACTGCAAATAAAGGAGCGTCTTTCATCGGTGTGCTACCAACGCGTTCTGAGCTATTTTGGTCATGTGATGAGGCGTGGGGATGACAGTCTCGAGAAACTAGTTATCGTTGGCAACACAGAAGGCAAAAGGCCAAGAGGCCGCTCACCAACTAGATGGACAGGCCAACTAAAAGATGCCCAGAACTCAACGACTTTCTATCAAATCGTCAAAATTGCTACCGACAGAGGTCGCTGGAGACAGTTTATCCATTCCCGTATGAAATCACACCATGGCCACGATCTTCAGTCATGAAGGACCGACCAGAGAGAGAGAGAGACTGTACACCCTTTTCTGAGAATAAATAATTCATTAATTCAATAGCATCCATCAAGGTCAAGTTGGACGTTTTATGAAAAATCTTCATTAGTACATTTCAAGCCCGTTTTTATTTTTAGTTCAATCCTTGTAATTTTCGAGTTTCACAGGATACACCAGCAACCCCACAGTACTGAAATTTGGTATTCGTATAGCTTTCGTGAAATCCTGAATAATTGCAATTTTTACTCCTAAAAATAATAACCAATTAACATGACCCCCCCTGTTACTAGAAATTTGAATTAAACTGAAGGTCAAGTGTGTTGATTATGCCTTTCGTGGCACTTTTTTATTCAAAGATTATGAATATTTCATATTTTTTTTGGTTTTATGGAAGACTCGTGAGATCTCAGTTCGGGGCGAACCAATAGTTACAATATAATGTTATTCCGAGTTTGACATGTCTAAATACCTACCTGAATCATTATTTTTATTATTATTCATTGTGAATAAGATTTATTTTGATTACGTATTGCTAACATTCGCATGTTGTTTGGATGAATGAATGAATGAAAACACTTTATGTGTTTTGTACAACATTAAAAAATAGAAATTACAGACTAAATAGAAGACACAAAGCAAAATAGTACAATGCGCGGTCTTATCGCTTTGAAGCGATTTTTTCCAGACAACCTTTGGATGGAGAGGATATAATAATGTCAAAGGTGGTCGGGGATGCACTTCAGTTATGAATGAAGGGAGTGCAACTTATAACTAAATAAAATATAAATAGTCATAAATAAATTATTAAATTACATACCTAAATATAATATATAATATTATATATACATTAGATAAATACGATAAATATACATTAATTTATGTGCGATACTATGACGTTTCTGATATATATAAACTTTTTACCCTAGATTTAAATATGGCTAAGGATGAGGCTTGCCGTATTGTAATCGGTAAAGCATTCCATAGACGTACTGCTCGGACGGTAAAAGAACTGTCATAGAAGCTAGTACTATGGACAATAGATAGTTTTAAGCAATAGATTTTCAGACGACCGGAGTTGGAAGGGATGGGAAGAATGAAGGAACTCAAATCGCTCCTTCAAATAGGCGGGGGTTAAGGGATTATGGAGTATGTTGTATAGCAGAGAAAGGATATGAGCATTCCGGCGAAGGCGAATTGGGAGCCACTTGAGCTTAAGATGAAATTCCGAGATATGATCGAAGTTGCGGAGTCCAAAAATGAGTCTAATGCAGAAATTTTGAAGTCGCTCAAGCTTGTTAAGCTGGTCCTCCGTAAGGTCAAGATAACTGGCATCAGCATAGTCAAGGACAGGGAGAAGGAGAGATTGTGCAAGCGCAGTTTTAGTAGCGGTAGGTAAGAAGTTCCGCAGTCTTCTGAGTGAGCCAGCCGATGCATACATCTTCCGACTCACAGCTTCCAACTGAGGACCCCAAGACATGGAACTATCTATTAATTTCCCCAAGTTCTTAACATGTTTACTAGGCAAAACAGTGACCCCGTTAAATTCTATGCGAGGGAGAGTTGACCAGACAATTTTTGAACGAGTACGAGAACTGCCTACTATAGCGACTTGGGTTTTTGTGGGATTCACTTTAAGACCGTAGGCCTTACTCCAGTCCTGATTACGGTTAAGGTCAATGTTCGTGCGATGGATTGCACTAACCAGGTCATTAAGTGGAGCTGATGTATACATTTGTAGATCGTCTGCATAGAGATGGTAGGAAGAAGTAAGTTGATGTGATATAGAATTTATAAAAAGCGCAAATAGAAGAGGAGATAAAACGCCACCCTGGGGGACACCGGCTGATGTGAAGCACCAAGATGAAATGATTCGTCAACGCGAATTCGCTGCCGGCGTCCGTGAAGATAACTGCGAAACCAGTCAATCACCGAAGGAGATATGTGTGTTTGAATTAGAGGAACGACATATATTTTAATAACAACTACTGTACGCCCAAGTCTCTACGCCATACAGAAATATTGGAAAAATCAAAGCCCTGGCAACAATATTTCTGTATGGCGTAGAGACTTGGACCATTAAAGCGAGAGAGCGGCAGAGAATTGATGCATTCGAAATGTGGTGCTGGAGGCGAATGCTGAGAATCCCGTGGACGGCCAAACGCACAAATGCATCAATCCTATCACAACTGCAAATAAAGGAGCGTCTTTCATCGGTGTGCTACCAACGCGTTCTGAGCTATTTTGGTCATGTGATGAGGCGTGGGGATGACAGTCTCGAGAAACTAGTTATCGTTGGCAACACAGAAGGCAAAAGGCCAAGAGGCCGCTCACCAACTAGATGGACAGACCAACTATAAGGTGCCCAGAACTCAACGACTTTCTATCAAATCGTCAAAATTGCTACCGACAGAGGTCGCTGGAGACAGTTTATCCATTCCCGTATGAAATCACACCATGGCCACGATCTTCAGTCATGAAGGACCGACCAGAGAGAGAGAGAGACTGTACACCCTTTTCTGAGAATAAATAATTCATTAATTCAATAGCATCCATCAAACTCATATGACACAACTGGCATCAAATGACTTCGAAGTATGAGTGATAATTGAACACATATACCTTGAGTAAAATTATTTTCAGATGCTGATTATACTAATGACACATACGAATTTGTTTCCGGCTTATGGAGCGCAAAAGCACTCGAGAACAGGACTGATTTTATAACGCGAGTTCGGGTCCAGTGCGGAGGATAGGGCGGGCATGAAAATTATATCAACACTGAGAATCCCCAGCAAATTTTTTGTATTATTTCCGCAAAAAAGTCCTCGATCCGGTCACAGGGGCAGATGATATAATTTCGATAGTGGTGTCTGCCTGTCGATTCATATAGTACATAACCTACTCCACGACATCTTTATATCATCTGATCGTGAGTTGCGCACCGTACCTTTGAAATTCAGTAAAGTCAGTTCAACTCAAATACAATTCAAAATTTAAAACTCATTATCATGGGAATCATTAAAAAGGACAACCAGCTTGGTTTCTGATTTGATACTTTTCTGGTTTACGTTGTAATACATGTGATTTAAATTAATAAGTTATTATTAAGTTTCAGTTTTGAAACCTGCCAGTCAAGTAACATGTCAATAGCAATGTTGCACACCTAACTTGCTGTGCGCAACAGCTCCTCACTGCTGAGGATCGAGACTTATGCTCCAGGATCTTGGTTCTGGCGATGTATATCCATCGGGGTCTGTCCTCTGCAAAATGGATGGCGTAGCCCACTCAACTCGTCGTCGGAGGGTCAACTCTCCCTCGCATAGAATTTGTCCAGTACTGAGTGAATCTGGTCGCTCCAACGCATTGTTCGTCCCCGTAATCTGTTTACTTCTACCTTGCCAGGAACCACACGTTTTTTAAGGTTATCCCTCCTTCCTGGCAACCTGTTTGAAAAACTCTAGGATTCTATGGAGACATATGGTGGTCTTGATGTTCAGCTCTCGGAAGATTGATATCATGATCCATAGGATTCGAAGCAACTAGTCATAACATGACATAAGTTCATCGTTAAGTAAATAAGACTTCCCGAATCGCAGGTCAGGGCGAGCGGAGAGTGGTATCGACAGAGTGAAGCCCCAAACAGCCTTTTTCCATCGAGTGATTAATTAACCCGGTGACGAGGGGTGATTAATGCTCTACAAGGGAAAAATTGCAAGGAAATCAATGGCGCTTTTTTGTGTAGGAATTAATATTGGCAGTAAGTGTGCGATATTAGAAGAAAAATGTTTGCAAGATATTGAAATAGATTACTTTTTGTTGTTTATGGTATGAAATAAATATATTATATATCGATGTGGTAAAACACTGTGTGTGCGTCCAACGTCTCAGTGTTTATGTTACGAAAAAATAAAAGTTTTTTGAATATATTGTATTTTAGGCATATCTCTATGGGCCCTAGAATAAGTTGATTCATTAATATAACATTATTTTTAAAATATTTTATGCAACAATTTTCAACTTTAGTGTCAGAAAAACTATAATATTGTGTCAGGATTAGGAATAACGGCACGGGCAAATAGGCCAGCAACCCAGCAGTGGGTGAAGTCAGGCTCTGGATGATGATGATGTGTCAGAAGTGAGTGTTTTTTTCTGAGTTCCACGTTCTTAGACGTTTGCCAATCTGCTTTATATAGTAGTCTAAAACTATAGCAGTTTTTATCTTTGGCTTTAGTCAATAAACTTTATGTTACAAATAAAACATTGTTTTAATAGTGTTTATCCATTCATTACTCATTCATAACATATGTATATGTACAAACTATGTCAATTTATATCTGCTTCCATTAAAATAAGTGGGAGTAAAATATAATTGGGTTGTTTTCGATTTCGGTTTGAATGGTATCGGTACCGGTGAAATTAAAGGCTAAACTTTAAGCTAATTTGTGAATCCATTTAGTATTTAGATGTACAGTAATAAATTGCTTACACGCCTCTTTTATTTGCCAACCTCCAGTCCTTATGATTTCAGTGTTTTGTGAGACTTCGTGAACAACCAACCAACATGTGAAGAATTGCAATCCCAAAACAGGATTTTCAAAAAGGTGAGAACGAAAATGTACATAATTGTTTAGCTTATCTGTAAAATATTTACGAAATAGATAAAGATTTAATTTTTTCTGTATAATTTGTTATCACTTCTAATTTGTATTTATATTTATCAGTCCGTATTATTATCGAAATTTAGATTTGGTTAGGAATGTTGATAAGATTTACAAACAAAATAATACCTAATTATACTATGTGTACTTATTTGTGAATAAGTAATAACTCTGCAGGCTACCAGACTCTGGAATGCCCTACCTGTCTCAATTCGTCATGCAAAATCTCTCCCTATCTTTAAAAACATGGTCAGACAACACTTTCTGTCATCCATCGCTCACTAGGCCATTTATTTATTTATACATTTTTATAATTTATGTATGTAGGTATGACAATATATATATATATACATATATATTTTATGTATCTTAATATTAATATAGGTATTTATGTAATTTTATAATTATATATTATATAATATAATTTATTTTATATTAACTATATTTTTTATAAATTGTAATATATGCTTGTTCTTGTGATTCTAAAAAAAAATATCTAACGCCGCCGTCCTTATTTGTTCATATAGATCCTTTCCATCCAAAGGTTGCCTGGAAGAGATCGCTTTTAGCGATAAGGCCGCCCATTGTATCTATGATTTAAAATTGTATTTTCTTTTATATGTTTGTATTTAATGGTGTGCAATAAAGAAATTATTTAATCTAATCTAATTCATTAGATCAATTAATTAATTACTTTATACATACATATTTGACATTTTAAATAAATATTTATTAAAATTCTACTATCTCTATAACTTCGTAGAAATGTTTTTTGAAAATAAACTGTAATGAACCTCGAAGGGTGTGAAAATTGTAAGTATATATTGTTACATTATCATCATCATGTCTATCATAGAACGTCTAGTACTGAACATAGGCCTTGTCCATTGATTTACAGAGCGACCTATCTTTTGTAGCTGTTCAACGGCTTGATAACCAGGTTGTTTTTCCATCTACTTTTTCTCTAGCATATTTTTTTGACACTTTTAAAAGAAAATCGTGTTAGTTACACTATTTATAACTCAAGAACGGCTGAACCGATTTGGCTGAAAATTGGTGGGGAGGTAGCTTAGAAGCAGGAGAAGGACATAGGATACTTTTTATCCCGTTCTTAGAACCAGGAGACGGACATAAAACGTCAAAGAGAATACATGTAACTATAAAACGTGGTATAACAAAAACGCATCTGACATCGAATAACAAAACGCAAATGACAGCTAAACGTAACTGTTTCTATGGTTAAGTATGGTTGTAAACTGATGGCCAATTGACAATTCAACCAGGGTGACGTATATTGACAGCCCGCGTTATATGCATGTCAAGGCGGTACGAAGTTCGGCGGGTCAACTAGTTTTCTATAAAATTGAGCCCTTTTGTGCTTGGTTCCTTTCAGAATTTATCTCTATGACCTAGTTCAGAATCTCTCCATACCAGCTAGAAAAAAAACCGTGTATAATAACCTGTTTTGCTATGTACGACATTAAATTAAAACACAGGTAGGGCTAATAGATACTAGATATTGTTGTAAAATAGGTTTTTTTTAATTCATTAGATTTCAAAGAAAATTTAAAATTTTCTAAAAATCTTACTATCACTATTTATACTTTAAAAAAAACTGAGACTAAAAACAGGATCATCATCATCATCGGAAGATCAGCGTTGTGCCAAAAGCACAATAAATGCTGAACAAATGCCTTTTTGTGACGTCGGTCATTTATATATCATCATCATCATCATATCAGCCGTAGGACGTCCACTGCTGGACAAAATTCTCCCTCATTGATCTCCAGGAACTGCGGTTGGAAGCGGTCTGCATCCAACGCCGACCTGCGGTTCTTACCAAGTCGTCCGCCCATCTTGTAGGTGGACGTCCTACGCTGCGCTTGCCGGCCCGTGGCCTCCACTGGAGAACCTTCCGGCCCCAACGGCCATCCGTTCTGCGCGCTATATGGCCTGCCCATTGCCACTTCAACGGGATATTTACCATGATTTGTGAGTATTTGAGTATCCCGATATTTCAGCGCAGTTGCATGCGCCATGATCACGGTATAAGTAGTGTAGTATAAATAGTGTTTATAACCATGAGAGTTTCAAAAGTTAAATCTTATTTTCAACTAACTGACCAACCCGCAGCTTCGCGCGCGTAATTTTTCAATAAAAAAATTACCCTCCTTCTGCGAAGTTTGGTATAAAGTAGCCTATGTCAACCGGGGATAGTATAGCTTCCCAATAGTGAAAGTAGAATTTCTTAAATCGGTCCAGTAGTTTCGGAGTCTATTCAATACAAACAAACAAATATTTCCTCTTTATAATATTAGTATAGAATATAGATGAATCAGCCTGTATAAAATAGTTAAACGAAACGTATTCATTCATGATGAAGTAGGTAACTGTTAAACTGACTACGCGGCGTCGTCGTAACGGCACCGGCGATTAACGTTAAAAATTGTTAATTGGAAATGTATCTATTACTGGATAAATATTCTAGGTACCGGTATTAAACCCACCTCTAAAATCAGTTAATACGATTCCGGATGTGTGTTTTGAATTAATGTCGTACATAAGAAAACAGGTTGTATAGTGTTATAACAAGTGAATACCTACTAATAAGTTATTAATAAATAGCCTTAAATAATCACATTTGGATTTACCTACAATACTTTTTCTTACAACAAAATGCTTCTTTATTAGTATTCTGCCTTCGGTTCAAACACAAACATCTGTGCTTCGGGTAACGAACCACAACCCCAGTCCCCTTTCAAGCCATCTTTATTGCAGCTAACGACCCATACCAGATTATGCAGTTGAATTAACGACCTTCTGGACTCCGAATAAGGTACATTAGGTACCGCAGAGTAGCCAGGAAAATAGTTAGGGGAAAGATGTATTAGGTAAAAGCCCAGTCTTCGTTCGATAATCGTTGCCTATTAAAGAATTATTTTGAAGAAATTCATTTACTGTTTGAGAGTATATATAAATAATGCTGGACATTTAATACAGCGCTTTCTAGCCTCTAACTAAGCAAAGCTTGTACTATGGGAACCAGATAGCTGATAGAATACTTAAAAACATTTTTTTGTAAATACATGAATAATACATAATGTAGCGAGTTCGATTACCGCCGCGGAACAAATGTTTGCATGATCTACAGATATTTGTTCCAGGTCTGGTTGTTTCTCTTTATATTATAAGTATGTATGTATTTACAAAAAAATGTATATAAGTATTCTATCAGTTACCTGGTTTCCATAGTACAAGCTCTGCTTAATTTGAGGCTAGATAGCGCGGTGTGAAATGTCCAGCAATATTTATTTATTATTATTATATTACATACTAGCTGACAAATCCGCAGCTTCGCACGCGTAGTTTTTCAATAAAAACATTACCCTCCTTCTGCTCAGTTAGATAAAAAACTTATGTTACTCAGGGTGAATGTAGCTTTCCAATGGTGAAAGAATTTTTGAAATCGGACCAGTAGTTTTTGAGTTTATTCATTACAAACATACACACAAAAATACAAATCTTTCCTCTTTATAATATTAGTATAGATATACAAAAAATACCCAAACCCGGAGCAAATATCTGTAGATCATGCAAACATTTGTCCCGCAGAGGGAATCAAACCTGCAACCTGCATGATGGACATGAACATAAATAGATTTTTAAATTTAAATAAATTAGCACACTAATATGAATATGACGACCTCTGCGGTGCAGTGGGCGAATAGCCGGCTGAGACGCCTCCTGCGACTCAGCTTAAAATCCATTCATGTTTGATTGGTATTTGAACTACTTTTCATAGGTAGTTTGAGTCAATAGCCCACGATCTCACATCATCTAACCCTAGTAAAATGTTTTCTTAAAGCACTGATGTAGACCAAAAGCATCTAACTGTGTAAATCTTTTTTTTTTACTAACCTATACCTACTAGGCCTTTGCCCAGCAGTGGGCAAAGGCCTCCCCCTCTTCCTTCCACTTATCACGGTCTAGAGCCATATCCCGCCAGTCTCTTTGAAAGACGTCCAAGTCATCGCTCCAGCGCTTTTTAGGCCTTCCTCGGCGTCGCTTTCCGTCTTTAGTAGTCAATAGGCTTGTCTTCTTGGCCCACCTATCGGGTTGCATACGGGAGACATGACCCGCCCAGTCCCATTTCAGCTTTGCAGCCTTGATGCCCACGTCAGCGATGCCGGTCTTCGAGCGCAGCCAGGAGTTTAGAATCCGGTCGATCCGCTTTACACCCAAAATGCTGCGTTCCATCGCTCTTTGGCAAACTCCTAGTTTGAACTTCTGAGAGTCGGTCAGTGACCAAGACTAGGCACCGTAGGTTAGGACAGGCAGAATACACATTTCAATGGGTTGGCGTTTTAGCGATAAGGGAAGGTCACCCTTCATAAGTTCCTTCATGGACCAGTAGCTTTTCCAGGCGTTGACGACATGACGGTAGACTTCTTTGTCCTGCCTGTTGTCGAAGGAAGCTAACTGGCCTAAGTAGATATACTCATTGACATAGTGTATTTGCTGCCCGTCTACCACTACCAAAGGTTGTCTGGAAGAGATCGCTTTGTTAAGCGTTAAGACCGCCCATTATGCTTACTTTTATTTGTTTTTTTTCTATAAATCTGTTGTGTCTAGACTGTAAGGTATAATAAAGAATTTTCATTCATTCATTCATTCATTCACTACCCTACGTTTCGTGCTATTGGTCATGATTTGGACGTGGATGACGTGGACCGATTCATCATAAGTCCAACTCCGAGGCTCGCCGTGCTCAGGTTTTGGAGCATTTCCTCCAAGCAAGGAGGTGTAAATCTTTAAATAATAAAATATTTAACAAAATAATAATTTATTGAGACAATATAATATAATAGGTTTGTCACAAATTAATATTGAATCCATCGGCTCCCGAACAAGTACCTATAAACTGTGTTTCCGAAGCAAGTGGCCAGTGGATATTATGAAGATATGTTTGAAATAATTCTATAACATTTTGGTATCCCATTAGCATGGATGGAAGTAAGCGCGCTATTAAAAAACGTAAAATCTAAGCGCGTTTGTTTTACTTGCCAAAGTGAAAGAAAATAGTCAAGTCTCGTCTCAGTACTAAGGTACAAACAATACCAGCCAGCTGCATGATCGCACCTCCCGCGCCATACTATCGCGTCGATTATAGTCACATTAGATAAACTGATACCGTCATACTGTCAACAGACCGTGGGGCAGTCGGTTGAGGGACTTCCACCATGCACGTGCTGCGAGTGCTCGCCATCACTATTGGAACCATTGCCGTCCTTGGTATCGTTGCAGGTATGATAAATCTAATCTATACTCAGCCGACCGTAAATTTTACGAATCTTATGCACTTCGGTTTCTCTAGGTCATTGGAGTTCCGAATTGAATAAGCTAAACGGATGTACTAAATTGGTCCCTGAAATATTAAAAAGACCAGAAACTTAAAAAAAAACTCCCGTAGAAGGATCTAAAAAGTATTTTTTTGTTAAATTTTAGTTATTTACACTAGATGAAATGATGAAGTGGTTTAAATTCATTCACGAGTCAAAAACATAATTTTGAAAAATTTGTGGCATTTACAATTTGCAACGAAAACCGTGTTGGTAATCTTCGACATGTTTTTGGCACATTTTTTATCATGAATCATCACAATAATGTTTGCATAAAACCATTACTTTTTCACACAAAAACATCTTACAAAGTTACAAGCCCCAACAGTTACCTGCAACTCATTGCAGGGAGGCTGGATTTCGACTGTTCGTTCATGGAACACTGGACGAGAGCGCACACTGTGCACGTCTAGTGTCTCAGGAGTCGAATATTTTGTCTGTCTGTTATTTTATGTGTAGGTACCTGTTTTGTGTTATTTGTTTATTTCATCGTGTATTGTATATATTTTTGTATTGTATGTAATATGGACTTGTATGTTAGTGCTAGTCTCAAATAAATTGAATTGAATTGAATCGAAAGTCTCTGATATCATTATTTATTTTTAAAACAAAGATTTTGAGAAAAAAGCATAGTTTAGCGATTAAGAACGATAAAATAGAATAAAGAAAGATATTCTTCTTCCTGACCTTTTCCCAAATTACGCAGGGTCAGCACAACATGTATTCCTCCTCCACATCTCTCTATCAGCCGTCATCTCCGTTGTCACCTCCTTCCTACCCATATCATTTTTCACACAGTCCATCTCTCTCTTTTTCGGCCTTTCTCTACTTCTATATCCATCCATATTCATATCTAACACTCTTTTAGTCACATGATTTTCTTCCCTCCGCATGACTACCCATACCACGCTAGCCTCTTACCCCTCAATTTTTCTATCACGGGCGCTACTTTTAAACTTCCTCTAATATACTCATTCCTTATCTTATCCGTTCTCGTTACCCCACACATCCATCTCAACATTCGTATTTCCGCCGCGTGCACTCTTCTTCACTCTTCTAGTTTCTTTATTATTAAAATGTGCCAATTAAATGAACTCTATTAAACCATCTATAAATTTTACTTGGTAATCTTACCCTCAATAATAATTCGGGTGATTTATGTGTCTCTTATAGAGCCTCTACAAATCTACGTTTAATTAAAATCAAAGCCTATTCTCAGCCTTCTTACCGAACCTTCTGAAGGTGGTATAAGATACTTCGAGATTTATCTTCATGTTTTATTTGCAAAGTTATATGAAAGCAAATTAAAAGAGACGCTTGTTTCTTGTTATCTACGAGAATGTATTTATTTTATTATAGATAATGATTACATTAATTATTTGGTAAGGAACTAGGATATTTACGGAGCTTAGAATAATAATTATGTTTTTTATGCTACCTTAGGGTAAAAATAATACGTATTTCCGTTTTTTCCCTTGGCTTGTTGTCCGGACGTTCATTAGAAGTGAATCCTTTGGATAATAGTCTACTCGTACAATTATTTATAAAGCCATGTCGTTGAAATGATTACGTAGTGTCAATTATGCAAAGTGAAGGTATGCTATGCGTTTGACACAACCAAGTGATCCTGCATTTAAAAACTCAGAGCTAGGATACTTTGAACATCAGTAGTGAAACTTAGAACTGCTATAGTAATATTGAATACAGGAAAACTATAGTTTTCCTACTAACTATAAGGAAGGAAAACTATAGTTTTTCTGTATTCACAAAGTTTAAGCTAATTTTACATACATATATCAAGACGCTTACAATTTACATCAAGGTTCTTTTTAACCAATATCGCACCGCAATCTAACCCTACGTCAATCCACAGGTTTCATAACATGGGCAGTTCTGTCAAACCAGGTTCCAGAACCAGTGCCCATACCAGAACCTGAACTGGTACCCACGGAACCCCCTCCAAGTCTTGCTGCCCAGGATTGGTGGGAACACTGCGCTCTGTACCAGATCTACCCGAGGTCTTTTAAAGATAGCGATGGAGACGGCATCGGAGATCTACAAGGTGAGAATGGATTGTTTCCAAAGAGACTAAAGTGTATTTTGTAGAGGGTAGGTCTTCTTTTTTATTCGTCCTGGACATGAAACAAACATAACCCACCTGATGTTAAGTGGTAACTATCGCCTATAGCCTATATTTACCAACGCGGAGGACCAAAGAATACAAACTGTGATGTTCAATAAAAGACGGATTATCACGAACTGATTTACTTAAGTAGTTCCATAATCAATTAAGTCAACGTGAGTCTAGCAAATCATGCTACCCTCAAAAACACTAAGACACTAAATATGGTGTACGTCCAGCGTCAACGGCCCTCGACGTGAGCTATATCGTCGACCCACAGACGATATGGTACACGTCGAGGGCCGTTCCTGAAAAAAACTTGCTGATGACCATGGTAGCACTATACACAGTGGGGACAATCGTGCTAATATTGAATGTGTCTAACGTTGGAACTCACGTTGGTTTGACTGATGTTACGCGTCGCGCGATACGAAATGTGCATGATCAGAACGTTTTTGTTTTGACTTTACTTTGGTATTATCGTTCAAAATTAGCGCGATTGCCCCCCAGTAGTGGGTAAAGTCAGTCTGTAGAGAAAGGTAATGTTGGAATATTTAATCGAGTAAATAACGAATTATTCTTTGAAAATGAAGGTAATGAGGTCAATATCCCGGGAAAACAATAGTACATTATGATATAAGTGCGGTAAGTTGAAAATTACAGCCGAGGCGATATTGCTGGCGATATTCGAGCCGTAGGCTCGGGCTACAAGAAAGCAGAGGCTGTAATTATCAAAGCGCACGTATGTCATACGACGCACGTTTTGTAACATATTTGCGAGGAAATAAATAAAACTCAGACTTTCTTAAACGAATGAAAAGAACGAACGAAAAGAAAAAGCGCACGGAATAGTTTTTATTTGTACACAAATTAGCGATGCGCGCGCATCAGCGCTTTTTTATTTAAAGGCAAAGGCACAAAACCAGCCAGTATTACTAATAAAGTAAATTTATATTTTTTGTTTTTGTTACAGATGGTTGTAATTTATTGTCAAAATTAAAGAATTAAATGTTTATTTTTTATATTTTATCTCCATAAGTTAATTTTATTCATAAAGTTTGTTTTAGACGGAGCATCTTGATAAACCGTACGTTTTACCAAACTCGTGCGTTTTACATTACAATAACGCACAAGTACGTAATGGCATACATTACGATATTTAAATTGGTGAAATTAGAGACCCTTTATCCTCAGGGATCTTCTTGGATTATGTTGTAGAGTTCGTGGCTGTATCGTATTCTCCAACATTCACCTTCCAGTCATTATCATCATCATATCAACCAAAGGACGTCCACTGCTGAACATAGATTTTATCCTCCATAGATTTTAAGAGCGACCGATCTTGTGCGGTCTGCACCTAACGGCTCCCAGGGACCATTATCACCATTATTATTGTCTTTAAATTTAGTAGAGGTGGAGGGGGGGTTCTTACGCTGCGCTTTCCAGTGCGTAGTCTCCACTCGACAAAACTCCGTCTCAAAATTGTTGACCCTGAACATGGCTTCCTACAATAGATTTCGAACTCCATTTTGGCTGTACTTACTGTGTTACACCGGAAATCTATTATAGATTATTACTATCATATCCAAACGATATGGTTGGTCAGATTAAATAGCTCATTGGCCTTAAACTCTCATGGTCACAATTAGTTCTATGAAATATGTTTGAGCACATGCTTACATGATAATACATTTTTAATGTTCATACTTACCTACAATGTCATTTAAAATTGTATTTTTTCAGTAACAGGAAGTCATTACAAAAATTATGCTTATTATGACGATGATTATTATGATTGTTATTTCATGAAACAGACGACACTTCAACAATTTAGGATGAGATAGCATTATAAGCCATGGTGATCTAGTGGGATGTAACCCGATCTCTGATTCGGAGGTTGTCGGTTCGAATCCCGGCCGTGAACCAATGGATTTTCCTACTCAAAAATTTATGTGCGCATCTACACGGCCTCAAAATGGTGAATCGTGAGAAAACCGTCCTAAAATTAAAAAGCACGAGTTTTCTTATCAATCATGTTGATTAGTTTTCTAATAAGCAGCGTAACTGCGAGATGCTAAAAGTGGGCATGTATCAAACGTAAGGTTTGGCCTTGTTAGCCCTGAAAACATTACCCTCATTCTGCGCAGTCGGTTAAAAACTAACAATTATGGAACAATTGCTGCATGTAAACTTTACTTTGGGAAAACTACTATAAAAACAAATTATCCAAAGAAAATGCATTTTATTTTGTATTTCTTGAACTGAGTGCTGGTCGCACAAAATCGGTGACACTGAAAACGGTTCAGCAGTCTTATGCCTGTTAGGTTGATGATGATCTTTAACTGATTCCATAGTTTAGAATGACACATGGATATTCTGACTTCATAGGAATAATCAGTGAGCTGGAGCATTTCGTGGACGCTGGAGTAGACGCGATATGGATGTCACCGATCTTCGAGTCTCCAATGGTAGACTTTGGATACGACATCAGCGACTTCTACGAGATCCACTATGAGTACGGGACTATGGAGGACTTTGAGGAGCTGTTAGAGAGAGCTCATGATCTGGGTGAGTAATAACTAAATGCTGAATAACATGTCTTTATCAATAATCACATTTATGTATACATTAATTAATTAAGGGCCGCTGATGGATGAGACTGGTCTCCTGCGATGATAGAGGATGGTAAAAACTTGATGAGCATGCGCTATGACCGGGCAAGAACATAACTTTTCCATTGATACCGCTGCAAAACCCGTACCCTTCTAAATTAAACCAGTTGCTGTCGCCCAACTGTCGTTTTTTTCTTATTCACGATAGTCAAGCGCTTGACTCCTACCTCACCTAATGGTAAGTGATGGTGAAATTGAAGATGGAGCACGCTTGCCTAGAAATAAACTATTCACTCTGGACTTGAAGACTCCGACAAGTTTTACTGCCGTTGTTCCAGGCCGTCCCTTTCACACCTACAGGCGTATCTCACATGTGTAAGGGACGCCTTCACCCGGCGACAGCGACAGCGATTGACTTGCATGATAAGGCTACTTATTAGTCAATGAACTTAACCATCATGTAAGGTATGGTTAAGCGTTCTATTCTCAATTAAAAATACAACTTAAGATACCACTTTCATTTATTATTGATTAGAACGCTACAGTAACCAAATAATTTAACAATAAATCAATATAAGAACAAACATTAAACAAATTTATGAAATAAACAATTACAAATTGTAAGTACAATCTACGTGTTGAAAGAAAAATATGAAAAGTCTGGGGTTCTTGGGACTGATGGTAAGAAAAAGGTTTTTTTCTATACGACCTGGAGATGGAATAAGCATTTTGGGCCACCCATCGCCTACAACAAAGTATTGCATCGTAGGTCAGGCACCTTAGAAACGTACCCTATGGTGTACACTGCCTGCGTCCATCAACTTGAAATTTATTGTTCAGCATATCATGATTGTGATATCAGTTTTCGTAGATGATTTGTTATTGATGTATATCAAAATTTAAAGGTATTCGTCTAGTTTATCAACAGGTGTTATTTTCAAATAAATAATGATCAGATAATATCATCGATTATCGATTATGACGCCCTCTGTGGCGCAGTGGGCGAATAGCCGGCTGAGACACAGGAGGTAGCGGGTTCGATTCCCGCCGCGGAACAAATGTTTCTATGATCTACAGATATTTGTTACGGGATGTTTTACTACATATTATAAGTATGTATTTACAAAAAAAAAGTATATAAGTATTCTATCAGTTATCTGGTTCCCATCATACAAGTTGCTTAGTTTGGGGCTAGATAGCGCTGTGTGAAATGTCCAGCAATATTTGTTTATTATACATACTTGTATTTCATTAAAAAAATAGGTTTTTTGTAATACAAGGAGGTAAAAAAAGAAATGATTTTTTTGACACGAAATCGAAAAATAAACAAGAGAAGATGGTGAAATAGAGGTAGTGATGGATCTTGACTTCTTGCTAAAAGACCATACGTAGGTACAAAAATGCTAGAAATCGAAATTACAAAATAATAAAGACACAGAATAGGTGGCGAAGGATAATCATAATTTGTCTGATAACAATCAGCAATGTCAAATTTCAAGAAACATGTTAAAATATATTGTAATTCCCTTATCAGAATCGCTATGATTAAGTTTACTTAGAAAACTTTTTTTAGCGATTACCGATAAGACGGTACGTGATGAATCCCGTATTTATAATAATGCTATGATTAATTGTTTTATGAGATCGCTATGATATGAGGCAAAACGCGCGCTTGATTTCCCAACTATGATAGAAAGATAATAAGGGACTGGGGAACAATGTTGGGAACAATTTTTTAGGTTTGACAGTACTTAAATTATTGCTATCCTCTTTTGTTTCATACAGACAGAGAGTGATAGTTGTATGCAGTTTGATCCAACAGAATTTTTCTCCAATATACATAACCTTAAAATAATAACAACGCATTTTTACTCGTAACTAGTACTTAACAAAAGTAGAATCACAACTTCGGACGGACATCTAGTCAGTACGTAATCCGTGAAGATATCCCTCAAGGGAGCTACTTATCAGCAACAGGGCTCATAACAAAAAACTTTTCAGTAAAGTAACTATTAGGTATTTTGTCTACAAAAATAGTTAATTAATAGCACGTACTAAATCCCACACTGCTTTAATTGTTGAACAGTTAGTCCCAAACTGTCCGTACAGTTATAGATTGCTCTGAATATTTTACAAGGCGTTCATTGCACGACCGAAAAGTGGTAATATTTAAGTGCGAAATCCGTTGATGTAAATTATAATTAATAGCCATGTTATTTATTATCATTATACGTATTCACTTGAAACTTTATTTAATTTATTGTTATAACTTTTGAAACTATCATTTTATGACACTATTTTCCTCAGAAATCAAGATGAATATCCCGTTATTAGACAAAATTTAGTGTTGTTTTTGTTAGAGTTCCGTACCCAAAGGGTAAAATAGCACCCTATTACTAAGGCTCCGCTGTATGTATGTCTGTCTGTCACCAGGCTGTATCTCATTAACCGTGATAATTAGACAGTTGAAATTTTCACAGATGATGTATTTCTGTTGCCGCTATAAAAACAAATACTAAGAACAGAATAATATAAATATTTAAGGGAGCTCCCATACAACAAACGTGATTTTTTTGCCGTTTTTATAGATAATGGTACGGAACCCTTCGTGCGCGAGTCCGACTCGCACTTGGCCGGTTTTATTGTACCTTGTTTCGTGTTTATTGTATTTCTCTGTGCTAAAATAGTTGTGTTCTATAATGTTTAACGTTGTTGCAGTTTCTGTTGCCCTAAGAGTCGTTACTGTAGCCACAGATAAATAATATACAAAGATGTTGTTTACATGTATAACAAAAAAAATAATTTGAATGATGAAGACATTTGTTGAATGATGAATTCGACGACCTCCGTGGTGCAGTGGTCGGATAGCCGGCTGAGACGCAGGAGGTAGCGGGTTCGATTCCCGCTGCGGAACAAATGTTTGCATGATCTACAGATATTTGTTCTGGGTCTGGATATTTTTCTATATATTTTAAGTATGTATTTACAAAAAAAAGTATACAAGTATTCTATCAGTTATCTGGTTCCCATAGTACAAGCTCTGCTTAGTTTGGGGCTATATAGCGCTGTGTGAAATGTCCAGAAATATTTATTTATTGTCTCACGCCTTCTTTTTAAAGAACAGACAGGGGTTTCAAATATAGTAAACACCTAAAGAATTTAGAATAAAATAAGATCGTATCTATCTATACGATATATATTTGCGAAAATACAAAGAAGAGAGAAAACAACAAACACCAAACAATTACAAAATATATTTCAACAGCTGGTGTTTGAAGGGGCGCTAATAAACTAATAATTAAAGTGAAAACTCTGAACGCCTGTAGTAGGTCTGTTATTAACTTAGCAATTACGCTACGCAGCCAAGTAGGTAAGAAACTAATGCCAAGCATTTTGACATCTGTTTTTTTTTCTTTCCAGGAATTAAGGTTCTGCTCGATTTCGTGCCGAACCACGCCAGCACAGAATCATCATATTTCGAGGAATCACAAAAGCGCAATCCGTTGTACGATGACTACTTCATATGGGCAGACCCTATATGGGTAGACCCCAACAACGCATCTAATAGGCTGCCACCTTCGAACTGGGTAATTATCAACACCTAGGTTAAAAGATCTTCCTATTTTTATGAAGTATGCCTCATCGAAAACTGGTGTTACACTTATTTGAAGTAGCTAAAATCCTTAACACACCTTGTACTCAACTAAGTGTTTAAGTTACTGTGTGTGTGAAATACTTGTCTGTTTTAGCACTTCTCCAAAACTATAGTGCATATAAAGTATACCTAGCACAAATGACGTAACCAAAGTGTTCTACTGTGTCCCTATGGATTGAATAAATTAATGTAAGAATTAGTATCATCCTTCAGTTTATGAAACCCAACCTACCAACAGTAACCAGATGTTGCTAAATACCTTTGCCACATAATTCCGAAGATTTAGTTTAATGGAATAAATAAAAAAAATCATGATATAGATATACCAGTATTCAAATACTTATCATTGATTTTGATCCCTCCATTTTCTAGGTAAGCCAATTCGGTGGTTCAGCATGGGAGTGGAGTGAAATTCGGCAGCAGTACTACCTCCACCAGTTTGCGATCGAACAGGCTGACTTCAACTTCCGTAACGATGCTGTCAAGCAAGAGATGCACAACATCATGAAATTCTGGCTAGATAAAGGAGCTGATGGATTTAGGGTCGATGCCTTACCGTACCTGATAGAAGCAGACCCAGCTGATCACGGAGGAAGATACCCTGATGATCCTCTGAGTGGACTGGCTCAGTTTGAATCCCATCAGTTGGGATATACCATTCCACTGTATACAAAAGATCTTATTGAACTGTATGACGTGGTATACGAGTGGAGGGATTTTGTTGATCAGTATAATATCGAGCACCCAGGTGATACAAGGTAAGAAATTTTAAGTAATTGCAAACGTTAATTTAACAGACGGCTTAAAATATAATAGTCATCAGCTGTAATTTGTGTAAAATATTCACCACACCCGTTCAAATCCAAGTTTTCTTGCTCATGGCCTCCGATCGGATTATCTGGTTCGTTAACTTTGTTTTACATTCTAGGGTTCTATTTTCTGAAGGTTACGCCAATGTCTCCATGACGATGCTCTACTATGGCAACGAAGAAGGAAAAGTTGGTGCCCACTTCCCTTTCAACTTCGACTTCATCACAGAGCTATCTGCCCGTTCAAATGCCAGGGATTTCGTGTACATTATCTTGAGGTGGTTGACTTATATGCCTTATGGCAGTGTGCCTAACTGGGTGGTGAGTTTATTTCTAATCTTAATATTGTGTTTTATTATCTGTTATTATTTTTGTTTTCTCAAAGCATACATATATTAAATGATAAAATAGTTACAAACATCCCTTGCGTCACTCATTTTCTTATATTATAGTTTGGAAACCACGACAACAACAGAATGCCAACTCGATTCCGCCACAACATGGTTGACGGACTTAACTCCCTAAACATGCTCCTCCCTGGAGTGGCAGTAACTTACCAAGGCGAGGAGATCGGCATGAGAGACGGGTACGTCTCTTGGGAAGACACAGTAGATGTAGAAGCCTGCAACCGAGGAGACGAGTTCACATACCATTTGTATTCTCGAGACCCGGCTAGGACGCCGTACCATTGGGACAACACGATAAGTGCCGGCTTCTCAACCAGTAACAACACGTGGTTGCCAGTCGCTAAAGATTTTGAAGAGATAAATCTTGCAAAGCAAACACAAGATACCAGGAGTCATTATAAGGTGAGGAGCAAACAAAGAACTTGGTTTAGTTAGATTAACGAATAGTCTTGTATTCTTGACTTAGACCGAAAATGGTACATAATCACAGTGGCTGAAAACAACACCAAAGCCACTTTACTGTAAAACTTTTTCAACAATATAGACGTTTTTCATTTCAGAACTACCAGACGTTAACAGCTCTTCGGAAAGAGACGACTCTCGCTCACGGGGAGTACGACATCCGAGCCTTATCAGACCGATCATTCTACCTGGTCAGGAGACTGAGGACATTTGACACCTTCGTGCTACTGTTCAATGTAGGTGAACAAGATGATGATGTAGACCTGAGACGAGTGCCTCATCTGACGCAGCCAGCCACCGTGGATGTTGCCAGTATTCACTCGATAAGAACACGAGGGTAAGTTTAAAACAAAACTGAACGTGATGTTGCAAGATACAGCAAGCGGCCAATAAGCATGAGATACGTAGGATTTAAATAAAATTGTGAAGATTAATAATTATAATTATAAGATAATATATAGATTTATAATTAAAGGTTGTCTGGAAGAGATCGCTTTTAGCGATAAGACCGCCCATTGTACCTTTATTTATTGTTTATTTCCATTATTGTATTTTTATTTGGTGTGCAATAAAGAGTATTTCATTCATTCATTCATTCAATTATGCAGAATCATTTCACTTTTTTGAGAAAATGTATTTCCTTACAGTTTATTATTTTAAAGATCTTGTTATTAAATATGATGTTCTAAAACCTTTATAAATATTGATCTTTTTCATTTTCAGATCTATTATCAATGGTACACATATAACACTGCAGGCTGGAGAGGCTTTAGTTTTAAGAGCACAACCTATTTAAGGTTACTGGATTACAAATCACAAGAATTTGTTGCAAATGGGTATCGATTAGTTAAATTATTTCTTAATTTTATTTTGTTATAAAAATTAATTTAACACCTACTCTTGTTACTTATTTACATACACCAGTTTTATCACAGTAAAAATAGATCAATGTGATTCCCAATAAAGAAATATCAACGTATTTAAAATATGCAAGTTCTGTGTCAACGTACATCATAAATAAAATACAATTCTGATTATTTTCAATTTCGTTTTATAAAAAAGCGAGATAAACTATCCCAGTGCGAGGAACTTCCATTTAGCTATAGCCAATTCAGCTATGCATCTAGCTCTACATGCCCTATGGACATGTCCTGAATTGGAACCATTTACATATTTCGAATTTTCAATTTCAATATAGTAGTGAAATAGTATTGGACAAAGGCACTGTGGAACTTCGATTTAAATAGTTCTCGCATGAAGGCTTACTGACTTTAAACAATCAATCAATTATTTTTCTCAAAATATATCTGAGAATGATGACACATAAGGACGTGATAGACTAATAAAGTGCCAAATGTCAGGGCAATAATAACTCTATTATAAACCCCCATTTGATATCTTCAAAGCACTCAATTTCGCCGAAGCAGCGTTTGAACTGTGCATTATTAAACGGAATGAAATGGCTGATGCATATGCGTGGAATTTCACAATAAGGAGCGTGGCTCCTATTTATCCAGAAAACCGGTTACTAGCAACTTTGCCTGTATGGTGCTAATCGGCTATCTAGGATCCTAGCTTCACCGGTGTGAGATTGAATACGAAACTATAAAATGTATCGGCAAATCAAAAAGTGCTTTCATAATCTTTCATTTAAGTTTATTCGCAGAGAGTCGATAAGAGTCGAGCTACCATTACAATACTTTAAAATTGTGCAAGTACAATGTCCTGTAAATATTACCTCTATTATGCCCAAAGTGGTATATATCGGCCCCCAGGGGTTGGCTATAACCTGAAACCACGCCATCGAAAACAACAACTTTGGGGGTCTATGAGATGGAAATGGGGGTCCTAGATAATGGATCTCATTTAAGCAGCTAGTGACCATAATTTTGGATTCCATGAATAAATAATCCACAAACACAGAATGTACCGATGTACTTATTACTTTCTTATAAACACATATTATATGTATAAAATATATAAAACTTAGCATGCCTGTGTTTTTTAAAGTTTTTCACTGTAAAGTTAAAATGTAAATCTTTCAAAGTGAGTAGTACTACTTGGCATAGGTCAACTGTCAAAAATACACTATGAATACGATGAATTTGCAAAAAAAAATATATTAGGTAAGCACCTACCCAAAACCGATAAACATGGAAAGTGGTCTACGAGACAACAAAGTTTGGGGACCATTGGAATAGACTGCGGTATCAAATTCAAAGAGACAAAATAAGTAGCGAGCTGGTTAACAGCGCAGGTAACCGGTTTTCTGTATGGAATTTCAAATAACGGGTGAAGACGCGATCCATCTCGGGTGCTGATGGAATATAGATGGGGAATCCAATTGAGTATTCCTTGCACAATGGATCTGCAATATTTATAAGCTACGCTAGGCTTTATTTCGGGCATTATTATACCTACCTACAAGTAGTACCTTTTTTGTTATTATTTAGCATTGTGAGCGATATTTTATTTAATGGAGAACCACCAGCTTAATATAACAATTTTTAATACACAGTTGAAATAGTTTAACTTATGCATGACGTATTAGAGTTATTTTTATTTTTTTAACATCAGTATAGTTTAATCTATTCTATATTATACAGTTATGTATACATTATGCTTTGTTAAATCCGATGCAATGTTCATTTTTAATAATATACTATTGCAACCCGTAAAAACATTGCATAAAATAATAAATTTATTTTTTGCTATATTGTTTTAAATAAGCACTAATTTTCATCACTGAATATATGTTTGTTAAAATACAAAATTGTAATATCTCTCAAGATACAGCTTGATTTCAATTTCTTAAACTATAAGCTATTAATATGAAGATTAATATTATGATTAAATATGTACATTACAATCGATCTGACTATACATTGTATCGCTTCGTTTTAAATCTAACATACCTACCTCATTTGAAATTCAATTCGAAGCAAAAAGTAGGTAACACAATGCTATCTCGATGAATGACACACCATTACTAAATTTTAATTTTAACACTGTATTTTGAACCCCTTGTTATAAGATTATCAAGTTGATACGTTCACTGAAAACTGCGAACTTTACTCCCGGTTCAGCCGTAAGGGATTTAATCACCTGCTTTCGGTGAGGTTTACATGACATATAATTTGACATTTTCGAGCAGGTGGTGTGAAAAATATATTGTTACTCTGCCGTCAACATGGCATCGCCATTTATTCGATAATAAGTAAGTATTGTATACACAAATAGATTACAGCCAAAAATACTAAAAGATCATGGTAAATTCCTTTTCTTATTAGACTGATAGAAAGTATAGTTGGACACTATTGGAAGCTTACTGTAATCTTGGATCTTATTTAACAGAAGTTCGACCTAATTAATAGCGTTAGGTGTGGTAGTATTTTTAAAACGTTTACTTTAAAAAGATCTTAGATGCCCTGATTTGAATGTTAGCTGGTCTGTTTTGATACCTGATAAATACGTGAGTCCTATTGAAAAACTACTGACGCATTGATAGTCAAATTATTACAGCCTACTTCCGAATCATCCCCAGTTGGATTTTGCTTATTTCACTATAACCGTCCTGGATTTTTTGTCCATTTTACTGGAAACTGTCCAAGAAACAATCCGAGTATATAAAATTTAAAGATAAACGTAGAGAAATCATATTTCTTGTCTGATTGTTACCTGACTTGGTTGCGGAAAAAACGGACAAAATTGACGTTTTAGAATAATGTACTACTGTGGTTTAAATCAATATTGAATTTAGATAGGCGGAAGAATTTCTGGCTGGGTAACACCTGGTCCACGTCTGAAACAAGATCAAGAAACCATAATAGGCAACCGGGGCATGTTAGTTTGCTAATATGGACGATTTGGTGAATGTATATTTTTATCAGTTTATTGTCCCGGGCAATCAACAACAAGCTCGGCTGATGTCATTATTAATTGTTGAGATAACAACTGCATCATACTCGCAAAATAAATAATCTTATTCTGTAAACTTCCATAGAATGAACCTATCGATCAATAAAGATTTTCAAAGTACGATAACTTTTATTGCAATGATAACTACGATACTGACACTTATATTAAGACCTCTCACCATTATCATCGTTTTGTCAACATGCCGTCGTGCCTAAAAGTCGTGGGGATTTCCGTTGGGGTGGTGTTAGTCGTGGGGGTCATAGTGGGCAGTATTACATGGGCTATCTTGGCTTCAAGAGACCCAGACCCCCCGGAACCACCGGTGTTAAGAGATCTGAATTGGTGGGAACACACTGTGATTTATCAGATCTACCCGAGGTCTTTCAAGGATAGTGATGGTGATGGCATTGGTGATTTAAAAGGTACTTATGTTTAAATAAATAAAAATATTGCCGTACAATATAATATGCACAATACAATATAATAAAGCTAATCAATAAACTGACACCTGTTTTCGTAAAAGTTATGGTAGATCCGTCTTGGGTAGTTTTAAACCTTGGTTTGCTACGGCAGTAATAAACTCTATTTCCCTAAGAGTTTAGAGATAGTATATAGTTAATCATAAAAATATACCTTACCTTACTTTATAGGTATCACAAGCGAATTGGAACATATGGTTGACGCTGGGGTGGGAGCGATATGGATGTCTCCAATCTTCAGTTCTCCGATGATCGACTTTGGTTATGACATTAGTGACTTTTACAACATTCACTATGAATACGGTGACATGACTGATTTTGAGGAGCTGGTGGAGAGAGCTCATGAGTTGGGTAAGAGTTTCTCTGATTTATGCCCTAGTATCAAGCTGATAGTTTCTTTGCTATACACTATCAGCAAGAATAATGGACATTCAAAATTATCATACATGCACATCAAATTAAATACAAACTCCATTAGTCTTACATAGACGAGTAAATGCTCAGGCGACAACTCTTGAACTCTTTGCAGGTATAAAAGTCCTTCTGGACTATGTGCCAAATCACGCCAGCACTGAATCACATTACTTCAAACTCTCAGAAGCAAGAGACCCAGCTTTTGAAAATTATTTTATATGGGCTGATGGAAAACCCGACCCAAATAACTCTACGAATCTGCTTGTTCCATCTAATTGGGTAAGTTGAGTTGGATTATCTGGAACGTTTCCAACTCATATCAGTAGATGAGAACCTCAATGATATCATATTTCATTCCAGATAAGTCAATTTGGTGGCACCGTCTGGGAATGGAGTGAGGTTCGTCAGCAGTACTATCTCCACCAGTTTGCGATAGAACAGGCTGACTTCAACTTCCGAGAGCCAGCAGTCAGGCAAGAGATGCTGAACATCATGAAGTTCTGGATCGACAAAGGAGTAGATGGCTTTAGACTGGATGCTATCCCTCATCTATTCGAAGCAAACCCTGAAGACTATAATGGAGAATACCCCGATGAACCGTTGTCCGGAAACATGTTCCTAACTCCTGACCAGCCAGGGTATACGACACAAGTTCATGTAAGGGATTTGATAGAGCTGTACGATGTGGTTTATGAATGGAGGGAAGCAGTGGATAGGTGGCAGCAGGAGAGTGGGAGTGAGACGAAGTGAGTCGTAACACGTAAGCTTACGCAGACTTCAGAAACGATTACTGGACCGATAATCTGAAGTTTCTTATATCTGAATGTTTTCTAAATCTAATGACTTATATCATTTCAGGATACTTCTAGCAGAAGCCTACGCCAACATCACCATGACAATGCTGTATTATGGCAATGAGCGTGATAGAGTCGGGGCCCACTTTCCTTTCAACTTTGACTTTATCAACAGCCTCTCAAGAACGTCTAACGCAAGGGACTTTGTGTATGTCATCTTGAGATGGTTGAGCTACATGCCTTATGGGAAGGTTGCTAACTGGGTGGTAAGTTCTTCAATGCCTAATGAAAATCATCTGCTCTCCAGATGCCTCTAAAGTTGTTTTTAACCTTTTTTTAGTTTGGAAACCACGACAATAACAGAATGCCTTCTCGGTTCCGTCCTAACATGGTAGATGGTCTGAACGCTCTAAACATGCTCCTCCCAGGAGTAGCAGTAACGTACCAAGGTGAAGAGATCGGCATGACAGACGGCTACGTCTCTTGGAATGACACAGTAGATGTTGCTGCCTGTAACCAGGGAACTCCTGATAACTATTTGGACTACTCAAGAGATCCAGCTAGAACTCCATATCATTGGGACAGCTCGCCCAACGCTGGATTCTCGACTAATTCTTCTACTTGGCTACCAGTTGGATTGGACTATCAAGAAATTAATTTGCAAGCGCAGAAAGAAGCAGTCAAGAGTACTTACAAGGTAATTTGCTCATTAATTTTCTCAAATCTAAATAGAAGTTTTTTTTTAAGAATTTCATAGTGACAAAAATCTAATCGGTGTATTGTTTAGTTAAGCAATTTTAAGAAAATGCAATTTTGTCGGGTCACAGGTCTACCAATCTTTAACCAGTCTCAGAAAGCAGCCTATACTCTCCCACGGAGACCACCATATCCAAGCTCTATCAGAACACACTCTGATCCTGGTTCGATATTTGGCAACCCACTATACATACTCTCTCGTATTCAATGTGGGGGAGATGTCTGACACTGTGGATCTGACGAGGGTAGCGTGGCTGAAGGAACCGATGTCCGTGTATACTTCTAGTGTTCATTCCTCGAGATTAGCTGGGTAAGAATTTTATATTACAAGAGGGTTTCATTCACCTAAAGCTGTATTTCAAGGATTCGTCATTGTACATTATTACTAATATTACAAGAACATTATTCAAATAGGTGTTAAAAAACTTGAAATTAAATTGTTTTATTGGTCAATTTTGTTGGAAACAAAATTCGGCATTATTAATCTTTGATCAGCGATAAGAATGTATATTATTGTGTTGTGAATATATTATGATCATGATACCATATAAATAAACACTAATAACTAATCATATTATTAATACATATTATTTGATAGGTAGATATAGTGCTCCAGTCTTAGATTTCGAGTCCTACTTTATTACGTCAAAACCAAACAATATTTATTAATGGCAATCATAGTGATAATTTTCACTGAGTTATGAATAAACTTAACACAGACGCGTGAAGGGCGCGATACTTTAGTTTGGGATATCTGTACTAAACGTATTGCTTTCCTTTCAGCAATACGATAAGCCTGGGAGAGATCACGTTGCAGCCTGGCGAGGCAGTGGTACTTTTATCGCATCCTACATGAAAATGAAAATATTACCCGTGCGCGATAAGTTGGGACCTGACGTCATATTGGCGTGTTTGTACCGCCCGCAAAAAAGCGAACATAACAAGCAGCCGCCCGCGGCTTCGTCTTTGTTTTTTTTAACCTAATTTATTATGTTACTCAGGGAGGACGCTGCTTTTTAACTAATCTTTTTTACACTATTTGAATAAAATAAAAATACAATGTTTAAGTTTATACATTTATTTTATCTATTATTTACATTATCTCATCTTCGTCACTACTTAGTGGATTTATGCCTTCTAGAGGTTGTTCTTCGTCCTCAGTCTCACTATAATCACTTGACGAAGAGGTATCCGATAAATTTACAACATTTACTATAACAACAAAAACTACAACAACAAAACAATGACACAAACTATAACAACAAAAACTACAACAACAAAACAATAACACAAACGAAAACTAAAAGAATTCCAGAGCGCGTCGTTACGTGACGTAGGCCAGTACGAGACTAAAAACCCTAGTAAAAAATAGTGATGCGAACGGTACAACACGGGCGCCATCGGGGAAGAGCAGGGGAAGCGGTCGGGGAGTCGCATTCCTAGCAGGTCCCAAGTTATCGCGCACGAGTAATACGTTCCTTTTATTGGTATAAATGTAATTCTTGATTTTGTTTTATTTACACAGACATTTTATTATTATTTTAGACTTCTAGATGTAACTATATATTACGTAAATACATCTCGATATGATTGTTTTTAGAAAAAAAGTTTTTGTTTTGTATCCTGGATTATTTCTTCATTTTACTGTTTATTTGATTAATTTATTTCTATTTTTAGGCTTGTAATTGTGTAATTTTAGCGACAAGTTAATTCTTGTTTTATTCACATGTGTATAATGTTGTCATCACCTATAATTCAGATAACATTTAGTTGTAATTTTTATTAATGTTTCCTCAGCGTTGATTAAGTGTACAGAGTTGGTTTGTTGCTGATCAAATAAATAAATTAAAAAAATAAATATGATTTATTTCACTTCTACGTAGTATGGTAATTGATTAATTTCTCACAATTCATCGTTTAATTTGGCAAAACCTTATGCTAACTCAGATTTCTAAGCAAACAATAGTTGCGCCCATTGTACCACCGCGTATTAGTCTAATTTTTCTACGATAAGTAATTTTAATTTGGTTTAATATAAGACCTGTCTAAGAATAGCGTAATCGTTGGAATTGTTTAATAAACAAGTTTTTAACTAATACTATTCGATTTATTTTATAACACTAGTTAGGTTTTGTAGAAAAATTAACGCGCCAGCGAACACTGAGCGCAACTTCAATTCGGCCACGTCAAAAACTTCGGCCTGAATATCGCTATCCCTGTTTAGTGACGAAGTTTAGCCACGCAGAGCGACAGTGATAGCAATAGAACGATTCTAAATTTGATTAGATTTTGACCGTGTTCCGTAATACCAAAAATGATGACTGAAAACATGTTGTATTTTTCTCATTGTGTTGTTATTCTGTAACTAGACGATATAATCTATGTTCCCATGACTAGGATACGTAAGATGTTGTTGTTTTTAATACGAAACAATTAGGTTGAAAACAGGTCTTTTATGATGTAAAAACATGCAGAATTCATTACGCTTCTATTTTATTTTAGGTAAGTATTTTGATCTAATATATGGTTGGGAACCTAGATAAATACTATTCAAATTAAAATAATACCTTATTAAGGTAGAAATATGCTCCAATTAGAAATGATCTTGGTAGTACGTGTTGTATGGGCGATTGTCCCTCCGGTGCCCCCTTAAATGCGACCCGTAACAATCAAGTCAGTGCGACCCATTTTAACACTAGAGTGCACCCGCGCTCTGCTATAGTAAAATGCACTTACTTATTTTATCACTATTCATTCGTTCTTACATCTGATTGCCCGCGCTCCTAGATAAGCCTCGTCGACAAAATCGCGGAACGGATTGGTACAGCGCCCACTGGCAGCGTAAGCGCATGTTCTCGTAATTAGGTGTCTAAGTTCGGCTTCTACCATTGTAGTACATACGAGTATTGGCGTAATAAAACTGAATGTAAGTAAAGTGGTATAAGCGATGTGCTAAGTGGATTTGTCGTGATCACCAAGTTGTGATCTGTATCGAACGCGAGGATAGTGGCCAATAAGATAGTCATCGCTTATTAGATATTTTTTTTGAGCTGATCTCAACAACCATGCCAAAAATGTTGATTATCTTTTTGATATCGTAAATTGTTTCTAATTAATGTGTATTCTATTAAAAATGTGATTTTTTGCAATAATTAATAAATAGTTGACACATATTGTTTAGTTTTATCATTTTAAAACTACCCATTTTTCATATATCTGATATATTGTTTTCTACTATGGTAGAGCACGCGAGCACCCATGTAAAATAAAGGGGCGCGTGCACTGTAGTGTTAAACCCATCTCTTTACTGACTTGGATCGAGCTATCGCTCGCAAAAGACCGCAACAATATTTCAAGAAGTTAAGTAACTTCTAAGAACTACTTATATGTATACTAGTAACTTTAAAACAAGACAAACATAATCATTAGAGAAATTGCACCCCACTCCGAACTCCCAACAAACAAACCACAAATCACTGTTTTACATTCAAGCTGAAATGCAATACTCTAGCTATAAATAATACGTCAGGAGGCTTCGTCGCTAATTGCAGGCTATAGCGGCTATACAGCTATACGTATAGTCACTAATTTTCTAACATGGCCGCTCTAATAATAGTATGCATATCCGGCCAGTGATGGATTTACATACAAATACTAGCATACTAATGTTTATGGAGTTTTTATTGATAAAATATTTACGTTACAGTAATCGGTGTAGTTTATCAAACTTGTATCGAACTATAAACCCCGGTCAACAATCATTGGTAATTTCCTAATCTATCCGATCTAATCTACATTCCACGAATTTGGATAATTGAAGAATTATGGATTTATATAAGAATGTATATCAGTAGACACAGATTCACAACCTCTTTCCAAATTTTTTTCTCTGTAGATTTATCAACTTATGATGGAATGGAATCGTCTTATATTCTTTTCTCATAAAAGATCTATACATACAATTAATGAATTTAGTAGGCTTATTCTGCTGTCGCAACTTTCACAGCTAATTAGCAAGCCCAGATTACAATCTGAGCGAACTTTTAACAAGTTTCGAAACGATAATCACCCCCAACTTGCCCTGTTTAAAACAATAACTGAAACTATTCAAGTTATCCAATAAGCCGGAACATAAATCCGGTCCCTGGGGAGTAGCGAGGTGATTCAAGGTCATTATAGTTATTCAAACTATTCAACGAAACCTGTATTAAAATATACTCTCTAAATGCGTAGAGGTGATTCCTAACTACCTGTATTTTTTATTAGAAGTTCGTTTGCTTGCCATATAAATGTTATGTACTTTTTATCAGAGTTCCTTGTTAGGTATTCACTTCATTCATCTCTGGTCAAAAATCAATCTCTATAATCATAACAGCCATAGGAATATGCTGAGCATAGCCTCCACCATAGATTTCCAGAGAGAGGTCTTGTGTGTTGGGAACACAATAACAATCAACAATAAATACAGTATGGGTTCTTCAAAAAGGGCGTTTCAATACTACCTACTGGTGGGGTAGGTACGTATGTGTTCTAGCTGAAGGTCTAATTTAATCTCATTGTTTTGTAATTTTCCTGTCTATCTACCTATTTTGTTTGTGGTCCGTTCTATGTTTCTTTGTAGATGTCAAATAAATAATTCTATTCTATTCTATTTTCAAATATATATATATATTTATCAAGTAATATCTAGATAGATTAGATTAGATTAGATAATATGTACTAGGTAATCCTTATTGCACACCATAAACAACAAAACAATTAAAAGTAACAGTATTCAAATGAGTGTATACAATTGGCGGTCTCATCGCTAAGTACCGATCTCTACCAGACAACCTTTAGATAGCATGGATCATGTGAGTTTTACCTAGGGTATCAATGGTGTACCACATACATACTTACTTTAAAATATATATATACAATATTAAACCTACGATACTTTATTAAAATCTGTTCAGAGGTACACAAAAAAATTCAGTTAAACTCTTTCAACTCGAATCGGATAACGTAAGTCCATCACTAATTCACAAGGTCAGAATGATGTTGATGAATGGGTATTCAGGTAATCTGCTCAATCATGTGGATGGTGGTGGTTGTGTTGGGGACCCTAGTGCGACTGACGGTGGGAATCGACCCTCCTTGGTGGAACAATGCGGTGTATTATAGGATCCTGGTGGACTCCTTCAGAGATGGTGATGGAGACGGCTTGGGAGATTTGAATGGTGGGTTTGCTTTTGTGGTTTCTTTAGGTTATGAACTTAGATACTTTTGATTATTTGAGTAGGTATGCTGACCAGTCTTGTTTTTAGTCTGATCTTTTCTGGTTTAGTCAGGGAAGAACAGACAGTAAAATTGACGTTTCAAAATAATCGTTGTTCTTTTAACAAATAAATAACGCTGAACATTTTATACAGAGCTATCTAGCCCCAAAGTTTGTTCTATGAAAACCAGATAACTAGTAGAATACACAAATATACAGATATTTGTAGATCATGCAAACATTTGTTCCGCGGCGAGGATTGAACCCGCAATCTCCAGCGTCTCAGCCGGCTATTCGCGCACTGCACTACGGAAGTTGTGAAACATAATAAATATTGGAATTTAATTACAAGGATCCTTATATTTTAAACAACATACGTACCTTATAACGTTATTTGAATCCAGTTCATCTAAACGTTGCTCGGAATAGATCGCTTTATATGGCCGCCTATTAGTTTAAGATTGAATATAAAACAATTGTGCGTTAAAACTCTTAGAAGGTTTGTCCTAAGCGTATCACAAAGCATTCCTCTTTAGTAACTATTTGCATGTACGAAATTCTTGTAAACAACACTGTTTCTTGCATTTTTGTAATGAACTTACAGATATTTATAATTTGTTGTAACAATAAAGAGTAATCTATCTATTTCTCATAATATTTACAAAAATGAAAATGAATAGTATGATTGTATGATTCACCTTGCGTGTTTCACATCACAATGACTCTTAATACATATATCAAAGGCAATTGGCACATTTTAAATAAATAAATAAATGTTGCAGAACATTTCACACAGCGCTTTCTAGCCCCAAACTAAGCAGAGCTTGTACTATGGGAACCAGATAACTGATAGAATACTAATATACATTTTTTTTGTAAATACATACTTATAATATATAGAGAAACAATCAAGCCCGGAACAAATATCTGTAGATTATGCAAACATTTGTTCCGTGGCGGGAATCGAACCTGCTACCTCCTGCGTCTCAGCCGGCTATAAGGGTTCCATATAACATTGCCGCCATCAAAGCGGTGATACGACCGAAACGCCGGGGAGCAAGAAATGCAACATATTTTTCAAATATCTTATAACGTGGAGCCAGATTTTTAAAAGTAGTAGGGTTCCTTGTAAAAGGGCTCGCCCGGGGAAGTACTACCACCATACCTATTTCTGCCACCAAGCAGCATTGTTGTGTTCCGGTTTGAAAGGTATGGTTGCCGGTGAAATTACAGGCACATGAGGGCTGAGGCTTTATGCCTCAAGCTGGTGGATGCGGGGCAGTGTATCGTAAGGCATATTTCTAAGGTGCGTGACCTACGAGGCAATTCTCTGTTATAGGCGATGGTTACCACTTAACATCATGAACCATAAGCATAAAAAAATCTCCATATAGGTAGCATACAATAAGCCAAACTTACTTGGTTTTATCCCTCGCTGTTTTCTATTCTGACTTAGGCCTTTTCACTTTGGTGATTTTATCTGTTTGGTTATTTGTTGTACATCCTGTCAATGTCGTGTATTGTTTTATTTAGTTGAGAGGGTGATATAGGTGGACAAGCCTACTCCATCTATATCATATCATCTATAAATCCTGTCCCAATCACAACAACCGATGTGAAGCCCAGATAATGCTGCAGCTTGCGAACAGGCGCTGTATATATCATCTTCTTGATAGATTTAAGAAAAATGAAAAATACTGGACTTTTCACACAGCGCTATCTAGCCCCAAACTAAGCAAAGCTTGTACTATGGAAATCATGATAACTGTAGATTACTTATAGTATTAGTCATAGTTGTATGCATTCTGATTTTCCAATGTCATCAAATTAAAATACATCATTACACCCAATTAGTATGCAAATCACGTTGAAACGTGATACAACAACCACAACAAGTAGGTAAATACTCTGAAGAGTATAATGACTGGTGGTATTGTTTGCCATAGCGCTTACTAGATCCTACTTAATATGCATTGTTCTATGCCGCTGTGGAGTTCAGGCAATGGAAGATACTCGGGCATGGACACATTAACATTAGTGACATACTTACGACCGCATATATTTAACGGTAGGTATATATGTCACAATATACACAAGGTGGTCCTCACAAGGTGGACCGACGATCTAGTAAGAATCTAAGGCGATCTAAGGGGGAGGCCTATGTTCAGCAGTGGACGTCTGCCGGCTGATGATGATGATGATGATGATGATATATGTCACCGCTAAATAAACGCGTGCGAGGCAGCCTTAGAATACACGATC
This sequence comes from Philereme vetulata, assembly GCA_918857605.2. Taxonomy (NCBI): domain Eukaryota; kingdom Metazoa; phylum Arthropoda; class Insecta; order Lepidoptera; family Geometridae; genus Philereme; species Philereme vetulata. The sequence goes on from OU975484.1 coordinate 4,610,524, forward strand.
TATTTCTTTTTCCAATCGTATTAAGATAAAAAACAAAACTCCATAAAAACTTTTATATTATTCAGGATGCGTATTTCTAATAAGTCTAATGTGCCTAATTCAAAATACCAAAGATAACGGGAAATAGTTTAGAAACCATACAACAATAATATATTTATTTTTTTAATTCGCTACTTTATTTTTCTTTACCCAATAGATTTTTTATTGTACCGATGAAACGTAGTAGGTATAATATTCTCTTTGATTGCTAAAGCGTTGACCTGGTCGTTGAATGGCTTGTCTTTATAATAATCTGTGGCTATACAGTTTGAATAGCTCAATGCAAAAGTGCTCATAAATTTCGGCGAGCAACATTTTATAAATTTTCTCGATATTTTAATAACAAAACCTGAAAATATTATAATATTTTTTGTAAAGTATCTTTAGTAATATTAGTTCGAAATAAAAGAGCCTATATTTACCGTACAGGGTATAAATTAAGCACTTTTACTAAACCCTTACATAAAAACTTCAGGAGCTATAAAACAGATCAGTTACGTCAAAGCCATCGGAGCTGATGCAATCATCCTGTCTCCGATATCTTCAAGGAGCACTGACTGCTCCAAGCAAGGTGTTCTGGACTTCGTTGAGTTTGACCAGCGGTATGGAAGCATCCAAGACTTTAATAGTCTTTTGGAGAAGACTAAGAAACTTGGTAAGAAATATGTATTAGCAAAATAATCATATCGTGCCTTTTAGGAGCGAAATTAAGAAGTTCTCGTTGAACACAGTGAATTTAGCGTCAACCAAAGCAATATGCTATTTACAGATTTGAAAGTAGTGATAACTCTGCCTCTTCAAACTGTGAGTGCTGCATCAGAATGGTTCACTTCAAGCGCCGCCCGAGTCAATGGGTTTGAAGATAGAATACTATGGCGAGAAGGAACACCAGAAGAATCACCAATGGTATAATTTATTACATAATTATCCAATTGATTGAAAAAATTGCAAAATAGTAGGTACATTATTGTAATCTTTACTAAAATAAATAAGTTCACTCTTAATTAGTACCTCAAATTAACTAGTCTCCGAACGCAATGGAACCTAAATACTGTCATGTATAATGTCCTGCACATTGCAGCAAGAAAATGACATCACCTGGTTATATCACGAGTCCCGCAATGCCTACTATGCAACAGTCAACACCGAACCACTTCTGAACCTCTGCTCTGAAACCGTCACAGAAGCATTATCAGCAGCACAATGTGCTTGGCTGAGGCGTGGAGTCTCTGGGCTACTGTTGAACCCTGACTTTCAATTAGAGAAAGGGTGTGGGGAAAAGCTGTTGAAGAAATTAGCAGCTGATGCAATGGCATGCGCAAGATCAGCCAGTTTCGAAACCCCGTAAGTTGACGCACTACCGGTAGGTAATTAACAATTTAAAGCTTAGTTGGGAAGATCACGTGATATATCTTTTTATTTATAGAATTAGCAAAAGAACTCCAAATATAACATAGACCATGGATCCCTGACGACATCTCATCAAGAAATGCACCTACTTTATAAAATTCACACATAAGGTTTTTTCCAGGGTGATCCTAGTAGAGTCTTCGTTACCACCAACAGCCGCAGCCAAGTATTACGCAGACGGAGGGGTGGGCGCTAACAGCGTGTTGAGCACAGCCCTGGCATCTCCATTCAGAAGATGTTCAGCTGGTATGGGGATCGCATTCCAAAGCTCGTTGTTAACCACCCCCGAAGATGGAATCCCTACTTGGGTGGTAAGTTGAATTTGAACATATGAAATAGACAGTTGAAATGATGTAGTTGACGATGAGTTGAATACACTATAAGGTATTTTAGTATGCTGTTTGTACCATTTATTAAAATAAAAATCATGGTGGATAGCACAAACATAGGGACGCATATACCTAGCGTGTGGAAAGTTGGGCTGTGGATGATAATGATTTAATTAACTATGGGTAAAATCTACCTACTACTGTTTCATCAAATTCGCAATAATCAAATCAGCATACCATAATTGGATTTTATATCCGCGTGGCGTCTATAAACACATTATATGCAAATCATTCATTACATATTCGTCCATGTTCATAATCTGAACATGAATATTGATGTCCTAGTATCTTTTTTTGGCCCACAGCACTATAAAATAAGTACAGAATTATAATTATTAACATAAGCGAGCATAAGGAGGAGCCAAATTTGAGAGTCGGTCTCAAATTTGGCTCCTACATTGAGTCGAAAGCCCAGTTCGCTGCTAAAAAGCTTGGTATACTCGCAAAGGTGAGCCACTACTTCACACCAGGACAGTTTCTCAACTTGTACCAAGCACAAGTCGTCTTTGGAGTACTGTTCTCACCTCTGGGACGGATCAGCGAAGTACCAACTTGAAGTTCTGGAATCAATTGAGAGAAGAGCCAAGAAGCTCATAAGCAACGATGAGCTAGTTGATGCAAGGCTCCTCAGCTTGGAGCATCGACGAAAGGTTGCTAGACCTCTCGGTTTTTTATCGAGTACATTTCGAGGAGTGTGCGGCGGAATTTTTTACCTAATCCCACCTTCTCCATTCTATCATCGGACAACTAGACGCTCTGCATGGCGCCACCGCTATATGGTGGAAATACCTGCAATTCGCACAAAGCGGTTCTCTTCTACCTTTATTATGCGCACCGCCAAAGAGTCCTTGCCAGAGTCTGTGTTTCCTGATAGCTACAACCTGGTCTAACTTTAAGTCGCGAGTGAATAGGGTTCTTCTAGGCAAGCGTGTACCATCGTAAACTGCATCATCGCTTACCATCAGGCGAGATCGTGGTCAAACGCAAGCTTATAATATATATATATATATAAAACCACTTAAAGACAACGTGCATAATTCTGAGGATAAGTTAAAAATCTCTGTGGTGTAGCTTACAATGTGCTTTTTATATCATCATCAGTAAAAAGACCACCATACTAGAGAAGAAGATAATGTATTACTACTACTAGATATTTTTTCCAGACTAGCTCTACCAATGGCAGTCGCATCGCCACCCGCTACGGCAGCGACATGGTAGACACCATCAACCTTCTCTCTCTCATCCTCCCTGGAGCCACCATCATCCAGCAAGGAGACGAGCTCGGCTCCGCGGACACTATCCTCGAATGGGCCGAGTCTACCAAATGTTGGCCAAACATTCCCAATCCTTCATCTGCCCTTATGTCCTGGGATGATACAGCAAATGCTGGGTTTTCTACAGGCGAACCTTGGCTACCAGCGTCTCCGAACTATAGATATGCGAATGCTAAAGCAGAATATGCTAATGATTTAAGCCATCAGGGTGTAGTGAGGCTTACAGCTGCTATGAGGAAGTCTCCGGCTATTGGACCTCATGTTGAAGTAAGTATATAACTATCCCAGCATTGTCAATTTATCTCACAAAACTCTTCGAAGTATTGAGATTCTAGACAATCTTCTTAGAGCTCTATTTTTGTATTATGTTTAACAGGGTATTGAAGATTAAGAAAAGATTTGTAGAGGTTCTCTCTAGTGACTACAATCTAGTCTAATAATGAAATGCTAATTGTCCCTCGAGTAAAACCTCCAGATTTTGTTTCTTTTTATTCAAAGACATCTTATTATCTTAATACCCAAGTAATTTAAATTACCTTGTAAAATAATTAAGTAAATTGTGCCCTTAGACGAAACCCAATGAAATGTTTCAAGAATTGTGAAATTGGGAGACTGACCCCTGATATTATGAAGGTCCCTAAAGTTATAGTCCCTTTTAAATATTAACCGCAAAGTTCTTTGGAGTTTCGAACAGTTATTAAGGAGATTGACAGAAGAAAAGATTTGATGGTAATAATTCATAATTACAATTCTGTTAATGAAGATACACAATGTTAATTAGTAGGTACAAATATTTTTTAATAAAGGTATTGTATTTAAATTGAGAAAATTAAATAACTTTTCGTTATTTTCGGAACGTCTCAATTACCGTAAATATAAATAATAACATATAATAATAAAAATTTGAAGATGGATTCTTTTTAGGCCTCATATTAAATTTTAAAAGTAAGAAAATAGGTACGCCTTAGTTTATAAATATTTTGTAAGTTTTTGAGACATATTTTACGCCTTTAGTCTTAGTTTTTTTAATAGTTTTGAGAGTGAGTAATATTTAGCGAACTCGTCCCACCCACGTTCTTAAATGTTTCTTCTTTCTTGCATGCTCTTAAATCTACTCGTAATCTCCTTTATTTAAATCAACAGACCTATTTTGACTCACTTTCTGTAGTAGCTCTACATTTATCATCGTAAATTATCGTAAACGAAACGTTTTATTAATCAGTTTACTAAAACAATGTTCACATTTTCTGAGACTTACCCTAAGTAAGACTTTAGCCACAGAAAATTAGTTATTAATATTACATCAAGGGTGAGTGATTTTTGTGATTGTTCTTTTGAGGTATGCAATTTTATTTGTCATTGTTAAAATTGGCAAAAATATTACCATTATTGCGTTCATAATTGCAATTTTACCACCATAGTAATGGGGAGACCGTTACAGACTCACGTACTTGGGGTAAAAGATTTGTAGGTACTCGTATTATATCAATAGGAAGGTCGTTATGTCGTTACTTGTATTTCTGTGTGTATTTTTATTTGTTTTTATATATTCTTTTATAGATTTAGTGTGATTTACAATAAAGCGTTTTCTATCTATTTATCTATGTTAGCGCTAAAAGAGTGTTGTGTAGTTTAGGATTATTGCAAGTCTGCATAAAAAAGTCGCAGGTTTGAATCCTGTACTTAGTAAATTTTCAAGTTTATGCGATATCTATAAGGATCATTTTGAAACGTCCAAATTTTTGTTTTTTAGTGTTTGGAGGGGCATAAGGCAACTTTCTTAGTAAATTTTCAAGTTTATGCGACATCTACATGGATCACTTTGAAACGTCCAATATTTTTTTTAGTGTTTGGAGGGGCATAAGGCAACTTTCTTAGTAAATTTTTAAGTTTATGCGACATCTGAATCTTTGTGTTATTAAACAGATATTAAATTAAAAACCAAATTACCATTAAATTACCTATATGCACATGGTCTACCTAAGCACATCGATTCTGATGAGATTAAAGAATCTAAGTACATGTTTAGGGCATGGACAGAATTAATAAATATTTCTGAGTCGAATTCGATTGACAATTTCCTGGTCGCTTCAAATACATACTACTTATTCTAAAAAAAATCTCCCATAATGGTTGCTTTTATATTTGTGTTATGTTGATTCTGTGTACTTGTGTTAAAATAAATGTTTTCATGTATCTTTGATCTAAACAGATCAGGTTGAGCTCCAGATATTTTTTTTTTATTTTTCAGATCAAACGTCTCGGCGGGGCCCTAGCCGTCCTCAGATGGGGCGGGCACGGGTCCCTCTTGGTCATCGCCAACCTCGCGCGAGAACAGACCGACGTCCAGCTATCGAAGATCCCTGGTCTTCCAACCGAGGTTACGGTGGCCATCAGTTCCGCTGGCTCTAGTCTAGTAATTGGCACTCACGTAGCGACGGATAAGACGTTGAAGTTAATTTCTGGGGAAACGCTTCTGTTGGCGGGAGGTCCTAGGCATTGTGGAGGACCCGGCCCAGTTGATAAGATAGCCAGTAAGCTGTCTGAGGGTTGGCAGAAGCTCAACAAGTATTTTAACAATATGTAATTGTAAGTTTAAAATCTTACGTAGGTACTTTTTAACAAAAACCATATTTTTTAATCTTTCCCATAATGGTTACTGTTTTCGCTTTTTATTATTAAAATATTTCCTCTTTAATTAGTTGATTTTTATTTGTAATGTGTTGGTCAATTAAAAGTTCCGGTAAAGTTATTCGACCAATCTAAATTCCTAATGACAGCGTACATACTTCCGAGATTTCGTGTGATTATCCAATCATAACCATAATCTACAACGATATAAAACCAATTATCTTTTACTAAAATTTCCTATCCAAAACTAAATGACACAGAACCTACAAGGATGTACCTATAGGGGGGAGGGGTAGGTACACACGGGGTGATATAGTTGGGGTTACGCAGACAAATATAAAGAAGGCCGCAACGGGCTGTAATGAATTGAATGTGATATTGCCCCACACGCCCCACGGCCCATGGGTATACTCACTATTAGAGGGCTATTGTCTCTGTGACCTATTTCCGTTGTAACACGAATGTAATTTTGTATAGCTATAGGCTTGCACCGAAGCCGGGTAGTCGCCGCACGCCCGCCGCCGCCGGCCTAATAAATGATGACTGAAAAAGTTCTCCAAACCTTATAAAACTCTGACATAGCCAACGTGCGTCCTTCATAACATAGAAAAGTTGAAGAAAAATTTGGAGAATCTTCAAAAAACGAACCGCCATTAAAGCGCGCGCGAACTCGGTTCTTAATCTTGGCCGCCATCCGCTAGAGGGCCATAAAATGGCGAAAAAAACACGTAAATGTTCAAATAAGCACTTACAGAACTTGCTCTTCTCGGCATCGCTGGTCTGGGCAGAGGCTGCGATAGCGACGAGCAGGGTTATAAACGCGCGCGCCTTCATGGCGGCGCGGCGCGGGCTCGCAAGGGCCCAGCGCGGCGCGGACTGGCCGCCGAGCGGGGCGCGCGCTCCGCTATCGACCGCGTCACCGGCGCGCGCGTGCGCCCCGAGCCCCCACGCTGGCAGCGCCGTTCCGCCCGCCCAACGCGCTTGGGGTTGCTACAATCAAAATATTGGTGAATCATCGAGAGCTTTGGGATAAAGAAGTTACGAGCGCCTGTGGCCAAACGTAAAGCACCCGCTACGGAGAACACTTTTTACAGCTAGTTATAAATTCAGCTGAGCATCGATTTAAGTTTTTATTCCACGCACGTGGTCATAGTAACCTATTTAATAATATATAGGGACAGAAATAGTCACGCAGCCGTTCATTACGACTCATTACCAACGTACACAGTTATAAAAGGTAAATTAGAAAAGTCACGCACCACGTGTTGATAGCCGTATTTGTTCAGGCGTAACAAATCATAACATTGTGTAACGAGACGAGAACCCACATTACATAAATAGAGTCATTCTAATAGTCGCTATTCCTATAGGTACCTAAATTTAAAAAACTATGGTATATTCGGCTCATTTCTTCATCGTCTCATCTCACCCATACAATCAGAAATGTTCAATGCTCGCATAGAGCGAATACTCGTGCCATTCCGTATCTACTTTTTAACATCAAACACTGATAACATCGTAAATCTAATCACTGTCATAATAGATACCCACATAAAAGCCAACCCCATAGCAACTGAATAACTGTACGTGTCAGGGTGACATGATGGGTGCAATGCAATATCATGTAGGGCAAGTGTTATTTGAGTGTAACCTGTGAGGTAATTGTTAAAGGAAGAGTCGCTTAGCATTAGATGGTCCACAGGATTCCATCACCAAAATAAAATATTCAGGGAAAGTCGCATGTCAACCCTAGCAACACCCATCTCATCACATGATGGCGCCCAGCAGTCTCCAAGAGCCAAGAGGAGTGAATGGGCGGTACTCTAGTAGTATTGCCAAGAGCAGACGAGGTGGCGCCACAACAGAGTCTAGACGAAAACGTTGGCACGATTGTCGACCGATTCATAGTAAGATCATAACAGGTTTTGTTCAGGCGCCAAAACAGTGGCTAATTTTAAGGAATTTTCTTTGCTCAGAGGGCCAAGCGCGCTAATTTTGAAAGATAATACCCAAGTAAAACAAAAACTTAATATTATTGCACATTTTGTATCGCGCTGACACACGTGTTCCAACGTTAGACACGTTCAAAATTAGCGCGATTTCCCCCCTAGTTCTAGGCAATTCCAAAAACCCTTTGAGAACGGTAATTTCGAATGTGTTATCTTTTTGGTACCAAATAAAAAATGTTTGGTGCCTATGAGAAGTGATATTCATAGATAACTTTACTTTTCATCTTTAGTCGAGTCTAAAAGTCAAAAGTCATGACCAAGTATCTATATTTCACGGTTAAAAATCATTTTCTATCTGTTTTCATGTTAAAATGGAAGATAGTGTTCATCCGTTGGATAGCGCTACTCAGAGGTGGTGGAATAAGCACTAAATATCTCTATTAATTGAAATCATTTGAATCGTCGTTTTTTGATTAGAAAAATCTTGCCAAGAATAGTGGTTAGGTGTATCAAAACATCTTGTTACTAATCTCTATCCATAGTTACGAGTAGTATACATAGTTACGTGGCTTCCCGCAGTGGAACACCTAAATGCTCTTCAGCGTAACTCAGTCTCTTATTGCTCACCCGTAATTAATGGATTACCCGAGCCGACGCCACAACCGGCTCAAACTTGTCTAGGCAGCTTCAACCGCGATCAGGAAGATGCGTAATTTGAAGGCAACAATCTTTGTGAAACTTTATATGCAAGACTTAGAAGCAATATCCTTTGATAATTCATTTATTCATGTTCATTTTTTACACCGCTAAGTTGGCAAAAATACTTACGGCTCACATGATGGTAAGCGGTTACCGTTGCTACGGACGTTTTTAACACCAAAGGTACCATTATCGTGTTGCCAGCCCTTGGAAATTTTTAAAACGCCCTAATTGAAGAGCGCCCCTGGGAAACACCTGATCATTCCACAACCTAAGTGTTCGTGGGATGAATCTTCTCTAGAACCACACGATGCACAACCATATTATTATTATTTTTGAGAATCAGAATTAGAAATATTTTATTGTTAAACTGTTGTACAACATAGATCTTAAATATTAGGCACAAGTTTTCACAGTTTATCCATTTCGGACGTACAATATTACAACAAAAAATAATGTATTAGAAATTCCTATCTTCTATCATTGACTGAATAATATGCTTTTTCTATAAGCAATTTGTTGAGGCCATGATAGGCTTTGTCTCTTAATTTTGATGGTATTTTTTTAAGATTATTGGTGCCATACAAAACACACTCATGCGCAAAAGATGAGTTTTACACGATTGAAGGCGGGTGAAACTCGCAGGCCGGCTTCCTTTGGGATATATGTTAAAAAGATTTAAGTTACTCCTTACGAAAATGGCGACCTCGTTAATATATATGGCATGGTAGGGTTAGAATCTTCAATCTCTTAAAATATTCTCTGCATGAGTCCGTTTGTCTCAGGCGGTTCAACGCTCTTACACAACGTTTTTGTGCTTGGAAAGCTTGTAATTTATTTGATTAATTGTCCCAAAAAATTTAATTGCTTGGTATACTCGCAAAAGTGAGGCACTACTTCACACCGGGGCAGTTGCTCAACTTGTACGAAGCACAAGTCTGATCGTGTTTGGAGTACTGTTCTCACCTCTGGGACGGATCAGCGAAGTACCAACTTGAAGCTCTGGAATCAATTGAGAGAAGAGCCAAGAAGCTCATAGGCAACGATGTGCTAGTTGATGCAAGGCTCCTCAGCCTGGAGCATCGACGAAAGGTTGTTAGCCTCTCGGTTTTTTATCGAGTACATTTCGGGGAGTGTGCAGCGGAACTTTTCAACCTAATCCCACCAGTTCCATTCTATCAACGGACAACCAGACGCTCTGCGGTGTGCCACCGCTATATGTACGCCATATATATTTATGGTAGAAATGCCTCCCTTTCGCACAAAGCGGTTCTCTTAGACCTTTATTATGCGCACCGCCAAAGAGTGGAACGCCTTGCCAGAGCCTGTGTTTCCTGATAGCTACAGCCTGGGTATCTTTAAGTCGCGAGTGAATAGGTTTCTTCTAGGCAAGCGTGTACCATCGTAGACAGCATCATCGCTTACCATCGGGCGAGATCGTGATCAAGCGCAAGCCAATGTATAAAAAAACCCCCCGTGTCTTAATATTGATGCTACATGTCCGTGATAAGCGGTTAAAAGAGTAGGCATATTAACTTTTCTATTCATTTTATGGAGAGCGATTCCACGTCAACTTTTTGTCGATTGTCATACATAAGAACCAGGTCGCGTCAATTTCACAAATTTTTGCACGTAGATAATCTGCGTCTATATGGGATTGACTTATATCTCGTTGTTCAAATGTCATTAGATTCGTCTTCTCCAAATTATTAGATTTAAGCCATTGAATTAGGGATGTCAAAGTATTTTGATGTCATTATTATAGTTGTCAAATTGTTCAAAATTAAATAATATTGTGCTGTCTGTTCTTACACCTTTTGTTAAAATAATCTGAGAGAAGATTGATAGAACTTGTTTGACATCTGTAGCCTCTGTGGCGAGGCGGGTAAATAGAAAGTAAAGATGTTGTAGGTTCGAATCTCCCAATATTCCCGGTCTAGATGTTGTGGTATCATATTACTCGTAGTTCCTGGAACCCACGACACAGGGAAGTCTTGTGTGGGGTCAGGAGTGCAGTATGCGACTGTTGCCTGTTAACCTCTATAAATGTTTTTAACGGATTTTCCACACAAAATAACGAGCCGTGGCATTCAATTATTAACACACAGAGAGCAAGAATTCTAAAACAAGAACGCATAAACGCAAAAACTTCAGATTTACAGGACCATGTCAAAACAAAATGCAAAAAGTCGAATCCGAGATAAGACGACCATCTTCTTTTAAAGTTGGTATCAGTCTCGAACCGAGTCTCATTTGGGTATGTCTGACCAACACCAACTTCTCAAGTTGACGTAAGGAAGGAAGGCATGCTGAGTGCCTCCCCTCCCCTTCACTCAACACCCCCTTGCACTTCAGCCGAGTGCCACTTCACGGCATGAGAGCCCTTACCACATAAAGGTATCTTTTTGACAAGTTATAAGTAGAAAGGCTAAGATTAGCGACGGATGATCCGGAAGAAATCTTTTGAACATGATGACGTAAGGACTTTAAGTCATATTGTTGAGAGATTACTCCGAAACATGTCTTCGAGAATAAGATAATACAAGTACTTATATATCTCATTATAGGATACAAGAGAAAAACGACCTATTAGGTAAAGGTTGCTGGGAGCCGTTGAGTGCAGGCCACATACAGGGCCGGATTATCCATAAGGCGGATTAGGCAAATGCCTAGGGGCCCCGCACCAAGAAAAAAAATGTTTCATTCGTGACATTCCCCATTATTTACAACCAGTAATGTTGCCATAGAAAAATTGATTTTACTAACTGTAAAAAGCGGTACAATCAACATTCCCGAATGTAATAATAGCATTTCAAATATATAGAAGTCTGATGATATCAAACGCCACAGGTAAACAAACATTTTCGAAATTAAAACGAATAAAAAACTGTCTTCGTTCAACAATGTCACAGAAACGTTTAAATTCATTGTCGATAATGGCGATTGAAAATGATGTGTTGTAAAGGTCAATTTCCAAGATGTTTTAAACGATTTGTATCTAAAAAAGTTAGATGAGTTGCTATTTAAATTTATTGTACCTACTGCACAAAAATATTTTCTTTCGTTACACAATATATTTTATTGCATTTAACAAGATCAAATTTAAAATAACCACGTCGCGTCTCATTTCTCAATCCTACTTCATCATGAGACCTGGATCATCACTTATCTATAACTAGTAATCTATTAATTATAAGATTATTTCTATGAAAGCAAAAAGCAGGAGTCGATCTGACCGACTCGAATTTTGTAATAGAAAAAAAATATTTTAAAATGTAAGAAAAGGGCAACGGAAAGGGGCCCCGTGAATTGCATTGCCTAGGGGCCCCGATAGGGTTAATCCGGCCCTTGTCGCATAGGATTGGTCGCTCTGACGATCTGTGAAGTTCATATGCAGCAACGGATACCGTAATGATGATGACGATGATGATTATAAAATATTAAAGAAAAATCTTAGCCATATGTAGACCGTTTTTGGTGTTAATGAGTGAGGAAACAATTAAACGCGCTCTTGAGATGGCATCATTTTAACATCATCATATTGATTAGCCGGTTTTGGTAAGAAGCTAAAAGTGACTAGCCGTATGTCAGTAACCGTTGGAATGCCAGCAAACTAGCCTAGATAAAGCCCATGTGCACAATCTAGTTCTAGTCAATATCAACTTATTATTTTTATATTGAAACATCGATATCTTCCAGAGCACCTGCCTTCTGAGAATTTCCGATAACTTCCGCAACTTTAGAAGTAATAAAGTTGAGTACAATTTCCTTGAATGAGAACAGTCGGCCAAACGCACAAATGCATCAATCCTATCACAACTGCAAATAAAGGAGCGTCTTTCATCGGTGTGCTACCAACGCGTTCTGAGCTATTTTGGTCATGTGATGAGGCGTGGGGATGACAGTCTCGAGAAACTAGTTATCGTTGGCAACACAGAAGGCAAAAGGCCAAGAGGCCGCTCACCAACTAGATGGACAGACCATCTAAAAGATGCCCAGAACTCAACGACTTTCTATCAAATCGTCAAAATTGCTACCGACAGAGGTCGCTGGAGACAGTTTATCCATTCCCGTATGAAATCACACCATGGCCACGATCTTCAGTCATGAAGGACCGACAAGAGAGAGAGAGGTATTTAGATTATTAATATAACGAGTATCTATCTCCAGCACTGGATTAATGTGGACTAATGATGGTGATTCTAACGCCTCTAATAACAAATGAACGGTTAGTTAAATCTAGGTATTTCTTTTTTATGCGATGAGGAGACGGCACAGGCACTATTCAGGAGACACACAGGTCCAGATGACACTAATAATAATTGAATTATAGAAGGTAAGAGTGAATAGGTTTCCTCTAGATCTTCGTGCTACATCTTAGACCACATCATCGCTTACTATCAGGTGAGATTGTGGTGAAACGAAGTTCTATCCAATTTAAAAAAATAATAATCACAGGAATCGTTCAAACGTAATAACTAAAGTGTAGTTAGTATTCTTTGGTTTAAACTTTGGCATTGCATTGCGCCCTTCGCCCTGACACATACTGATTAATATATTCAATTGACTCTATAAACTTACAGCAATTCAAAAATTATTTATTTGGAACTATTAACACAATATATACAAGGGTGTTAATAACCGTTGGCAACTGCATAAGTTATATAAAACTGAGTAGCAGTGCCAAAAAAAAGTTCCTAAAAGTATTGCGGTACAAGATAGGGTACAGATACAGTACGGTACAGATACAAGATACAAACAAATTAAGTAAAACGAGTAAAAAATAAATTTATTAATTATTAAATTATTATATACAGTGTAAACTCTATATAACGACACTCAAGGGACTGAGCATATTTTGACGTTATAAAGAGTTGTCGTTAAATGGAGAGAAGTAAAATCTGTATTAGAAAAAAAAACGTTTATTTCTGATTTGTCTTGTTAAATAGTACCAACAATAAAAATCTGTTTTAATTTGAACGCTATTGCGTTTTACAGTTTATGTTTACAATTTGAAAGTTTGTGAGCTACTAAGAATATGACAACGTATAGATAAAATCCATCACTTCTACTAACAACAGTCTGCAGCTACACGTGCAAGCAATCCCATTTTGTAAACAAAAGAACGGATTTCTTAGAAAGTTTGGTGTGTATGATGCCGACAGTCGAGTTTATTATGGTCTAGGATAATAAAACGACAAAAGGATATACACAGCTGCGCAGTTTTTACTAATTTGGCATTTTAAAAAGAACTTTTTATTACAAGTTGTTGTCGTTATTGAGAGTGGATGTAATGCTATACAGAGTGTACCATTGTATGCAAGACAAGCTAAACCAACCAAAGCCGAGTGATGTCGACGCTTTAGAGAGTTTGTCGTTAAAACGAGTGACGTTACATGGAGTTTACACTGTGTTAATTATTATATTATATTAAATAAAAAAATTAGTGTCATTAGTAAAAAAAATGGAATAAAATTACAAACTAAAGTCTTAAAACCAAATAATGAAATAAAAAAAAATTACCATTTGTGCGACAACAGCGGTATGGGAGAGATAGGATTGGGGGAGGGATGGGATGTTGGGCGTAGGAGTAATTAGGTACATAATATTTATGAATAAATACATAATTATATAATATATTATGTTATTTGCCAATATTATTAATAAATTCAAATGTTTTTAGGAGTAACTTTTTAAGAGGTCTTCCGTTTCCTCAAACGAAAGAACTTGAAGCCAAGTGGAGCATTTTAGTTTGCATCTGTGGTGTGTCAAAGAATATATGTCCAGAACACCATTTATTTTATTGTACAGGGAGCAGCTTAAGTAGTGGTAGTGTCTACTAGCAATAGCGGTTCTGCGTCGCTCTATCTTGCAGACTCAATCGAAGCGACGTCTTGTGGTCCGATAATTTGCATAAAACGGTAATGTGGAGTGCTTTCTTAAGACTGTCGCAAGGACAAATAGCTGCCTCACTGTCAGAACCCCACAAATGGAGTACAGCATGAGAATCGGCAGCAATGCGAGCATCACTGCGCGAGACGACCGATATAGACACGGTGGTAGTATTTTCCCGGGCGAACTCTTTCTTACTAATCTGTAAAAGTTGTAACGCCCGTACCGCCCTTTAATATCAATCATCGATCGATTAATTACACAAATCGATCATGATTAACAGCGAAAAAAAACTGAAGATAAAAAAAGTGAAGGTCCAGGATCAGCAGAGGTCTCGAATACCATTCAGCCCGGTAAAGGTTCTGAGGCTGCTTCTAGGTACCCCAGACCAACGCTGACGATAGCCCACCGCCGAAAATACCGACTGTTTCTGCGTATTGTGATTGTTTCGCCTTGATACCGCTTATCGCGATAATTTGGTATCTTTTGATAGTGATTTAATTGTTATTTAATGTGGAGTGCGCACGTGTGTCGTGCAATGCATAACTTACAACATAAACTTACTAACATCACACAGATAAATCATTTTTTCATCTAACTAGAACACAATTATTAAACTTATTAATCACTTACTGAATCGCCCCGGCTTTTATTAAATGATTTTTTTAATGCACGGAGTTTTATTAAAATAAAATATAGCCTAGATATAGCACTCACAGATATCTAAAGTAGTTTCATATTAGTGAAAGAATAGCCAGAAACGGATCAATAGTTCCAAAAATTACCTATATGTACATCTAAACAAACTCACAAATTTTTAGCACTTTATCATATTAGTATAGACTATAAGTCTCGGTTTACGAGTAGTAACTAGTGTACTAGATATTACTTTTGAAAATATCATGGTTATGAATACTATTTTTACTAAAAACGGGGTATTGACCATGATTTGTGAGTTTTTGTGTATCCCGATATTTGAACGCAGTTGCATGCGCCATGATCACGGACTGAAGTATTTTCGAGTGGATGATTATCGGCAGATACCTATATCGATCTTCCCTCGTTCTCAGAATCCTTTCCTTTTCTCTTATTATCGGGATACTCAAAAACTCACAAATCGTAAATATCCCGTTTTTGTGATTTTTTTATTTTATTTTGAGATCTACTTGGAGATGGAACAAACATGTTACGTGGTAACCATCGCCAAAATAACAAAGTATTGGCTCGGAGGTCAAGTACCTTGAGAACGTGCCCTACGATGCACTGCCCTTTGTCCATCAACATGAGGCGTACAGGTGTAAAGCCTCATGTGCTTGTAATTTCACCAGCAATCATACCGAAACCGAAACACAGCAATGCTGTTTTGCGGCAGAAATAGGTACTCGTATGTGAATAGGTGAACTAGACTTAATAGTTGGCATTTTTAGTTGGTGACAACTGGCAGGTGGATCCGCAGGCAGGATGTTTCATTTCCTTCGTGTTTCAGTCGCTCGTGTGTTCAGTAATTGGTTTTTGGCCTGTGGGTGACGTAATTGAGACTACAAACACTTTGGTGTTCAATATGTGGCCGTGTTTCAAATTGTGACTAAATATTCTAGTATATTCTAGCTGTACTATGTTTTCTCTTTTTTTTCTTAATTTTCACACTGTTCCAAAACGTAAATAGGCAATTTTACCATTGAAACTAAACAAGTTGAAATTTAACAAAAATCCTGAACATTTAGAAAAAACCCTCCTATAAACTAGCTGTTCACTAGCTGTCAACTTGCTTAAGTTTGCGCCGATATTAAAAAAAAAACTGTCGTTGTGATATGACAATAATACGTCTCCAAGGATGAACGTCTCGATATTGTTAGCGATTACTTTTCGGTCGCTATGACATAACTGACATTGGTTGCGATTCTGTTGTGCATTCTTTCATTAACGCTTGATCAACGTATTAGTGATATTTCTAAAATTAAATTGTTTATATTAAATTGGCGTGCAGAATAGTTAACACCAGTTTTTCTTACTGCTAAAACTAATCCACTTACACGCCAATTAAAAATTTTTTTTATGACTTAGTGACCGGATTCGAACGCAAAGCGCGTTCGAATCCGGTCACTAAGTCATCTCTAACAATGGCAAGACTTCCACCCCAGAATCCTGTTATTCAGTAGCGATTATAATAAACACATTGTCAAACGCACATAGAAATCGTATACCGCCACGAGTGAACGAGCAACCGGCAACATACCTACATAACCATAAACATATCGACTCGTTTCATACCGGGTGTCCCGACCACTAAAAAGTGATAAGTAGGACATTGTTGTCATTTCATTTATTTACATTTCAGATGTCAAAGATCCATAATTGTTATTAAAAAACTTAATTAAACATGTCAAATGAGTTAATACAAAGAATAGGTATGATTAAACAAACGAAATTCTAATAATAATATAAGTGAATGTTTTAGTTAAAGACATAGGATCTTAGGATCATTCCTATAGTAAGCTCTTCTCAAGTCATCCACAATATGTGAGACCCGCTCAATTCTATAATGAGGCGGCAGAATCGCCTTTACATCTGTTAGGCGAGTGATGTCCACTAATGCGTAAACGTAGCATTCATCTGGGCAAACACATTCTTACAGCTGTCGAAGTAATCGCTTACACATTCTAGGAGCTAACAGTTATTAGTATTATACTTAGAAAACTTTCGTGATTAATTTCAATCATTATTATAAATACGGGACATGATAAATCCCGTATTTATAATAATGAGTTATCAGTATATTCAGTTCAGTGTATTATACAGTTTTTAGCAGCCTAAAGCCCCAAAAACTAATAAAAAAACGAGTCCCTCACTCAAGTTCTGAGCCAATAGTCTCTCACAAATACTATTCGATCAGAATCCGATTGAAGGACTTCATAATCAGTGAGTCGTATGTGCCATTTATGACCTGCAGGATGGTGTTGCGGCTGCCACGCACTCTACTGAGCAGTGAGGCAGTCTTTTTGCGGATAATGGCGTGGAACCCGTCGACCTGCGTCTGTGCAAATATGTTCAAAGCGCTGAACAAGCGAGACATTTACAAACCTTTTAGTTTAGTTTGGTAGTATTGACCCCGTTGTCATCAAAGAGAGGGTGCTGGGGATTAGGTTCAGGCCAGGCGCAGGTGTCCCTACGTGTTGAAGCTAGGGTAGTGACCAGAGTGCCGAGGCTCTTACGCATCCAGAAAAGTGACTGGCAGATAACCAGGACGACACAAGATCGGTCACTCTGTAAATCTATGGAGGCAGTGGACATCCTATAGCTGAAATGATGTAGGTGTTTACTATTTTGTTTGTCGATTTTTGATTGTAATAGTGCTCCCACATAGAGTTATATAACTTAATTGATCATGTTACATTTAGACAAATATTACAAAATGTGATTGTATAATATAACGTTATATAACTGCTGTGTGGAAGCACCATATCTTTGGGCAGTTGATAAGAGTTTTACTATTAAATCATTGTTTTATAGATACAGAAATAGTCACACTAAATTTTTCTAGTTTTTTGCTGCAAATACAGTCAAGTTTCAGTCGCATTAATCTAGAGATAGCATCACCTTTCAGTACGTCAAACGTTGCATCTGCTTCTTCTTCCATGTCTTATGTCCCTTTTCTTTTGGGGTCAGCTCTTCTTGTTTTCGTGCGCCAATTTGTGCACTTTTGCGTGAGTTCAGGGTCTAAGTTCATGGTCTTCAGGTCATTTTGGACGGTTCTGATTCAAGAAGTCAGATGTTGTATTGGCGGGTCTCGGTTTTTTAGAATTTTTTTTTTGTTTGTCTGTGGACACCCTGTATATTTAGTATGATACGTAGGTATACGTTAACATGGTATCATAATAGCGTTATGCGCGCGTTAAACACTCGAATTATGTATGTAGTGCGTATTGATTGCGGTCTCGTAGGGATGGGGCGATATATTCAAATAGATATCAATATTTATAATCTCGACTGACATTAGTAAAACTTTTATAGCACAAAAAGTGTGTTCGCGCATTATGTGGAGCCTGGTTTACTGAAAGCTGTCGTCCTATTTTTAAGGAACATAAAATCACGCCTATTGCCTGTATGTATATGAATGGTATATACCTATATACCTAGTCAGGTCATAAATTCTGTCACATGTTTAATATAAAATAATTGAAAAAAGTTTATTCATTATGTAACTATTTATATACCAAAATGAACTTAACAAGACATAAATTCTTATGACACTAAAGTTTATTCAAAATGACCTCCGTGATTTTGAATACAGGCCTTCAATCTGCGCGGCCAGTCGTCTATCGCAGCACGAACGAGGTCCATGTCAATATCGGCGGCTGCCTTAATCAAGGATGTCTTGAGTGACTCCAAATTGGGATGAGGCTTTGAGCACGCCCTTTCAGTGTTGCCATATCTTGTAATCTAACGGATTCAAATCTGGACTGGAGGAGGGCCAGTCTTCGTGCCGGATGAAGTCGATTTCACGCGCCGCCAGCCAGTCTTGTGTGCTCTTCGCTCTATGAGCTGGCGCCGAATCTTGTTGGAATACCCAGTGCCTGTTATTGAACATGGTATGAGAAACAGGTTCCACAAGGTTCGTCAGGACTGTATTTTGATACACAACTGCATTCGTTTTTACACCTTTCTCACAAAAATGTACCTCTGTTAAGCCCCAATAAGAAACTCCCAACCATACCATGAGCGAGGATGGAAAATGACCTCGTTGGACACGCGGAATACGGTTGCTCGCTTCTTCACTACTGTGTGCGTACACCTTATCATTTTGTTTGTTGTAGCTCACTTCTACGGTAAAAATTTTTTCATCCGAAAAAAGAATTTCCCGATATTTTTTTCCCGCGTACCGCTTCAACAAAGCGCGGCATCTCTTCAGTCTCAGGTCCATTAGACGAGCATTCAAACGATGTCCTGTTTTTCTTCGATATGCCCGAAGCCCTAAGTCTTCATTTAACACCCTTTTCACCGTGGTTCTGCTTAACCCCATCTGAAGGGCCAATAGTTTCTGCTTACGTTTGGGATTTCTTTGAATTCACGCCTTCACAGCTTTTATCACTGCTGGAGTCCTAACAGACCAAGGGAGACCACTTCTTGACCTGTCATCTACACTAGAGTCTTCATTGTATCGTTTGATGGTGCGATAAATGAATCTTTTGGTTATATTAAAATTTTTCAGTATGTCAAAAATTTGAATTGGCGCGTAACCGCAACGATGCAACGCAATAACTGCAACACGGTTTTCTTTAAGCGTCCACTCCATATTTAAAAATGAGTAAAATTCTAAAAAGTATACATTTTTATTTTCATGAACAATTCGAAATTCGAATTCAATAAACTTTTTTGTGGCCAGCATTCTAAAATTAAAGTTTTTACTGTGTGACAATACTTATGACCTGACTAGGTATATGTAACTTAGTTAAAGAAAATTCGGAACGATTTCTAAAACACTGACAAAATGTAAAGGCATACAAGGTTATATAATTTATCTACCAAAATGCAAACTTGATATTTATAAAGTGAATGTATATGTAATTCCTGTAAACATATTTAATAGTTTACCAAAAGACATTCAAGAACTGCCACTTTTTAAATTTAAGCACAAATTAAAATTGTGGCTTTTAGATAAGACCTTTTATACATTAGAATAATACTTTCCTATATTAAACGATGATTAATTTGACAGAGATTAATTATAATTGAATACTAATACGAGCTATGGAGAGAGCTATGCTCGGGGTTTCTCTACGGGATCGAATCAGAAATGAGGAGATACGTAGGAGAACTCAAGTCACCGACATAGCCCGACGGATTAGCACATTGATATGGGCAATGGGCAGGCCATATAGCGCGCAGAACAGATGGCCGATGGGGCCGGAAAGTTATCGAATGGAGGCCACGGACCGGCAAGCGCAGCGTAGGACGTCCACCTACAAGATGGGCAGACGACTTGGTAAGAACCGCAGGTCGGCGTTGGATGCAGGCCGCTTCCAACCGCAGTTCCTGGAGATCAATGAGGGAGGCCTTTGTCCAGCAGTGGATGTCCTACGGCTGATATGATGATAATGATGAATACTAATTGTTTGACATAAATAGTGTATGTAAATAATAATATCTTTATATGTGAACAAATAGAAAAGTTTTACAAGCATTATGGTTGTAGCTTTCATATTTCTTCATGTATTATTACATATTTGCTCCTGAATGGGGTAAAGTATAGTGAAACTAATTTAAATTAAATGTGGCATCTTTCCGTATAACCTACATATATTCTGGAAATAAATGATTATGATTTAGGTATTGAATTTTGAATTTTTAATCACGTCTCCTTATCACCAAAGAGGCCATCAAATAATAGTCATATGTTACGCCGCTGACTGTACAAAGTGCAAACTCATGCATGTCTAGACAATATCGATGAGTATTAACAAAGTATCGATATCGGTAACCTGACGCTATTTGAAGCGAGAGGTACAATGGCAGGTAGATGGTGGCTGCAAACTTGTCGGCGCCTCTTGTCTTGTATCACTACAGCGCGCACCGTTGATCATCGACAATATACTTATATCTAATGTAAGCAAATCCCGATCTAAATCTATTTAGTATTTAATACGTTGTTATGGCCATGTTCTTTCATATTAAAACCTTATTAGAATAACCTTCTTTGGATCTAATTTGTTCACACGGACGATTTCAGAACGCAGCGCGCGGCTGGCAGATTCAGAGCTAGGTTTTGCGGTCGAGTGAGGTAGTTCGTTTTATCCAATATCTTTGTGTAGATTTTAGGAAATAAAGTGGTTTAGAAAGGTTTTTGTGCTTCAGAGT
The DNA here is from genome assembly GCA_918857605.2 of Philereme vetulata. Classification (NCBI taxonomy): domain Eukaryota; kingdom Metazoa; phylum Arthropoda; class Insecta; order Lepidoptera; family Geometridae; genus Philereme; species Philereme vetulata. The sequence continues at coordinate 4,631,662 of OU975484.1, forward strand.
TGTTCTCCGGTCTTTTTAGGGGTTGTTTTCACTAATATGTAGTATATTACTCAAACTCATTTATTCAGACCGTAGGGACACAATAGAACACTTGGTTACGTCAATAATACTTAATTAATTACATAGGATTACATCGACAGGATCCGCAATACCACACTGCGCGCGAAGGCGGGCATCGCAGATGTTGGTGGCAAGACTGCCAGGCTAAAGTGGGACTGGGCGGGTCACGTCAGTCGTATGGTTACAGACAAATGCGCAACGGTCGTCACAGAATGGTTGCCTGCAGATGGGCGTCGAAGCCGGGGCAGACCGAGGAAGCGTTGGCGTGACGACCTCGATGCATTCCAAGATGGCTGGTGGGACGTGGCAAGTGATCGTGAGATATGGAGGAACATGGGGGAGACCTTTGCCCAGCAGTGGGATAGTATAGGTTAAGAAAAAAAGACATAGCCTTTATCTACCTGGTAGCTCATTGCGTCATCATTTTGGAGGTGCTAGAAACAGACAAGCATTTCATATATATTTAAGATCTAAGCTCTGATTCATAAGTACCTACTAAAGTTATAGGTGCTGTAGATGAGCATTGTAAAACTAGTGGTTCGCCCCGAACTGAGATCTCGCGAGTCTCCCAAAACACAAAAGAAAATATTTTTAGGGCGACTCGTGCAACGATGCCTAAACGTATTTAGTGGCTAAACATGATTTAAGGAGTTGTCAAATCAAACAAAAACATAAAATTTAAACATGTTTAGTCGCTAAATACGTTTAGGGATCGTTGTGCAAGCCAGCCTTAATTTTTGACAAATAAAATAGTTTCGAGTTCATGTATTTGGTTAGGTAGGATTTAGAGATCTCGCTTCGCTCGATCAACAATTTATTATATACCTAATTTAAATTCTAAATTGCTATTTCTTTCAATAGGTAACAATTATAAACATTGAATTGCATTACTCGTTCATTACATATTGCGGAATGTCAAGAAATAGAAACTTAAGATGAATAAATTAAATGTCAGCTTGTAGCTGCTGTGCAACATAACGGCATTCTCAAAGCAGTAATATTGACACATAAATTAATGTCAAGATAATCTATATGCTAAACTGCAATGTCAATGCATCAAAAGAGATGCTCTATATCCACATAGAATTCAAAACAAGCTATTATGTTGTCTTGATCTCTATGTGGATACGTTGTCATACTATAGGACTAAGCTGTTATGCCTGTGCCAGTAATTACAGGAACATACCATTACCATCTAACCGGAACACAGCAGCACAAGTACTGCTATTTGACGGCAGATAAAGGTAAGGCGGTGGTGCCCACTTCCTCGAGCCTGTTCACAAAAGCTCTACCACCAGTAAATACAATCATGAAACAAATAGTACAGTCATGAAACAGAAGCTGAACCCCTAACAAACTTTAATCATTTTGGGAAAATCACAGAAATTAACTAAATTATGTAAATACTAGGGTGGGCTAATATCGACTAAAATAAATACAGAGGGTCTCTAGAATTATTATAAGTTTCATGAACAGCTTTGTAAGCAGATCATATCTTTCCTAAGTGGCCAGTTTAAAGGGCGCTCACAGTCAATAAACAACACTTCCAGTTTGATTAAACTAGGGTCATATTTTAGCAAACATGTTTAGTCACCGAACTCAAACACATATAGTTAATCATATAGTTAATTATCATATAGTTAATTTATAGTTAATCAAGACAACATAATAGCTTGTTTTGAATTCTATGTGGATATCCATGGGCTGCAGTAGCCACTTAACATCTGGTGGACGGCATGCTCGTTTGCCATATAAGTAGTATAAAAAAAATGTAGCACCCACGAACCACCAGAAAAGCAAACAATGTCCATCATTCTTGTCAATATCGTTACTGTTAGTCTATTTGTCCCATTGTTGGGCAAATATATTTATTTTGTATCCATTTTTACATGCTATGAATACAACAGTTATACCAAATACAAGACAACAAAATAGGTCGTCACTCAGCGGTGTGCCGCTGCAACGTATAGCTACTGTAGCGCTGGTATTATGACTAGTGTGTGTGAGCAGCAGTAAATAGAAACGCGCGTTTGCATTATTATTTAACATATGTATAAACATATTTAAATAAAAAATTCTAATACAATATTATTACACAATAACTCCTAAACATTGCACATTCCGCAGCGAGGATCGAATTCGCTACCTCCTGCGTCTCAGCCGGCTATTTGCGCACTGCGCCACGGAGGTCGTCTATCCATCTTTTGTGAAAAAGAAAAATTCATTATAGTATTTATTACAGTATTAGTATTTATGTATTACAGTATTAGTACAGTTATATTATATAACATACAAAAAGTCGTCCGCATACAAAAAGCGAGTTGTAGATGGACTGCTGGGTTGGTCATTTGTATATATGTTGAAGGGAGTTGGTGCAAGCACCCTCCCTTCGGGAAGACCGTTATTTAGGAAGCGCCATCTGCTTTCGTCTGATAAAAGATGAACTTGGAAGCGACGGTTACGAAGAAGTTCACCCAGAATTTGAACAAACCCAATATCGCAAGTCAGGTCTTCGACTTTACAGTATCATAAGCGGCAGTTAGGTCAACAAGAACCAGACCAGTGATACTGTTTGCCTCGAAACTATCTTCGATATGTTGGTCAGCTTGAGGGTCTGACCACAACAAGCTCTACAATAACATATCTAACTACTAAACATTGCACATTCCGTCTCAGTCTCGTCACATGCGTCTCAGCTGGCTATTTGCCCACTACGCCCCGGAGGTCGTCTATCAATCTTTTGAGAAAAATAACAACTAAAGAATTGGTATAGTTATTTATTATCACAGAGCACTAACTACTACGTACCACTTATTAGTATTTAGCTCACTTTTACAAAACAGCTACTGAGAATAATCACGAAAGTAAATTGTGTAGGAAACTTAGTTGCAAAGAGACACCGGTACAGCGCAGAGGTAACTATAAGTACCTACTTAAGTATTACGAAGTTTCCCGTAAACGCATCTCAGAACAAAGTGCATTTAATTAGCAAAAGTGACACAGAGCTCAGCAATGCACTAAGAAATTGTTTTACTGCTAGAGAGGCAACGCTAGATATGCGGGCGGTATTTCATTTTAATCAATCATATTGCCACTGTCACTGACCAAAGAGACTACGGAAACCTTCCTTGTGCATGGACCGACACGAACTTAGCCAATTTATGAGAGTTGCTGATACGGACAAAATTTATTAGGACACAGTGTCCCAACTGATTTTTTTGATTTTAATTGCTGTTACTTACTGCAAGCTACTACTTACTGTCGATTCGGACACCATCAAATTATTGAAGCTGTTGAGTGCAGTCAGGTAAAAAATATATAAGCAAAATATAATATAACGTGATAAAGCTAATCAAATTGCTTTTCGAGCGTGTGGTGACTTACATTAATGTTAAAAAAACCACAAGTTTCATTTATAGCGTATATTTGGTATAAATCAACATCTTGTATACTTAGGCATCTATATAAAGATCACTTAAAAATATCTCAAATAAAGAGATTGAGTGTAACCTTGCCATGCATCTATTTCGTCATCTTGCTGTGCCGCCGCCGCGGCTCGGTAAAAACCTGTTTTTTTTAACTGACCATGCAGCTATATTTAATGGTGTCCGAATCGACAGTACGCAAAAATATTAAAATCAAAAGTGTGAATTGGGAAATTGCGTCCCAATATATTTTGTCCGAATCGACAGCAATTCATTTATGAGAGTGTAAATTAAGAAAGCAATCTAGGCCTTGACTACATGAAAAAGCAACCTAATAAAAGTAGGTGGGAGCTGACCGCACAGGTTCGATCCCTCTATAAGTTTTCAGCACGGTCCTTTGGCCGATATGACGATGGTGATATAGTGATACCATGTTAAGGTTTAGTGAAAAAATATGTTGTTACCAATGCTAAAAAAACCGGTTTGATAAAAAGCCCCTCTTGTACTTAGGTCCTTTACGGTTTGCGTACATTTTTTAAGAGTTATCCATTGGTGCAATTTTGCATCCCACGACCTTAGGACTGAAGTCAGGGACACAAGTTCACCACCAGTATGTACCAATGTAGCAATTGGTGGTTGCCATATAGGCTTATAGGAGAGCAATATATGGCGGAGATTAAGACCCAAAGTCTCGAACGGAAAGTTGCATACATTTTGGGGAATGTGCCCAGGAACTATACGATCTGATCCCGCCATCCCCTTTCCATTAAAAGACAAGCAGGTGCACGGCTCAATACCATCCATACCTAGTTGATATACGAGTACCACCCATTCGCACACACCGTTTTGGTTCTACGTTCTTGATGCGTACAGCTAAGGTATGGAACACTTTAGCGTCGGTCGTCTGTTTTTCATAAAGAGTACAACCCGGGCCTTTTTAAGGTCAGAGTGAATAGGTCTCTTCTAGATTTCATTTTATCTTAGACCACATCATCGCTTACTATCAGGTGAGATTGTCGTCAAACGAACATCTATTCAAATTAAAAAAAAATCGTGCATTTAAATTTGTTTATGGTACCTATCTAACATCCTAACATCGCAATTTGCTCATGATGTTTTCCTTACCTACGTCCACACAAATGAAGCTACTCGTACGTGTAAATATTGTTATTAATAGGACTGAATGTACTTGTAATAAGCAGGCGCTACGCAAATTGGATTACAATACATGCGGAGCCTGTAGTGGTCGCGCCTCGGCCGCGCTCGAGGGTCGCCCTTGCTCCACTAAACCAACAATAGTTTCTTCTCCGGAACAATATACTCATTTACGGTAACGTGTGCTTTGAGAGTGTAGCTTGCAAAGAAAAATAAGTTTTACCGTGTTAATTTAAAGTGCAATGTGCCTCGGATTCAATTCAATTCACCAACCTTATGTGCAGCGTGTCGGTCGGCCGTGATTGACTAATTTCGTCGACTGATTTCACAGATTCATACATAGTACCCCCGGTAGAAGTGAAACTTCCGTACGTATCATTTGTTGCGTTTTATCAGCGCGCGAGTTTATCGTGTCTCTAGCTTATTAGTGAGTCAGTGTGTTCGCGTGCGCCGGCACAGCGCAACATGGGGTCTGCGCGCGAGCCGCGCCCCGCGCTCATCGAGATCCTCGAGCCGGACCTCGCGGACTGTCCCTCCCTTAACCTCCCCCCTGAAGGAAACGTCAAACTTCGCAACTACCGGCTACTGACGGAAAACCTTCGCGCATACACGCCTACAGGAGACGTGCACACTTCCCCTTCCAAAGGAAAGTTGGTGGCAAAATTTGATTCGTGCGCGACTATTTCACCACCGCGAGCGAGGATTCTGGAGTTATTGCGGGATGAGGACCCAGGACGAGAAGCCCTGGAGGCCATCGTCAGACCGGCAACGCGGCGTCTGCAGCGCCCTTTGGACGATGACGCGAAGAGATTCCTTCAGCGCGCGCTGCATTCCCCGAGCCCGTATCTATCTCCCGCCACGTCACCGGAACCCCAAGTGAGGCCTCCCGAATCTTCCGGCTCTTCTGAGTCCTCACCATCGCAATCGCCAATGCCGAATGAAAGGACGTCGATATCAAACGCAGAGCGCTCTTTAGCGGAAGAATTGAGAGAGGCCGAAGAAGACGCTCACATTGGTGTACGACAGGAGAAACTGCGGGATTTTCGGGCTTCGGGTCGAGAAGCTTACGAGCGAGAGCGGCTTGGCAAGCTCGCGTTATCGGTAGAAGAGGACGAGACCGAGGTTGGAGGGTTCTCACTTGCTGCAAGGAGACTGGATGCTTTGCTAGCGGAGTCGCGAGCGCTTCACGAAGAGCTGGCGGGGATTCAGCAAGATCTTCAGGTGCTGGCCCGGCGCCTGTTGCGCCGCCAACCCTGACGCGTTGGTACCATGACTGATAGGGTTGCACCAACGCGTTAGTTTGGGCGCACCTGGTGATGGCTTTCCTTTATTAATATAACTATAGTTACATTCGTAGTTGGCGTGTAGATATTTATAACTTGCCTTGCTAAAATGGTGGAGGAAAACACAGTCAGTGAGGCTAGGAAGGAATTTTGGGGAATCAAGGTGATGGTGTACAAAACGTAAATATACCTTTCTAACCCAAACAGTGCAGGAAAATATCTTGAGTTGCCAAAACATCTCAAACACACGTGCTGTTTAAATGTAAACAATTCTAGAAATGCATACTGTAGGAAGGTATAAAGCTGTAAGTGGAGAGCTGGTGAAAGTAGCGTTTCCTAGTAAATTGGTAGAGTTATTTACACAACTTTTTACTTCGATGTTTCGTCACTGTCACGCGAATTTTCCAGTGCAATTAATACATTTTCTACTAGCCCTGAAGCTAGTAGGGGTTATTATACACCATCCATCTGAATTTAGTCAGCCCAATAGCGAATGTTACATGAATTCGTACTTCTTTATTTCTTAATTTTTTCATTCATATTTCTCACTTCTTAATTTTTTACACGGCCCCATAACTAAATCATCGTTTGATCGTTACGATAATAAATAATAAATATAATAAATATTGCTGGACATTTCACGCAGCGCTATCTAGCCCCAAACTAAGCAGAGCTTGTACTATGGGAACCAGATAACTGATAATATATTTTTTTTTTTTGTAAATACATACTTATAATATATAGAAAAACAACCAGACCCGGAACAAATATCTGTAGATCATGCAAACATTTGTTCCGCGGCGGGAATCGAACCCACTACCTCCTGCGTCTCAGCCGGCTGTTCGCCCACTGCGCCACGGTGGTAGTCAAACGATGTAGTTAGGGTTACCTTATAAACCTTGTAACTTATTACAAATAAACACCGTAGCAGAAACCACCACCAGTTTGCTGATAAATACAACCTAGTCTTATACAAAACCGATGCAAACTTTCCACCCGAAGCTTCTTGTTAAACCTTGTTTATTACTATTATAACATTGACTATTATGATCACAAGACACGCCACAACCACGTGAGTGTCGTATTATCAGTTTGAGACGGTTTCCTCATTTTCATACGCCAGGACAATCTGTCTTGAGTTGTCTTTGTCAGATATTATGATGATGTCGTTACGTGTAGTTGGCTCCAGAGCTACATAGAGCTATGCATTGCTATCGTCACAACACCCTCCATTATGATAATTATCTTGTGTTTACTTTCGTCGCGAGGCATCATGCTTTCGACGGTTATCTCATTAAGGACTGCATTCTCTATAGCGTAGAGCATCAAATCAAATGAACTAATCACACTTTATTACTTTTATTAAGTATTGTAAGAACACATTTATCAACAGAACGAATATGCAAATTATATACTTATTTATCTCTTTCAAAAATACAAAAGAAACTCGTATAAGGACTCGTTTGGCAGGTAGAAATGCTGTAAGCCCACCTTTTGTACATACATGTGTATTTTGTGCAATAAAGGATAAAATTTAATAAATAAAAAAAGACAGTTGTAAACGATCTTCAGATAGCTCAACTGCTCCAGATCAGTAAACGAAACTGTCACCAAGACACCGGCTGCATTGCCCCGCTAAACTGCAGTGCGTTGACCCAGTAAAGCACCAGCTCTAATATCCCTATTAATGTTACAAAAAAGTCAGGGACATCCAATGGATGTAGGGGCTTTTTATGACTTCGTAATGTTCATTTACATATTGATCACGTCGAAATTATAAATATCCATAATACTTTTATATTAATTATCTAAAATCAGTGACAGCAACAGGACAGCAATCGGTCGCGAAACGTCAATTTGCACATAGAAACTAGCGCCACCAGCTAAATGACGGCAACAGATAGAACTATTTAACTATCCCATAGTAAATTAGACATTACGTGACCCATTGCTGTCGTTTTCGGTCGCGAAACGTCAATTTGCACATAGAAACTAGCGCCACCAGTTAAATGACGGCAACAGATAGAACTATTTAACTATCCCATAGTAAATTAGACATTACGTGACCCATTGCTGTCGTTTTCGGTCGCGAAACGTCAATTTGCACATAGAAACTAGCGCCACCAGCTAAATGACGACAACAGATAGAACTATTTAACTATCCCATAGTAAATTAGACATTACGTGACCCATTGCTGTCGTTTTCGGTCGCGAAACGTCAATTTGCACATAGAAACTAGCGCCACCAGCTAAATGACGGCAACAGATAGAACTATTTAACTATTACATAGTAAATTAGACATTACGTGACCCATTGCTGTCGTTTTCGGTCGCGAAACGTCAATTTGCACATAGAAACTAGCGCCACCAGCTAAATGACGGCAACAGATAGAACTATTTAACTATCCCATAGTAAATTAGACATAACGTGACCCATTGCTGTCGTTTTCGGTCGCGAAACGTCAATTTGCACATAAAAACTAGCGCCACCAGCTAAATGACGGCAACAGATAGAACTATTTAACTATCCCATAGTAAATTAGACATTTCGTGACCGATTGCTGTCGTTTTGCTGTCGCCGATTTCACGTAATTAGGCGGCGTGTCAGATTTAGGTCACTTTTATATTTGCTTTGGTGGGTATAGGCCTTTCTCATTACATTAACTGCTTTTAACGGATGTACACTAACTATACATACTTAAGTAAGATAATAATATAATGAGTTCAATACTCGTAAACGAAGATAAGCCGATACTTTGCTAATGATTACTTACTTTAAAAAAAAACCGAAAAGAAAAACCGCTTAGCTACAAAGGGCGACCTTATCAGTAAAATTAATCTTTTCCAGGTAACCTTTGGATGGTCAGGGTGCTTGTGAAAAATGAGGAAGGGCGGCGTAAATCAAATAAAAACTAACTGAACAAGTTTCAGTATGTTTGACTTACAATTTCAGTCAGTCAGTAACTCATTATAGTACGAGTATTGTTCAATATTGACTATTGCGCATATATACCTTAATAATAAAATAATAATTATTTAAGGTAATACACAACAACACACACACCCAAACAAACAAACACACACACACACACACACACACACACAAACATACACACACACACACACACTGTAATATTTAACTAGATAATTCGTGTACTTAATATAATTTGTTTCTAGTCCTCATCTCTGTAAGTAGACAACCATAAGTAAGGGCATTAATTGCCAAGATACAAGTTTTTCACAAACTTAGTTTGGCAAGTAGGGCGCCATTTATTGTAATGCATGACAGAGAAAATAAAGAATTTTTGATTTTTTTTTTGATACCTACCATCTTCATACAATACCATCTTGAAGTTATATATGAATAATGTTCATTTCAAAATTAAAAAAGAATATATACGCATTAGATAATGATTTTTTCGTGCGTCACGAGTGTTTGTGATCGTTTTGTTGTTTGAACAGGACAGACTAGTTTATGCTCTACAAATTCCTGTTAATTAAGTGTAAAATTATATGTTTATGGTCAATTTAAGCTGAATTGGTATATCCTCTTTTCCTCTTGAGCACGACGTACCTCGTATATCCTCTTCGTAGACGGTGTAGATGGCTTACACCATCAAAGAAATAGAGTCTACGTTACATTAGCCTCGTTCTCAAACGTCCTATAAAATTTATATATTCATTTTTAATTAACATGTCCATATTTCTCAAAAATAAAATCAATCAAATTCGAAATAATATATCGATGCCAGTAACCGACGCGACGCTTGACCAACTTAATACTGATTGATATTGTATCTACAGATCGTATAGTGCGAACGATTAGTTGATTGAAATTTGGTCACAAATTCTCACAAAATCATGCGTTCTGTATGAAATTTTTTGTCGGGATAACAAATAAAAAAGGTACATACGCGATAAATACTCGTTTAAATCAGTAATAACGACATGTGATATTTGATTTCAGACGCAGTCTGCACGTGCTTGTCGCTGCGCAGCGGCTGCGCGAGCGCTGTCGAACGAGTCGCGAGCGCTCCGCTACCTAGACGATGTGGTGGCGCTGCTGCGAGGCGACGTCGCCGCGGCGGTGCGAGCCCGCGCCTGGCCATTCGCGCTCGGACACCGCGCGGCTACCCGTAACTATATCATATAAGGTGAGGAAATTGTGTACTAACTATCCATCGAGCCGCGAGCGCTCTGCAGGCCAGCGCCTGGCCCGTGGTAATTTGCTATTACATCATATAGGGTGCGAAATGGTGGCCAACCCTAAATCCCTGATCTTTAAGATGACCGATCCCTGAAAGCCCTCGTGTGTTGATAAAACCATTGTGGTGTTATAAAATACTTTTGGGCTGTCTAAAATCTCTGGACTGACAAAGCAGATGTACTTCGTTGGTCATGCGATAATCAGCCTAACACATCACACTAATATTATAAATGCGAAAGTTTAGATGTTTGATTGTTACTCAATCATGTCGTAACGGCTGAACCGATTTCGATGAAATTTAGTATGTGCATAGATTATTACTTGTATTAATACATAGGCTACTTCTTATTCCATAAATCAGGTCCTATGGGATAAAAATGGGGTGTCAAGTTAAGTTGCAACATCGAGTTTAGCTTTATTTCTAGGTAAAGCTTTATACTTGTTTTTGTTGCTGTTGTACTGTAACTTTGTACAAAGTTGCGGGCAACAGCTAGTACATATAGTTGATAAACTGTTTCAAAGATTGCTATACTACCACAATCCATTATTTTTCTCTAAAAAGAATCTGCTAATAGTTTTAACGAAATATATAAAGTTCGATAGCTTATAATATCGTATCAATAATGGTCCAAGTATTTGTGATCTCACGCCGATCGACACGTCGACGTGTGAATTGATGTGGCATGACCCCTCAATAAAGAGACACTGGATTCCAGCAGGCAGGCTGTAGGGGTGTGCGTGGAATGCACACATGAATGAATGAACGAGCACATAACTAGGCCTATTCTACCTCGCATACTTACGTGACTAGTATAAGACCGTATGTAGGAGGATCTGCTCCACTTTACCTTACTTATGCACTAATATAAGTGAATAAAACACCTAATGCATACATATTTAGATCTGACTGACTACTACCGGATACAGACGGAACCACTAGTGTTCCCTGTGAGTGGTTAACACCCAGACCCGAAATAAAAATGTATAGATCAAATCGCAAAATCGAATTTAAAGTAACTATTCGTCCTTTAAGATATTAGTTACTCTACAGTCATATTATTTTACTGTCATTTTACTGGTGGTAGAGCTTTTGTGAACGAGCTCGAGGAAGTGGGCACCACTCCCTTATTTTTATCTGCCACCAAATAGCAGTACTTGTGCTGCTGTGTTCCGGTTACATGGTATTGGTATGTTCCTGTAATTACTGGCACATAGGCATACTTTATTTATTTATTCAGACGAAATAGGTCCAATACATCCACTTACATAATTAAATTAAATCGAATATACAGTCACATGATCAAAATTCATAAAAAAATAATTAAAATACAACCATGGATCTATTTTGTTAGTAAAAAAAGTTTAAATCTAGGGGAGTAAGTACTTAATTACTAATAGCGATTTAGACCTCTGCGTGAGCTTACACATCAGAGGACAGTCGTGTTTGTTGGCGATGACGTTCAGGATGGTGTTGCTGCTCTCGCGTACCGTGCGCAGTAGTGAGGCTGTTTTTTTACGCCAGATAGCATCAAAGTTGTCTGCGCGTGCTTCGGCGAACATGCCTGAGCCACTACAGAAGCGCGGAAGCCGCAACAGCGCCCTGAACGCACTATTAAATTGGACTTGCAGAGCACTGTAAGCCCTTTGTGTATACTGAAACCACAGACTCGCGGAGTACAGCGATGTACAGTACGCTTTAAAAAGAATCACTTTGACTGCGTCTGTACATCGCGCGAATCTGCGGGCCAGCATATTCGCCCGGACTGACAATGCTCTGCGTTCCCTCTCCATATCGGTATCATCTAGCAAGTCATCAGTTGCCCTAGATATTTAAATTGGAATACCCTTTTTAGTGGTGCCCACTTGGTACCCGACTTGAAAATGAGCAATAACAGCTAAGTCATATAGGATGACAACGTATCCACATGGAGATCAAGACAACATAATACCTTGTTTTGAATTCTAGGTGGATATCCATGGGCTGCAGTAGCCACTTTACATCTGGTGAACTGCATGCTCGTTTGCCATATGGCAAGTTGTATAAAAAAATATTATGTTACTCTACGTAAGAGTTTTACAGTATCCACCAGGTTTATTGTTGGGAAAACTTGAACATTGATGTTATCCCTTTATTACATACGAGTAATCTGCAGTTGTCGCACAAAGATTGATTTTAATTCTTATCCGATTATAAAGAATTTATAAAAACTATCAATACATTTCAAAATTGCCTTCGAAGGATATATCGACTACATTATTCTTCTACGTAGGTAGGTATACTAAACATTCAACTCCCGAAATACACGTTACTTAAGTAACGTATAGAACCTATTTTCAGACTAATTATAATGTACCGGTGCCGCCGCGAGTTGGTACGGCCTGAACTAATCTGTTACAGACTACCTAGGTTACCTCATACAACAGACTTCATTTACGGAGAAAACAGAATAACACCGGCAGTGTTAGTGCGGAACATTTCGATCGACAAACTCACTGACTAAATTCGACAAAATAGTTAAAACCCCACGACTAACCCTGCATTCCGAATCATGACATAATCGCTGCTAGCGTTCACGTAGTAGTAGTTTTGCGTACTGATTCAGTGATCACGCTGATGTGATGACAGTTGAGTGCAGTCAAGGATTCGGAACGCTCATGAACGCGCTGCAAGTCAGTTTTCCTTTAATTACATAACAACGTTAAAACTATCCAACCACAGAACACTATTAATCACAAGCAACCAACCAACCAGCTGTCACGTTACTTTTGACAGGGAGGCTCACAGTGATATCGGTTTGGAGCATAGACGTTGTTAGCGCAAAATGGCGGATGTAATGACGTCATCTACGACGATTCACGGGACATCGTTGTCGCGCTCAGGGTGACCCGGAACGCTTGTTAGCGCGATGATATCGATTTTAGCGCGATTCGGAATGCAGCCTTAGTTGGTAAATTCGTAAAGTTGGCACGGTTTTGTAGAATTTATGCGTCGACAAAATCGTGAATTATGTACTTACGCGTAAGTATCTAGGGAGTTTCATGTTTCGGTCCAATCTCGATCCTGTAACCTGTTTTCTAAGTACATGCGTCACTTAGGCAAGTACCTGCTACATAGGTTACTAACCGCAGGGCTGTGTATAAGGTAATTGGCATTTGCATCTGCAGGAGAATGTAGAGCTTGCATGTTTTCATGGAAATTCACTATAACTGACAAATACAACGTGAATATCATCGAGACTTGATATTCTAATTCATTCTTTTTGATTTTTTTTCCTAACCTATCTCGTCCCACTGCTGGGCAAAGGTCTCCCCCAAGTCCCTCCAAGCATCCCTATCTATCGCTATTTCCCACCATCCTCTTTGGAAGGTGTCGAAATCGTCCCGCCAACGCATTCTCGGCTGACCCCGACGTCGCCTTCCGTCTTCAGGCGTCCATGATGTTGCAATATAGGCTCATTTCTCGGAGTGCATTCGGGCAACGTGGCCCGCCCATTTAAGCCCAGCCGATTGCTTCCCTACATCTGCAATGCCGGTACGAGTAAGTGAGCGCAGCATGGTGTTACGCACACGGTCGTCGCGTTTAAAGCCGAGAATGCTGCGCTCCATTGCCCTTTGACTAATCTTGAGCTTTGCCTTTTGGGCTTCAGTCAGAGACCATGTCTGCGCACCGTGAGTTAGGATGGGCAGGATACACATGTCAATTAGATGTCTTTATGATTTATAATTCATAATTCATTATATATGTACATAGATCTTATAGAATATGATTATAGTGGCTCATATTCTCTATCCGAGATGAAAAAATACACAAAATAATGATGGCATCTACGTTGAAGAGAAGAAGAGGTGTATTTTTTTAAATATGTGTATGCAGGAGTAAATTATACTAATATTATAGATGCGGGAGTGAGTTTGTTTTTTTTTTACATTCACGCCGTAACAGCTGAACCGACTTCGATGAAATTTGCTAGGTAGATCATAACCTGTATTGAGACAAACCACGAGTGGAAAGCCGCGGGCGGAGTCTAGTTTCTCTATAAGTTAGGGTAGCCTTCTAGGATCTTTTTTCTGTAGCTCTAGTTCCCCGGCTCAAGTTTTAGGAAAACTTCACTTCAACTTTTGACACTTTAAGTATAGTTCACTAAAAAAAACCAAGTGATGTTTTTATAGCGCTCTATTAGATATATTCTTCATAAATAAAATGTTAATATTTTAAAAATACTTACTTCCTTTGAAACCAAAATCATCGTCATTATCATCATCCACAGTCCAGAAGTATCCACTGCTGGGTGTGGGCCTCCCTTTGTCGCGCATCCAGGAGAAAAGAGATATCAAAATACTTATACGAAACCCTTTTTCCTTAGAATTATCAAAATTAGGACACAAAAATATCACTAACTCTTAAATAGTTTTTTTAGAATATACATACTTATAGCCCCACATGTAACCCGACACTGTTTTATAAAATTTAAAACATTATCATTCTATACGTGAAAGTTTGGATAATGTTGTTTGTTACTCAATCACGTCGTAACGGCTGAACCGATTACGATTAAATTTGGTATTTACGTAGATTATAACCTGGATTATGATATATGACACTTTATGTTGACAAACAACGATTGCGAAGCCACTGGCGGGAGCTAGTATAATAACAATTTTACACACATTACATTTAAAACGTTACGTTGTTAAAACCTGTTTATGGTGTAGGTAAATGGATACTTAATATGCATTGAAAATAGTCAAATGCTACAGATTTGTTACCTTCCTATATCAAAGTTACGTGAATACGAGTCGGTAAATAGCGCTGAATAAACTGATTCCACTCTATTAAGCACAAATATATTAACATAATCAACCAGTCTGTTTGTCTGTCCAATGAAGGTCTGCAATTAGAGAGGAATACCATTAATGTTAAATACGAATAAACATTGAATTATTAATCATTGCATTATGTACACAAAATTGTACACATAACATATGATTTCATATGAATTTACTCATTTCCAATGAAACAAAAGTTTATCAAACCCTATCGAGTAAGATATCAAAAAGAAAGCTCTAAAGGGCTAAAAAAATTAAGACTTAGAAAGGTAACTTGGCTAGGAGGGATGACGGGCGTTGGACGAAGCCGATTACAGAGTGGTGGCCAAGGGATGCTCGTAGACCAAGAGGCAGACCACCCGCCCGATGGTCGAATGACATTGAAAGCGTACCGTCAATGGATGGGACTCGCAGGGGACCGGAAAGAATGGCGTATAAAGAGGAGGCCTATACCCAACTGGGGGTGCAGACGGGCTGAGATGATGATAATGAAGAACGGTAATAAAATATTGCATAATAGA
The DNA here is from genome assembly GCA_918857605.2 of Philereme vetulata. NCBI lineage: Eukaryota > Metazoa > Arthropoda > Insecta > Lepidoptera > Geometridae > Philereme > Philereme vetulata. The sequence goes on from OU975484.1 coordinate 4,647,140, forward strand.
TATACCTGATAAAGATTGCTAGTAGCCGTAAGGTGTATGCCGCACAAGATCGGTCGCTCTGGAAATCTATGGGGGGGGGGGGGCTATGCACAGAAGTGGACCTCCTGTGGCTAATACCAATACCTGCGTAGCACAGTGGGATAATAGCCGGCTGAGACGCAGGACGTTGTGGGTTCGATTCCCGCCGCGGAACAAATGTTTGCACGATCAACTGATATTGTGTCCGGGTCTGAATGTTTCTCTGTACATACTTATGAGTATGTATATACAAAAAAGAAAGTATATAAGTATTATACCAATTATCTGTTCGTTTTGGGACTAGATAGCGTTGTGTGAAATGTCCAGCATTATTATTGTTAATACGTGATGATGATACCGCTCGCACGACCCAATTTCCTCAACGTACAAATTTTTGAACTAGACATTAATCATAAAACGAGGAAAAAAAACATTGTTTGAAAACCCGACCCGACTTCATAACAAACTGAAAAAAAGTAAACAAGTTTGCTCAATATGATAATCCCAAGGGGACTATTATTAACAAATATCATGTTTTCTATCAGTGAAATAATTTTCAGGATCGATTCAGTAGTTTCTTAGATTACTCGCCCCCTCCCCCTCCCACTGCAGCATACAAACTCAACAACAACAAACTTCACCTCGTAATGATATTAGTATTACCCGTGCGCGATAAGTTGGGACCTGAGCGCGGTGACGTCATATTGGCGTGTTTGTACCGCCCGCAAAAAAGCGAACATAACAAGCAGCCGCCCGCGGCTTCGTCTTTGTTTTTTTTAACCTAATTTATTACATATGTTACTCAGGGAGGACGCTGCTTTTTATCTAATCTTTTTTACACTATTTGAATAAAATAAAAATACAATGTTTGAGTTTATACATTTATTTTATCTATTAATTACATTATCTCATCTTCGTCACTACTTAGTGGATTTATGCCTTCTAGAGCTTGTTCTTCGTCCTCAGTCTCACCATAATCACTTGACGAAGAGGTATCCGATAAATTTACAATTAATTGCGATTCATTCGTCTCTTGTAAGAGGTCATCGTCCCAATACTTTTGTCGACAAACTTTTTACAAACTATAACAACAAAAACTACAACAACAAAACAATAACACAAACGAAAACTAAAAGAATTCCAGAGCGCGTCGTTACGTGACGTAGGCCGGTACGAGACTAAAAACCCTAGTAAAAAATAGTGATGCGAACGGTACAATACGGGCGCCATCGGGGAAGTGCAGGGGAAGCGGTCGGGGAGTCGCATTCCTAGCAGGTCCCAAGTTATAGCGCACGAGTAATAGGTATAGATTGAACAAGAGTAGTAGGGTTCCTTCTACCATACCCATTATATATTAAATGTACTCCTAGTTCATAGTTATGTTCATCTCCTTTGCTATTACTTATTATACGGTCGTTTATGTAAGTTTATGAACATACGAGTAGTTTGTTTTGTCCTTTCCATCCACCCCCCCTTGTGCTTACCTTTATTTTTGTGAATTTGTTTGTATGTTTAATTTTGTTTGGTGTGCAATACAGAGTATTCTATTCTATTCTGTTGTGTTAAGCCCGAGGACACGAAATAAAATTGCTAATTCCATCTGACTGGTGTTCACGATACAAGCTTGCCTAGTGTGAAATCCTCTGTCTCCTTGCTATCTTAAATCCTTGCTCTTTTTCCACCTGATCGTCCTTCTCGTTCTTCTCAAGACGCCTGAGCATAACACTTCTTTCTTCACTAACTCGTTCACTGTGACTGCTATCTGCTTGTGGAACTCTCTTCCAGTGGAAATCCGCAAGGCCGCCTCTATGAGAATCTTCAAATCCAAACTCTTTAAATACTTCACCTCTTCAAGATACCCAACAAAATTGAGCACTTTATGTAGATATATTTGTGTATTTCGTTTATGTATGTGTATTATTATTATTTTTAATTTTTGTAAGTTTATTTCTAAGCTAAAGTTTGAATAAATTTTTCTTTTTCTGGCACTACCACTTTCTCCACACTACACAAAGGTTAGCTGGAAGAAAATGCTAATTAGCATTAAGTTCGCCTTGTATTAATTTATTAGTGCAATAAAGAATTTTCTAATCTAATCTAATCTAAGGCCGCTTGCTTGCTTGTGATCGTAGGTAGTGCCTTCTGCCTCAAACTGTATAAAATGTATATTGCTATTATACCAGACATCTTCGCAAAATTACAAAAATTATCTTCATTTTAATTTTATTAATAAAGTTTTGGCTGCAAATAGATATTTTTTATTTTCATTTTTCATCTTCATTCTATTATATTTGTATCGCAAAGCAGCATTGCTGTGTTTTGGTTTGAAAGGTATGGTTGCCGGTGAAATAACAGACACTAGGCTTTACATCTGTACGCCTCAAGTTGACGAACGCAGCGCAGTGCACCGTATGACACATTTCTAACTTGCATGACCTATGAGGCAATTCTCTGTTCACTTAACATCTTAACATCAGGTGGGCCATAAGTTTTTTCCATCTCCATGTAGCATAATAAAAAGTGTTTCGCCACATGAATGGTTACTATCTAATATAAGTTATATATTTATTTTCAGTATCGAGACATCGTCCACAAAACTCTACACTATCGGTTCTTGACACCGATACTGAAAGAACAAGTGTGGTGAAAGGAAGTGCCTCGCACGTCCTCAAGAAGGATCGAACTAGCCAAAGCCAACTCGGATTGCGAGTTATTCTCTATTTACTAGTCTTATCTTCTAAGTTTATTAATTTTTACAGTCATTTACTAATATTTACATAACTTCTTTATATAGCAAATTATTATTAGTATATTATTACACAAGGGCTGAAAGTGATCAATTACACTTGAGATATTTTGACGTACAAGCGAGCGAAGACGCTAGAAGACGAGCGTGTCCATTAGAGATGGGTCGTCGACGATTTTTTCATAAACGAAACGAAACCGTTCATCGTCGATCGTCGACTAGTCGATCAAGTAGTTGAATTTTTCGACTAGTTCATAACGTGACCTGTAGTCTATTCGTTAAGAAAGTCAACGATAAAGCCGCTCGACGTCGACGCAATCTCGTCGCGACAAGTAGATATAGTCCTACGGCTGGCTGCGATATTTAATTATAACTAATTAAGTAAGTAAACTAATTAAGTATCTATAGGTGTACACTTTTTATATTTTATAAAACAAAACGAAGTAAGTAGTAATAATCAATTACGCAAGGACCTCTGACCTTAAGCGAAATTCGTCACGAACTGTGCCTAAAATTTCAAAACATAAACATTGCAAGAAACCACCGCTAGCCGGTGTATAGTGTATTGCAACGCAACTGTCTCTTTCACGCACGCAAAAATTAAGTAATTGCTATCCTTTTTCTTTAATCGACAGGATAATTTTAATAAACGCTTAACTCACTATAACTATTTATTCAAATATGAACGCTACCTACGTAACTTTAAAGTTCAAATTTATTTTATCGTTGCGTCGAGCCAGCTATCTACCGTTCCCGTATTATACGACTATGTTTACGCGTCGAGCCGTCGCGCTCTAGTTGAAACAAACGTCTCAACATTTTATTCAACCGTCTACGAATTCAACAAGTCTACGAATAAACGATAGACCGTTGAAGCGTCGAATGTTAATCAACGGTTGATTCGACTAGTCCGTTGAATAAACGCCCATGCCTAGTGTCCATCGCTTACACCCGAGTACAACACATAACTTTTCTAACTGTTATCAAAAAGTTTTTCATAACAGTTTGTCGCTAAAAAGAAAATTAGCGTTCCTGGTGTCCATTTCATTTTTGAGAACTGTCTGTGGCCAGTTCCATTTTTAAATAGAAATACGGATTTGTCATCGAGATTATAGCATATTATTATAAGCACGGGATTTATCACGTACCGTTTTATCGGTATTTCGATCGACAATGTTTCGGTTCAATACGTGAACTATCATCAGGGTGAGTGCTCCGAACCACGTCTCGCCTCGCACTACGCGCAGCAGCCCTCTGCGCGCGAGTAGACGGAAGCGGTGGTGGGGGTTGCGTCAACTGTGACCCATTGCGTTGACAGGCTGCATCATCATCATTATCATCACTGCTGTTGTCCTCGATAGCACTCGGTACAGACAAACACACAACACTTACTATGTCTCTACCAGGTTGAACTCCTCTGTCGCTTGTCATATTATGAATGTACCTGGTTAGCCACGTCCTATTTTCAAGTTTAATATAATTAAATTTGTAAAAATACCTTATGAAGATTTACAGTAGGTAAGTATAATATACTACCATCATCCTGATGAATTTCACGAACTAAACCAAAGCATTGCAGTCATACCAAATGACCCTGACTTATAAATAAGTGTATAAGCAGATATTATTTTGATAAAGTATGTGTGTCTTCTGTTTCTTCTGATGCAACAGAAGATGATCTCACTTAACTAATATTTATTAAAAAAAATGTACAGGAAACCTTATAGTGTTTAAGAAGACTTATTCAACGATACCTCACCAAATGGGGTACGTGAGTAAAAAAACCGTAAGTTCTAAAATACCCCAAAATTTTTGTATCATGCTAAATTCACAATTCTCAAATTATAAGGGTTCCTAGTTCGACTGCGAAGCCCTAAAGATCTGTGTTTATCTGATTGACAGGCAATACTATTGCCCGTTCAAGTTCCATTGTTACCTACATCACAGGCTACACTTTCTAATTTGAACATCAAACGACATCTATCACCGGTGAAATATCAAAACAGAGCGTCAATTTCCTATTTTGTTATCCAGCGTCTCAATTGGTTACAACTACACAAGTGTTTAAAACTAAATATTAAGGCCGCTGCACACCGAATGCGCACGCATAGATGTGCACATGCGTCCACTGCGTTGTACCTAACGTATGGACTATTGTGCGGAATAAACCGCTTTTAGGGCGGGTTCTGTCTACTGGGGTGTGGGTGATGCGGATCCCGGTCCGTCAAGCATCGCTTCAACAACACAAATAATTACGTAGAAAAAGTTTATATATACGTATAGGGATATCGCATAGTTTTTAGCAATAATATTGCCCTTTGTTCAGGAGAACGTATAATAATTAACACACTACTTAAAGCTTACGAAAGCATTAAGTGTTAATTATTATAGATAAATCGGTATTTTCTTTGGTCTTATAATAGTATTATATTTTTTTATTCATCACCTCTTTACAGCTCTTATATGTATGGGACACAGTAAACCAGTTGCATGCACATGCAAACGTCACGCATCCGGTGTGCAGCAGCCTTTAATTAAAAATTTTGTGTTTATAGAGTGTTTGATAATATACGCACAAAAACGAAAGGGTTTATTTTGACGAGCATAATAAATAAATTTGTCAAATGTTTACCATAGAAATGTGAAATTTATTTTGACATGTAAAAATAATAATACTTTATGAAACGTTGTGCTATTGCATAATCCTTGCCATCTAACCACAGATACTGTATTGGTGACGTCTCGAGATATCTCTTGCTGCCCCTTTCTAACCCAAAACCCGCAGCCGTTTCCGAAAGATATATGAAATCGGCCTTTATTTTTGGATGTCGATTGCAAGAGTAGGCAGTAAATTATTGAAAGTTAACCAATTTTCTTTAAAATTTGATAATATAACTAGTTTTTTTTTATTCGAGAAGTCTTTTTTTTATATTTTGAGAAACCGTCGCTTGGATATCGTCAGTATATTACCAAACACCCTGTATTTGTGAGAAATTCTGTTAATTTTTATGTGAACCCAATAAATTATCCTAATGTGTATATACACTTTGCTATCGGATCTCTGAGACTGAATCTGTAACGGTTAGTGATCGTTATAAGTTTGCGTATGTTGTTAAGTAGAGTAAGTCCGAATAAACTATTTGTAAGTGCACTTTATTGTAAGAAAATCGAAATAAATTGAAAATGTAATTTGTCTTACTTATTACTCTATTAAAAGAAGGATTTCTGTTAGTACTCTGTATTTCCCCGTAGCACCTAAAGTAGGAGTGCCCTTAGACTTGACCGGTGTCAAAAGGCAACGGTGACGGCTTACCATCAGGTGGGCCGTAAGCCGGTTTCTCCTCAAATAACATATAAAAAAATCCTGAGCCCTAAGGCGCAGGCCAGACGGAAGAGACAAAAGGTGAGGACGAGTCAAAGACTTGGCGCCCCTACTGTGTACCTTCTGGGTGCATTGAAGTCATAAAATACAAGCTTCCGCTCGAGGCTTTGCACACGTGGTTTACAATAAAAAGTAGCCGTTGACAGTCGAGTAGCCTGGGTGTCAGCCGCCCGGGGCGGAAGAAAATTTTGCCGCCCTCTTATTTGCTCAATAGACAAAATAGCCAGATTTGTTAGTCTTTAAATACTCATTGTTGATCTTATATCATTTTTGATTAATTTCAATTTGAAAAACTTTTTTCACAGCTGGCATTGTTTATGCGACTAAAATATGTAATGGTTCAAGTATTTACAAGATATTATTATTATTTATTGTGAAATTTTGCCATCCCCTAAAGGTGCCGGGGCGGGCCGCCCCTGCCGCCCCTAACTACGCTACGCCACTGGCCGTTGTCTCTACCCAGGTGATTCTATTTAAATATCAAAAAGAGAGACAGTTACTTTTTAATTAATAATTTAAGTATAAAAGTATGTATATTGATAGTGTCATGTTTTATTTATGTAAGTAAGAAGTAAACAACACCAATGTCGTAACACACTTGACCCAAGATAGCCTTTATGCTACTGTATTACATACTGTAACACAACACTGCAGTGTTGTTTCACATGGTACTTACTTCCATTTTATCTGCTCAAAATACGAACAAGCAAAATGGACGTATAATGTAAGCAAGAATTGTAAGCTGAAGCTGTTTTACCTATCAACAGCGTAGTTGATAAAAGTTTTTAAACAAGTTAAGGCTAAATACAGGAATACGAAAAACGATTCTCATAGTAAATCGATCTCAAACAAATGTTATTCCTATGAATAGGATTTATGGGTTACGTTTGCTAAAAATTGTTACCACTTTGCGATCACAAAATGTTAACTATTTAGTTTCCTAGTTTATCATTCTATTACTAGAGTCAACGTGACTATGTACAATGTTTCATCTTGTATCATTTGTTTATCTTGTGAAACATTCTTAGCTTGTACGTAGTGCCTAAATGTGTTTAAGGGAGTTGACAAGTCATAGAAATAGTTCATATTTAAACATGTTATTCGCTAAATACGTTAAGGGATCGCTGTGCAAGCCGGGCTAGGTTTTCATACGTCATCCATAACAAATCATCAAGAATTGTATGCCAATGCTTATTAGGCGTTTTATTAAATTCTTCTTCTTCGCATACATTACATTATACATTACGAGGGGTCGGCACAACATGTATTTTTCTTCCATATCTCTCTATCATGGACAAAGGGCAATATTATTGCTAAAAACTATGCGATATCCCTCTATCTATCTACGTATCTATTAACTTTTTCTACTTAATTCTTTGTGTTGTTGAAGCGATGCTTGACGGACCGGGATCCGCATCACCCACGCCCCAGTAGACAGAACCCGCCCTAAAAGCGATTTATTCCGCACAATAGTCACGGCACTAACTCGACGATACATCGCTGTGGATTGAGCGATAAAACAATGAGAGCGCATTCATTGCGACATCCTATCGCTTACATGTTACAACGCGGTTTGCGAGACAACTGCTTGTTTGTAAATACGGAGGTGTATATATGTTTAGGTACACATGCACACCGGTTGTATAGGTATATTGTTTTATAATGTATTCGAAACTGTGCTGTGCTTAAAACATTCGCGTTTAATAAAACGAAAAGTTGACTAGCGTGGTATGGGCATGTCACGACCTCTGTGGCGCAAAAGTGACAACAAAGACGACGGCTTTGTTGTCACTTCTTCCCTACATATCATTCTTCATCAGTCCATCCATCTCTTCTACGGCCTTCCTCTACTTCTATGTCTATCCTCACTCATATCTAACACTCTTTTAACCACATGATTTTCTTCTCTTCGTATGAAATAAATAAATTAACAAATAATGCTAGATATTTAACACAGCAACATTTTTTTGGCTCAAGATAAATAGAAGCAAAACCAAGATGATGATTGTGGACCGCGTCAATGACAACTCGCCGGAAGTCACAGAAATTGCGAACTGTGATGTTGTCAAATCATACGTTTATCTAGGAGCATTGATTACAAATATGGAGGATGCGTTGACGAAATCAAGAGACGTATGGCGATTTCTAGATCAGCAATGGACAAACTGAAGAAGATATGGAGAAACAGGAACATTACGAAAGCCACCAAGACTCGTCTTGTAAGAGCACTGGTGTTTCCCATATTCCTGTACGCTTCAGTGACATGGACTCTCCGGGAAAGTGAGAAAAAGAAGGTAGACGCTCTCGAGATGTGGTGCTGGAGAAGAATGCTTGGGGTATCATGGACAGAATTCCGTACCAATCAGTCCATACTTCAAGAACTCGGCATCAAGCAGCGTCTCTCTTCCATGGTACAATCTCGCATCCTCACCGGCGCGGGGAGCTCTCCATTGAACGCTTGGTGGTGCAAGGGAGGGTTGCCGGCAAAAGAGCGCGCGGCAGATCACCTATGAGATGGACGGATCAAATAAAGGCTGCCATAGATGTTCCTTTGAACGAATGTGCCAGAAGAGCAGCGGTGCGAGAGCTGTGGCAAAGGGTAGTTAAGCGCGTCACAACCCTGACATGACGACTCTGGACTCTGGACTCTGGACCAAGACCACTCTGCCAAGAGTGCTACGACTAAGAAGAAGAAGATTTAACACAGCGCCATCTAGTCCCAAACTAAGCAAAGAATAGTTTTATAATTTTTTTTTTGTAAATACATACTCATAATATATAAACATACCCAAACCCGGAATAAATATCTGTAGACCATGCAAACATTTGTTCCGCAGCGGGAATCGAACCCGCAACCTCCTGCGTCTTAGCCGGCTATTCGCCCACTGCGCCACAGAGGTCGTGACATGCCCATACCACGCTAGTCAACTTTTCGTTTTATTAAACGCGAATGTTTTAAGCACAGCACAGTTTCGAATACATTATAAAACAATATACCTATACAACCGGTGTGCATGTGTACCTACACATATATACACCTCCGTATTTACAAACAAGCAGTTGTCTCGCAAACCGCGTTGTAACATGTAAGCGATAGGATGTCGCAATGAATGCGCTCTCATTGTTTTATCGCTCAATCCACAGCGATGTATCGTCGAGTTAGTGCCGTGACGTTGTGTATTGTGCGGAATAAATCGCTTTTAGGGCGGGTTCTGTCTACTGGGGCGTGGGTGATGCGGATCCCGGTCCGTCAAGCATCGCTTCAACAACACAAAGAATTACGTAGATAAAGGTTTATAGATACGTATAGGGATATCGCATAGTTTTTAGCAATAATATTGCCCTTTGTTCATGAGAACGTATAATGATTAGCACACTACTTAAAGCTTACGAAAGCATTAAGTGTTAATTATTATAGATAAATCGGTATTTTCTTTGGTCTTATAATAGTATTATATTTTTTATTAATCACCTCTTTACAGCTCTTATATGTATTCAGATTGAGAATCTATAGGCACCTTCTAGGTCAAACCGACCAAAAATGAGCAACATAATCTTTCTCTAGCACTTCTTCTATTGTTATGTATGTATGTATTTTTATTTGATATTGGTCTAGTTTAGTCTATGATATAAAGTATTTAAGTATGTTTATTTATATAGTATGTACCTATATTATGCTATTCTTATTAGAATTCTTATTCGATGCAAATTTTCATTAGTTACCTTTCCTGTGCACTACCTACACTTCTTTATTTCTTTATTTAATATATAAAATGCTTGCACACTCACAGCAGTGCCAAGGCGTGTGACCAGCCAACTAACAATATACACACTACAGAATTTATGCACAATACACAAAGATTATCTGGAAGAGAATGATCATTAGCATTAAGTACGCCTTTGTACTAGTTTAATAAGAGCAATAAAGTATTTTCAATCAATCAATATACTAATGTTATAAATTCGAAAGTGAATCTGTACGTCGGTTTGGTGCGTTTTCTCGACTAAACAGCTGGTATTTAGATAGATTACGACCGGGATTGGGACATAAACTACTTATTACCTAACTGCGCAGAAAGAGGATAATATTTTGTTTACAAACCAGCCGTGCGACGCCGTGGACGGGTCAGATAAAGGATTTATTTTATTTTGATAAAAATCATGTGAAACGCTAATAAAAAAGTATTTTTTTTATCTAGCCTACATTTTCCCACTGCTGGGCAAAGGCCTCCCCCAACTCCTTCTACCTATCGCGATCCTTGGCAGATTCCCACTATTCCTTCGCGAATCCGCTGATGTCGCGCCAACGCTTTCGCGGCCGACCCCGACGTGGCTGTCCATCCTCCGGTACCCAAGGTGCTACGATGTTGGCCCATTTCTCCGGAAGCATTCGACTTAATAAAGTAATATACAAAAATAATATTTTAATTTATAGTCGCTAAATACGTTTAGGGATCGTTGTGCAAGCCGGCCTTAGACATTAGATTTACAAAATCCTTACATAAACAATATAATTTATCAAACTAAATAAAATTAGCTGCACCCTCGTCAGCCATTGTTTAGTCAGTAAATTATAAACCTCTCAGAAAAATAGCTGCGTAATCTTCACATACCTAATTACGACCCCACTCCCCCTTCACTCACAACTTAGGGTACCGTCAGCAATAAAAGCTACCTCTATTATTTTGTCTTATTTCTTCTGCTCTTTGACTTTCTTGTATGTATTTCTTCATGGGGCATATTTTTAATTCCTTGCCTTTAGTTACAGAGAAAGGCCACGAATATGCGGTATGAGCCATAAATCATCGCTGAAATCAGTTAGATACATTAAATTAGATTCAATAATTTGTACTCTGTTGGTGCGTACCAAAATAATAACACACTAAAATTAATACGCTGTCATGTTAAAAGAGAGAGAGAGAGATAATTCTTTATTGTTACACCAAATTAAAATAACTTAACCTAGAAAACTTAAAGACACAACTTGAAGACACATGGTGGTACAATGGGCGGCCTTACCGTTCAAAGCGATCTCTTCCAGGCAACCTTTGGATGGACTGGATTGAAAAGACGTGTAAGGAGGACGTGTAAAAGTAGAAAGACAAAGAAAATTTTCTTTTATTTTCTTGTGTATGATTCATTTTTCTTGATCTTACTGCGATATGACTCTTAAAAAACATTATATTTTTAACTAAGTAACTATTTATGACTAGTATCTGAGCCATAATACAGGATATTTGATCGCGAAGCGAAGCGAGATCTCCAAATCAACTTGGGAAAATCGGCGTTGTATGTATGTTTGTATGTCCGAGGATAACTTTCGAAGCGTTGATCCGATAGTTGTGAAATTTGATGAGATGAAATTTGAGTAGGTAGTGATGGCACAATTCTAGTGTAACCAAATGAGCTAAAAATGTTCGAGAGTTGTTGAGATATTGGGGTTCAAGAGGGGTAAAAAAATGAATATGAGACTATTAGGTAAAATGGGACGTCAAATGAAAGGTCATCATTCCACCCCGTTTTTATTTTTAGTTTAGTCCTCGCAGTTTTTGAGTTATTAGCCATAATAAAGACTGAACTCTGACGAAATTCACAGGGCACACCAGTGACCCCACAGTGCTCAAATTTGGTATGCGTGTAGCTTTAGTAACACAAATATATGCCAAAGTCTGAAATCCTACTGTAAGTAACTGCAATCTGTACAGCAAAAAAAAAAATAACCAAATTACATTAACTTCTGTTGCCTGTAATTTGAATGAAATTATAGGTCAAGTAGGTTGGTTATTCATTTCGTGGCACTGTTTTGATTGTCAAAGATTACGCGAGATCTCAGTCCGGGGCGAACCACTATTATGTAAAGATACAAAACTTAGTAAGGTCTAAAAGCTAACAACTATGCAATTTTAATTTATCATATCAAAACTTTGTGACAGCAAGTCTAAACTCACCACTGTACCTTACCGTACAAACCACAATTGCATATTCTCCAGCCATGCAATAATGAGTCTTACGATCATTGGTTACAGTTTAAATTAGTAAAAATCTTTTGTAGAGGTACTGTAACGCTGAGCCCGTCTCGACGCTCTGTCACTGACAGAGATTAGAACCCTCGACCCTATGAGTACCCCTCCCTCCTCACGCCCCTGGGTCCCATCCCCCCGTCTTTGAGCCGCCTTCTTAGCTGACCGAGTATTTGACTGACGTATGGTTCCGTCTCAAGTCCTGCTTACCCCTTTGACCCAGCTGGGGAGGCAAAACAGGAGATTTTCGTTGTATTGCTCTCTATCGCTTTTAATAAATTTTTTTTAAATAAGGTGATTTATGAGGAACTTTATTGCGTATGAAATACCTTCATTGAATGAAAGACGAAAGAAAATAATCTCAATTATCAAGTTTTGTTTGATTTAGTAAAATTCTTATGCTATACAATTCTAAATAAAAAGTTTAGGCTCTGGTAAGCTGTTTCTGGGCGTCATTGTGCTATTTGTGTAAACACCCTCCTAAAACGCCTAGGGTTAACTTTAAATGAATGATATTATTAACCCCCACAACACAGGGTTTTCCTAGGGTGGAGGATAAGGAACTATATAAAGTGAGACTGTAACTATCTATTTATCTATTCCTACTTAACATTAGTTTTATAGTTTAGTAATAGTATATTTATTGTTGTATCATGTACTGAATAAATATTTATGATTTATGATTTTACGCCATTATAATATGAAAATGAATATCACGCGCAGGAACATTAAAATGAGTCGGCATTAACGCGCCGGCGAACCCCGAGCGCAACTTCAATTCGGCCGCGTCAAATACTTCACCCTGAATATCGCTATCCCTGTTTAGTGACGAAGTTTAGCCACGCAGAGCGACAGTGATAGCAATAGAATGATTTTAAATTTGATTAGATTTTGACCGTGTTCCGTAATACCAAAAATGATGACTGAAAACTTGTTGTATTTTTCTCATTGGGTTGTTATTCTGTAACTAGACGATATAATCTATGTTCCCATGACTAGTAAACGTAAGATGTTGTTGTTTTTAATACGAAACAATTAGGTTGAAAACAGGTCTTTCATGACGTAAAAACATGCAAAATGCGATACGCTTCTATTTAATTTTAGGTAAGTATTTTGATCTAATATATGGTTGGGAACCTAGATAAATACTATTAAAATTAAAATAATACCTTGTTAAGATAGAAATATGCTTCAATTAGAAACGATCTTGATAGTACGTGTTGTATGGGCGATTGTCCCTCCGGTATCCCCTTAAAATGGCTCGTTCAACGTTTTTCAAAATGGGTAAAGTGTAGTGCATTAGGTATCTCCGGCTTCGTTTAGTGCGTTGTTACGTATTTGCTTCTTTATGGCGAAGAAGCTTGGACCCTGACACAGAACACGACTAAAATATTAAATGCCTTTGAATGTGGATAAATCGAAGAATAATTACTGACTTAATAGGGTATTTATCGCGTATGTACTTTTTATAGGATTCCGTACCCAAAGGGTCAAACGACCCCCTATTTCTAAGACTACGGTGTCTGTCTGTCTGTCTGTCACCAGGCTGTATCTCATGAACCGTGATAGTCAAACAGTTGAAATTCACAGATGATGTATTTCTGTTGCCGTAAAAAACAAATACTAAAGACAAAATAAACGTGATTTTTTTGCTCGTTTTTGCTCGATATTGATAACGGCAACAGGTAAACGCTTTAAAAAAATATTCACAGAATATTGGGTTATATTATTCACTTAAAAATAAATAATTAAATTAAAATAAAATTAATATTTACGGGGGGGCTCCTATACAACAAATGTGATTATTTGCCGTTTTCATAGATAATGGTACGGAACCCTTCTTGGCCGTTTTTTTTATTATTTCTTATCCTGACGTTTCGATTGTATTGCAACAGCCGTTACGGGCAGACTGAAAAGGTACATACGCGATAAATATCCGTTTTAATCAGTAATTATATTTCGTGCTCGCTGAAGTTTAAAAATAATATAAGAATGTTGAAAATCTCGTAGATGATCAAGTTACTAAGTATTTGGACGTCTAAAAAAGAAAATGGAGCTTTTAAACACTATTAAGCGCAGAGCTAGAGTACTTCGGGCATGTCATGTAAATGAAACTTAGAATAATACTGCCACAGATCGTCCAAGGAAAAGTGGAAAGGAGAAGAGTAGTTGGCAAGTACGTATATATTTTTATAATACGGCCTGGATGTAGAACATTCACGTGACCTTTTAAGCTGAGATTAAAGCAGCATTACCTAAATGCTTAGCTTTCTTGTCATTTGAGTTACCTATTTATTTATTATTTATTTCATTGTCCTCGTTTTATTAGATTTGTAAGAATACTGATTTAGTTTATTAGTTTGGTATATATTAGTCTATCTTTAGGCATTTATTTATGTTTTAAGATTATGAGTAATTCTTTCATTTGTAAATGTGCACCGCTGCCCATTACTGCTTCGCTCTTTACTTTCCATCCAAAGGTTGCCTGGAAGAAATTTAAGTATTCCTGTTGTACAATTAAGAATGATTCTATTCTATTCTGATGTTATTAAGTGTTATCTCTTTAGAAAATACAAAATAAACAGTGCAATCATCTAAAGACCGTTGCAATAGATACACATATCAGGCTGAAGTGTCCCCACGAGACTCGCTGCATTGACCCGCTGAAATAAATCACACTAATATTATAAATGTGAATGTTTGGATGCTTCTTTGTTACTCAATCACATTGTAACGGTTGAACCGATCGCGATAAAATTTGGTATATAGTTTAATAATGATCTGGTGTAAAATATACTTAGTCTGGCCATAAATACTGTTACAAATAAACATAAAAAAAAAATACATTTGAATTTGGAATCTGTCATTTTTATATGATTGTTCATTGTGTTTTCTCATTTTGGCGCCAACACATTGTACAAAATTTTGCGATAATTTAATGGAGTGGGGTGATAAAGAGAACCGAATCGCTGTGATTGCATTACACAAAGTAGGTACGGAGCCAAATGCAATTTTTAAAACTCTCCATACGCTTGGTATTAGTAAAATGTTTGTGTACCGGGCTATTAATAGATACAATGAGACATCCTCTGTTTGTGACAGAAAAAGATCTGGCCGTCCACGTAGTGTTCGTACGAAAAAGGTGGCCAACGCAGCTTACTGCGGAAATAATTCGAAGAAATCCTGTCCGACAGCAAAAGGTTTTATCTCGGGAGATGAAGATAGCACTTAGAACCATGTCGCGTATTTTAAAACATGACTTAGTACTTGCAGCCTATAAGAGACGTACTGGTCATTTCTTAACTGATAATTTAAAAAAGAATAGAGTGGTAAAATCGAAAAATCTACTGAAGCGGTACGCAAAGGGAGGTCACAGAAAAGTTTTGTTTACGGATGAGAAAATTTTTACAATTAAGCAACATTTAAAAAAAAAAAAAATGACTATATCTATGCTCACAGCTCTAAGAAAGCTTCCCAATTAGTCGACAGAGTGCAACATGGGCATTATCCGACTTCAGTGATGGTTTGGTGGGGTATTAGCTATGATAGAGTGACTGAGCCATACTTTTGTGAAAAAGGTATGAAAACATCGTCAAAAGTGTATTAAGATACGATTCTTCAGAAGGTAGTGAAGCCCCTTAACAACACAATGTTCAATAACCAAGAATGGTCCTTCCAGCAAGACTCGGCGCCGGGTCATAAACTCATAAAGCTCGGTCTACGCAGTCTTGGTTGGAAACGAACGAACGACTTCATCAGAACTGAAGACTGGCCGTCGTCTAGTCCCGATCTTAATCCGCTGGATTATGATTTATGGTCAGTTTTAGAGAGTACGGCTTGCTCTAAACGCCATGATAATTTGGAGTCCCTAAAACAATCCATACGATTGGCTGTGAAGTATTTTCCTTGGAAAGAGTGCGTACTTCTATTGATAACTGGCCTCAACGTTTAAAGGACGGTATTGCAGCCAATGGAGACCACTTCGAATAAGCTTTTTATATTTTAAACTGTTTTATATTTATATATTAAACTAACACACTGTAAAAGTAATAAATGTTATTTGCAAGAAAAAGAATGTTATTTTTCTTTGTTACAGTATTTATGGCAAGACTAGATATAGGCTACTTTTTATTTACAAATTACGTGTGCGAAGCCGCGCGCGGAAGCTGATAATAACTAAAAAAATATTTACCGTTCATTGAGAGGTAAGTTTATAAACAAAACGTGCAAAAAGCAATAACCACAGAGCACAGTGTCATTGGCAACCACCCCTAATGTCAGCCGGGGCCGTGCTCCCGTGCTGCCGTGCCGCCGCGCTGCCAACACGCGCCGATTTAGCAAACGCATGCCGCTGCGCTGCGGCCTACTCTTATAATAATCGTTTTAGGGGAGAGATAACTATTACAAAATATTACAGACTAGCTGACCAATCCGCAGCTTTGCACGCGTAGTTTGTCAACAAAAATATTACCCTCCTTCTGCACAGTTGGGTAAAAACTGCCTATGTCACCGGGGATAGTGTAGCTTTCCAACGGTGAAAGAATTTTTTAAATCGGTCCAGTAGTTTCGGAGCCTATTCAATGCAAATAAACAAACAAACAAATATTTCCTCTTTATAATATTATTTTTGTAGATATTGATATGTTCTTTAATATTGTAGAACATACTTTTGTTCTTTCATCAATAGTTTCCGCAGCGCATGCGACGAACTACGTTTTAGGGCACTTTTTTACACATTGGGTTACGTTACTTAAGTTTTAGTAAGGATCCCTAATCTTTTCTAGCAATAAATATAGCCTATGCCACTTAGGGTGAATGTAGCTTTCTAATGGTGAAAGAGTTTTTGAAATCGGGACAGTAGTTTTTGAATTTATTCATTACAAACAAACACACATACAAAAATAATATTAGTACAGAAGTATAGACCACTAGATAAACGCACGTGAACAGAAACAGTGGAATGTTTTTGAGAATTTCTTCCATGCAAATAGTTTACGAAAGAGGAATGCTTTGTGTTACGTTTAGGAGAAACATTCTAAAGTTTTTAAGTGTTTTTTTAATTATTTTAAAACAGGTGTCTCAAAATAAAATTCTATTTTTCACAAATGTTACTAAACAAACTAACGTAGAGATTTATGACATGTTAGGAAAGCAGAATTTCTTTGTACAGTTTTTTTCTTGATTGTACAAAACCTTCATCATCATCATCATAACTGCCAAAAGACGTCCACTGCTGAACATAGGCATCCCCCATTGATTTCTCTGGAAATCAACTGAAGCTACTGATCTTTTGAGGCCTGCACCCAACGGCTCCCAGCAACCGTTATCATTTCGGGGGTAGAAAAAAAATAAATGAATTAAATATAACAACCTGGCTAAATCTAAGTGTTTTATCAACATTAAAACCATTGAAATACTAAATAAAATTATCAATGCAAATACATAGGTATTTGCAATAAGTAACGTTATTCAAGTTAACTTATGTAGATTGCAAGAAAGTCCTCACTCAGTGGTGAGCTGCGTCGCAAACGCTGCTCAAGTGCTGGTTGTAAAAATATATAAAATTGTATTTATATATACTAAAACTTAGATATTATAAAAAAAAACATCTAAGTTTTAAAACACGCTCCATGTACTGTAAATTTTTAAATATTCAATACTGTATTTTAGGATAAATATACGATTTTAAAAATCCCTGTGTACTTAATGCGTGCCCTACTAGATGTACCTAATGTGTGTGCGAGTGTGTGTGTGTGTTTGGTTTTAAAAAGAATAATTTATCCATACATTGTAGGACCTTATTATAAATAAAATTCATTCTTGTTCGCCAGTCGGACAGTCAACACTGTGCTAAAGCTCTCTTACTTAAAATTTTAAATTTCCATATAAAAGTACATTGTTTGGTCAAGATTTTTACCTAAACTTGTTATTTAACATTTAGTAACAATATTTTATTATACTCAGTGAAAACAGTGAAACAAATCAAGTAAAATCTCGATAATTAGAACGAAAACTAGCAAGTTATATTTTAAGCTGGTTGTTGCGGGTACAGCGGCGGATTGTGTATCGGCGCTGCGCAGAGCATTTTCACGGTTACGCGCATCACCTAACCGCGATAGTCGCGTGCACTGTGAGTGAAGCGTTTGCTTGCGTCGAATTTACTTATTAAGAATATACTTGCAAAGAGTATACAACACTGGAGCGGCCACTTGTTTCATAGGATTTTGGTGAGGCGAATTAATTAATCAACAAGAATGAAGTGCGCAGGTTGTCTTAAGACAACCAAGGACTCAAATTCTGTCAGATGCACATCTGCAAACTGTGATAAATGTTTTTGTACGCTGTGCATTAATCTGTCTTCACTAACTGTGGAACGTAGAAAGGCCTGGAAGTGCCCCGTTTGTTGTGCTGATCAGAAAAAAGGCGGTGACAATAGTCTTACACCTGTTAGGGCCGGTGGCTGTGAAAATAACACTACCCGTAAAAAGTCAGATTCGACCGAATCGGAAACGAACCAGCTTACCGAACAATTACGCCTGCTTACTTTTGAGTTTTCATCAGTAAAGACTAAATTAGAGGACCTCACTGAGTCCCTCAACTTTACCAATGATAAAATGAATGAAGTGATGCTCAAGTTAGCCGCCACCGATGAACGCATTAAGTACTTGGAGAAACGTGACACTGAAGTTGAAACTCTGCGGCATACCGTGTTCCAGCTTCAAAATGAATTAAAAACGCAGACACAAGCTAACTTGAGGAACGAGGTGGAGATAATCGGTGTCCCGGAGAACCCATCTGAAAACGTACACCACACCGTACTAGTGGCTGCCAATAAAATGGGAATAGACTTGGAGGACCGAGATTTCGACTGGATAACCCGTGTGGGCCCACGCCGGCCCCCGGTGACTGTGGCATTGCCTGAGGATGGAGCAAGTATGCCACGCCCGATAGTGGTCCGGTTTCTGCGTCGATCCAAGCGAGATGAATTCCTCAAAATTAGCAAGTCACGAAATAATATAAATAGTGCCGACCTTGGGGTTGCAGGCGTTTCGCGAAAAGTCTTCTTTAACGAAAGACTGACAAAGGAAAACAGGGTCTTATTTCGTGACACAAGATCCAGAGCAAAATTGCATGGCTACGCATTCTGCTGGTGTAGCCATGGCGCCATATATATCAGGCAGCGAGAAGGAAAAGCTGCTATGCCAATTCACACGCAGAAGGACCTGGATCGTCTTTTGCCGCCTTCAATACCTCAAATCAGTTCTTAAAATAATATCAGAATCTAACCTTCAGATGACGTACCAGACATTTATGTCGGATGCTAACCGCCCATGTAACCCAATGCCACCAATCAAATTAACAGTTATTTATCTATATATTATTAAATCTATTGAACACTTGACATATATTAATGTCTCACTACCCATCATAATTTACTCTTTTAACTATGGATACAACCTTGTTAAATACGACTTCTTCTTATTGCTTGTGAGTGACAAAGAAACAAACAGAGTACCACCATGCTTAAACTGGTTTCATTGGGTATATGGATATATGTTTCTTGCCGCAATGATGTTCACTGACACCCTGTGCTCAGACTTGGACTCTATTAAAATTAACTGTGAGATTGCGAACGATCCAGCATGTTGTAAACGGCTGTTTACGCCAATACACAGCTTTAAGCTGCTTTCATTGAATATAAGGA
Source organism: Philereme vetulata (assembly GCA_918857605.2). Classification (NCBI taxonomy): domain Eukaryota; kingdom Metazoa; phylum Arthropoda; class Insecta; order Lepidoptera; family Geometridae; genus Philereme; species Philereme vetulata. The sequence continues at coordinate 4,667,011 of OU975484.1, forward strand.
GTATACAGAGAAACTTTGATGCATTATTAGTGGCCCTAAAACGTCTAGACGTATCCATGGATATTGTAATTCTGACTGAGTGTTGGCTCCATGAATGTCAAATCATCCCACAAATCCCTGGTTACCGCTCATATAATTCTATTATGCATGTAAATCAAAATAGTGGACTTGTTGTATACTTAAAAGATGTCTGGAATGCAACAGTCTTGGAACCCCACATAAACGATGCTGATAGCTTAATCATTTCTATTCCAAAAGTCATTGATATTCTTTGTCTGTATCGTTCGCCATCTGTTAGTAACATTGATAATTTTTCTTACCTCACTAGCAACCTATATTAGCCAAGCAAATGGACTTCCATTTCTAATTGTTGGAGATATTAACATTAATATTGCGGAAGCGTTAGAGAGTTCGCGCAGCATTGAATACCAGTGTTTTATGGCAGAACACGGGTTCCTACCAGTGATAACGAAACCCACAAGGGGGCCTTCGTGTTTGGACCACATCTACGTCAAAGATATAAACTGGCCTGTGCAAACAGCTGTTGGCATTGTTTGGCAAACAGTAATCACAGATCACTTCCCAATAATGCTCGGCATGTCCCTTTCTAAGCCAAGACCTCTTCGACCAAACCGCTGCGTAACTAAACTGGACTATAGTGCAATAAAAAATGATCTAGCAAGCTTGGACTGGTCAACTGTTACTGACATTGACGATGTTAATAAAGCAAGCGAAGTTTTCATGGATATTCTATCAGATGTTACTAGCAAACACTCAAAAAAAGTAAAACTAAGCAGATCTAAATTCAATCTAAAGCCCTGGATAACACCAGGACTGATGAAGTGCATGAGAATACGCGATCAGCTACACCTACGTGCTAGAAAGGATCCAGACAATGCAATAATTAAACTAACCTATACACGATATCATAATTTCTTCACAAACCTCTTACGTAAATTAAAATCTGTTTATGAAAATAAAGAACTTAAAGCAAACAAAGAAAACCCAAAAAAACTTTGGCAAACTATCAGGAATATCTGTAACTTAACACATTTTAATAAGGAACCATCAGAACTATTAACAATTCAGGGCTGTTTGAATGCACAGCAATCCATTGACTTAACAAATAGTCACTTTGCATCGATTGGTCAACGGCTTGCTGACCAAATACTCTCCAAGTTAAAAACGAGTGAAGATAATCTCTCCAAATCAGTTAAAATAAAAAACTCCCCTGTTGACTCTATATTCATGAGTCCAACGGACAATGAAGAAGTTGAAAAAATTATTATGAATTTAAAAAATAATAAAGCCCCTGGAATAGACGGTTTTAGTAATTCCCTGATAAAATTCATAAAAGATGCTATCATTACACCACTCACTTTTATATTTAACCTAAGCCTTTCGCATGGTATTTTTCCTCATGTTTGGAAAATTGCATCTGTTTCCCCAATCCATAAAAATGGGTCTAAAAGCTCTGTAGATAACTATCGTCCGATCTCACTCTTGGGAACTTTCTCTAAAATCCTTGAAAAACTTGCAAATAAACGTTTGGTAAACTTCATGGAGTCTCAAAACTTGATTTCATCCAAACAGTTTGGTTTTCGCAGGGGAAAAAGTACTGAGGACGCCATTACTTTACTTACAAATGTTGTATCCTCAAATTTGGATGTTGGAAAATGCTGTGTCGGCGTATTTTTAGATCTGGCCAAAGCGTTCGACACTGTCTCCGTTCCTATTCTCCTGCAAAAGTTGGATGGCCTTGGGGTCCGGGGAGTAGCATTGAACTGGTTCAAGAGCTATTTAACAGATCGGAGACAGTGTGTTAAAATTGGTCAGTATACTAGCAGCTCACAATCAATCAAGTTTGGTGTACCCCAAGGAAGTATTCTGGGGCCTACATTATTTCTGTTGTATATCAATGATATACACGATACGCCTCTAGAAAACGCAGACATTTTGTGCTATGCAGACGATACCGCTATAATATTTCATGGTCTGACTTGGCCTGCGGTATATGCCACTGCAGAACGTGGTATGGTGCTAATCTCACAGTGGCTAGAACAAAATCTCCTCACACTAAATACAAAAAAAACTGTGTACTTGTGCTTTCATAAAACCAAGGCCTCAGCCCCTGTAGAAAACGCATGTCTCAGAATCCACAACAACTGTTGCATTGCAAACTCATGCAATTGTGAACCACTTATACGAACACAGGCTTTAAAATATCTTGGTGTGCAAATTGATGAAAAACTCTCCTTTAAATCTCATATTGCGTTTCTTTCGGCTCGTATTAGAAAAATTATCAGTATAATGAGAAATCTGCGGTATGTTGCAAGCGTCGACACACTTACGTCGGTCTACTATGCTTTATGCCAATCCCTGATAGTTTACTGCATTACGTGCTGGGGCAGTGCCGCTAAATCCATTATCATACAGGCGGAAAGAGCTCAGAGATCTGTTCTTAAGGTGATGTTACGCAAGCCCTATAGATATCCCACGACGTCTCTTTACATAGATGCTGGTGTTCTAAGTGTGCGCAAACTCTTTGTGCTAAAAACATCTCTGATAACGCATAAATCTGTCATAACATCCCCAGAGTACGACTACTTATTAAACCGCAGAGTCTTTAAATTACCAACCCCTCCCGTTAATACAAAATTTGCACAACGTTTAGGTTGTTTTATGAAGTTACACGTCTACAACAATGTCGCAAAATACTGTGACATCAAAAATAAATCAGTTAGTGAAGCAAAACGTATGATTAATATTTGGCTAGCTACAATAACTTACCAAGAAACCGAGGACATTTTAATATTCGAAAGTTAACTTCATTGGAATTTTTAAGTTTTACAATATATATTTTTGTTATAAGTACTATATACATACATAATTATTATACAATATTTATTTATCTTGAACTCCCCTATCTATCAAGTAAATCGGTGCATAATTAGCTTTTACAACTATTATTACTGTCTACTGTGCGAGAATTCGTTTGTGAAAAGTTGTTTATAATGTTTCCTCGATACAGGCTTAGCCTAGTGAGGAGACGACAGGTACCTCTAAATGTTTACCCTGCTCTACGAATTGTACTTACTAAAACTGTAACCTAAGTTAAGCTATGTACCTACGTGCATTTTGTAGTAAATAAATATTTTCATTTTCATTTTTTCATTTTCAAAAAAAAAAAAAAATATTTTATTCCAGGCAACTTAATAAAGCCCATATCTAAAACAAAACACAGAGGAAATAATATAAAAACAAGAACAATTATAAATAAAAAGAATAAAAAGTTGGGACCTGAGCGCGGTGACGTCATATTGGCGTGTTTGTACCGCCCGCAAAAAAGCAAACATAACAAGCAGCCGCCCGCGGCTTCGTCTTTGTTTTTTTTAACCTAATTTATTACATATGTTACTCAGGGAGGACGCTGCTTTTTATCTAATCTTTTTTACACTATTTGAATAAAATAAAAATACAATGTTTAAGTTTATACATTTATTTTATCTATTATTTACATTGTCTCATCTTCGTCACTACTTAGTGGATTTATGCCTTCTAGAGGTTGTTATTCGTCCTCAGTCTCACTATAATCACATGACGAAGAGGTATCCGATAAATTTACAATTAATTGCGATTCATTCGTCTCTTGTAAGAGGTCATCGTCCCAATACTTTTGTCGAAGCCTGTCCACATGGTTGACTTCTTTTTTCCAGACAACAAAACAATAACACAAACGAAAACTAAAAGAATTCCAGAGCGCGTCGTTACGTGACGTAGGCCAGTACGAGACTAAAAACCCTAGTAAAAAATAGTGATGCGAACGGTACAATACGGGCGCCATCGGGGAAGTGCAAGGGAAGCGGTCGGGGAGTCGCATTCCTAGCAGGTCCCAAGTTATTGCGCACGAGTAATACTGGGTGAAAAATAGAAGCCAATGATGACTAATTGAGGAAATTATAGCCGACAATACTTTTTTTAAGTTCTGCATTAAAAAAAAGCAACTTAACTATATTGTTTAGCTGGATAGATAAATACGTTTAAAGATGGATAAACATGTGGATTGATAGATTCTAATATCTATAATAGATGGATGTATGTTTCTTTTTGGTGATTGTCGTCGTTATTTAATTTTAGATATATAAATTGTAAATCCGTTGTAGGATAGACACATAAGCATTGGAAACTTTTATTTTAAAGAGTTCTGGATTTTGTTGATAAATAAATAAATTATTATGTCCTCAGCTAACAGTAGCCCTCATAATGATTTGTCAAAGACTCAATGCACCCGAGAGCCGGTGTATTAATCAAGGCTGAGCTGAGCTGTGTTCTGACCCGGGCCGCATGAGGTCCGGCCTCCTTATTGCAGTATGGCAATGCCAGTTGAAACCACACCAATGGTGATCATTTTTAGAGCTGTAATTGTTGCGTAAACTATATAAGAGGGTATCGTCACGCGCTCCTTCACTTCCACTAATATAATTTTAGAATCTGAAGGCAGATCTGAAGGTCATCAAATCAAATCAAAGTTTGAATTAATCTCGATGCAACGTCCTTCGTATCTGAAAGGTGTCAAGATGCCTATACCTATAGATCATTAGGCTACCAAAAGTTGATCGAAGATATAAATACTAGGATTAGGATACTGGATTTTCTGCCAGAATTTCAAACTAATAATTATCTAGTGCCATATTTTGACGACCTCCGTGGCGTAGTGGACGAATAGCCGGCTGAGACGGAGGAGGTAGGGGGTTCGATTCCCACCGCGGAACAAATATTTGTATAATCTACAGTTATTTGTTCTGGGTCTGGATGTTTTTCTATATATTATAAGTATGTATTTACAAAAAAAAAGTATGTAAGTATTGTAGTATGTAATATATTGTATCAGCTATCTGGCTCCTATAGCTCTGCTTAGTCTGAGGCTAGATAGCGATGTGTGAAATGTCCAGCAATATTTAAATGTATTTATTTATATACACTGCTATTGTGCATGTGTTCTACCAAAGATGGCGTCCCAATAGCTAATGTTACAAATGGTCATCAGACCAGAACAGTTTATATATTTTGACGGTCACACATACTTGTAACTTCAAATCGTTCAATTACACAGTTAAAAAGTTTAGGTCAAAAAGTATTCTAGTTAGAAATTATATAAATTTTATAGGTGCTCTGCTTAAATTAACACCATCGATGCGGTCTCTATTATCATTTTGCTAGCGCAATTGGACGGCGGGTCGACACACACGGACCAGAGTGCCCCGTAATGAACCATTGTTACTATCAATAACTACACGTACAGACTAGGGTACTGGGTTTGTGAGTCTAATTGTAAGACACGTAGGAAGAGCCAACAATAAGAACTTATTCGTAAATCGAACTAGATTTGGTTTTTACTGTCGCGCAGAAAGTGTAAAAATTAGAGTATTCTCCTCGTGGATAAAGCTGTCTGCATCTTGAGCGTGCTTTTATCCCTCTCTGCTTTCATGATTCTAGTAACTCCCTTGCTCCGCTCGTGAGTTAACTCTAGAATCCTTCGTTACGTTCGGGATTCAATATAGCGCCCGTGACGCAAGACACTGCTTTATCCCCTCATTTAATATTGTGTAGATTCTTCAACAGCAACTCTTCAGTGGGGGTTTTTAGTGAGCACAATATCAGGCAGTTTACATTTTTTTTGTGGTATCTACCACACAAAAATTATTAGTAAGACGCAGAGAAAAAGACGAATTTACGGAACATCAAAACAAGAGCACAATAGGTATCTACAAAAAGTAGATACTCGTACACTAATGAAACTTAATATGCAGTGTAGAAGTGGGAGGCAGATTAGCTAATATGGCATGATTTACCAGTTCAGTTGTACGTAATTTAATTATAACCCACTGGGCTATAGCAAGGAGTGGACATCGGATAAGGGCTAAGATGATATTTATTCTTTAATTCTATCAAAGAGTTCAGAAATAAACTTAATTTAACAGATATTTCTATCTTTAATATATTTAGTTAGACCTTTACCAAATTGCCAACAATATGACATATGGTATTAAGATTAAACTACTTCAGGCTTCACCAATGTCTAGCAAAGCTTTGCCTAGCTAGACCCATGAATATGGTGATCTATAATTGCTAGCATTTGTATTCGATTGATAACTATTGCCATACGATGCAAATGTAGTCATATTAGACCTGGTACTATTTTATTGTATTAAACGACCTATTTGGAGTGAAATTTGATTTTTGTCGCGGGACACAAGCATTTGTAAACAATCACGACTCGCTCGCCTCGCACTACGGGAGTAGTGGCGTGGTGGTGGGGGTGGAGTCAACGCTCGTCATTAGTAAACATCACCTGGGTCTTTTTCAAGAATCCTCATCATTATTATTACATGAAACAAATCCCTGTACACGCATTGCAATGGATGTATGGACAACTAACTACCAGACGACACCAGCACGGCATGTGTTAGGTAAGTAGGCATCGGGTCACCGCTGGGCTTATATTGAAACAACCATGGCGGCGGGTTGTGCTCCCCTAGCTCAGTTGCCCGCCGTCTTTCATCAAGTCAAACTGATAGCAGCAAATGCCGCAGCTCTCGAGCCCAGCTCTCGAAAGTTGTTCCGGCTTGCAACGTAATCTAACCACCGTGTGTATTCGGTATATAGGGAAACTACGACCGCATTCTTTGACAGGCTTATTTTTGATTTTCAAAGGTCTTTATTGAAAATAAACACAACACCGTATTACAACTAAACACATTATTATAAATACGGGATTTATCACGTACCGTCTTATCGGTGTTTCGACCGACAATGTTTCGGTTCAATTCGTGAACCTTCATCAGGGTGAGTGCGATCCGCTCCGAATAACGTCTCGCCTCGCACTTAGACTTAGTGCGAGGCGAGACGTTATTCGGAGCGGTATTTATAATAATCAATCAATTCATTTATTTCAGATGTCAAAAATCCATATTTGTTAGTAAACTTAATTATACATGTCAAATGGTTAGTACAATTGTGACATAACAACAATTAAATAACAATATATATGGTATGTGAGCATCTAGTGTAGGTACTGCGCATGTACCATACAACAATGGTTTAGATGCTCACAGTCGAACCTGTTTGCGAACGTATTCAGTATACCGTTGGAGCTGGCCCGAATTCTGCGCCCCAGGGATGTGCACCGCTTGCGCATGGTGCTGTAGAAACAGTCCACTCGCGCCTCGGCGAACATCCCCGACGCGCTGCAGAACCGGGGCAGCCCAACCAGCACCCTGAACGCGTTGCTGTATTGTACGCGTAGGGCGCTGTACTGTTTTTGAATGAAAATTTTAATAATAATTTTTTAATAATGATTGAAATCAATCACGAATGTTTTCTAAGTAACACTAAACACATTTTAGCATAATAGTACCTTAAATTAGAATAACTCAGCAGGCTATAGCACCTTTATAAGTTTTTTGTTAAAATTAGTATTTATAACAGTTACACTTTTTAAATCAGTTTTCTTAATTTAATGTAGCCAAAATTATTCCAGAAGTACTTAAAAAGTTGATATGAGCACTTTGTATAGCGCGTCTTTTTAAGGTATTATACATGCTAATTTCCCTATAGTTACTCGACGAAAGTAGACTGAATATAAATTATTTACTAGTTATATCTTACAAGCTAGTAAATGAAATATAATATTTGATAAATAATGAGCGCTCTTATCGCTAAAGAAAGTGATCTCTTCTAGACTACCTTTACGAGATGATCTTGAGTTACTGTTGTTAAAGTAACGAGTAGTGGTAATGTGAACGTGCACTAGCTGGAGTGGAGCTGACTGCTTTGATTGCTGTATTTAATGTGTGCAAGCGGTGCGGTGACTGCGGTGTGGACCCACTCGTGATGCATTGACGGAGTCTTGCACTCCATAGGTGTACCTATTATGTATGCTGACGTCTGCACATAGGAAGGAAGTGTTGTTTTATTTATTTATTTAAAGGTAGTTACATCAACAGTTCACATATTTCATCAGTTTATAGCGTATTACCAGTTTTATGACGACAATGTTAAACAAATTTCTAATACGTGCACCAATTACAGGTGTAGGTATATAACATTCGCTAACGACGGTGAAAAGATACATGTATTTGCTTTGTGCTACATATAGAGTACATGGTATGAACCCGAAAGGTAGGTAAGGTTTATTCGGACCATTATTAAAATAATAAAAATAAAATAATATTGCTGGACATTTCACACAGCGCTATCTAACCCTGCAACTAAGCAGAGCTTGTACTATGGGAACCAGATAACTGATAGAATACTTGTATACATTTTTTTTTGTAAATATATACCTAGTCAGGTCATAAGTATTGTCACACAGTAAAAACTTTTCTTTTAGAATGCTGGCCACAAAAAAGTTTATAGAATTCAAATTTCGAATTGTTCATGAAAATAAAAATGTATACTTATTAGAATTTTACTCATTTTTAAATATGGAGTGGACGCTTAAAGAAGACCGTGTTGCAGTTATTGCGTTGCATCGTTGCGGTTACGCGCCAATTCAAATTTTTGACATACTAAAAAATTTGAATATAACCAAAAGATTCGTTTATCGCACCATCAAACGATACAATGAAGACTTTAGTATAGATGACAGGTCAAGAAGTGGTCGCCCTCGGTCTGTTAGGACTCCAGCAGTAATAAAAGCAGTGAAGGCGCGAATTCAAAGAAATCCCAAACGTAAGCAGAAACTGTTGGCCCTTCAGATGGGGTTAAGCAGAACCACGGCGAAAAGGGTGTTAAATGAAGACTTAGGGCTTCGGGCATATCGAAGAAAAACAGGACATCGTTTGAATGCTCGTCTAATGGACCTGAGACTGAAGAGATGCCGCGCTTTGTTGAAGCGGTACGCGGGAAAAAAATATCGGGAAATTCTTTTTTCGGATGAAAAAATTTTTACCGTAGAAGAGAGCTACAACAAACAAAATGATAAGGTGCACGCACACAGTAGTGAAGAAGCGATCAACCGTATTCCGCGTGTCCAACGAGGTCATTTTCCATCCTCGCTCATGGTATGGTTGGGAGTTTCTTATTGGGGCTTAACAGAGGTACATTTTTGTGAGAAAGGTGTAAAAACGAATGCAGTTGTGTATCAAAATACAGTCCTGACGAACCTTGTGGAACCTGTTTCTCATACCATGTTCAATAACAGGCACTGGGTATTCCAACAAGATTCGGCGCCAGCTCATAGAGCGAAGAGCACACAAGACTGGCTGGCGGCGCGTGAAATCGACTTCATCCGGCACGAAGACTGGCCCTCCTCCAGTCCAGATTTGAATCCGTTAGATTACAAGATATGGCAACACTTGGATGAAAAGGCGTGCTCAAAGCCTCATCCCAATTTGGAGTCACTCAAGACATCCTTGATTAAGGCAGCCGCCGATATTGACATGGACCTCGTTCGTGCTGCGATAGACGACTGGCCGCGCAGATTGAAGGCCTGTATTCAAAATCACGGAGGTCATTTTGAATAAACTTTAGTGTCATAAGAATCTATGTTTTGTTAAGTTCATTTTGGTATATAAATGGTTACATAATTAATAAACTTGTTTAAATTATTTTATATTAAACATGTGACAGAATTTATGACCTGACTAGGTACTTATAACACATAGAAAAACACCCAGACCCGGACCAAATATCTCTAGATCATTTGTTCTGCGACGGGAATCGAACCCGCTACCTCCTGAGTCTCAGCTGGCTATTCGCTCACTGCGCCACGGAGGTCGTCAAATCATTAAATTAAAATGTAATAATATAAAATATTATTATATTAAAATGTATTATTGTAGTATATAATAAAATATTTTTTGATCTTTGAAATCATAATTGATCGAGCGAAGCGAGATCTCCAAACCAACTTGACCAAATCGGCGTTGTATGTATGTACATATGTTAAATGTTTGTTTGTCCGAGGATAACTTTCGAAGCGTATCCAATCATCGTGAAATTTGATACATAGGTAGGTAGAGATGGCCCAATTTAGGTGTGACTAAATGAGCTAAAAATGTGGAGGGGTTGTTGAGATAATGAGATTAAAGAGGGGTAAAAAAAAATGAAAATGGACAAATAGGACGTCAAATGAAAGGTCTTCATTGTTACATTTTGATTTCGTTTTTATTTTTAGTTTAGTCTTTGTTTTTGAGTTATTAGCCATAATAAAACGTGAACTTTGACAAAATTCACATTGCTGAAATTCGGTATGCGTGTAGCTTACGTGACACAAAAATATGCAAAAGTCTAAAATCTAGAATAACTGCAATTCGTACCCCAAAAAAGCAACCACTCAACATGAACTCCCGTTACCTGAAATTTGAATGAAACTGTAGGTCAAGTATTTGGTTAATATTTCGTGGCACTATTTTGATAGTCAAAGATCTCAGTTCGGGGCGAACCACTAGAATATAGTATAATATTCAGTAATAATATTAAGGCGAAGACTTCAGCCACGCAGATTTCAGAATTCACCCCCAAAAGGAAAAGTAAAATTCTATTTTTTTACTTGCACCCGGGAACAGGATAATGAGCAACTGATTAAACGGTTGAAATGATCACTTACTGGTCCTAAATCATATAATTTTATGAGTCATTGAAACGAGAAGAAGACGTATTTCATAAAATATTTAATACATAATGTGTATTATTTTGATTTGTAGAATAAATATACAACTGAAATTTAGTTTTTTAACCAACCATTTTAAACCCAAGAGATGAGGTCCGCTAATCTGTAGAATATCTGCACTTTTTCTTCTTGATGCAGGGATCACAACTGTAAAATGGAAATTTGTTACGTTCGTACGCGTCAGGGGTTTTTCTAATATATAATCTATACTTGTTGATACAACTAACTAGACTACTACGTACTAGACAACTAATTAACATGGAATTGCTAAGAATATCGATACCTCCCACGTAAGTTGTTGTATCTCCAAAACTAGAACTTTACAGGAGAGCGTTTTAAAGATTCAAATTAGCATAAAAACTGCATTGATTTTCATAATTTTATCAAATTTGGTTTATGTGTATAATTTATAGTATTCTTAATTATGTTGAAAGATAATAAGGAAAATATATATGTTTTCTGAGATTATGGTTCTTACAACAGTTAACAGCGAAATAAAGGCTACCCCAGTAGTTGTATCTCACACTTACAATATTATACTACAGAATTTAGATTTCTTCAGCTGTTGTATCTCATACTTACAATATTATACTACAGAATTTAGATTTCTTCAGCTGTTGTATCTCATACTTACAATATTATACTACAGAATTTAGATTTCTTCAGCTGTTGTATCTCATACTTACAATATTATACTACAGAATTTAGATTTCTTCAGCTGTTGTATCTCATACTTACAATATTATACTACGAAATTTAGATTTCTTCAGCTGTTGTATCTCAAACTTACAATATTATACTACGGAATTTAGATTTCTTCAGCTGTTGTATCTCACACTTACAATATTATTCTACGAAATTTAGATTACTTTCGTTGTTGTATATGATAGTTACAACAATATGCACTGAAAGTTTTAAGCCTAATTCCACCGTATGTGACAATTACAATATTATATAGCTTAAATATTTGAGTGTCTATAACTGAACAAGTGATTCCCCCCGCCTTGCACCCTGCGTAAACCGCTGCGAAGGACTATATTGTCGTTCGAAAGTTGCAACAACTTACGTCTGAAAAAATCTTATAAAATCTCGTTTTTGTTGTTTTTTAATTTTGAATGCATATATTACTACAAATTACGTAATTTTTTAGTAAAAACGCTAAATTGCATTTTTGTGGGATACAACATCTTACGTGGGAGGTATCGATATGTTCTCTCGAGAGAACATAAACCAAAAGTGACCTGTGTGGCAATATTTACAGTAGAGTAAAACATAAAAATCTAAACCTTTGTGCTGCTTATAAATAAATCAAAGAGTCTTGTCATAAAATGTTTAATAAATAAAAGCCCCGTGGGCCGTGAAGCCACCGAGTCCCTAGATCCTGGGGGATTGGACTTAATTATTAATGGTGGCTTACTCGACTCATGTCGGCATTCAAAAGATTTGTAATCGCACATAGAATTACGGTTAATGGTTCGTTTTAATTCAGAGTGCCAGTTGAATCGAATTTGTCGCATTTATTCAATTAATTTTACCTTTTTTATGATTTATGGCATTTTAAATACTATATACAAATTCCGACAACGAAAAGAACACAGTAAATTATGCATTATTAATACGGTATTTCTACCAACAATGTTTCGGTTCAATTCGTGAACCGTCATCAGGGTGAACCTCGCACGTGCGAGGCGAGACATTATTCGGAGCGGATCGCACTCACTCTGATGAAGGTTCAATAATTAATTGAACCGAAACATTGTCGGTAGAAACAGCGATAAAACAGTACGTGATATATCCAGTATTTATAATAATGATCGAAATCAATCATGAAAGTTTTCTTTGTAAAATTATTATAGTTTTGAAATACAAAATTGTTAAAAATATAATAAATTACAATGCAATGAATTTATTTCCTCCAAAATAATAAAAGTCATTAACCTGTGTTCAAGGCTACCCCGAAACATTAGTCATGCCAAATTACGATTCAAGCCGTAGCCATAATTCAGAAATCAGTTAAAACAGTAATAAATTCGGTACTATCGCGGGGGAGCATCGCGTGCAGTCGCTCGCCTCACCTGCGCCACTCTCAATACACTTTCAGAGCAATGGGTATGATCCGTACGGCCTGTCCGCCTGCGGGGTCCACATGTGTATGGTTCGCACTGCTTTAAAATAAGTGGCAGTTTAACGCGAAAAGCGACTATCTGGAACAAACCACATCACTATAAAACGATGTTCTAATTCTTTGTTCTTTATTGTACACAAATAGATTTACAGACAAAAATAGCTTCCAAAATGGACATGTACAAAGGCGAGCTTAACCCTAATAAGAGTTTTCTTCCAGCAAACCTTTGATATTTGATTATAGTGGTGATATAGTTCTAACGCCTCACGTATATCTCCACATGGATCATACACATTGCTCTGAAGCCAGCCCTACATATAAATATGTAGTGGGCAATACTAGTATCGGAGTAGGCCGACAGGGGAGGAAGTCGAAATTGTTAGTGATGATAGCGATCGAAGTCGGCCGCAAAGTCTTATCTTCTTTCACGCAATGTGGTCTTTTCCCTACATTACGTTGGTTCGGAATGGATGATATGAGTAAGAAACGAGTGTGTACTGAGATCTCCTCTCCGCCTCTCATATCATCTTTCACACAATCTATCTATCTCTTCTTTAGCCTTCCTCTTCATCTATATCTATAGAAAGTCAGATCTAAAGTGATAGTCTCAAAGGATGTCTCACTGTCAGTTAGGACTTGTCGAGGCCAAAAATCATAAAGACTTTGATAAAATAAAGTTGTGTCATTTGTCATCCTGTCTTGTCATTTAAATTCTAAAAATACACTATAATATAATGATTTTTAGATAATTAAGATAATTTTTATAAAAAAATATTACATAAAGAAGATGAGACAGAATATTTAAGTTTACATATTGTCATAGAGAATTTAGAGTGAAACTTCTATACACGATCACTATTATTTATTCTGCCACAGCCGGTCTAATTGGGCCGCAGGCCCACAGTCAGCGGCGTGCCATCGGCCCGTCTAAACCTGCCCTTAGACCGCAACGGCATAGGGAATGTGTAAAACGGGATGTATTACTTTAATCTCTGACGGCAAGAGATTAGGAGTGAATTTTTAATCTACAAAAACTCAAAGCCAGGGCTAAACTCAAAATTAATACGAGGTTCAAGCACAAATGATACAGTATCAAAAATAAATTAAAAAACTTGTATACTTTACAAATTTGTGACCGGATACAGAATCAGTGTTAGTATGACTTTTGAAGCAGTGTCGTTTGATTGAGTTTGAAACCAGGAAGCAATGAAGAACCAATATTGACACATTAATATCGGAGGATGAGGCTCTCACGTCTGTAAAGTAGAATTATTTGCACATGAAATTCATTATTTGCTTTCATTTCCGTATGGGTTGGGATTGCCAGGGTTGCATTCAGGAGTTACTTGTAAGGGGTAGCTTATACATTGGTTACTTAGAATGTTACCAGATTAATAATTGTTATTGAAACGGTTTGATATAAAATCGGAAAAACAGAATGATTTCTGAAATCCTCACTTAAACATCCACATTGGTGTCGAAATATTATCTGTCAGACCGTAACAAATGACAATACAGTGTTTGTTGCTTAATAAATAAATAAATATTTCTGGACATTTCACACAGCGCTATCTAGCCCCAAACTAAGCAGAGCTTGTACTATGGGAACCAGATAACTGATAGAATACTTATTTACTTTTTCTTTGTAAATACATACTTATAACATATAGAGAAACAACCAAACCCGGAACAAATATCTGTAGATCATGCAAATATTTGTTCCGTAGCGGGAATCGAACCCGCTACCTCCTGTGTCTCAGCCGGCTATTCGCCCACTGTACCACGGAGGTCGTCAAATATAATCCTCTGAGATATTATACGGTTAAGGCTTTAGATATTCGAAAATCACGTTTTTAAAACATATGTAAAATTATGTGAAATGTATAGTTATCCAAGATAAGAAACCCTCAATTTCGCTAGGATTATACAACTTACGTATCTGAACTCTGAAGTCTACAAGCCGAAAAACTCGGTTATATATCTTGAAGCCCCAACTCACCCGTTACCTGCCTGCAGCCCTGGTTTGCTCGTATGATTGAATGGCAAGTTAATTGGATGCTCAAAGGGAATCCATCTGAATAACGATTGAAAATTTTAGTATAATATCATGGCGAGTTGAAAATGGTTAATTGTAGATCTATTGTAATTTATTTTGTAATTAAGTAATTTGCTAGAATGGGCTTGATTACTCACTACTAATAATGATAATATAAGACTCTCAGTCTGACTCTTAAATAATTCATACAGATACTTAGGTATTATTTACCTATAACTACAAATAAACTTCCATTATCATCAGAATAATTATACCGTGTTGTGTGCCTTTCAAGAGAATTTTAAACTAATAAATACTGCTGGACATGTTTCACACAGCGCTATCTAGCCCCAAACTAAGCAGAGCTTGTACTATGGGAACCAGATAACTGATAGAATACTTGTATACTTTTTTTTGTAAATACATTCTTATAATATATAGAAAAAACATCCAGACCCGGAACAAATATCTGTAGATCATGCAAACGTTTGTTCCGCGGCGGGAATCTCTCGGCCGGCTATTCGCCCACTGCACCACGGAGGTCGTCAGCATTGTATCTGTTTATCAATGCAAAATACAAATCGCAATATTAAACATCATATTATTATAAAACGAGCTTATTAGTCCAATTATATTATCACACACTGTATAGAGTAGATTTTCTATATCACACAAAGACACGTTTGCTTTACAAAAATATTTATTCTTTTGACACATTAATATAAGGATGAGTAGAAATATACTTTTTATTTAAAATACCCAAAACCGACAAATCGGCCTATAAACGTAACGAGCGGGAAAAATATTGCGATCCAAAGCTTAAGAAAGGAAAAATATGTCAGAATAATTCAAAGCAGGTTTTAAACGAGCTCCTACGGACGTGCTTAGGGTGTCTGGCGCGAGCGGAGAGACTAGCAGAGCGACGAGCGGAGTGGGGGCTTGTAGGAAGGAGGACACAGCGAAGTAGAGCAATAAGATGTTTGCACGTTCATCACGATTAAATGCCTTACACCTGTTATATGCCAGATTTAACTGGGTCGGTCTAAAATTGATAGAACAATTTTTTTTAAAATAGTTTTTAACTTTATTGGACACGAAATATCGTTAAATCACAGACTACTGCCCTATACCTACGTTAGACTAAACTGACCGATTTGTTTCATTACTGAGTACATACATTATTTAAAAAAAGTATTAAGTTAGACAATTGTAAAGAAATTATAATGATGCAGTTATCGGTATTACGACCGACAATGTTTCGGTTCAATTCGTGAACCTTTATCAGGGTCAGTGCAATCCGCTCTGCACTGCGTCTTGCCTCGAACTCATTATTGAATACCTAGTTCAATTACCGCGCCCGCTGCTGTTCGTCGCTCTGCTAGTCGCTCCACTCGCTACAGTAGCTGAAGCGTGTAGCCGCAGGGCCGGACGATGGGCTCGGCTAACCTAATGCGAGTTTTAATTATGTACGGCACCGGATGTAACTCCCTCGTATTAATATGAAAATATTCTATTTTCATACACACTGCGAGTCCACTCTCGCTGTGGTTTACTCGCGCCTCTTTTGTCCGCTCTCATTTCACGTTTCAAAGGTTATTAGAAAAGCATCATTGTAATCTTATACACCAGTTTTGGGTTTTCTGTTTGATTAAATAAGAACTAGTAGACGAAATGACCAAGTTTAATTAAAGGGTTACAGACTGCGGGTCTGAATGGACACTATATAGGCTTGAATTTCATGTACTCCAAATTAAAATGACGTGGCTCTCCACTGAGTCTCATTGAAGTTTACTGCGTAAGACGACGTTTTTTAATGATCCTTACACTAGTGGTTCGCCCTGAACTGAAAGATCACGAGTCTCCCATAAAAACAAAAAACATATTATTCGTAATCTCTGTCAAAATAGTGCCACGAAGGATAACCAAATAACTTGACCTACAGTGTCATTAAAATTACAAGCAGCGGGTGTTCATGTTATTTGGTTACTCTTTTTAGAGATAAAAATTGCAGTTATTCTGGATTTCAGACTTTTTCCTATATTTGTGTCACTAAAACTACACGAATACCAAATTTTAGCACTGTGGGGTCACTGGTGTACCCTGTGAATTTAGTCAAAGTTCAGTTTTTATTATCGGTAATAACACAAAAACTACAAGGATTAAACTAAAAACAAAAACGAGGTCAAAATGTACTACTGAAGACCTATTTATAGATGTCTTATTTGACCTAAAAGTCTCATTTTGGTTTTTTTACCCCCCTTGAACCCCATTATCTCAACCACCCCTCCAACATTTTTAACTCATTTCGTCACACCAGGATTGTGTCATCACTACCTATATATCAAATTTCATGATAATCGGATCAACACTTCAAAAGTTATCCTCGGACAAACAAACATACATACAACGCCAATTTGCCAAAGTTGATTTGGAGATCTCGCTTCGCTCGATCAACAAGCAATTTATGGCAGGAATAAAGTATTTATCAGGATCCAAATTGGTTTATTGAGCAAATCTGTACATACGAACTGGAAGGGTTCGTTTCCGAGTAAACCCACGTGCAACAGCTTATCCGCAATAAATATCAAATGCACAACAAAATGTATTCTTATTGCAAGATTTGAAGGAATCGTTACAAAGTGCCTTTATAGATGGTACATTAGATACACCGTGCAAGCAACAGGTTCCCCATACCTAAAGAATTTTATCATACACGACATACGGCGTCATTTACATATTTCATTCTCCTAAAAAGCCTCAACACACAAGTTTCACACGTCATACAGGGGGCTTCGTAATATGCATATTAACGTTAACGGGGTCTTTGACTTCTTTAACAAGACTTGTTTTACGACTGTTTCATCACAACACACTAATCACATTAATATTGTAAATGTGAAAGTTTGGATGTTTGTTTATTACTCAATCACGTCGTAACGGCTTAACAGATTTCAATGAAATTTGGTATCTACCTAGATTATAACCTGGTTTGATAGGCTACTTTTTACCCCATAAGTCAGGTCACATGTGATAAAAATGGAGTGTCTAGTCAAGTTGCAGCAGCGAGTTTAGCTTAATTTATAGATTACCTGCACATTAGTCGCGGGCAACAGCTAGTATCCTATATTTTTCATTGGAGAATCACTTAGTGTGATTATATCTTTGGGAAAATTCATGAATTAGGTATTTTAGGTGCATTATTTTATTGTATGAGTCTTGAGCTGGGCATAAAGTTCAAGAAATTGTAAATTTAAAATGTGAACATAACAAAATGTATGCTTTTTTCACTGATTGTATTAATTCTATTTTTTATATAAAGAAGACAATCTGAATAGCAGTATAAATCTTCTGTTAAAATCAACACTTTCTCTTGTAATGAAGTGTGATCTTAAATCTTGTTCGTTATAGAAATTGTAAAGGTCAGAAAATAGTTGATCACACTCGATACGCTACGCTATGCGCATACACTTGCCCATACCCGCCCCCCTCACACACCCACACAATACACACGCATGCACAAAAATACCCTCCCACGCATACACGCACCCACCCACACAACCACGCACCTACACACAGAGATGCATCACTTACACGAGTCCCCAATTTTGTCTTATTAATTTTGTAATCGCATAATCCCATAATATGACTGATTTTTTTTAACTTTATTTAATATAAATTAGTTTTTTTTTATTCTCTGTTCTCATATTTGTCAAAAATGGTATGGTCTCGCATTTATAATATGTTTAACTTTTGAAAATCTAAACAATCCGCGATATATGTAGGTGATACACCTAGTGCGGACCTCGTTATGAACATACATAATATATGTTAATTCTTATGTGAGTAATAAAAATATTTTGTATTTGTATTTAACACTAGTGGTTTGCCCCGTGCTGAGATCTCACGAGTATAGTCCCATTTTGTTTTTTTTTTACCCCTCCTGAAACCCAATATCTCAACAACCCGCCCACATTTTTAACTCATTTAGTTACACCAAAATTATGCCATCACTGCCTAACCATATCTCAAATTTCACGATGATCGAATAAACGCTTCGAAAGTTATCCGCAAACAAACAAACATACATACATACAACGCCGATATGGCCAAGTTGATTTGGAGATCTCGCTTCGCTCGATCAATTAATTAATTCTCCACAAATTGTTCGGAAAAAAATTACTTTTTAAAATTCCGAAGTAGATTATATTCGATATGACTCTGAAAAGCACAAGTTCTAAAGGATATTTGGTCGCGTGTTCTGGGATAGTATTGGAAACAAAGGAAATAAATACAATTAGACGCGTTCAGTTGTTGTGGTTACCAAAGATTATCCGTTTCCAATAATAATAAAAACTGCATGCTACGGGTTCTTCGTAGCGTTTCCTCTACGCCACTACGAACGTAGCTGAGCTGTAGCAGTTCTTCGGTTCTACGAGATTTGCTGCTACGAGGTTTGCTATCTACGAGATTTTGAATTTACCTAGATCTATTTTTACTTGACCTAGATGATTTTATAAAGATGTTTTAGAAAATGCGTATCTGGCATCTCTTACGGAGGTGGAGCTACGAACGTAGCGTAGATGAAGCATTATATTTGATCGATCGAAGCGACATCTCCAAATCAACTTGTGCAAATGGGCATTGTATGTAAGTATGTTTGTTTGTCCGAGGACATTAGAAGCGTAGATCCGATCATCGTAAACTTTGATACATAGGTAGGAAGAGATGGCAAACAAGTGGGGGGGGGGGGGGGGGGGTTATTTTTAGTTTAGTTTTTGCAGTTTTTGAGTTATTAGCCATAATAAAAACTAAACTTTGACCAAATTCGTGTAGTGCGCGTGCGCTTATGTGTGTAGTGAAACAAATATAGGCAAACGTTATCCAAAATAACTACCAATTTGTACGACAAAAAAGAAAAACCAAATAACATGAACTCCCGTTACCCGTAATTTGAATGAAACTGTCGGTCAAGTAGGTTGGTTATACATTTTGTGGCACTATTTTATAGTCAAAGATTACGCGAGAGAACTTTTTTCGAAAAAACTATATATATATTTACAAGAATATAATATAATACTATACATAAGAAACAGTTGAATCACCTAAAGAATAGAATAAAATAATCATTTATTTGGCACACACAAAATGACACATGAAATAATTTAAAGGAACAGTAGATACAATTGAATCCAATAAAACAAGTTCGACTCATGTGTCTGCGTACCAAAATGGCGTAAAGACTATAGACTATAGACCGTTGCAAACGATCTATAGATAGCTCAGCTGCTCCGGATCAATATGCGGAAGTGTCCCCGAGACACTGGCTGCATTGCCCCACTGTTATTTTACCTTTTTAATCACAGGAAAAGCAAATAAGAACATTTTTTGTACACAAACAATATACGTACTTACTTATAATTATTTTCATAACGTTATAAGAAACCTTCCTTTGGCGGTGCCATTAGTCAGCTGCATTGATGGTACTGGGGTCATTTTTATTGCTGTTCCATTACGTCGATGGTATGGTAAATTTTCTATTTGTTATCCGTGTAACCACAGTTACGCCACGGAGGTCGTCCATGTAACGTAACGACGACCTCCGTGGCACTGTGGTCGAACAGCCGCCTGAGACACAGGTTGTAGCGGGTTTAATTCCCGCCGCGGAACAAACGTTTGCATGATCTACAGATGTTTTTCTATATATCATAAGTGTGTATTTACAAAATAAAAGGTTTTTAAGTATTCTATCAGTTATCTGGTGCTAATAGTAGTATAAACTGCTTAATTTGGGTTCAGCGCTGTGTGAAATGTCCAGCAATATTTTATTTATTCTGGAAATAAATGAACAAGAAACAAAATGGCATATTATAAACGTACTTTTAACTGCAAAAACGACCTATTGCCATCTGCCACGACCACTTTGAGTGGGAGTAGGTCGTTAGGTTTTTTTGCCATTAAACATTAGATGGAGCGAAGGATTTTTTATTTACCACAGTACTTATCATCAATGGAACTGACGAATGGACAAAGGAAGAAAAAGAAGCAGTTGAACTATCTAAAGATAAGGCAGAACCGTCTCCGAAACACTGGCTGCATTGCCCCACTGCATTGCAATTCTTATAAGTATCTAAACCAAAATCAATTTCCAAGCTTTGAAATACGGTTAATATTTCGTTCAGCAGTATTTATCATACTTTTTACGAATCGAATACGTATCGGAATACAATTCAACAAAAACACGGAATAGTGAATAATTGCATCCCGAACTCGGTCGAATAAACGTACAGTCAGCATCAAAAGTAAATGGCTTTATTAGAATTCAAACATGACTTATTTAAGAAGCTCATTCATAAAGTATTTGACAATCTTTCTACGGCAGCTACAATAAAAAAAAACCTAAACTGCTTTTATTCATGAAAGTTAAATCATCTATATTTGATGTTGACTGTACACAATAAAGTAACGGCCGAAATGCGCTGAATTTTATACACGGCTCGTTAATACAAAAGTTACGACATAGAAGATTATTTACGAGTTCTGCAATGGGAAGGGCCACCGTCATGCAATCCTTACATTTTGCCTCGATATTCGTACCAAACTGAACTTTAAACAACAGAACTGATTAAATAAGTTTTCCCTGCGATTTCACCATTAATATGAACATCCTGTGTTGCGATAAAGACTAAAACCTAGACCAAAGCTAAACATGTAATTAAAATGATTACATCACGGCTACACATCAAGCTATACGATTCCAGTATAAGCTGACCTCGTATTGTGTAGGCTTTTCGTAGAATGAGAGATTAGCTTATACTTGAAATGTATAGTTTGATATGTAGCCGTGTGTACGTGTATGTTTAGCACTTGGACAGAGACCAAAACTTTTGTAATTGGATTATTTTATGTTTCGCGGGTAGTATTTGTATAACCTTTATATTTATTTTGGAAGAGAAACATTATGAAGTTAAACATAGCGCTAGTACCTAGTTACATAAATAAATTCATTGTGCATGTTAGCGACGCTCATACCTAAACCTACCTTTATAGATAGATATTTATAATGTACCTTAGTAATTTTAAGACACTTTTCACGGTAGATTTATATATAAATATGAGAGGGTAGGACATAGAAGAGTTAAGAAAAGTTCCACGAAATAGCAGCGTATGGTCGTCTCATTTTTACCTAGAATAAATGTATAAAAATCAATCAGTGCGTTTGTCTGGCTTCACCCGCGACCACATCAGTAACAGTGCACCTTCTAAGTACAATATAGAATAAACAAACCCGTAATATCATTTCATGTGTTGTTTACCAGAATATAAGCGTTATGGGTCTTCTCTTGTAGAGATAAAATAGAAAATAGAGACTTCTAGCAGTTCATGTTTGAAATAACGGAATTAGTCGTACGTCCTAGTCATCCCGCAGAAGGCAATTACGACGCTCTCAGTACTCTACATCCTTCAAATATAACACTAAAGTTAGGTGGTTCAATGTAGCGTTTATTGTGTGCAATGCAGTCGTCAATCTATTTAAGTACGAGCTGCAAGCTTCAAGAAAATCTAAGAATTAACATACGAAGATTGTACTATACATTTTGTGCTTACCTATAGCTTAGGGTTTTTGTGAATCAGGTAAATACAATGTTTCACTCCTTCTCTTTATAAACTTCAGTTATGCCAATTCTCACAATCCTCCATACGCGCGATAAAAAGGAGTAGAAAGATTTCTCTTCGCGGATTCAAACTAGCCAATCTTGAAGCTCAAACTCAAAATTTCTTCATTCAATGGTATCTTTTGGATCATTTTGAATGGTCAATTTACGCCTGTTCCTCGCGACCAACCACCGCACAGTGAATCGTCTAGAACATGGTAGCTGGACAAAATTATTTTATGGGTTCACATGATCGCTACAGCCATAATAACATATACTGAATCATTTTTTTTGCGTTATGTGGTAAAATAAAAAAACTTAGTACGAAATAAAAATTTATTGAAAATAGAAGTCTAGAAGAATACATATTAACGAAATAATTTAAATTATATATCTACACAATTTAAAAAACTTAACTTAAATTACTTAACATAACATAACATATCATCACGCCTTATTCCCCGAAGGGGTGGCAGAGGTGTATTACTACACCCACTTTAAATTACTTAACTATAATAATATCTACTATTATAATAAATTACAAATAGAAATCAAATTATATATTAATTTAAATATATAAATTATATAACAATTATATAATAATTAATATAATTAAATATATAATTTTTAAATTATATATATAATTATAGAAATCAATAGAAATCAATCAATCATTTCAAAGGAACTAATGAAAACATGAACAGGAATTCATCAGTAGCATTAGCATCTTCGAACCTTTGCTTATAGGTACTGTGGCCTGAACTGCCGTCACAGCCCCATTTGCTAATTAATGTAAGGGATGAATTAGAAGACACAACATTTCTTATAACATCACTTTGCGCTTCAATTAAACGATCAGCAGTTTTGTTTAAAATGCCTTGTAGATTAATTTCAGCGCGCGTTTCCGTCACAGAAATATACTCATCTAAAGAATAACACATTTTTTTAGACTTAACTACACTATGATAAGATGGAAATATCTGATGTCCCGCCTTCAATGACACCTTACGCGTCTGTTTGTAACTATGGCTGGTACACTTAGCATCAACATAATGAGCTAAAGCTTCATCACTGCTCAATTGACGACCACCACACGCAACATTGGTTGTTTTAGCTTTTGGAGAGTTGTCAGATATTTTATGAATTGAACTAGCTACATTTCTTCGACCAGATACTCGATTGGCTACTTCAGCGGCTATGGTTAACTCACTAGCACTTCGCGATTGCACTAAATCTTCAACCCTCCGTTTTTTGGTTTTGAATGACGATTCGTCAAATTCTTTTCTGGGTCTGCCTGTAGTCCGACTTGGTCCAGATGACGAAGACGCAGACGGGCGATGTACTTGAACTTCAAATTGTATTTCATTACCCTCTAACCAATCCTTATTGTTATTCAAAAACCTATTGAGGGTATTTTTCGATGCGGACCACTTTTCAGCAAATTTTGAAGAAATACTTGAAATTTTCGTACAAATATTCTTCTTTGAATCAAGAGTGACATCTGAACAGTTGATTTTGTTCAATACAAACTCTGTGAGCTTTGAATTACGGTCCTCTTTCTTGTGTTTACGCCATTCTTCAAAGAAATCGATTTTTGAAATCGAAATCACAACTTCTGAAAAAAATAATTAAAAAAAATGGGGTGAGTTGGGGTGGCAAAACTATATATCATTTTAAAGTTAAATATTGTGGCTATTACATACGTAAATAACGGCCTGGATATATTTGGATAAAAAAAGTTACACTCGATGAAAGTTACTAAATAGAAAAATTTACACGATATAAATGTCCATTTCTATAAAGCCTATAAACATCAACGTCAACAAGTTAAATGATCCCAATTTATGAAGAAATTTAAAGTACATACCTTCAAGTAGAAAATCCATAACACTCACAATAATATAAATAGCACAAGTGGTCATAAGATGTTGTCGTAAGCACTGCAAACTATCAACTGATTTATTTGCATAAATGCATTTTCCTTATTACCTCACTTTCCAGTACTATGGCGGTGTGCTACAAAGGGTAAGGCACGTGTTATACCTGGAATTCTGAGTTTTGAGGTGTGGTTAATGAGACAGGATTATGATTTAATCGATTCTAGGAATCGACTTTTGTCCAGCTGGCTAGTTCTAGGTAATTCACTGTGCACCGGGATAACTCAAGCAACAAACGCGGCTGGTTTGCATTGCCATATGCCTCTGTGGGAAAATCTTACAAATTTCATAAAACTACTAGCCCCATCTCTGAATGAATTCAACCTGACTACATTGTTTTCGTTTTCGCGTGTTCGGTGCTACCATCTAGCGTGGGGTAGCTAAAACAAAGTTTGCATTTCATAGCAAGAGAGGGCGCTGAAAAGATTCATTACTTTTATAAGAGATGGCGTCGCGGATCTTTTAGGTTCTGAACCTTGGTTCTGAAAGAAGCAATGCAGTCTGTGGTATAGCTGAAAGCGATGGTAAAAATATGCAGATGGCGTTGTTGTTCAAAACAAGATAATTAGTGGACATGAATTATGCGGTTTTTCATACATTTTATATGAACTCACCGTCTTAACGGTTGACGACAGTGGTCGCTACACGCCACGAGACGCCACTTCTCGCTTCGTGTGGTTGTGTGGCCGCTACCAACAAAAAGCGAAGTAAAAAAGTGCTTGTCGCACACTTCCGCTACTCAGTAGCCGCTTTCAACTTCTGGGTGTCGGCGTTTTATGGCTGTGGCCTGTGGCACATGTTCGGCTTCATAAATAGGGCAATACTTATCTTTACATAGTACTAGTGGTTCGCCCCGAACTGAGATCTCGCGAGTCTTCCAAAACACAAAAAAAAAATACTCTTAGGGCGACTCTCGCAACGATTCCTAAACGTAGGTATTTAGTGGCTAAATATGATTTAAGGAGTTATCAAATTATACAAATACGTAAAATTTAAACATGTTTAGTCGCTAAATACGTTTAGGGATCATTGAGCGAACCGGCCTTAATCTAACAAAATATAGCACGAAATGATAAACTAATTTATTTGACATACAGTTTCATTGAAATTACAGGCGACGGGAGTTCATGCCTGTGGTTAACTTTTTTTGGGTACAAATTGCAGTTATTCTAGATTTCAGACTTTTTTCTTTTGTAGCTACACTCATACCAAATTTCAGCATTATGGGGGCACTGGTGTACCCTGTGAATTTTGTCATAGTTCAGTTTTTGTTATGGCTAATAAATAACTTTAAAACTACAAGGCTTAAACTAAAAATAAAAACAGGGTCGAAATGTACTTACAAAGACCTTTTAGAAGACGTGTCACTTCACCGGATAGTCCTATTTTAGTTTTTTTTTTGCTCTTCTTGAACCCCAATATCTCAACAACCACCCCACATTTTTAGCTCATTTAGTCACACCAAAATTGTGCCAACACTACCTACCTATATAACAAATTTCACGATGATCGGATAAACTTTTCGAAAGTTATCCTCGGACAAACAAACATACATCCATACATACAACGCCGATTTGGCCAAGTAGATTTGGAGATCTCGCTTCGCTCGATCAATAAAATTAAGTCGCTTCCGCTGTCTGTTAGTTTAGATCTTTTAAACTACTCATTGGATTTCAATGTAGTTTTCAGCAATAGATAGAGTGATTCAAGAGGAAGGTTAAAATGTATAACTAGCTTCCGCCAGCGGCTTTGCACGCGTTGTTTGTAAACAAAAAGTAGCCTATGTGTTAATCCAAGTTATACCGATTTGAAAGTAACTCTGTCTCTCTGTCTGTTTGTAATTTTTTCACGACTTAACCGCTCTACCTATATCGATGGAATTTGGTACCTATATACCTAGATAGATTATGAATGGATTTGACACATTGGATACACTATACGCGACAGCACAGAAGGAGGGTAATGTTTTATTGTCAAACCACGCGTACGAAGCTGCGGGCCGGTCAGCTAGTAGGCAATAAAGAACATTGTGTTTATTTATTCATTTTAAGGTTTGATGAAGTAGGCGTAGATCGTGTGGATAATAAATACGTCATAGTTTGCTTAAACCTTCCAAATTAATAACTCTGCTTATAGCTAGGTACCTTCTTGTTTAGATACCCACTCAAACTTTAGTAATAGGAGATATTTACTTATTGGCCAGTTCCTAGACAGGTACCGTCGGATATAACCTACATACTGATGGAATATTGATGTGCAGTCAGCTTCCTCGTCACATTATTCACAAATTGAACGATCGCCTCACATGCGACACCTCTGCTCCGCCTGTCACCATCAACCTACGCCGTACCGTTTATCTTCATAGCAACACACATGCTTGTTTCCCATGTCGTCGCTTGCCTCGCCACTCGTCACAATGGCGTTCATGTGCGCGGTCGCCGGCACCGCCGACCCTGGCAACCAAGATCCAAGTAATATCACCACTAGCGCTTACAACCAATTAACCTACACGCGGCAATCGCCAACCAAAGCTTCATATCCTTAAATTTGTGCAAAATCTGTGTCCTTATCGAAGAGTTTTTCTTCGAAGGGGCGCTGATTTGTTGCTTTTTGTTCTTGCATGTCCCACATCCATTTCTACATAATCTTGCTCGCTTTCGGCTCCTGAAATTGCGATATTTGATTATGTCTCATGTGATTTGAGTTCGAGCCATACATCATGTCATTTGCAATAACCTTCCTTCCACCCACCGCCCAGCTTTATAGGCAAAGTATGTATTTTTGAATTACGTACTTGATGTTGAGAGTACCTATATTAATGTTTTCTACTTCCAACAACCACCTTTAGTCAAAACTAGTTTCAGAAAGATGACTGTATTTATTAAAGATACTGAACGTATTTAATAAAGAATACCTAGTAGATTTAAATCTAATTTAACTATACCTATATTATATACTAGCTGACCAATCCGCGGCTTCGCTCGCGTGGTTTGTCAATAAAAAGTAACCTTTGTGTTAATCCAGGTTATAATCTACGTACATACCAAATTTCATCGCAATCGGTTCAGCCGTTTCGGCGTGAAAGAGTAACAAACATCCATACATCCATACATACAAACTTTCACATATATAAGACAGGTTAGTTACACCATTTATAACTCAAGAACGGCGCGAACGATTTTGAAGATCTTTGATTTGTTAGATTTGTCTCCATCCCGAATAGCAGAATAACTAATAAAAGTACTTGCCCGTCACTAGAAGCTTTATATAATGAGAGAGTGCATATCCGTTTCCGTCGTATTTATACCATTTTTCGTACTTTTTTACCTAGTGTTTCCGGTCCAGTGGCGACATCTGGCGGCCGTGAGCCATTTTGGTTTCGTTAAATGTACCGCACCATTTGGAATTCATTGGCAGCGTTCCCGAACCTCCCGATTTTACGTGAGATCTATTGATTTTGTACTTCATTTCCCGATCTCCCGATATGTAATAATTTTCTCCCGATATACCTAAAGGTATAACAATTCTCGCGCTTCAATTCGAGTGGTACACGTTGAACGCAACCCAGGTAAAATGAACTCACCCTAATCGTCTTATTGAGAAATCTTTGGTCGGGGATTTCCCCACTATGACGGGAAACAAGCAGTAAGAATGTGAAACTAACTATATCTCTGTCTAACAAAATGTTATCACCTTTAACATGTTGTAATGAGGTAAAATTGAATTGGGAGACGGTACTGCAATATTCCCACATTTATGTAACTTTGTTTTAAATATTTTGAATTTTTGCCTCATTCTTCTGCCAATGTAGAACGGATATTTTCAGCGGTCAATTTGATTAAAACAAAGCAAAGAAATAGACTATCTACTTCTTCAATCGAAGGTTTGCTCCATACAAAACAATACCTTGATAAAGCCAGTTGTTATGATTTTAATATACTTAGTAAAAAAAAATGTTGATTACTATGTCGAAAGAACGTTGGTACGAATAAAATTATGTAAACTTTCTGTAAACTACCTAACTATGAAAAAATTATAAATATAATATTCTAACATGTCTTTGTTGTGTTATTCTATCTCCCTTATTCTCCCGATTTTCGAACAATAATTTTGCTCCCGAATTCTCCCGATTTTCGAAGCATATTTCTACCGTATTTTAAATTTTGCGTTTGGTAACACTGTTCATTGGCGTTTCGTATTCCGTCGAAGCAACACCTGCACAGCAGCTCTGTCTCAGTGTCCGTTGCAAATTCTTTTGACAAATAGTTTGTATTATAGTAAAAGTGAATAAATTACGTAAGTAATGTCTTTTAATTAATATTTAGCTATTTTGTGGTAGGAGCTATTGTTGAACTCGGTCAAGTTTATAATTTACAATTAATGTACAATTAAATTGCAGCCTACCTACACTTAATAGGTACTGGATCATTATTGTAACGGTTTTCCGTTCGGATCTTGTACATTGTTTTTTTTTATCTACCAGTGTATTTCGTACGATATGGTAGTATAATTAATTTGTCTGTGTATTGTTTTATAGCGAGATATTTAAACTTATTTCTTTGCATATGAATAATAATGAGCCTTTCACGGCTACCAAGCCACAGGTTATGGTCGGCCCAAGTAGAGGTGCTCGCAAACGTGCTCGAGCAGCTCCAGTAGCAACTCGACGAGCAGCAGTTCATCAAGCTCATCTACCTCAGACGGTTATCAGCGAGGAGCTGCCAACAAGAAGCGGCGGCAGCGCCACCACCGCCGCAAGAAGACAAAGCGCACTCAGCGTTCAGACCGCAAGGTGGATAAACTGGTTCAGGATATGGGTGAGCTCCAAAACATTGTCACTCTGTTTTGAAGAGCTATACGAGCATCACAACGTCACTGACGAACAGTGTGTTGGCGATGATAATCGAAATGTTAGCGATTTCACGTTTGATATCGAGACAAAATTAAAGGAACCATCTGTTCCGAAAACCCCTGATAGGTTTCTGCAGATGTTACTTAAGGCTTAGGTAGCACTTCTTGGTCGGAAGTGAGATACGCTGATACGCAAAAAACATATAACCGTACTCCAGGGTTCATAGACCTGGAAACAAACGAATAGATAAAAATATATGACACCCTTCGTCATCTGGCATATTATGCTGATAGATCTTATGCAGCTATAACCTACTGCATACTAAAATAAAAAGAAACATTGCAGGAAGGTATTCGCAATCTTCTTTATGGACAGTACAGATTAATTTTGACAATCTGAGCAGAAAGTTTGAAGAGCTTTTCCAAAAAAGGAGATTTAAGTAAGGTTTCTTCATACCTCTTGCAATTAGTTTGTGGCCGTCGTGCCGAAAGTATCGAAATGCGTCGGGTAACTATAACAAGGGTAAAATCATTGAGTTTGTTAAATCATTGAATAGGATACCTCCGTCTTCTAATCACATATTCGATTCTGAACCGTTCACTGCGACATTAGAAAAAGCCGGAGGGGGCCGTAAAGCCTTTTGGCCCGTAAAATCAGAAGGGTTCTCGCAAACTAGATCTAATCAGTCTCAAAGCCGCCCCTCGCGGGGGCAAGGCGTACGAAAGCCAGCAGTTCCATCGCGTGGAGCTCAATGCACTTTTCACGAACAAGGTTTCCTAATGCATATGCATGCTTGTAGGTAACAATCCACCCTCGCGGGGTGGCTACTATTATGCGAAATATAACTACCGAGGTCAACTCTCGAATGTATGAACACCAAAACTCATATAGGAGAGGTTCATCTCACAACCGAGGCTCGCGGCCCGATTGTGGCAGAAACCAAGGATGCTCAAATGTTCCGAGAGGTTACAAAGGGAACCCAAAACGTCACAAGCAATGTCTCGAAACCATTTCAAGCAGGTCAATTATCGCATTTCCACTCGCAATGGAAAGAAATAGGTGCACCAGAAACGGCGTTAAAGTTAATTCAGGGGTACCGTATACCATTCTTTCAGAAACCTTCACTTGTTTACCCAAATATAAACATGCCTGTTTTGGACGAAATGTCTGTCATTGTACAAAAAATGAAAAACCAAGGCATTTTAAAGGTAGCTCAACCTTCACCAGGTTTCATATCTTTCCTGTTTCTTGTGCCAAAAACCGATGGATCAGCCCGTCCTATATTCATCCTCAAAGCGCTAAACGACTACGTAATGACCGAACCCTTCCACCTCCTAAACATGTATCGCATTCCAGTTTTTCTGCAACCGCAGGACTGGCTCTGCAAGTTAGATCTCTCTCAGGCTTACTTTCATTTAACAATTGCAAACACGCACAGGCGCTTCCTACGCCTTGTATACAACCAAAAGCTGCTAGAGATGACTTTCCTTTCCTTCAGATTTAGCACCGCCAGGTGTCGCCACTGGACCAGAAACACTAGGTAAAAAAGTACGAAAAATGGTAGAAATACGACGGAAACGGATATGCACTCTCTCATTATATAAAGCTTCCAGTGAGGTAAGTATTTTAATATGCTTTTTATTTCAGGTAAAACGCTGCTATTAAAATATCGGGAAAATTCACGCAAAAGAATTTATTAAGCAAATTCATTTTATCATACATAGATGCAGTTAATAATGGCCGATTGACTTTGACAGCCCGCGGCATACGCATGTGCAGGCGGTACGAAGTTTGGCGGGTTAGCTAGTATTTAATAATCTCGTGTTACGGTGTTTGTGGTCGCACTCCGAAACGGGTAGACCAATTTTAATGATTTGTATTTTGTATATTTGGTAGGTATGAGAAAAGGACGTTAAGTATTTTTCACTCTCCTACTCCCACCCCATATTTTTTAATCGCAATTTTAGTATTTTTGTATGAACAATATCCATATAATTTAACCGATGTTCATTGACGTGAAGTCATTTACATGAAGTGTCGCGTCACTTTGAGTTATATAGTTTTTATCCCGAAGTTCCCACGGAAACAGGAATTTTTCAAAAGTGCGAAGCCGCGGGCGGATGAGCTAGTAAATAAATAAATATAAATATTGCTGGACATTTCACACAGCGCTATCTAGCCCCAAACTAAGCAGAGCTTGTACACACGGCTCCACATCAAGCTATAAATTTCCAGTACAAGCTGACCTCACATTGTGTAGGCTTTCCATAGAATGAGAGGTCAGCTTATACTGGAAGTGCATAGCTTGATGTGTAACCGTGTGTACTATGGGAATCAGATAACTGATAGAATACTTAAAAGTATACTTTTTTTGTAAATACATACCTACTTATAATATACTAGCTGACCAATCCGCAGCTTCGCACGCGTAGTTTTTAATAAAATCATTACCCTCCTTTGTGCAGTTGGGCAAAAAGTAGCTTATGTTACTCAGGGTGAATGTAGCTTTCCAATGGTGAAAGAATTTTTGAAATCGGACCAGTAGTTTTTGAGTTTATTCATTACAAACATACACACAAAAATACAAATCTTTCCTCTTTATAATATTAGTATAGAAATATAGATAGAAAAACATCCAGACCTGGAACAAATATCTGTAGATCATGCAAACATTTGTTCCGCGGCGGGAATCGAACCCGCTACCTATACGTCCACTCCGCCACGGAAGTCGTTAACTTATCCCTCACTTTTCCTTTGCATGACTACTGTTCACACTTTGTCACGATTGTCACCTTGCAGCTTGCAGTCTCGTACAAAATATACCAGCATAAATTTTGTTTTCATCTTTAAGCATAAGTAGGTACCGCTTCCTTCGACAGGTAGTTAATATTTGACGACCGCCGCGCGCGAATAATAGTCGTCTGAGATGTCGGTTGCGGGTTTGATACTCACCAAGGAACAAATATTGTAATAACTAGGTAGGTACATATATTTTTTCCGGGTCTGGTTGTCATAAATATAATATATTATAAATTATTGATAGAGCGAAGCGAGATCTCCAAATCAACTTGGAAAAATCGGCGTTGTATGTATGTATGTTTGTCCGAAGATAACTTTTGAAGCGTTTATCCGATGGCACAATTTTGGTGGTGGGGGGTTGAGATATTGGTGTTCAAAAGGGGTAAAAAAATGGGACAAACTGGTCAAGTGACACGTCTAATAAAAGGTTTTTTGAGTATATTTCGACCCCGTTTTTATTTTTAGTTTAAACCTTGTAGTTTTTAAGTTTTAAGCCAAAATAAAAACTGAACTTTGACAAAATTCACGGGGTACACCAGTGACCCCACATTGCTGAAATTTGGTATGCGCGTAGCTTTAGTAACACAAGTATAGGGAAAAGTCTAAAAAATCCAGAAATACTGCATTTTCTACCCCAGAAAATTAACCATTTTACATGAACTCCCGTTACCTGTAATTTGAATAAAACTGTATGTCGTGTATGTATGTGTCTGTTATGTATTTCGTGGCACTATTTTGACAGTCAAAGATTACAAATAATATTTTTTTTTATGGGAGACTCGCGAGATCTCAGTTCGGGGCGAACCATTAGTGCATTTACAAAAAAGTATAAAAGTATTCTATCAGTTAAGTATTTGGTTTCCATAGTACAAGCTTTGCTTTAGTTTGGGGCTAGATAGCGCTGTCTGCAATGTCCAAGATTATTTATTATTTAGCATCAGCAAATTCGTTATCGCAGAATATTCACAAGTTCCATGGGGTTATCGGCTCTACCGCCGCCGCGCCGTATCGTAGCACACACATGCCATCTTGGCAAACTGCCAAAACCCTATGCACATTTTTATTTTCACCTAGCGGGTTTGCATGACACAGCTCTATTGCCAACCTAAAGCTTTTACCATGACAAAGCTTTATTGCCACCTACCACCCTCTCGTCACCTTCACACCCCATCCACACATCCAACACCTGGCACGATGGATCACGATGGGCGTCCATCACTCGGTGTCATGGCGTTGACGAGCGCGCTCGCCAACGTCAATGAGCGAAACCTTCAGGAACTAAGCGGTATCCTTTCATCGAAACTGAAATTAGTGTCTTCAAGCAGCTTTCTTTAGCCGGCTTTCTACAATCAACTGTCCAGGGATGGTGTTTTATCATTAACGCATTCATCCATCGTGATCGCAGATAAATGTTTCATGACCGAATTCCCCTACGCTTTGATAAATGGGCAATAATCCAGAACAATTCAATTTGCCCTCGTAAGCTCCTTGCATGACACAACTAAACTGCTTTAACCGCTGATACACGCATCACGATTTTGTAGTTCGTTGCACGCACTCGCAATACACTCGTTTGTCCAATGAGCACCACCACTCCTCGGCATGGCACTGACGAGCGCGGTCGCCGCCTCCACCGCCACCGCCGTCGCGGCCGGCGCAGGCAAGAAGGCGGCTCAGGTTCAATTGCAGGCCGAGCTGAACAACGACGATGAATGGAAAAAGTTCCTGCTGAGAGATGGACTGCTGGGTGAGTGTTTATGCAGCTGTTTTACAAGACAAGTATTCCCCAAGGCCAAAGCCACTAGGTAAATCATCTAATTTAAAATCATTAGATACGAGTATACCTACGGTTATTTTATTTTGTTTTTCAGTGGTGGACGTTTACTCCGAATGGTGTGGGCCGTGCATCGGCATGGTGGGTAACCTCAAGAAGATCAAGGTGGAGATTGGAGGAGACAACTTACATCTCGCTGTGGTAAGAAAATACCTCTAATGATATCAACGATACCCTATCTAACACAGAATTTTTAAACACAGTCATATTTTGTATTATCTTGCAGGCAAAGTCAGACACCATAGCTGATTTAAAGAGATTCAGAAAACGCAGTGAGCCCACGTGGATGTTTATCGCGGTAAGATCACTTTTTTATCTACATTTTCTCTTAGCCCTACATCATCGACTATATCTATTTAAGTTCCTAATCCACATAATATTTATACTATTTTTAGTTCTGTGCGCAAGCATAATTTACACGACAATTTAAGACGTCATTACATAAAAAGTTATTTGATAACTTAGGACGTTGTGCCACTGAGGTGTCGATATGCTCATATGTAGCGTAGGGTGGTGATTTGTGGCTTTTGTGCGATGGCACCGCCCTGTTCGTAGGCGGTATCGAACAAACGCTGCAAAAAACGTATGTTTATAGGTTTAGATATACCTAATCGTAGTTAGAGAGACCTCCAAACGTAAAGAATGTCGGGTACGAATATTTTGTCGGCTAGACATTCCTATGCAAATAGATAAGGGTGAAAACCATAAAAAGTTCCCGCTAGTTTCTGTTCTCACTAGATAGATTTATAAAAGTAAGGAAAAAATACTCATTTTGGATAAATGAACCGGGATGAATAAAAGAAGGGGAGGCCTTTGCCCAGCAGTACGATTCAGCGGGCTATTTAGATTAGGATGAAAAAGTACTTATATAATTTTACCAATAAATAATTTTCCATTTATATTTAAAGACACTAATCAAATTTTGAACCGTTCAGGCTGGTCAGCTGCTGAACGTGGTGTTCGGAGCAGACGCCCCTCGACTGGCGCGGACCATAGAGCAAGAGTTACACAATGAGGAGCTGGCCAAGAAGGGCGAGCTGCAGCGGCCGGTCAGAGCTCCGCACGAACTGACGCCGCCAGAACAGGTGCGCAAAACATTGGGGTAACCACATATTGAATCATGGGCCACGGAGCAGTGCTTGGCAGTTGCCTCCGCTAGCTCAAGAAACGAAGCACTAAAATCATCCAATCATTATTGGTTTTAGATCAATTTCATCTGCACGGAGAAGCAGCGAGGAGCAGGGGTAGGCAGTTACCCCCGCTGGCTCAGGAAACGAACCACAAAATTTTAACACATTCTCTTGGGTCAAATAAATGAATGATATTTTACATCTTCAATTAAAATATAGTTTATTTGTCTCTTTTCTAGGCAATCGCAACAGCAGCTGAGAAGAAATTTGAAGAAAGGCGACAGAAAGAAGCGAAGGCCGCAGAGTCGGCTCGCTTTGCTCGTCGAGAACTGCGGGCTAAGTTATTGGAGGCACACTACGCAGATATATGTCCCGGGGTCATGATGCCGCATGCGCAGAAGAATTTGAGGAAAGTCTCTGATGCTTTGGAACCACAAGGTAACTTCATATGCCTAAAAGAACAATCATCATCATCATCATATCAGCCGTAGGACGTCCACTGCTGGACAAAGGCCTCCCTCATTGATCTCCAGGAACTGCGGTTGGAAGCGGCCTGCATCCAACGCCGACCTGCGGTTCTTACCAAGTCGTCTGCCCATCTTGTGGGTGGACGTCCTACGCTGCGCTTGCCGGTCCGTGGCCTCCACTCGAGAACCTTTCGGCCCCATCGGCCATCTGTTCTGCGCGCTATATGGCCTGCCCATTGCCACTTCAACGTGCTAATCCGTCGGGCTATGTCGAAAAAGAAAATAAAAAAATAAATAATAAAAGAACAATGTCCTCAAGAAAACGAACAACTATTCAAAAAAATTAATTACTATTTTTTATCTCAAAGAATCTGAGAAAGGTAACAATTTATTATTATCACATCCCTTTTTTCCACTCTTTTCTGTTTTTCTCAGTCTTTCCGGTACGAGTCTCATTCTTTGTTCCAGCGTCATAATTATCTGCTGTTCTCTGTTTCGTGGGATCCACTCAGTTCACATACACATACAACAGCGTCAGAAAACAATGACGAAATCGCAATTCAAATCCTAATATCTCAATTCCAGGGATCATGTTAGCCGACAAATGTCCAGTCCTCCTGGGAAAAGAGGGCGCCAAGATCTTGGCTGTAGAAGATCCGGCAATGGGCGAGGAAACCCTAGCAGCCACACTCATAGAGAGACCCTCGCTGGCTCTGTTGCTGAAGAAACTGCCCGAGAGAGAGGGCTGTATTATTGGTAGGTTTTTGCACCCTAGTCCAATGACGATAACGGACACGCAAATTACAAAAAATAACGTAGAATAGTTAGGAATGTAATGAATGATAGTAAGAAGGTATAGTTGAATTTGAATGTAGATGTGTCAATGAAGAATATATTAATACGTAGAATTTCTCATGTTGCAGAAATTTGCCGACAAACAATCTTCGGAGATGGTTTAGAAGAAGACGACAAACCCAAGAAACTACCTGCCGATGAGCTAAGAGCGGACAACCTCCCTGGAATATTCCTACCTTCTGATCGGCATCAGAGGGCTGCCATATTGGATCTACTCTACCCTAAGGTAGCTAATCCCATCCATAGTCATATGGATGGGGTTAGGGGCCTTAGAGTACGAGGTGGACAATTGGTGGTTATCAAATTAGTGACAAAAACGATCTATATCAAACAAATATGACCATTGACCTGCAGCATTACCGTCTAACTTCCGGTGCTCCTGCAAACCTTCACGGAATTTGGATTTCAACTTTCTCTAATTGATCTGGTTTGGTCTTCAATGAATAACATCCAACATATTACAAACCCCACAGATTCCTCTAGATTCCATGTAAGTGGTATCATAAACTACGGGTGCCAGGGTACCTACATCGTAATTAGTAAATTGAGGTGAGCTTCGACCACGTCAATCTGTTAACTGTGTATCAGGGATGTACTCGTAATTAGATAATTTCAGCTGCGTGGTTTTGGTCCTCACATGCATATTTCTTTTACAAATGAGACCGCTAATTCTTACTCCAGCTCCGTTTTGTCTCATAATTTTTTTTCTCTTAATCCTTGAATATTTTCTCAGATGATACAAACGGTGATAGGCTCACCAGTTCCCCCCGAGGCCCCACACATCCTCATGATCTTCGGGGCGTGGCAGCGCGTCGCCGTGCTGGCGACGGCAGCCACACCTGACATCGCTCCACGGCTAATGCGCTATGGCATGTTTGCTGATGCCAGTTTACTGGAGCCGAGGCTGCTGTGCAAGAACGTGGACCAGTATGAGTTGAGGCCGGAGAAGGATTAGTAAGTTATCATTGTGGGAATGTTGTATGGTAAACGATTGAAATGTCTCGATACGTCGATGAATTCTGCTGACTGGTTTATGGAATTCAGAGGATGAAGTAATTCCTCGTATGACATCCACCTTAAATTACGATTTTGAGTAACTATCTATGCTTATTAGCTGGATAATTCTCCCCGCTTTCTTGGCATTCAGTCCTAAGTGTCCTAATACCAGGCACTGAAAAAGTAAAGATGAAAGGTAGTTCTAGCGTGTATATTTCCCTCACAGCGAAACCAGTTCCCTGCACAACAGTGGGCTCCGCAAATCTTACTTGATCAATCCCTCGACTCTTCTCTCACTCTCCTTACAATAAAACCCAGAAATTGGTTCTAACGAGTCTATACCCCCCACAGCAACGAGACCATAGTCCTCTGCATAGCAGTGGGTGCGGCTGACCCAGCTTTGGCGGACCCGGCTTCCATACCCCCCTCGACGCCTCCCCCCGCTCTCATTGCACTGGGACCACTGCACGTGAGTCCTGATGCCGTGGAGGGAGAGGAGGAAGGGTTGAGGTTCTTCCCACCGGGGTACAGTGCGCCAGACAAGAAGCCTAAAGCGAAGTCTAAGAAGAAAAAGAAGGTGAGAAATAGAAAACTGTTTGACGATTGGTAGGAGAGATGATAGGTACTAGACAACATTATAGGTACTTAGCGCTAAACTATTGGCTTCCCTTTCATGTTTACGCTGTCCTGTGTATCAAGAGATCAAGCTGTCGTCCTGTCATCATTGGTCAATTGATTTTAATAAATGTAGTGTCATGACATGAAATAGGAGACGTCCAGCGACAAGATGGGTTGCTTCAATAAAACCATATGTCGTACCGGTCGTACGCGGTTCAGATTGGCACATGAATCGGAATGAGTGGTATAAATAAAGAAAGGCCTATCTATGGCCAGCGAGTTGCCACGGGTTGAAAATTATGATGGGTTTAAGCGTCATGTATCGTTGTAGTCCTAATCTACACAGTGTACATGAAATGGCAATACTTAGTGGCCGCTGGCATAAATACAGTATCTTGTCATCATATTAAGTTATCTGCGATATGTATTTCTAGGGCAAACGCTCCAAAGACGACGCCCAGGACTCCGTACCTGAACAACAAAGCACAGAGGCGGAAGAGGCCAACGGGGACGACGCCAATGGAGAAGGGGAGAATGGTGACGAGGAAGGTGAAGATGCGGGCAGCGACGAGGGGGAGAATGGAGAGGAAGAGAATGCCGCGGGAGTGGATAAGGCGACGTCACCGCCTCCGCCACCACCTACCGCGCTGGGTTAGTCGGATGGCAACAGCGCGAGAAAGAGGCCAAGAGTATCAAGAGGGAGACTATAGTACACTCCAAGACTCATGGCAGACGGGACCAATCAATAAACATGTTTGTTTCCGTTTCTGGTAATTAGTACCAATTTACTTCTGTTTTCAATTACTGGTAATAAGTGTTATCGATAGATACTCGTCGCATCAGTAGCGGCTCCCGAAAGGGCTGCAAGAGCGAGCGAGATAGCAATATCATCGTTGCTTGTCCCACGTTTTATGACCCCGTCTGCCAGGTGCGTTGTCGTCTAGTATAGGAATGAAATCAAACCTATAAGAATAAATAAGCGATAAATTAATAGTTTAATTATGCTAAAGTATGGCAGTTTAAACCAGCGTTAGAAGTTAGTTAATGTCAGGAGTTGACAGCTATATATAATTATGGTAACCTCCTTTTAAACGCCTCCATAATCATTTTTTCAAATATTTATAAGGTTAGTGTTTGCAGAAATGTGGGGATAGTCGATCCTTCACTGTAACAGCCGTACGATTGTGGAACGCTTTGCCCCTCTCTATAAGAACATCCAAGTCTATTAGTAATTTTAAAACAAAAGTGCACACCCATTATCTGTCCTTGTGTTGAAGTTGTAGCTGCTTGTTAATTCATCATAACCACTTTTAGAGTTGCTTATTTAAATTAAATTTGTGTTATTACTGGTAATTTAGGTTTATAGTATGTAGATATGTTTTTAAATTTATATAGATGCACCGCCGTCATGTGTTACATTTTTATCCTGTCCATACAAAGGTTGTCTGGAAGAGATCGCTTTTAGCGATAAGACCGCCCATTGTACTAAATCTATTTGTAAGAATTATGTTCTGTATTTTACTTTGATGTACAATAAAGAGTTATCTTATCTTATCTTACATTGAACCATCGCATAATGAGCAAATGGCAATTACACTTGTATTTTCACAAATAAAAAACAATCTTTACTACATACAAGTAATCTTAACTTTATATATATATATTAAGCGAATGTTATTTAGAAAAAGAGAAAAAAAACATCTTCCATACTACAATGTGATAATTCGAACCGGACGAAAAGTAAGCCCGTGGTGAAATGGGGTCGCGGGTTCTAATCCCGTCTGGTCGTTATTTCTAGAAATGTGATGAAAAGTCTTTGTTTGCATGATATTAAATAGTTATTGTTACGTTATTAATAAAACGGATGTATAATATTTCTAAAGTTTGTATTTTCATTAATTATAAATAGTCATTTAATATAGCTTTTAACAATAAAATAAAGTAAAATGAGTAACGACTTAACACAATACGAGTGGAGTGGCAATATACAGCAGGCGGATCACACCACAGAGTCTTTTCGGTTCCTGGAACAAACATAACCTCGATTTATATAAACACCACCGCCTACAAATATAAACCCATTTCACAATGTCCTCTCCGTACTAAGGTAGTCTTGAAGAAATAGCTTTAGGTGATAATACCGTCAATAATACATTTCTATTGATATAGCTCCTTGTTGTACATAACACCAATCTTTTTTATTTATTTAGATAATTAACTTAGTATTTTGCTCTGTAATAGGTTTTATGTACAATAAAGAGTTATATCTATGTATCCATTCTGCTACGGATACGCGGATCAACAATTATTAATAGATTTTTTGAATCATCTTAAACAGATAAAAACTCCGCCGAGACGTCTGTAGTCCATGGCGCCGCACAGACGCCATTGATTAGAACATATTGTAGAGTGAACTTACCAGATATAATGATTGTCGTGATGCGGAGCGCGCATGACGCCGACGCCTCCGCCGAGACGTCTGTAGTCCATGGCGCCGCACAGACGCCATTGATTAGAACATATTGTAGAGTGAACTTACCAGATATAATGATTGTCGTGATGCGGAGCGCGCATGACGCCGACGCCTCCGCCGAGACGTCTGTAGTCCATGGCGCCGCACTGACGCCATTGATTAGAACATATTGTAGAGTAAACTTACCAGATATAATGATTGTCATGATGCGGAG
Organism: Philereme vetulata; assembly: GCA_918857605.2. Classification (NCBI taxonomy): domain Eukaryota; kingdom Metazoa; phylum Arthropoda; class Insecta; order Lepidoptera; family Geometridae; genus Philereme; species Philereme vetulata. The sequence continues at coordinate 4,707,673 of OU975484.1, forward strand.
CGCGCATGACGCCGACGCCTCCGCCGAGACGTCTGTAGTCCATGGCGCCGCACAGACGCCATTGGTTAGAACATATTGTAGAGTGAACTTACCAGATATAATGATTGTCGTGATGCGGAGCGCGCATTACGCCGACGCCTCCGCCGAGACGTCTGTAGTCCATGGCGCCGCACAGACGCCATTGATTAGAACATATTGTAGAGTGAACTTACCAGATATAATGATTGTTGTGATGCGGAGCGCGCATGACGCCGACGCCTCCGCCGAGACGTCTGTAGTCCATGGCGCCGCACAGGCGTCATTGATTAGAACATATTGTGGAGTGAACTTACCAGATATAATAATTGTCGTGATGCGGAAGCGCGCATGACGTCGACGCCTCCGCCGAGACGCCTGTAGTCCATGGCGCCGCACAGACGCCATTGATTAGAACATATTGTAGAGTAAACTTACCAGATATAATGATTGTCATGATGCGGAGCGCGCATGACGCCGACGCCTCCGCCGAGACGTCTGTAGTCCATGGCGCCGCACAGACGCCATTGGTTAGAACATATTGTAGAGTGAACTTACCAGATATAATGATTGTTGTGATGCGGAGCGCGCATGACGCCGACGCCTCCGCCGAGACATCTGTAGTCCATGGCGCCGCACAGGCGTCATTGATTAGAACATATTGTGGAGTGAACTTACCAGATATAATAATTGTCGTGATGCGGAAGCGTGCATGACGCCGACGCCTCCGCCGAGACGTCTGTAGTCCATGGCGCCGCACAGACGCCATTGATTAGAACATATTGTAGAGTAAACTTACCAGATATAATGATTGTCATGATGCAGAGCACGCATGACGCCGACGCCTCCGCCGAGACGTCTGTAGTCCAAGGCGCCGCACAGACGCCATTGGTTAGAACATATTGTAGAGTGAGCTTACCAGATATAATGATTGTCGTGATGCGGAGCGCGCATGACGCCGACGCCTCCGCCGAGACGTCTGTAGTTCATGGCGCTGCACAGACGCCATTGGTTAGAACATATTGTAGAGTGAACTTACCAGATATATGATTGTCGTGATGCAGAGCGCGCATGACGCCGACGCCTCCGCCGAGACGTCTGTAGTTCATGGCGCTGCACAGACGCCATTGATTAGAACATATTGTAGAGTAAACTTACCAGTATAATGATTGTCATGATGCAGAGCGCGCATGACGCCGACGCCTCCGCCGAGACGTCTGTAGTCCATGGCGCCGCACAAACGCCATTGGTTAGAACATATTGTAGAGTGAACTTACCAGATATAATGATTGTCGTGATGCGGAGCGCGCATGTCGCCGACGCCTCCGCCGAGACGTCTGTAGTTCATGGCGCTGCACAGACGCCATTGGTTAGAACATATTGTAGAGTGAACTTACCAGATATAATGATTGTCGTGATGCGGAGCGCGCATGACGCCGACGCCTCCGCCGAGACGTCTGTAGTTCATGGCGCCGCACAGACGCCATTGATTCGATTCAGGATCAAACACCTGTACAAAATACACTTATTATAATATGTCGTAAATAACCTGAATTCTAAAACAACCGAATGGAGTATAAATCAAGTTAAATGTTTTTTTTAATCTATCCACGAATGATAGCACTTTATTTAAAGTCTTATGAAATGATACCTGGCAGTATTATTCAGTGTCAATAAGCCGTGTTTTGTCTTGCAAACTTAGGTTCATATTCTAGATCATAATTCAAAACCTAATCGTTACTTAAACCTACAATTTTGACAGATGAATTGATTAAAAGCTGAAATAAAATGTTTTTGCATCTCGGTTGCATCTCGGTTGCATCTCGATTCACGCTCGACCGTTTTAGAATAGGGGTCTCAGTGCACACTTTGTCCCTCACCTCTATAGATTTAAGATAGGCGGTGCCGTCGAATCCGCCGACGGCGTACAGCTGTCCGTTGACGACGGCGAGCCCGACGCCGGACCGGCGTGACGTCATCGCGACCACGGGCGACCACGTGTCCGTGCTCGGCTCGTATCTACAACATACACATTGCATACTATGTTGTACACCGGTTTCTTGTATTTAGGAGGAAATTACATTTCAAGAATACGTTTTTAAGAGAACTTTTATTGTTTGAGAGCGCGAAAGACAATGGCAGCTCGAATTGGTAGGACAAAAAATAGAGATATATCTAAACTGAAATGCAATATGCAACACCCGAAATGACCCCGAGTAGTGCGGTACACACTTGAACAGCTGAGAAACATTTTAAGAAAAATTGCTTTTTATACTGTTAGGGCGACTCGCGCACAGATGCCTAATCGTATTTAGTGCCTTTTATTGTATTTAGTATCTTTAAGAGAGTAATGTGTATCATACGAATACGTCATATATAAACGTGTTTAGTCGCTAATTATGTTTAGGGATCGTTGTGCAAGGCGGGCTTAGACTTGTAGAGCGAACATGTGCTTCTCGTGAAGGATAGCACAGGTAGAGATCGCGCATGTTAGGTCGACAGGTGAGCAGTTGGGTGCGGTACCGTTCGGCGGAGGAGAGCTCGGTGCAGTCGTCGCGGCCGCCGACCGCGTAGATCTGGTTGTCGAACACGGCGCAGCCGAGGTGCTTCCGCCGCGTCGACATCGCAGCTACCTGCATATACCCCACCACACCAAATTACCATCAAACACACATTTTTTTAATGCTACTTTGAGACAGAACAAGCTTATTAGCCTACCTGATGTTAAGTGGTAACCATCGCCTATAACTGAGAATTGCTTCGTAGGTCACGCTCCTTAATAATGTGCCCTACGATGCATTACTCTGCCCACCCGGCCCACCCCGCCAGGCCCGTAAAGCCTCATGTGCCTCTAATTTCACCGGAAGCTATACCCTTCAAACCGAAACACAGCAATGCTGCTTGGCGGCAGAAATAGTTACCACGGCATGCAAAATCATAGACATTAAATAAATAAAATAAAAATTGCTGGACATTTCACACAGCGGTATCTAGCTCCAAACTAAGCAGAGCTTGTACTATGGGAACCAGATAACTGATAGAATACTTATATACATATTTTTTTTGTAAATACATACTTATCATAATATATAGAAAAACATCCAAACCTGGAACAAATATCTGTAGATCATGCAAACACATGTTCCGGTGGGAATCGAACCCGCTACCTCCTCCGTCTCAGCCGGCTATTCGCCCACTGCGCCACGGAGATCGTCAATAAATTGAACCTATTCGATTTTGTTTAGTACGAGAATCATTTTCTAGGTTCCATAGTCGATATAGGAATACTAACATTTAGCTGTGCTGCGCGGCGCGGTGCTTAGCTAATCTAACTTTTTAGTGCTATGTTCGTCTACAACGTTGAGCAGTTTGAGTAGCCGGTGTGCGCTGGATAAATTAACTCGAAGCGTTTGATCAATGTGACAAATGCGAGCGAGATAGACGGAAGAGCGAGCGGGAGAGCAGTGCGGAACGAAGCGAATCGCGTGCAACCCTGCTATGTTTTAAACAGCGCAGCACGTTTTGTTTGTTTCCTCATTATAATATATAAGGAGCGATATAAAGCATAGCACAGCATAGCTTAATGTCTTTTAGTCGCACTTTTATACATTATAGGCTTGCGTTTGAGCACAATCTCGCGTGATGGCGCGCGATGATGCAGTCTACGATGGACCACGTTTGCCTAGCTAGAACAAGCCTGTAAGGTACCTCCCCTGGATGTTGGAAGTTGGGGGTGACCCTACATACCTGCGTCCACTTGTTGGCCCTGGGATCGTATCGCTCGACCGTGTTGAGCGGCGCCTGTCCGTCCGACCCGCCCACGGCGTACAGCATGCCGCCCAGCACCGCCACGGCTACGCCTAGCCGTCTAGTCGTCATCGGCGCCACCTAACAACCAAAATATACTTTATGTTCTTACAAGAAGGTTCAATATTGCGATCATCGATGTTATATCAGCCATAAAACGTCTTGCCGGTCTCCATTAGGAAATCCCCCTCACCTTCCGTATTTAAAGCGTGACTCAAAAAATATTTTCCCCACGAAGGGTCGTGATTCATTCATCCGATCTCTAATACTAATAATATATGTATATGTATGTAAGTACATATTTATTTATTTTATATATGACATTTAATTATTTAAAATTATATACGTACCTAATATGTATGTATATAACTATATAAGGTTAAGTAATTTTTCTTTTTCTATTAGTAACTTTTAAGTTTATTCTTTTTACACCTCGGCCAATCTTTCATTAAGCAATGATCCTCTCCGTCCAAAGGTTGTCTGGAAGAGATCGCTTTGTTAAGCGATAAGACCGCCCATTATGCTTACATTTATTTGTTTAATTCTTTATATCTGTTGTGTCTAGCTTGTAATGTATAATAAAGAATTTTCATTCATTCATTCAAAACGAGCATTGCAAAACGAGCAAGTTCTGAAGCCTGTCCCGTAGATGTCGAGAACGATTTTATGCAACCTGCACCAGCCGACCTAAGATCAGGTCGTCTTTAATTTATTTATTAAGGATGCCCAATGAATACACAGATTTAAATTAAAATAAAACACAATACATGCCCAATACAAAGATAAGTGCATACTACGTGTTTTGTTATGGTACGACATTAAATGAAAACACGGGTAGGGCTAATGGCTAGTATTGTTGCAAAACAGATTTTTTTCTAATTCATCACCATAGAAAAAATGAAATTTTCAAACAACCTTAATATCAAATCCTACAATAGCAATTAAACACAAATCATAATCATTCATCACGTAACGAAACGTAAACAAATATTTCCTCTTTATAATATTAGTATAGAGTATAGATGAATCAGCCTGTATAAAAATGATGAAGTAGGTACATAATAAACTGACTAAGCGGTATCGTCGCAAAGGCGCCGCCGTTTAAAACTGTTTATTGAAAATGTATCGATTACTGGATAAATATTCAAGTTACCGGTAGTATACACTACGGATGTGCGTTTTTAATTATTGTCGCACATAACAAAACAGGTTGTATAAAGTTTTTAGACAAGAGTTGCATCTAAATTATTGTCTTATTAAATCCAAAGTTCATTTACTTCCTACGTTACTGTTATTTTGTCTAAGGTAACTCGTTGAAACATCCAAGTCATTTATAAATACAGTCTGCTCGGTCAAGTTAACGGAATCAGCAACGTTTACATGTAAGTATATTTGTTTGCAGGTGAGTACATCACCAACATCATGTCTCTGCCAGCTACTGCATTAAAGTTCATGGCAATGTAAGTAATTGATCGCGTAGCACACCTTAGTCCACCGGTTGTCCTTAGGCTCGTATCGCTCGACGTGGTTGAGGCACTGCACGCCGTCCTGCCCGCCCACCGCGTACAGCGCGCCCTCCAGCACCGCTACGCCGACGGAGGTGCGGCACGAGGAGGTCGGGGCCACGGCGCCGCACCACTGCAAACAATTACACACATTTCACTTCATTATAATAATATGTTTGTTTATTATGTAATGTATATTTTTATTAAGAAAATGTGTGTGGATAATAAAGTGAAATTATGTCCGTTCGCTTACTGACGAAACGTATCAATCATCGTAACAAGTAAAATAATATTTTGCGATAAAACATTTTCTCTAGAGTATTTTCATGGGGCTGCATGTGTTGAGCGCCACCAGCTACATGTGGAAGTACATGTGGAGAGCTCACCTGGTTGGTCTGGGGGTCGTAACGCTCGATGCTGTTGAGATAGCTCTGTCCGTCGTGTCCGCCGACCGCGTACAGCAGGTCGTGTAAGACGGCGACGCCGACGCCGCAGCGTCGCTTGGACATGGGCGCCACCATCTTCCACTCGCCCGAGCCCGGCTCGAAGCGCTCCACGGACGCGATGGCGTCGCCCGAGCACCACCCGCCTACCGCGAACAGCACCTCGCCTGGAAAAACCTAACCTGTGAGATCATCACATCGGCAGGGGCAACCGCTCAACAGCTGGTAGCCTGAAGGCTATTGTTTCCTCACCCTAACGTATATTGAACCTTTTGTGTCGCAATCAGGTATCCCCCAACTCACCACACAGGTCGTCGGCACACCCGCGGAGTGCCAGGTGTTTTAACAGTGGCCTTCTTTTTAAAATCTCTTAACCCTAGCGAAAACAATGCATCCAAAGACAAAGCTTTGCCACAATCATAGTCGGCGTCGTCGCTCTTTGTCGTCAAATATAGCCGACGTGAGCGACCATTTATACTGCGTTACCACATTCGCACTCTCTACTCGATCCATTTACTCTCCATTTACACACACGCTCGCGCGAGTGTGGTAACGCGGAAGAAGAGTTTTAAAGCAAATTGTCATTGGGACCTATTTACTGCTGTAGCACACAAATATTTACCAAATTCTATATTTGAGTTTATGTTATTCGTCCCTACTATTATTTCATTGTTACTTTTTCTGTCTTTGTCTTCTAATTTTATGAATCCCCGCCACTCAAATCCCCGCGAAACGTAAAAAATTATTAATTTTTATCGATCATAAATTTTATAGCTAAGTGAAGCTATAATATTGATACGTTTACCCTTCACAAAAAAGGAAAGTGCTGATAGTTCTGAGACCGGAGACCTGACCTGACTGACTTGATTTGATGGTAAGTGATTGGTGTGATTGAAGATGGTGCACGCATGCCTAGAAAGAACCTGTTCCCTCTGGACTTGAAGACTCCGAGATTATACTGGTCCGGAAAATATACGGAAGTGAGTTCCACTCCTTACTTGTGCTAACAAGAAAAGTTGAACCAAACCGTTTGTTACGGCAAGGTGGTATGCCGACCAGGTATGGGTGGTACGTCGGTACGTCTGCTTATACGGTGGTGCAAGGGGGAAGGAGGGTAAGGTCATAAAGATCTTGCACACATTCACCAAAATGAATCTTGTAAAAGCTGAAAGTCTGGGTACTCGACGTCTGTGCTCTAGAATTTGTGAATTGGCTTTCACTAGGCAGTCATTGCCGATTATCTTTTTGGGTTGATGGTTAAAAAGCTCAACTGTAGGGGTGTCAGTAATGAGAGCATACCTCGCCTGGTAGGTTTCCTCGGGCGGGTCCTGGGTCCCTGCATGAGGGGTCGCTCCTGCGGCAGCAGCAGGTAGTTCTTGGCCTCGTCCAGAAGGTCGCGACACGCGTCGTCGGATCTGATGAGGAGCTCCGAAGAGACGGTGCCCACCAGGAACTTGGGGCTAAGGAGCGGCAGCCGAACGTGCTGTAGAACCTAGTAATACAATATGTGGAATGTAATTGAAGCCGTAAACTATCATTTCTATGAAGACGTTTTATAATGATTATTTAACTCTTAACTCCTGACATAAAATATGGTAATTGTTATTTTCTTGACATAGGTAATTGTAATTTCATTTCTTGACATGTGTTTTTTTAATAAGTGAGATTTGTTTTATTTTTTTATTGTGTATTAGGGTTGGGATATAATATTATACTCACATTCCCCCTAATGGGAAATGTGAGTCACTTTAATATTATTTTATCTATGTACACCTACACTACATTGAAGCAAATAAAATTGATTATGAATTATGAATGAAAAGATGAAATTTGACTTGGTAATATATAAGGCCTAGTATGAAATGAAAACTGATAATGCTTGTTTCAACATCTCAGTTGAGGATGGCTCTTTTTTACTCGCTTATTCCATCGTGTGGGGTAGCATTGACTAGATTTTTTAAAACACAATGAGGTTTTATGAACACAGATACAGGAATCCGATTACGAAATTTAAAGTAGCCACACAGTTCTTCCAAAAAATACTTGGGGCACTCTGAAATTGTGACTATTTTTAACTAATCCAACTGTTGTTATTTAAGTTACTTCCACACATTTTAAGGATCGAGAATGTCTCACCTTAGCTAAATGTCCTTTAAAATTAAGTTCAAACTGACTGAACTGACTAAATAGACGCCATATGAGGTTGACTTGACAAATAATTAAAAATTTAAATTATATTTCTTTGAGTTGCAATTGACATGAACTTGATATTTTATTTTATTGTTTTTTTTGTGTAACTGACTTGCTATGTGAATTTTTTATTATCCTTGTACTTTTTTTTATGTTTTAAGGGAAATGACTTGCCATGAATTTTTTTTAATAACCATGAAATACATTTATGTCTCAACATATAGTTCATAATTATTTATGGGCTAAATCTCTCACCTGAGGTAAATGTTTCACCTGAACTAAATGTCTCACTTGAGGTAAATGTTTCACCTGAACTAAATGTCTCACTTGAGGTAAATGTTTCACCTGAACTAAATGTCTCACTTGAGGTAAATGTTTCACCTGAACTAAATGTTTCACCTGAACTAAATGTCTCACTTGAGGTAAATGTTTCACCTGAACTAAATGTCTCATCTGAGGTAAATGTTTCACCTGAACTAAATGTCTCACTTAAGGTAATTGTTTCACCTGAATTAAAAGTTTCACCTGAACTAAAGGTCTCACTTGAGGTAAATGTTTCACCTGAACTAAATGTCTCACCTGAGCTAAATGTCTCACCTGAGGTAAATGTTTCACCTGAACTAAATGTCTCACCTGAGCTAAATGTCTCATCTGAGGTAAATGTTTCACCTGAACTAAATGTCTCACCTGAGCTAAATGTCTCACTTGAGGTAAATGTTTCACCTGAACTAAATGTCTCACCTGAGCTAAATGTCTCACCTGAGCTAAATGCTGCCGCCGCTCGGCCACGTTGTACTTGACCCAGGACATGACAGCCTGGAAGGTCTGTTCCTCGGATCTGACGTTCAGCTCGTCTGAGGACACTATGTCGATGAGCTGTGCAGCTGGCAGTAGGAGGAACTCTTCGCTTTCCATCACCTGTTGAGATAAATATCATTTATCAGTGGAATCGCAGAAGGGCTACGAAGAAGTAGTTAGCCAATTAGTATTCTTAGTATCTTGTATAAAGCCCATTTAAAGTTCATAACTGTCTTTAAATTATTTAATGTCAAGCGTCTTGTGGCTGAAACAATGATGATGAATGGATACAGTGCTAAAGAATTATAATATACCTCGGGAAAGTTTTGCTGAGTGAACTTATCAGCGATCCTCAGCAGCTCGCGGCAGGAGTGTGTGTCCGCGAAGGCGCGGATGCCGAGGCAGTTGGAGCAGTCCAGCTGCCGCTTCAGGAACTCGCAGCACACGTCCTGGATCTCTTGCAGCTGCAGGAGACAGGCAGCCGGAAGCAACGCCTGGAACCAAATTACCACATTAGGTACTAACATTTTTGACGACTATATGCGCGGTGTAACAGAACTCCACCAGCTGCTCCATGGCCTGCTCGTCCACGTCTCGAATGGTGAGCTCAGTGGTATACCTGCACATTGCTCTCCTCGACGACTATATGCGCGGTGTAACAGAACTCCACCAGCTGCTCCATGACCTGCTCGTCCACGTCTCGAATGGTGAGCTCAGTGGTATACCTGCACATTGCTCTCCTCGACGACTATATGCGCGGTGTAACAGAACTCCACCAGCTGCTCCATGGCCTGCTCGTCCACGTCTCGAATGGTGAGCTCAGTGGTATACCTGCACATTGCTCTCCTCGACGACTATATGCGCGGTGTAACAGAACTCCACCAGCTGCTCCATGGCCTGCTCGTCCACATCTCGAACGGTGAGCTCAGTGGTATACCTGAACATTGCTCTCCTCGACGACTATATGCGCGGAGTAACAGAACTCCACCAGCTGCTCCATGGCCTGCTCGTCCACGTCTCTAACGGTGAGCTCAGTGGTATACCTGCACATTGCTCTCCTCGACGACTATATGCGCGGTGTAACAGAACTCCACCAGCTGCTCCGTGGCCTGCTCGTCCACGTCTCGAACGGTGAGCTCAGTGGTATACCTGCACATTGCTCTCCTCGACGACTATACGCGCGGTGTAACAGAACTCCACCAGCTGCTCCATGGCCTGCTCGTCCACGTCTCGAACGGTGAGCTCAGTGGTATACCTGCACATTGCTCTCCTCGACGACTATATGCGCGTTGTAGCAGAACTCCACCAGCTGCTCCATGACCTGCTCGTCCACGTCTCGAACGGTGAGCTCAGTGGTATACCTGCACATTGCTCTCCTCGACGACTATATGCGCGGTGTAACAGAACTCCACCAGATGCTACATGGCCTGCTCGTCCACGTCTTGAACGGTGAGCTCAGTGGTATACCTGCACATTGGTCTCCTCGATGACTATATGCGCGGTGTAACAGAACTCCACCAGCTGCTCCATGGCCTGCTCGTCCACGTCTCGAACGGTGAGCTCAGTGGTATACCTGCACATTGCTCTCCTCGACGACTATATCCGCGGTGTAACAGAACTCCACCAGCTGCTCCATGGCCTGCTCGTCCACGTCTCGAACGGTGAGCTCAGTGGTATACCTGCACATTGCTCTCCTCGACGACTAAATGCGCGATGTAGCAGAACTCCACCAGCTGCTCCATGGCCTGCTCGTCCACGTCTCGAACGTTGAGCTAAGTGGTATACCTGCACATTGCTTTCCTCGACGACTATATGCACGCTGTAGCAGAACACCACCAGCTGCTCCATGGCCTGCTCGTCCACGTCTCGGACGGTGAGCTCAGTGGTATACCTGCACATTGCTCTCCTCGACGACTATATGCGCGGTGTAACAGAACTCCACCAGCTGCTCCATGGCCTGCTCGTCCACGTCTCGACCGGTGAGCTCAGTGGTATACCTGCACATTGCTTTCCTCGACGACTATATGCACGCTGTAGCAGAACACCACCAGCTGCTCCATGGCCTGCTCGTCCACGTCTCGGACGGTGAGCTCAGTGGTATACCTGCACATTGCTCTCTTCGACGACTATATGCGCGGTGTAGCAGAACTCCACCAGCTGCTCCATGGCCTGCTCGTCCACGTCTCGGATGGTAACCTCTGTGGCGCGCGACTCCGCCAGCTCGCCCGTAAACATCGCGCGGAAGTACGGGCTGCATGCTGAGAGGATCACTCTGTTGAATAATTACTTTACTGTACTCTACTACATAGAAACTTAAGTATCGAGAACCTCCTACTTTTTGGGAATTGGGGTGACCCAGATAAGGGCACTTATCATAAAGACTATTTGACACTTATTTTAAGAGGTTTACTCGCCAACAGTGATCTTTGCCAATCAAAATTCTAATTGGATTCTTTGTCAATACTTTTGTACAATACCAAAGTGCCAAATGGTGAATAAATGGATATTGCTATATCCTTAAATCTTAAATTCGAAAACATATTATGTGTGCATTAAATAATATTTATGTTTTGTAAAACACACCACACACCAGTGTTTTTACTGTAAGGACCATCATTTCTCATTCTGTTGACCAACTTAACACAGGATGATTACCACAGAACCAGTGAATGAAAAACGGACCTGTGCGCGAACAGCTTCCTACTAGCGACATTGAGCACGACATCGCAGAGCTCGCGATGCCGACGCAGCGCGGAGAGTTCGGCGAGGATGGCGCGCGGGTGCTTCTCCGACGTGTGCGACAGCCGCGCGCCGCCGCCGCCGCCGGGAGACCCGCCTTCGCCCATCCTGCAACACAACACCTAAAGCTATTCTATGTCTCACCTGCGCCAAATGTCTCACCTGAGAAATACTATTCAAATTGGGCTGCACTCGCAAGTCGAGTGCGCGATGGCTTGTGAGCTCGAGTGAGCCAATAGAGAAGATAACCAACGAGTGGATCCTAACACGCGTAAAGACGCGTAGCTGGCTCTCGAAGCATAATGCGAATGGTCGGCAGTAGCACGTAACTGGGATGAATTGAAGGAAAGGAGAACTTTGCCCAGCAGTGGAATCCAGCGAGCTCATTAATGTTGTAAACCATTTTCACAGGGGTTGTCAGAAGTGCTAAAGTAGGAGTACTACAAGAGCCGGTAGCCACTGTAGCTGAGCAGAGAGATATGTAAAATCAACCAATCATAACACACGTAGGTAACTAAGTATCTTTTCTATTAGTTAAAAACCAAATAACATAAAAAGATAAGAAGATTTCAAATCATGAAAATTGTTTTATAACATACATTAAATGGGTAATTATATGTATGAATTGTGACCATAAACTCATTTTAATTACTTATTTTCATGGAACAATAATTTTGAATGCATTCAAATATTAAATGCCTTGATGTTATGAGTATCAAGGGTAAATTAATTATAAATAATCTAATAGACTGGAGGTCCTAATTCCTCTTTCTAATTGCTCACGTACCATCAGTCATTAGTCTAGTATAACAAGTAGAAAATAAATTAATTATCTATTACTGGTTTCAAATCATACAACAAAATAAAATATAGCAGACTAGCTGTTTCCCGCGACATTGTACGCGTTACACTACTAAATGTGTAAGTAACCTAGAAATAAAGCTAAACTCGCTGTTGCAACTTGACTTAACACCTCATTTTTATCCCATGGGAGCTGATTTATAGCATAAAAGGTAGCCTATGTGGTGATCCAGGTTATAATCTATGTATATACCAAATTTCATCGAAATCGGTTCAGCCGTTATGGCGTGACTGAGTAACAAACAAACATTCAAACTTTCGCATTTATTATATTAGTGTGATAGCGCTCAGGGATAGAGTACCTCTCTATCAGTGAAAGTATTTCCAGAATCAGTTAAGTTGTGTCTGAGATTACCACTACAAACATACAAACAACAAACTCTACTTCTATAATAGTATAGATTAATGGTCTTTCTTTGTGGCCAAGGAGAACCACAAAGGAAAGTCTTGGCCTATTCCCATATTAAATTTGATGAATGATGCTGTATTTTTGTATAAAATACTTTTATACAGATGCATTATATCATACATAAGCGTAAAAACATAAGCATACAATTACAATTTCTATGCAGACTCAGTCCTTTGAAAATATTTTGTGGGTGTACTGCATATGATAGTGTTAAGATGATTGAAGTGCATTGGCCATGAGACATTCCACATACAGGTAATATTGACAGAGCACATTTCTCAACTAAACTGAAGAAGGTCAAGAAGAAATAGAAAGCAAACACTAAGTAAAGGTTAAATGTATGAAATACCTGTGTATAATAAATCACTTCTGAAATTATAAATAACTTGTTGAAAGAAATGAATCTTAATACATTCTGTTACTACTGAGAATGATTAATGAATATAAAGATGATTTTAGTACTATTTATACTTTGTTATTTCTTAACATATGAACTAAGTATCTTTATCACGAGTTCTTTGACACATTGTAAGTAATGTTGTCATGTTATTTTTTGTAATAGTCTATTGTCAGCTTGTTTTTAAATTTCATTCATTCTCGTGAACTTTATTTGGGTCAATGAAATACACGGAATACAAACCAGCTGTACAGAATACTTAGGTATTTTAATGGGAAACCAAGGTAACAAATGAAATGTCTTAACAGGTTAGTGCAAATAGTTTACCACATGAGTTGAATGTAGTTGAAAGGTGAGATAGATTGTTTGTTGTCATAAATCAGCTGATGAATCTTTACATATGAACAATGTCTGTGGGTCTGATGCATACATAGCATCAACCAGTGTTGAGAGACATGGCAGTTTGATTTGTTTTACAAAACCGTGCCAACTATTGGCTATTTTCTTTTGATTTCAAAAGTTCAGTTACCTCTTGTGGCCGCGTGCGTTTCCCAGCTGCAAGCGCAGCGGGGGCGAAGCCCAGCCCCACACGGAGTCAATCTGCAAACCAAACCACCCCAGCTGTACACTTAACACAAACTCCCATCCAGTTATCCATTACAACATAATTTATGCAATGTCAAGCGAGCCCTCACCTTTGAAGATTGTTATTCAACGCTAAAATGAAAACCTAATAGGGACGGAGCGTTTTGCTCTCATGTACCGCCCCGAGGAATGTAAAACAGTTAACGGCACATCGATTTTCCAATTTCACAAGTTTTTATGTTTACTAAACGTAAAGTGTAGACATCGTACTCTGTCCACTGGTCAATTTTACACAGTACGTTCGAAATTCGATACAGCTGTCATAAAATATATTGTAAAAAATAAACTATTTACATTTTACTGAGTTTATGCAAATAATCTGTGGTGTAATTTTTTTTTTTGTGTATCATACCCTCAATAAATAACATTAGTTGTGTTGCAATCTGCCAATCACGATTGGAACATTTGGAACTAAACACATTTAAGATAAAGAATTACCATAGATTTAGAATTCTTTATCTTAGAAACACATCATTCGAATTTAGGATTCTGAACGCTTTCTTAAATGTCAAAATAGGTGCTGCCAGCGTCAAACGGATGAAAAAAACCTACGTCAGATTAGGTAGGATGGTTCAAGGACCTTAGCCTGCCCGGAAGGTCATACAAAAAAAAGAAAAGAGCTGCCATCCTTTTGTGACGTAGATGGAGAATAAAATAAGATCGGGCATTGAATAACAATACCATGAGTAAAAAGGATGCCTTTATACAGATTCACTTATGAGTAAGAAAGAGAGAATCTAATAATTGTTTTGTCCCATTCTGCGTATGCGATAAAGTTGCGAGTGGGGGGTCTTGAGCACCAACGACTGGAGCACAACAAAGTATTGTAAACTGTAAAAAGTGCAATTTCTGGTATTTTTCGTTGATAATAGTTACTCAGCTCGTGTTTTAACATGAAACCCTATGCCCTAATTATTAAAGTTAGGTGCCAACCAAACCAACCTATTAACTGTTTGGTTGCCGAATATATCTAGGTCATAGAACACAAAAAACATTGGTTTTTATGTTCTGTGATTTAGGTATAGTCTCTCAAATGAAAGTAGACCTGGAAAAATCGCAGCAAATTCAAAAAATATCAGCGTGGCAACCCATTAAATAATAGGACACTTGGAATAACACAACTTGATACTTGGTTATTATTCTAAAAAAAATATAATTTGTCTCAGACATTCTATATAATTATACTTACTTACATACTTTTGCTTCTATATGCAATGTTAAAAGATTTTGATGCACTTGAATATAAACTATTATTCTTCAGAATGTTGTAATCATTTATAGCAGGTTCCTATATCCGTCGGTAACCAGCTACGACTCGTTTCTCCTTGAAAACCTGTCAAAAGTTTGACACTAGTTTGACACTTATTCAAGGAGATACGAGGCGTAGTCGGTTACCGACGGATAAAGGAACCTGCCATTAGTCGCCTTATAGGTACGTAACTTAGAGGTGAAATTGAAAGGGTCCTATTCTATGGCGTAATTAACCTACATGTTTGTTTTGCAGATTTCCCAAGATTTAAATTTATTAAATTGCTGAGTTAAAGCTACGGGTCGCCGAGATTGACAACGAACTGGAAGAGCTCACGTCTGCTCAAGACATTTTTAGTCTCAATGTTATAGACGGGCTAAAAAATAACACTGTAGGATCCATTTCGAAGCTATATTATGTAAACGTAAATTAAAGTTTTTGATGTGAAACCGGCATGGCTTCAGAGCAATGCCATAAGTATTATCTATCATATTATTTATCTATCAATTAAAAATTAATTTGGCTAATTAATTGTGTTGGGCTGTTGGTTGGACCGTGATACTTATTTATATTGCGTATCATAAAATAAGACACGGTGTTCTTTAATTATATTAATTATCATAATTTATTTAGATGTTTCTTATCTGCCGGGCATCCCGGGACGGCCACATTTTTGTTGTTTAATAAAGTCTCAAAATCCTTTTAAAAATGCCATTTAATCGCAAAAAATATAGCTATGCTTGTTAAATCCTAAATTAATATAAAAAAGCAATGCCATCTTGCTAACGTTGTTATCAAATGTTTTCTAATCGTTTCAGAACTTGGATGAATTGAACAATTTGAACGATTGAACAACCCGAGTCTTAGCCAATTCCAACATGTGCAAAGCTGCGCGGAAAATAGCAATGCTGCGCTTCAAAAATTGGCAACTGCTGAAAAAGAATGCTGAACTTTCATGTGTGATCGAAGACTTAAAGACTGGATCATTTAGTAAAACAAGAGATTGCTGACGCATTTTAATCAACAAATCCTGTCAACCAAGGCATTTTAAAAAAAGTCACTGGTAAAAAAAAAAATTTGTTAATTATATTTGCTATTATATTGTGTTGAATAATTTATGCGCCTAATGTTTTATCAAATTTCTGTCTTTTTTCGATGTGTTACTGCTAAGAATAAATACTCTCGAAAATTTGCATGATATTAAATAAGACATAATAATATGCAACATAAATTTTATGTAAGTATATGAAGTTAAAAAATTACTTGTTTTTATTTACACTGCAACGTCTGCAGTTGGAAAATGTATACAAGGTCCATACTGTTTTGCTGGTTTTTGCTTTTGAATATAATAATAATAGAATACACGAGGATGGAGCCGCGGGCACAATGCAATGCCTTTTAAAAAATCGGGGTAAAAATTGTATGATGTGGGCACCCAGAATTTCAATGTACTTGCTATCCGTCCTGCTCGGGTATACGCGCGGGCCTCGTCTAAGTATTCTCAATCTAATTTCGGCCTTTCGTGCCAAAAGTCGGCCTTTTACAACAAAGTGATTGAGGTGCTGGCAGCAACTAATCACTCATGCTCTGAAAGTTGGTCATTGTTAGTTAGATACCTGATGCGAAAATGAGATTTACGCCCCTAGGGTGGTAAATAACTTTTTTATTAGAATACGGCTAATTGCATTCATAATACCTATTAAACGAAAATGAATAAAAACCTCCATGAAAAATGCGTATTTTTGAAATAAACGAGGTGGCTTTAATTAAATGCAACCTCCATGACAAATCCTTATTTCTAATAAAAGAGGTCATTATGTTGGTAATGTTTAGTAGTAAAAAAAATAATGGGTAGGGGAAGGGGGGCACTTTGTTACACAAAAATTTAAACTCCTTTTTAATGGACTACAAGCATCATATTTGAATATTTTTTTTACGTGTGCATGGTTTAATATGCCAGTTTCAATTCTTGGTACGATATACCCGCAAAAAATTATCAGGTTTAAAGTTATATTGACTTTAGTAAAAAAACGGTTTTGCATCATTCTGCCCCACCTAAGGGGTACTTTGATACATAGAGTGGGGCAGTTTGATGCTAAGTTAAAATCCATGAGAACTGCAAGATATACCGACCTCAACTGTTTTATTGCTTGAAATGAACAAATAAAAACACATTATTGAATGAGATCAACTTTATTCAGCGTTTATATGCTTACATCACTAATAATCAGTCTCTCAAGTTTCTTCTAAGAATTAAACAAAAACATTCCGCGTACTCGTATGCTAAAGTCAAAAGCTGTTTCAATGTAAGTCTGTATTGTAGATGTGTTACTGTCTAATCTGAAATCTTTCCATCATCATGGGTCTTCAACACTTCGACTATTGTTGTTTGGGAAGTGTGGGTAAGAGTCGGAATTTCATGCTTGGTTCTGGCTTCAATGTCAGAGACAATTATGTCTGAGTCACGGGGTGATGTCCGGAGTGCCATCCTGGCTTGCAGTTTGGTCTCTCAGACGATACGTGGCCGATGTCTTGGCTAACGTTGGTCCTCTTGTGGCATAGGTACGCTATGGAGAGGATGTTGAGCACAGGAGCTCCCGCGGTAATGGACGCCAGGGATTTCGAATGTCAGGTGGCCGTGTGTGCTATGGAGCAATGGCGTTAAGGTGAGCGTGGCGGCGCAATCGTATGTACATGTATGAAATCTTTCCAACACTCTGACAGCCAACCAGATGATTTTGACGTTTCATTTGAGGGTGACTAACTTTGCCTGCGTGTTTGTGATTGATTTGTTGGTAAATAAATAAAATAAAATTTTAGACACTAAAATTTGTAATAGATTTCTAATCATGTCCTTGAGCCTTTTGCTTGAAAAATATGATGTGTCTACAGAAGAAGGCTTGCAGAAAGCTCTCGGCGACATCGAAAAAGAAGAGGTATTTAATGGTTCACATCAACTTTACTGTTTTTTGTGATTTATATCTAAACTTGCAATTATCTTTTAGTCTGAAGTTGATGAGGCATTGTCTGGGATTCTATCAAGAGCATGCACTCTCGAAGGGCGACTTCGTGCAGCCAGCCAGGCGTACACGAAGCTTGGAGAGATGAAGTCGGATGCTCAGTCGGCTGCCGATATGGTTGATAAAACTGCCAGTCTCGCCAGAGACGTCAGTGCTAAAGTACGCCAACTGGACCTTGCTAGGGTAAGCTGAACCTCCTTTATGTACTTTACAAGATATTTGGAATATGTATTGTAAAATAGCGACAGATTTGAGATGTGTTGAAGTCTACAATAGAATGTATTTGCGTTCTGCAGTCTCGAGTAGCAGAATGTCAGCGCCGGGTACATGATCTGATAGACCTGCAGCTATGCAGTGCTGGAGTGGAGGCTGCTATAAAAGCGCATGACTACGAGACAGGTAAACAAAAATCCTATATGAACTAACTCATCCTATGTTTGGCTTGAATAGATTCTGCATCCATTACCCAATGCTGAAAAAAGAGAGAAGATAAGCTCTAATGTCCTTTTTCTTTGGACATTCCACATCTA
Source organism: Philereme vetulata (assembly GCA_918857605.2). Lineage (NCBI taxonomy): Eukaryota > Metazoa > Arthropoda > Insecta > Lepidoptera > Geometridae > Philereme > Philereme vetulata. The sequence continues at coordinate 4,726,281 of OU975484.1, forward strand.
TATTATTCAGCTATCTCCAAAGGTTTGCTTGAAGAAGACTCTTGTTAGAGTTAAGATCACTTATGTTTAGTCTATTTCTATTTATAGTATAGGAATAGGTGGAAGGCAGACCTTTGCCCAGCAGTGGGACAATGTTATATTATATTGTATCTTAATTACTTGACTTACACTATTAACATTTTGTACACCAATCAATATAGTAGGTAAACATAGTGAACTTATAACTGAACCTGCCATCTATAATACCTATGTTTCGCAGTCAATGAATTTATGATTAAATTAAAAAATAATGAATTCTTGTTCTTCCAATGAGAATAATGAACAAACATACTTCCAGAATATTCTGTATATTCTGTATAATATAATATTGAATATGTTTTGTATATTTATTCTTTCAGGAGCTGCCCATGTCTCCAGGTTCCTCAGCATGGACCCAGGGTCAGTGGCAGCTGCACAGGCACGCGGAGCTGGTGACCCTCGAGATGCTATGATGAAGGCAGCAAATACTCTGCGGGAACATATTGTACGCAAGTGAGTATTGTGCCGGAGGAGCCTGGCTCAGGATCACGATAGATAGATAGATAGAAAACGCTTTATTGTATACCACACTTAAATTAACAAATCATAATTAAAACACTTAAAACTAGACACGCGATAGTACAATTGGCGGTCTTATCGCTAAAAGCGATCTCTTCCAGACAACCTTTAACCACGATGAAAGGTCTTTACTAAGGGAGGCCTTTTATCCAACAGTATAGTTGGTGAAGACTGTGAATAATGCTGATGAAGACTGTGAATAATGCTGATGAAGTATTATACTAAGAAGAGCCATAAGACAAAGCATAGAAATAAAAGTAAATTTATCATTAACATAGTATATTTCAAGGGGTACGCGCTTGCATCTGTTTTGCGCACTGTGTAAACTAAGTTATGTTTATTTCAACTAGGGAGTTGGTTTTTTTAAGTTTGTTAAATATATGATTTTGTCATTATAGGGCTGACATAAACATAGTTTAAAAGTCCCTAAATAAAGAGAAAAAAAATAAAATGGTATATTTTGAGATGTAATTAATTTGATACGCATTTGTTCAGACATTTCTGCTGTTTAGGAATCTAGTGAACTGAATGTTTTCATAGAAACACAAGGATCATTATAGATTGCAAGTTGCAACATTGTTTATCGTAGGTTTGAGGAGGCAGCTCGCAAGGAAGACGAAGCCAGTATCGAGCGCCTGTTTAAGCTGTTCCCGCAGATCGGAAGAGCTGAAGAGGGAGTGGACTTACTCGCCAAGTACCTGGCAGGACAGGTATGCTATTACTTGCAACTATACTCTGACAAATAATTTGGTTCATATTTTTGATGTTTAGTAAATGTCAAAATGCATAATAATGTTACCACATCCCAACTGCTAGTGTTGGTACAGCACAAATTTGAACGACCGGGCGATTCAACTGAACTCAATTATAATTCAATTTGCTGTACAGTTCAGTTAAAAAAATAATTAAGGTCTCAGTTTGACCATTGTGCAACTAGTTCAGCTTAACGCGCCGGCGAACACTGAGCGCAACTTCAATTCGGCCACGTCAAAAACTTCGGCCTGAATATCGCTATCCCTGTTTAGTGACAAAGTTTAGCAACGCAGAGCGACAGTGATAGCAATAGAACGATTCTAAATTTGATTAGATTTTGACCGTGTTCCGTAATACCAAAAATGATGACTGAAAACTTGTTGTATGTTTCTAATTGTGTTGTTATTCTGTAACTAGACGATATAATCTATGTTCCCATGACTAGGATACGTAAGATGTTGTTGTTTTTAATACGAAACAATTAGGTTGAAAACAGGTCTTTTATGACGTAAAAACATGCGATACGCTTCTATTTCATTTTAGGTAAGTATTTTGATCTAATATATGGTTGGAAACCTAGATAAATACTATTAAAATTAAAATAATACCTTATTAAGGTAGAAATATGCTCCAATTAGAAATGATCTTGGTAGTACGTGTTGTATGGGCGATTGTCCCTCCCCCCTCCCCTTAATGTATGTACTTACCAAAACTGTTGTATTTTTATATCTTTATTTTTTTTATTTGATTACCAACATAGTATACATTAACACATTATAATGAATCAATTAATATTTCTACAAGCTAAATGTTACTATAATTTTAGGTGAAGGAAGTCTACATTGACTAATTTATTGAGCGAGTAACATAAACAAAAATACAAATAATTAAAACAAACCCAAAATACACTAAAATATATAAAAGACACAAAAAACATATACAATGATAGTATATACTGCCTAACGATTCTAGTCAATGGTTCATGGTGTCCCAGAGATGGTTCATGGTGCATTGATCCCCCCAATTTAAACAATTTAAACCTTGACGCTCTGGGCAGTTTGCCAGGAACAGAAAAATATATGGACGCTAGCAAATCGGGCGCATCAAGCATGCCATTCACTAACTTAAACAGAAACACGGCGTCGAGCATACGCCTTCGGTCCGCAAGTGTGGAAATCCCAAAATGTTTCAACCTATCCTCGTAGCTCAAAAGTACTTTTCCCAAATGACAGGAATATGTGAGATACCACAGGAAGCGTTTCTGTATGCTTTCCAAACTTTTTTTATGAATCACATTAATTATTTATAAAATATTTTCTAATTGTAGAATGACAAGTTCTGACACAATAGTTTATTGTTTCAGATTTGAGAATAAATGTAAGATGAATTCTATGTGAATGTGGTTTGGATGAAGGCAATGTAGAGCACCTACTTTTCTCATGCTCTAGGCTGCGGCCATTTCTGTATGATGTCTTTCCCCCTGAAATTCCTCGTCCTTTCTCTTCCAAAACTATATTATCTCTCGTGTTCTCCCCTTTCATAGCGCTTCTATGTAAATATATTAATGTAAATAAAATAAAACTGTAAATATGCTGACCTATTAATTCTATGTTTATATGTTCTGTATTTGTACATATACATATTTATTTGTGTTTTGCATGTCCTTAATTGTGTTGTCTCTGCTTTTTAGGTATAAATAAATCACGTTGTAGTCTAAATTCTGGTTGAGTCTCCCTCTGTAAACACTGGCCAACCTTTTCAATACTCGGAACTCCATCGTTTTACCGTTTTTAACCTGTCAACTTGACATTGGCATAATTGTGGCAACAACTACCACAGAGGCCATACAACCAATAGTGAAGTGAAGATGAATTCCCTACCATTTCATGATATTACTGATATTGATAGTGTAAGGATGGGATAAATAAGAACCACCCGAGTCCAAAGCTAATCGTAAACTAATGTATTTAAGAATGATACCGAGTACAAATTGCGAGCGCGTTTGAAAGCGCCGCGTGTGAGTAAAATGTACCTTGACTGTACAATAAATAAATGAAAATAAAATGAAATAATTATGTGTGTCAATCGAGTCTCCCAACGGGTAGGATGAACATGGACAAGACGAAAATCATGTCGAATGTCCATGTCGTCCCTGCCCCAGTTATGGTTGAGAACTCGGCTCTTGAAGTTGTCGACGCGTATGTATCCCTAGGACAAACTGTCCAATTAGGTAGGTCCAACTTCGAGAAAGAGGTCAATCGTCGAATCAAACTCGGATGGGCAGCGTTTGGAAAACTTCGCAACGTCTTTTCGTCCAACATACCTCAGTGCCTTAAGACGAAAGTCTTCAATCAGTGTGTGTTACCAGTGATGACATATGGAACCGAGACGTGGTCCTTCACTATTGGCCTTATGAATAAGCTCAGAGTCGCTCAACGAGCTATGGAGAGGGCTATGCTCGGGGTTTCTCTACGGGATCGAATCGGAAATGAGGAGATACGTAGGAGAACTCAAGTCACCGACATAGCCCGACGGATTAGCACGTTGAAGTGGCAATGGGCAGGCCATATAGCGCGCAGAACAGATGGCCGATAGGGCCGGAAAGTTATCGAATGGAGGCCACGGACCGGCAAGCGCAGCGTAGGACGTCCACCTACAAGATGGGCAGACGACTTGGTAAGAACCGCAGGTCGGCGTTGGATGCAGGCCGCTTCCAACCGCAGTCCCTGGAGATCAATGAGGGAGGCCTTTGTCCAGCAGTGGACGTCCTACGGCTGATATGATGATGATGATGAATTATGTGAAACAAAATTAATAGTCAAACAAAAAACAAGTATTGTCATACATTCTTTTTTACTTTTTTTAAATTATTTGTGTAGAAACAGGCTTACGACCCACCTGATGGTAAGCGGTCCCAGTCGCCTATTAACACCGGCAAAACCCGGGGGTATTGTCGATGCTTTCCCTACCCTGTACAAACCTCTACATTTCTCTTAAAGCGTACCATGTCGTAGCCTAACGGGAAAACCTCAGATGGTAGTTCATCCCACATCTTGAAAGTGAGTTCACTTCCTTTTGAATAAATTGAGTTACGTAGTGCACACGGCTACACATCAAGCTATACATTTCCAGTATAAGCTGACCTCGCATTGTGTAAGCTTTTTGTTGAATGAGAGGTCAGCTTATACTGGAATTATATTGCTTGATGTGTAGCCATGTGTACCACAGACCCGGTATAATTTAATAGACTGACAATGTCCTACAAAATATCGTAACTCGACATCTGATTAGCTGCTAGGACGCGAGATGTCGTTAGGAGTTAATCGTTCATTAAATAAAATCCGTCACATTTTAAATATGTGACCTCTAGCTTACTACCGCTCATAGTGGTACGAAAAAAAATCTTTAGATGGCGCTATTTCCAATTTCACGTGCGCGATAAACTTATTGCGAGACGTTGTCACCACGCCATCTGTAATTAGGCATATAAAAGTGGTAAATAATACATTTTATGGACATTATAAGTTATTCTAAAGAAAACTAGAAATGTTTTTGTGTGTTTTAGTAAAAACTTTATTTTAATATGTTGGTTGCAATGGCCGCTATGAATGGACATTGACAGTGTATTAAATAGAAGTGGTCTGTGATTGTACCCAGGCTGAAGGCAACATCCGGCGTGCGTGCGTGGTGTCGGAGGTGAACTCGGAGGCGGCGGTGTTCGCGGACGCCGTCACGCGCGTGGTGGAGGCGGGCGGCGCGGCGGTGGAGCGCGCCAGGATCCAAGCCAAGATGGCGCCGGGGCTGCTGCCCAGGGCCATCGCTCTTATACAGCCGCAGGTACATTATCATTTACCACGTTAGTGTTTTCTTTGTTACAATAATTTTTTAGGGTCCCGTACCTCAAAAGAAAAAAAGGAACCCTTGTAGGATCACTTCCTTGCCGTCTATCTGTCTGTCAATACAGTCCATGATACCCTTTTCTCAGGAACGCGCGGAAGTATCAAGTATTAATCATACTAATATTATAAATGCGAAAGTTTGGATGTTTGTTTGTTTGTTACTCAATCACCTCGGTAACATCTGAACCGATTGCGATGAAATTTGCTTTTTAAATTTTCGCGAACTATACTCATGTTTTTAAGACAAAACGGGTCTTTTCGCGCACAAATTTATATCAAAATCATAATTTTGACTAACCTTGACGTTTCGGCCAAGTTACATCGGCCGTGGTCACGAGTGACGAGAAATTTGGTGTATCTAGATAGATTATGGCCTGGATTAAAACATAGGCTACTTTTATTGAATAACCACGCGTGCAAAGCCGCGGGCGGAAGCTAGTATCAAATATGTAGGTCCTGTGCAGATGTGAAGAAAATCAAGCTTCATAAGCTTAAAAAAATATTTTGATTAAATAACAGATCCAAGTAGATATCACACAGTGAGATCTTGGGCTGGTATGTTGTGGGTGTGTTGCAGGTGTGTGCAGGAGTGGGGCGCGTGTACATGGAGCTTGTCGCGGCGCGGAGGCTGGGGGGCGGGGGCGGGGGCGGAGGCGCGGGCGCGGGTGGCACCGCCCCCGCTTCCGCGCGCGCCGCTGAGCCCGTGCTTGCTGAACTGGCGCTGGCGCACTCGCGGCTTACACTCTACTTCAACTTCTTGAAGAGGAAGACTGAGGTAACAATTTCACCTATACTGTCTTACAATAAGCTTGCTTGATAATGTTTTATAATAAACTTTTCTACTCGTACAAACGAGGATCAAAATAAGTTTTTGGTCCCTAACTTACGGCACTACTATTAGACAACAACACCCGGACTTGAAACAATTTTTATATACAACGAGTCATGTTATGTACGACATTAAATGAAGACACGAGTAGGGATAATGGCAAGTATTGCTGTAAAACATTTTATTTTCAAATCCGTTACAATAGAAAATTAGAAATTTTTTAAACAAACTCTGAGTCAAGTCCTAAAATATTAATGAAACAGCCTGTATAAAACAGGTAAACAAATCATATTCATTCGTCATGTAAATAGGTACATGTTAAATTGACTAAGCGGCATCGCAACCGATTTGATGTTTAAAAATGTTAAATATTGTTCATTGGAAATGTATCTAATACTGGATAAATATTCAAGCTACCTGTATTAAACCGACCTCTAAAATCTGTATTATACGATTCCGGATGTATGTGTTTTAATGTCGTACATAACAAAACAAATTGTATAATACAACAGTATTTGTATCCTGTAAATTTTATTCCGTAGCGGGAATCGAACCGGCAACTTCTTGGGTCTCGATTACACTTGAACCACAGAGATCATCATAATGATGTGATCTGTACACATTCTGATTTTCCTTGTTCGCCATCATCATCTAGCTAGACCCTGACTATACCCACTCCTACGTATTATAGACCTTCCATAGTCGGCTCACGGCTCAAGGTCGCTCAGCGTGCTACGGAGAGGGCTATGCTTGACGTTTCTCTACCAGATATTATCAACCCATTGTGTCCCACTGCTGGGCAAAGGCCTCCCCCCATTGTTTCCAGAAACTTCTTTCATGCGTAAAGATGATCCATTCCGCTCGGAAATTAGTGAGCTCGTCCCTCTATCTTTTCTTTAGTATGCCGCGACGTCTTCGGGCTGTGTCGGGGTTCCTGACATACGGCATAAATGACCAGTCCAGTCCCACTTGAGCCTGGCGGCTTTCGTAGCTACATCTACGATTTGTGTTCGAGAGCGCAGCTCGGTGTTGCGTATGAGGTCAATACGCTTGAATCCGAGAATGCTGCGCTCCATCGAACGTTGCCAAACCTTGAGTTTATACTTTTGAATAAATAAAATAAGGATGTAAACTAGGCAGATGCGTGCACATTGGAGGAGGGCAAACAGAAGGCGTGCGCGGCCGCCGTCGACAAGATCATTAACGAGAGTGACCTCATGCGCACCGCACAACATATACTGGCACACTATCTCGAACTGGAAAGGTAATAAATTAATAATAATAAATAGTGCAGGACAATTCACACAGCGCTATCTAGCCCGAGCTTGTACTATGGGAACCAGATAACTGATAAAATACTTATTTAATTTTTTTTTATAAATACATACATAACTAAACGTATAAAAACGAAGTCGGGGTAGTTACACCATTTATAAATCAAGAACGGCTGGACCGATTTTTTCATATTTGATTTGTTGGATTTCTCTGCTCCGAATACCATAATAACTATTGGAATTTACATTGGAAAATTTCACGAAAAAAGAAGATTCATTTTCTCATACATCGCCATCTTTGATACATGACATAAGCAAAACACGGACAAAAATGAATATGTACACATTATTTTACTTAGAAAACTTTCGTGATTGATTTCAATCATTATTATAAATACGGGATTTATCACGTACCGTCTTATCGGTGTTTCGACCGACAATGTTTCGGTTCAATTCGTGAACCTTCATCAGGGTGAGTGCGATCCGCTCCGAATAACGTCTCGCCTCGCACTGACTGTACGTGACAAATCCCGTATTTATAATAATGAATGAACACATTATATTGATCAGCGTTACGAAGTTCGCCGTCAGCTAGTCATATATAAAAACCAGACCCGGAACAAATATCTGTAGATCATCCAAACATTTGTTCCGCGGCAACCTCCTGCCGGCTGAATAAGAAAACCGAGGATGTCCATCATAGTGGTTAATTAGTCGTGAAAATTCGTTTTAACTAATTGTAAGACATACGTGTAGGTATTGAATCGTATTATTCATTACAGATATTTCCTAGAAGAGAGTGTGAACAAAGCGTTGAAGATGGCGACTCCTCAGGTCGGAGTCTCCACCTCGAGTCTAGTGGACGATGTGTTCTTCATCGCCAGGAAAGTTATCAGGTGTGTACGGATAATATGCTTACTGTTACTACCTAAAGAAGTGACACTCCGCGTCTGAATCGGTCTATCCGTTCCGGAACTCTGATGCCACAAACAGACACACACACATAGCATCAAACTTACAACACTCCTGTAGACGACCTACCTAGCGAACCTGTGATAAAAATATAAAAGATAAATATACGTAACATTATAATATCTATTGTACGGGAATTCAGTAAAAGGCTGATCCGAGCGCGACTAACCTTGGTGTTCCGGACTTGCCCTATGAAATCCGCAATTCTTCTGTCCATAGCCTGCTGTGGTTGATGGTAGATGTATGTCGTCTTCTTGAGCGATGTTACACGCGCAAAAACTACCACTTAGCCACCGGACGGCGCTGTACATTATGTTATATTGTTTGTTAGGTGCTTGCAATGAGGACCTTGGTATCGTCACTTCTCAGCCTATGAGGGTATATCCATTAAATGAGGCTTTGATGTACCCTCCAAATAGTGTAACCTACTTCTAATCAATTCCGATACGGAACATCTATCAATTTTATAAAGTAAGTAGGTACATGTGAAAAACTCACCTTTATTTTCAAAAATAAAGGAAAGATCTACCCTCCGTATGCGTGTGCGCAGACGAGACATTCAGTTGGCTAGTTTAACCGCTAAAGACAAACACTAATTAGAAATTCCAGAAGTTTTTCTCAATTCGTGGTTAAACAGCACTCCTCTTTTAGGTTTGGAAGTAAATGTTTCCGTTACAGACGCAGCCTGTGCAGCGGTAGCGTGGACGGCGCGTGCGCGGTGCTGAACGAGACGGGCGCGGTGCTAGAGCGCGACGTGTGCGGCGCGCTGCGACGCCGCCTGCGCGCGCCGCCGCCTGACGCGCTGCCGCTCGCGCCGCCGCCGCCGCCCGGCACCGCCGCGCCGAGGCTCACGCCGCACGCGCCGCCCGCGCTCGCGCTCAGGCTCAATAGGGAGACGGAAGCGCAGCGACTCTTATATTTGGTAATTTCTTTTCGGATCTAAAGATATTTGATGCATCGGCCAACACAGCCAATAAACTCCTGCTACCAAAACCTTATTTATTTATTTTGACCTGGATTCAAACATAGGCTACTATATGTTGATAAACAGCGCGTGCGAAGCCGCTGGCGGAAGTTAGTTGCAAATAAATATTATTGTATTGTATTGTATAATGTGGTGTGTAATGCAGGCGCACATGAACGAGGCAGAGGCGGGCGAGGAGTGGGCGCGGCGGCTGGCGGACGAGGCGTGCGCGTCCGCGGAGCCGATGTACCGCAGCGCCACGGAGCGCGACAAGCTGCAGTCGTGCGCCGCGGGGTTGGCGGCAGCCGCGGCTGGCTTCCGCGCCGCCGCCGACGCGGCGCGCGCCGGCGTGCTCGCCTCGCTGCAGCACCGCCTGGCGGCCTGGGCCGACTTCATAGCCGCGCCCGCTGAACATCCAGGTTCGTCTCATACCTCTGGCGTTCTATCAGTAGAAATAGATAATATTTATTACGCGCCAAAAATAATATTTTCAGGTTATGGTAGTTAGGGCCTTAGGATACTGGCGCCGCAAACCTCGAAATCACGACGAAACGATGCAAAAGTCATACAAAATTTCTGTAAGTTAGCGGTTCATGGCTTCTCGGTCGGTAAGGCCTTTAAAACTATTTACAATAAAAGTAGTAAAATTGGTCACCACTCAGCAACATACTCAGCTAATAGCAGTGGTGTTGCGTAAAATTAAATAGTAGAATGGTGGTGATATTTCCAGATGAGATGGAGGAGGACGCGGACGCGCTGCCGCAGGCACTGGACCAGTGGATGGAGGCCAGCAAGCAGCTGGTGTCCGCCAGCACGGTGGAGGCCTTGCTGCACTCCGCGCTGCAAGACATCGCCGCGCGAGCACATCGCCTCATGCTGCACTACCATTATACTAGAGTAAGTTATTGTGGAGCGGGACCAAACTACGTTTTTGCTCCTCGCGGGAAAATCAATTTAAACTCAAAGGGTGGTAAAAGGTAAGAAAAAACTTCAACACATTTTTTTTGTGAAAATATCTAGCTAAGAAATATGTTGTAAAACGAAAGTTGCCTTTTATAAATAATACAATAAATACCTAGTCAGGTCATAAATTCTGTCACATGTTTAATATAAAATAATTGAAACAAGTTTATTCATTATGTAACCATTTATATACCAAAATCAACTTATAGTATTTTTATTTATAGTGTTATCCGAACACATGCGGAAAATTCCAAGATTTTTTACAATCATCTCAAAAATTTCAAGCCTAAAAATTTTTGAGATGATTTTAAAAAATCTTGGAATTTTACGCATGTGTTCGGATAACACTATAAATAAAAATACTATTTGAAATAAGCAACGCGACACCTCTTGTCAATGTACTGAACTGCAACGTTCGGCATTGAGCAGGTACAAAGAACTATATAAGTTTTCCTGTAGATGGAGCTAACGGCGCTTTAGTCGTAATTCTTAATGATCTCACTAATTTCGACCTAGACGTGAATTGCCTTGTAGCACAGATGGTAGTGCATCCTCGTATCAAGAGGAAGGTCGCGGGTTCAAGTCCCGTCTAGGCTTGAAATTTTTGAGATGATTTTAAAAAAATCTCAAAATGAACTTAACAAAACATAGATTCTTATGACACTAAAGTTTATTCAAAATGACCTCCGTGATTTTGAATACAGGCCTTCAATCTGCGCGGCCAGTCGTCTATCGCAGCATGAACGAGGTCCATGTTAATATCGGCGGCTGCCTTAATCAAGGATGTCTTGAGTGACTCCAAATTGGGATGAGGCTTTGAGCACGCCTTTTCCTCCAAGTGTTGCCATATCTTGTAATCTAACGGATTCAAATCTGGACTGGAGGAGGGCCAGTCTTCGTGCCGGATGAAGTCGATTTCACGCGCCGCCAGCCAGTCTTGTGTGCTCTTCGCTCTATGAGCTGGCGCCGAATCTTGTTGGAATACCCAGTGCCTGTTATTGAACATGGTATGAGAAACAGGTTCCACAAGGTTCGTCAGGACTGTATTTTGATACACAACTGCATTCGTTTTACACCTTTCTCACAAAAATGTACCTCTGTTAAGCCCCAATAAGAAACTCCCAACCATACCATGAGCGAGGATGGAAAATGACCTCGTTGGACACGCGGAATACGGTTGCTCGCTTCTTCACTACTGTGTGCGTGCACCTTATCATTTTGTTTGTTGTAGCTCTCTTCTACGGTAAATTTTTTTTCATCCGAAAAAAGAATTTCCCGATATGTTTTTCCCGCGTACCGCTTCAACAAAGTGCGGCATCTCTTCAGTCTCAGGTCCATTAGACGAGCATTCAAACGATGTCCTGTTTTTCTTCGATATGTCCGAAGCCCTAAGTCTTCATTTAACACCCTTTTCACCGTGGTTCTGCTTAACCCCATCTGAAGGGCCAACAGTTTCTGCTTACGTTTGGGATTTCTTTGAATTCGCTCCTTCACAGCTTTTATCACAGCTGGAGTCCTAACAGACCGAGGGCGACCACTTCTTGACCTGTCATCTACAGTAGAGTCTTCATTGTATCGTTTGATGGTGCGATAAACGAATCTTTTGGTTATATTCAAATTTTTCAGTATGTCAAAAATTTGAATTGGCGCGTAACCGCAACGATGCAACGCAATAACTGCAACACGGTCTTCTTTAAGCCTCCACTCCATATTTAAAATGAGTAAAATTCTAAAAAGTATACATTTTTATGCAGCAAAGAGAGTTGTTCCAGGGAATGGGCAGCAGCATTCTTCTGTGTACTAAACATCAACCACTGCGATCACCAAGCCGCCTGCCAAGCGTGGTGATTATGGCAAAACCCCCCCTATGACCGACACAACACACAAACGGCCCCCAGTCCCCGGCAGCTCCGTCATCCCTGGAAGTGGTAGCAACCAGGGCAGTAGCGGAGCAGGGGGTGCTAAGAATCCCCGGCAGCGATCCAGCTACCACCACCGACGACTGGACCTGGCAACGTACAACACACGAACGCTCAGGGCTGACGAGAAGATTGTCGAGCTGGAAGAAGAACTGAGCAAGCTACGTTGGGACATCCTAGGATTGTCGGAAGTCCGAAGACAAGGTCAGGACACGATGATCCTTAACTCCGGTAACTTGCTCTTCTACCGGGAGGGAGATCAACTATCCCAGGGTGGTGTCGGGTTTCTCGTCCGCAAGTCCCTCGTTAACAACGTGACAAAAGTCGACAGTGTGTCGAACAGGGTAGCATACCTTATACTCAGAATTACCGAAAGGTATTCGTTGAAGGTCATACAGGTATATGCGCCGACCTCGACACACCCAGACGATGAAGTGGAAGCCATGTATGAGGAGATCTCCGAGGCCATACATACATCCAAGACTCATTTCACGGTTGTAATGGGGGACTTCAACGCAAAGCTAGGCACAAGGAAAGACGATGAGCTGAGAGTGGGGCCATTTTGATTCGGGCGGCGGAACCGAAGGGGCCAGAGACTGGCCGACTTCATGGAGAAGGAGGGCCTCTTCATGATGAACTCCTTCTATGAGAAGCGGCCAGCCAGAAAGTGGACGTGGATAAGCCCCGACGGTTTCACTAGAAATGAGATAGACTTCATTATGACGACCAAGAAGCAAATATTTAATTATGTCTCTGTGATCAGCAGGGTGAAAACCGGGAGCGATCACCGCATTGTTAGAGGCACATTGAATATCGATGTTAAGCTTGAAAGGGCACGTCTGATGAAGTCTGCGCTCCGTCCAAATCCTGCCCAAATCCAAAACCCCGAGAGCTTTCAGCTAGAACTGCACAATCGCTTCCAGTGCCTAGCCAGCTGCAATGATATTGACGAGATAAACAACGGGTTGGTGGAAACTGTCCAAGTGGTGGGATCTAAGTTCTTTAAGGCCCCCCGCCGAACTAAGCACCACAAACTCTCAGATGAAACCATTAAGCTAATGGAGGACCGGGATGAAATGAGATTGCAGTCTTCAGCTGATATGTCGGCATACGGCGTGCTTAATAGACGAATCTCGAAATCTATGCGACACGATCTGCGTACCTTTAATACATCTCGTATTAAGGTCGCAATGGAAAGGAACAAAGGTTCAAAAGTGTTTGCAAAGCATTCGTCTATAGGGCAAAGCCAAATGACTAAGCTGAAGACCGACAGCGGCACTATTATTTCGTCGAAACCGGAGATTCTGAGAGAGGTCGAACAGTTCTATGGACAGATGTACACCTCAACACAAAACCCCGTTGGTCAGTTGGCTCAGGACACCAGAGCCAAACTAACCCGACACTATACCGAAGACATCCCGGACATCAGCCTGTACGAGATTAGGATCGCTCTGAAACGGCTTAAAAACAACAAGGCACCAGGTGAGGATGGAGTTACGACAGAACTTCTGAGAGCGGGTGGAAAACCGGTACTTCAAGTCCTCCAGAAGTTGTTTAACTCCGTCGTCCTCGAAAGAATCACGCCAAAAGCGTGGGATAAGAGCGTGGTGGTGTTTTTCTTTAAAAAAGGTGATAAAACCTTATTAAAGAACTACAGGCCCATCTCGCTCTTGAGCCACGTTTACAAGCTGTTTTCGAGAGTGATTACGAACCGTCTCGCACGCAGGTTCGATGACTTCCAGCCTCCCGAACAAGCCGGTTTCCGAAAAGGCTTTAGTACCATAGACCACATCCACACGCTACGCCAGATTATACAGAAGACCGAGGAGTATAATCGGACGTTATGTCTAGCGTTTGTGGACTATGAAAAAGCCTTCGATTCAATCGAGACCTGGGCGGTACTGCAGTCTCTTCAGCGATGCCAAATCGACTATAGGTATATCGAAGTGTTGAAGTGTTTGTATAGTAACGCCACTATGTCAGTCCGTCTACAGGACCAGAGTACGGAACCAATCCAATTGCAGAGAGGCGTGAGACAGGGAGACGTAATATCTCCGAAACTGTTCACGAACGCATTGGAGGACGTTTTCAAACTCTTGGTCTAGGACAGACTTGGCATCAATATCAATGGCGAATACATCACTCACCTTCGTTTTGCCGATGATATAGTCATTATGGCCGAATCGCTCGAGGAACTCGGTACCATGCTCAACGACCTCGGTAGGGTCTCCCAACAGGTGGGTTTTAAAATGAACATGGATAAGACGAAAATCGGGGCGATACTCTCGAAGTTGTCGACGAATATGTATACCTAGGACAAACTGTCCAATTAGGTAATGCCAACTTTGACAAAGAGGTCGCACAAAGAATCCCACTCTGCTGGTCAGCGTTCGGGAAACTTCGCGATATCTTCTCGTCCAAAATTCCCCAGAGCCTGAAGACTAAAGTCTTCAACCAGTGTGTGTTGCCATTGATGACCTATGGCACTGAAACGTGGTCCTTTACTCATGGCCTCATGACCAAGCTCAAGGTCTCTCAACGAGCTATGGAGAGGGCTATGCTCGGGGTTTCTTCGCGTGACAAAATCCGCAATGAGGAAATCCGCAGAAGAACTAAAGTTGCCGACATAGCTCTCAAAATTAGCAAGTTGAAGTGGCAATGGGCAGGCCACATCGCTCGTAGAACCGATAACCGTTGGGGAAGAAAGGTTCTCGAGTGGAGACCACGGACTGGAGGACGCAGCGTAGGCCGGCCCCCCACAAGGTGGACCGACGATCTAGTAAGAATCGCGGGGAGCCGTTGGGCGCAAACGGCTACCAACCGCTCGTTGTGGCGATCTAAGGGGGAGGCCTATGTTCAGCAGTGGACGTCCGCCGGCTGATGATGATACATTTTTATTTTCATGAACAATTCGAAATTCGAATTCAATAAACTTTTTTGTTGCCAGCATTCTAAAAGAAAAGTTTTTACTGTGTGACAATACTTATGATCTGACTAGGTAAAAGGCTTTTATTTCAAATCAAATCAAAAATGTTTATTTGTTATAAATCAATTTTTACAAATCTGGTTGAAGCCTTGGCTCCTGAACTAGCGTGAGCTGTATGTCAGTTTACACAGTTTGCACAGTTTACACACACACCTATTAAGCTAAATGAATTAGGTAGGTACAGTAAGTACTAAATAAAGCTAGGTAGGTACAACAGTAGGCTTAATTCTAAGTAACATTAGTACATTATTGTAGGTAGCACCAAGGTAGAAGGTGGTGGTAAATAGGTCGAGGGCTCAGCTACGCTGGTTTTCAGCCTCGCCTTGGCAGAAACATCTGCAGCTGCCGCCGCCACAGATAGGGTTCTCGGGAACTGTCAGTTTTATGCACTGAATTAACAAGTAGTAATTGAAGAAGAACTAGACAATTACCGAAAATCAAATCAAATCAAATCAAAAGTTTTTATTTAAGACGGTTTACAGTCCATTTTGTTAGTACAACTTATGCATAATTGGTTAGTAAAAGACAAGACATGACAAAATAATAAAGATAATAATAGAAAGAACACATCAGACAATCAACTACTTAATTAATAAATCATTTTTTTTACGAAATGCTTCCAAATAGGAGAGGTGCATCTCTCAGCAACAGTTTTTAGGATGCTGTTGTGACTATCCCGTAATCTGCTCATCTGAGATGCTGTCTTTTTACGGATGATGGCATGAAAGCCATCAGTCCTGTGTTGGGCAAACATCTCCGACGCACTGCAAAAACGCGGCAGCCTCAACAGCATCCTAAAAATATTATTATATTGGATGCGTAGGACATCCAGTGATCTTTTGGCATATGCTACCCACAGATTACCCGTGTAGAAGCTCTGACAGAAGGCCTTAAAAAGCGATATTTTAACTTCATCTGTACAACGGGCAAACCTACGGGCCAACATATTACCACGGACCGCCAGCGCCCTGCGCTCCCTCTCAATATCTACATTGTCTTTAAGGTCGTCGGTGAGGAAATGCCCAAGGTATTTAAATTCAAAAACCCTACGTAACCCGAAAACCCATCGCGTAAATATTTTAAACCATAAAAAAAAAAACTCCACATACACGATAAATAAGCGAACTGCTAATTATCATTTTATTCCAGCTAACCTTAGTGTAGTGTAGATTAAACGGTTCAGTATTTATTAAGTATTTATTCTTATAAACAATAGATAGTAACTAAAACAAGAGTAGATATATAAACTTAAACCATTAGTAATTTGTCGATATGGAGATTAACACTGTTTGGTAGTTAAATAGCAAATAAAAAGAGGTAGGTACACATACATATACATTGAGAATCCGAATAAGCAACTAAGTAGGTATTAAATTTCAAAATAGGTGTGCAATTAATCTAATACAATCAATGACCCGAATCAATGTTTAAATGCAATTTTTTTTATTAATATTCTTGTTTTTGATCTAATATTGTTTTGGTTGTACCGTCCAACAACAAGAAGATATTTGTTTGTCCAGCAACCATTTTTTACATGACAATTTAAATTTCTGCCAGCTCTGGATTTTTTGGGTTGGTGGAGGTAAATCATTCCAGATTTTTGATGCTGCGTATCGGAAGCTACCCCTAAATCGTTCCAGTTTGGGCTTAGGTAACTCTAAGGTGTTATTTCGTACTGTTCTGGTTCGCCCAATCATATCCTTTCTCCATTTAAGTTTAGCAGACAAGTACTCAGGAGTTCGTGTTTTTTGTAGATTGAATATAAAATTATAATAGGTTGGGGAAAAAGTATTTTCGCATTATAGTATGTATGAACTTGTAATAAAATCTCTTTGGCTATACTATTTGTATCTGGCTGGTTTTGGTATCATTCAAAGTTTAAATTTTAAAGAAGATAATTCCAAATTCAAATTAGGAAAATGTGTGATTTTTATTTGTTTATCGTGCTGTAAAAATGAGTGAATCTAATGAAGAAATTCGATACATTTTAAAATTTTACTACAAAAAAGGTAAAAATGCAACGCAAGCCGCGAAAAAAATTTGCGATGCTTATGGACCTAGAGCAGTCTCTGTGAGAGTAGCACAAATTTGGTTTAAGCGTTTTCAATCCGGAAATTTTGATGTCAAAGATGCACGTCGCTCTGGTCGCCCTATTACGGATAAAATTGATGCCATTTTTGAAAAAGTGGAGCAAGATCGGCATATCAGTAGTTACGACGTAGCTGAAGAACTGGGAATTGACCACAAAACAGTTATGGCGCATTTGAAAAAAACTGGGTACACAAAAAAGCTCGATATTTGGGTACCCCACGAGCTCACTGCAAGAAACCTAATGAACCGTGTACTCATTTGTGATTCTTTATTACGACGTAATGAAACCGAACCATTTTTGAAGAAGCTGATAACTGGTGATGAAAGGTGGATCACGTACTTCAAGAACGTGCGAAAAAGGTCGTGGTCAAAGGCCGGTCAGGCTTCACAGACTGTGGCGAAACCCGGGTTAACTCGCAACAAGGTGATACTGTGTGTGTGGTGGGATTGGAAGGGCATTATTCATTATGAGCTGTTACCACCGGGCAGGACCATCGATTCTGAACTCTACTGCGAACAACTGATGAGATTAAAGCAAGAAGTTGAGAGAAAGCGGCCGGAATTAATCAACAGAAGGGGTGTGGTTACACATATTTAGCCACTCAGCAAAAATTAAGAGAGTTTGGCTGGGAGGTGTTAATGCATCCGCCGTATAGTCCTGACCTTGCACCTTCAGATTTCCACCTGTTTCGGTCTCTTCAGAATTATTTAGGCAGTGTCAGGTTAACATCACGAGAGGACTGCCAAAACTACTTGTCGCGGTACTTTGATCAGAAGCCCCAAAATTTTTATAGCAATGGGTTCATGTCCCTACCTACAAGATGGCAAAAAGTTATCGAACAAATTGGTACCTACATACTTTAGTTAAATGTAAATAAACTATATTAAAAAATGTTTTGAATTTTCTTAAAAAATGCGAAGAAACTTTTTCCCCAACCTAATATAACTTTAAAATTCGTCTATTTTTCATATTTAGGATATCATGAGAATTCAAGAATGGTGTGATGTATGATCTTTTGGGTACATTGAAACATAATCTAATGACAGAATTTTGAGCACGTTGAATTTTCTGTTGGTATTTTTTTATCAAACATGGTCCGTATACGATATCGCAGTAATCAAGGTGCGATAGAACAAGGGAATCTGCGACCCGTAATCTTATCGGGATACTTAGGTGAGGCCTGAATCTATACAGAGATCTGAGCGAGTTATAACATTTACCTAATTTAAACTTAAAATGATCCTCAAAGGACAAGGGTCCATCTACTAATCTACTAATCCAAGATTTTTTACCACGTTAGTTTCATTAACTTTGTTTTTATTAATAGAACTAAATCAATCTGATGTTTAGTACCTAGGATTATATACGATGATTTCTGTGGATTAAGGAGCAGTTCATGGTCAGTAGACCATCCATTTATAGCATTCAAGTCTGAATTGAGCTTTTCCACGGATGAAATTATTGCACTCTTTTCAGAATTTGCACGCAGAATTATTTGTTTATCATCTGCGTACATGTGTGCTAGACAAAATTTGACTTGATGAAGCAAGTCTGCAGTATAAATGGAGTATAGGGTCGGGCCTAATAGCGAGCCTTGAACCACGCCCTTTTCAATCCTCATGGAGCTAGATTGAATCTTTTTGCCACTCTGATCTAAGCACTCAACTATTTGCTTTCTATCTTGAAAGTAACTAGTAAACCATACGCAACATATTTCGTCACACCCATAATATTATAACTTGGCCAACAGCAGATTAGTATCGAGACAATCAAAAGCCCGGCTATAATCTAACAATACAATACAATAATTTATTCATTAATCCAAATTTACAAGTCAAAAGTATTAATGTTATTTACATAGAACTCATCTACACTGTAGAAAATCCTCTCCAGTAACCACTTTTTTAATTTATTTTTAAATATCGCTGTGGAAGCAGCATCCCTAATATCCTCCGGCATTCTATTATAAACAGACGGGCCTATTATGAACACAGACCTCTCGGTCTTGTTCAGTTTGTGGGGTGGTGTGACCAGGCGGTAGTGGTGCTTATTACTACGCAACGCACGGGGTACGAACGCACGGGTCTAACAGAACTAGCACAGATGCCATACCTTCACTGGAGGCATTGAGGACTTCGTCAACTAGGTGAAGCAAGGTAGTTGTGATGCTATGTGATTTTCTAAATCCTGAATGATTTGCTGGAATAATGGAATGATGTTCAAAGTACAACATCAATTGCTTCTGCACTACTTTTTCTAGCACTTTTGATAAAGCCGGTAGCAGCCCTATGGGTCTGAGATCTTTTATTGTATCAACTTCCCTCTTTTTAGGTATGGGCTTAATAAGTGACGTAGTCCAAAGGGATGGAAAGGAACCAGATAATAATGACTTATTTATTATGGCTGTTACGGCGTCAAGTGAGTACGGAAGAGTCAATTTAATCATTTTCATTGATATGCCGTCTACACCAATTGCGTTAGAAGTTATAGAATTTATAATTTTGATTATATCATCAGTCGACACCTCAGTGAAGTGGAAGTGAGGATCGCCATTATAATAGCTATTTCGATAATATTGAAGGCGCGAAGAGTGAGAGCCTACAGTCTCAGGTATGGTATCAATAAAGTTTTGTTAATTTTTTCTGGGTCGCGTAAGTCTTCTGGTACATTGAACTTTACTGTTTTACCAATAGCTTTATTATATTCTCCCCCCATTTTCCGAGGATTTTTCAAATGTTTGTTAACCTGCGTAGTAAAATAAAATTGTTTCTTACTACGAGTTCAGTCAGTTACTAGATTATGTAAAGTCTGATAAGACTTTATATCATTTGTCTTGTTTGTACGCTTTTCTAGATTACATGCTAGGTCCCTATCCTTCATCAGGGCCTTGATACAGTCTGTAACCCATGGTGTTGGTGGGTGCCTAAAAACTCGTGTTTTTTCTGGTACAAAATGGTCAAATAATCCCAATAATAAGAAATTAAAACACTTAACCATGTCGTCCAATGAATTATATTGCATAACTATCTCCCATGGCGTGGCTGAAGACGCCAGATCATATAAGTCGATATCAAAATCATTGAATGGTCGATAGGTCACTATTCTAGGAACCGGTTTTTCAACCTGAACCGAGAACCTAGCCGTGACAAAAGCGTGGTCACTTAGGTTTTCAATGTGTTTTACAGTAGTACTACATACCTTTAAATTGGTAGAACAGAATATGACATCTATCAAGGTACGGGTGGTGGGGGTAACTCGGGTAGGTTCACTCACCACTTGCTGTAACCCATGCTCAGATAACAAAGCCATGAAGTCTCTCTGGGAAATATCGTTGCCTAGTAGGTCTATGTTGCCATCTCCTGCTGTAAAAATATATTCATATTCTGGTGCAAATATAAATAATGAGTCGTCAATTTCATTAATAAATCTTTGGATACTAAATTTTGGTTTGCGATAAAAAATTCCAACAGCTGATTTACGTTTGTTTAATTTAATTTCTAGCCAAAGCTGTTCGCAATCGGGACAAGGTAATTCCTTAACTCGGAGATCTTCGCGAATGTACGCGCCGACCCCCCCCCCCCCCCCCCCCCCCCCCCCCCCTCCCCCGCGATTCATCTCTTGGTTTATGAATGAGACGATAACCTGGAATAACATAATTTTGTATGTCGGAGTCCTGGTATAACCATGTCTCAGTAATAGCTAGCAAGTGTTTTAATGTAACCGTCTCGTACTTAATACAATTTGTACACTTAACACTTTATGTATAGTGATGGTTGTACAAGGGCAGGGTGGGGCGGGAACGCGGTGCCAGAGCACTAGTATATGTAGTGATGGTTGTACAGGAGAGCGGGCTGCATGTGGAGCGTCGCGCGCGGCGGTTGTCGGCGTGGGCGGGCGGCGCGGTGGGCGGCGCGGGACGGGAGCGCGGCGCGCGGCTGGCGGGCGCGGCGGCGCTGCTGGCGCTGGAGCAGGTGGAGCACGCGCCCGCCGCCCTCACGCCGGCCGCGAGGCTCTCGCATCAGGACGTCAGAGATCTACTGGCGAGGAGGTAACACGCTGCATGTCCTTCACGGCCCGCGGGAATTATTAGCCGATTATGAAGGATTTGAATTTTATGTTTATTTTATCTAACGTAATTGTACCCATTTTCGCATTGAATTAATGAAATGAGAATTAATTTCTCACTCGATTCTGGCTCCCCTGGTTCGCGCTACGATATTTTGACACACCATCACTTCAATAATACTTTCATATACTTTACGCCACTATGTCGTTGTTAGGAGTAATTATATATACATTGGTGTTTCTTTGTTTTGTAACGCATTTAAATGGATACGCAAGGGTAGGATAAGTCAGTCGCAAATAAAACTCATTGAGCGCACACGTATAACAGTGGTTTCCTTAAATCAAGTCCTTCAAGCTAAACTAAACCTTAGGCACATCAACAGTCGTATAAAAACGCCACTGTCAGTCCGAGTACAAGAACAGAGCTCGAAGGCGTTTCTCTTAAAAAGAGGCGTAAGACAGGGAGATGTCATCTCTCCGAAACTGTTTACGACGGCTTTGGAAGATGCCTTCAAGCTTCTGGAATGGAAAGGACTGGGCATCAATATTAACGGCGAATACATCACTCACCTTCGGTTTGCCGACGATATTGTGGTCATGGCAAAGTCGATGGAAGAGCTCAGCACGATGCTCGAAGGCCTCAATCGAGTCTCCCAACGGGTAGGGCTTAAAATGAACATGGACAAGACAAAAATTATGTCGAATGTCCATGTCGTGCCTGCCCCAGTTATGGTTGAGAACTCGGTTCTTGAAGTTGTCGACGTATACCTAATTAGGTAGGTCCAACTTCGAGAAAGAGATCAATCGTCGAATCCAACTCGGATGACGAAAAGACGTTGCGAAGTTTCCCAAACGCTGCCCGCGTTTGGGAAACTTCGCAACGTCTTTTCGTCCAACATACCTCAGTGCCTTAAGACGAAAGTCTTCAATCAGTGTGTGTTACCAGTGATGACATATGGAACCTAGACGTGGTCCTTCACTATTGCCCTTATGAATAAGCTCAGAGTCGCTCAACGAGCTATGGAGAGGGCTATGCTCGGGGTTTCTTTATGGGATCGAATCAGAAATGAGGATATTAGCACGTTGAAGTGGCAATGGGCAGGCCATATAGCGCGCAGAACAGATGGCCGATGGGGCCGGAAAGTTCTCGAATGGAGGCCACGGACCGGCAAGCGCAGCGTAGGACGTCCACCTACAAGATGGGCAGACGACTTGGTAAGAACCGCAGGTCGGCGTTGGATGCAGGCCGCTTCCAACCGCAGTTCCTGGAGATCAATGAGGGAGGCCTTTGTCCAGCAGTGGACGTACTACGGCTGATATGGTGATGATGATGATGATATTTTACGCCCGCGCCAGTTTACTATTTTTTTCCTTATCATTTTGTTAGACACCGGGACCAGGTGTCTAATGGGAGTGTTTCAGATTGATTACGATTATTATCTTTCTGTGAAAGTAGCGTTAACATTTTATCTGTAAGTTTGTTACCCAGGTCGATTGTTTTCCTCCCTAGGGATAAAACACATATTTTGTTCCTGATGTTTCCAATGCCTTTAATAAACCAGTATTGCTACAATACTTCTCTAGAATATTTTTATTAAAACAAGCCGCCGCAATCTATCTCATGGATAAGAATTTTCAGAATCGATTTAGTAGTGATTACCTCTACAATATACAAACTCATAAATAACTTTTACCTTTTCATAATAATAATATTGAAGTGTCCCAGAACTATTGCAAATAGGTATTTGCAGATCTAAAATATCTTACCGTTGTCTTAAATATTATTTTCTTTACAGAGTGGACTTCAAGATAGAAGACATCAAACGCCTGAAACTTTAACCTGCTGCCACTGACTATCACACTAAACACACTAATATTATAAATGCGAAAGTTTGTATGTTTGTTTGTTTATTTATTTATTTGTTACTCAATCACGTCGTAACGGCTGAACAGATTTCGATGAAATTTAGTAGATATGTACGTAGACTATAACCTGGATTAAAACATAGGCTACCTTTTATGCCTTAAATCAGGTCCCATGGGATAAAAATAGGGTGTCAAATTGCAACAGCGAGTACAGCTTTATTTCTAGGTTACCTACACGTTTGGTAGTGAAACGCGTACGAAGTCGCGGACAACAGCTAGCTATTTATAAATAAAAATTTTAAGTTAATATATTATTGCATTTAAAATGTGCCTATATATATTATTATAATAAACTATAATTACAAAACTAATCATACTTTCAATATGAGCTACCCGGGATACTAGAAATACATCGGATAAGCGTGTATCCATGTACCGTGAAGGGTTCCGTAGTCAGTACAGTACGGCTAGGCAGCTTTATCTTACTCATTTGAAAATACATTGTGATTTTGGTCATTTTGTATAAATTGTCTCCGTACATGCCAAATTTCAGCTTAACATCACAATAAAAAAAAAATTACTTTGCACACCACCTGCTCAACAATGTCAAATTATATGTCATGTAAACCTCACCTGTTGTACAGAATTCCATTATCCCTTCGAGGGCATAATGTGATTTCAATCTGGAACAACATCTGTATAAAAATTTGAACCAGAGACTCACACCTATAAGAACTCATTCGTAAATCGAACTAACCTCTGCACATAGATTTGAATTTTATTGTCTCGTAGAAAGTGTGAAAAGTAGAGTATTCTCCTTGTGGATAAAGCTGTCTGCGTCTTGGGCGTGCTTATATCCCTCTCTGCACTCAGGATTCTAGTAACTCTAAGAGTTCTTCGTTACATTCGCGATTCAATATAGCGCCTACTATATATATATATATATATATATGTATATGACACTGCTTTATCCCCTCGTTTAATAATCTACTAATACATCATTATATTCGTGCAGAGTTTATTGGTCTATGAATCGGGATACGGATATTGCGAAGCTCTAACCTATAACTCATCTCCCATTGCTTGTTGTAGACAAAGGTAGGATATTCAAAAATAAAAACAATATTTCGATAATCATCAAATTTATATAATAGATAAAATTAAATAGTTAATAAATGAGTAACAATAACACTTAAAAGCTTTTAAGGCGACTTAGTTATAAAATTAATCTAAAATTATTGATAAAACAGTTCAAAACACTAACATGAATACAAATGTTAAATTGTTACATAAAGCGTACATAATTTCGACGGAAAAAGGACACTTGTTTACATCATACTTACATAGTTCTGTAGGTAAGACTTAGGTACATATATGCGTAACGTGACTTATTCTCGACTCATTTTCTCGTGCAAAATAAAGATCTCATAAGTCTGTGCAAACATTTTGGTACTCTTCAAACTTTAACACACCCCCGCCCTCGCTCCTCACAAACGCAGGAGGAGAGGGGGCGCCGCGTCAAGTTTCTGCCCCAGTTAGAAAAAATTCTAGATCCGGGGCTGACCCAGCTGACCTCACGAATTCACTGTGTCCGCAGCTTATGTGAATAATGTTAAGGGTGTGCGCAACGATGCCTAATCGTATTTAGAGTGCCTAAATATGGTTTGAAGTGTCGTCAAATCATACAGATACCTCATATCTAAACATGTTTAGTCGCTAATTACGTTTCGAGATGGCTGTGGAAGCCGGACTCAGAAAACGATGATGACGGCATCTGCAAAGAATCTAATTTGCCATCTCCGATCAACAATTGCAACTAAGCCAAGCTTATTGTTTAATTTCACGGTCGTTAGATTAAGTATACAATAGTACAAAACTTTCGCGATCACTGTACATAATTACTGGCCACGGCTGTCGCAACACAGTCGAAACGTCGGGATAACAAATAAAAAGGTACAAACGCGATAAATACCCGTTTTAATCAGTAACTAAGGATACAATATTTATTATAAAAATTTGACCTTTATAATGACCTCAATGCTTAGTGCATATAAAAATAGAGCTGTTTCTTCAATCTAAGAAGGCCATCAAGAGTAAGGCAATAAAAACTTTGTAATTAGTATTTCGGACCACACAAAGTGATCCTTGTGACTTTAATGAATAAAAGATTTTGACTTTGGACCACAGAAAGTGTGTTGCTATAGAAACAATTTTAGTGCATTGGCGTAATGTTGATCAAAGACAGTATTATGTAGGCGTGTATTTTATAAATGCATTCAATAGTCTCGCTTAACCCTTAATCAAATGGAAAACTTATTAAGAAAAAAAATGCAAACTAAGATCGGTTCTTAGGTGAGTTTTGTGAGTAGAATTCAAATATTCTGATAAAAACCTGGAAAAGTGGAGGAAAAGAGGGGTTTTGCGATGGGAAATAATTTTCCTTTATTCATAACGGCATTGCAAAATATCAAAATATGGTTGCCATTGCTACGTATTGTCATTCAAAAAAATATATTGATTTTGCTCATCCGGACTAAGTGGGAAATTATTTCCCCGTATTTGATTAAGGGTTAACAAAGTAATACAAGAAGGCATCAAAATAGAAAGCCCCGATACTGCAATCTATATATATATATATATATATATATATATATATTATAAACAAATTCTTACATCAAAGTTTTGAGCTTAAACGTTTTATTAATGTAGGGTCTGCTTCACAAAAGCAATCCCGCGAATAAATATATAATACTGGACATTTCACACACCGCTATCCAGCTACAAACTAAGCAAAGCCAGAAGGAACCAGATAACTGATAGAACATTTGTATACTTTTTTTTTGTAAATACATATGTACTTATAATATATAGAGAAACAACCAGACCCGAAACGAATATCTGTAGATCATGCAAACATTTGTTCTGCGGTGGGAATCGACCCCCCCATCGAATGCCCGCGACCGTTCGAGTGAGTCGCCTGCCGAGGCAGAGGGTTCCGTATAAGTCGCGGCAAGTAACTTTAGCGCTGAACGATACGCGGAGGGGATAGCTGCGCATGGGTACTGTCGCGCAAGCAATACAATAGCCAATAGCCAGTATTGGCTTGATTGGAGATGTTCTTTACCGTTGCAATTGACGTATTTGTAGACCCTGCTGTCCTTTTTTGGATTTTCCATAAATCGCCATTTAATTTAATGTTTCCCGCCTTACTAATTTCGGCAGTTTGTGTGTTTCTGGCTCAAATTTAGAGTGCTGCTGTCCGAATGACTGAGTAAAGTACTCGTAGCTTCATCAATCTCACTTTTGATTTGTTTCAAAGAATCAATTAATTAATAGATTCCCTTTAAAAAAAAAACAATTCACGTCATAAACCATTTTCCTTGCCTGTCTGTTCAAAACAGTATTTCTTTTAAGCATACTCACTTTAAAGTCACAAACAAACTTAAAAAACTAAATTTAAGAAACAAATTCAAATAACAGCAATAACAATACAATTAAGAACGCGACTGTACACGGAATGCGACTGGAGAGCCAATCGGCGCTACGCACGCCCACCCTTCATCCCGCTAGCCCCCTTCAGGTACCTTATTTTATACTTTTTCGCAATAACGGTCAGAGCTAGACTTATTTGCCGCGACTCTACCTTAGATTTACGTCACTACAAAACTACACGACAAAATTACTATTTTGGAATGTGTCCATTGAGCTCTTTTGAATGATAGGTACCCCATTAAAATATTCCCTTGTAACCCGTTTTTACTATTTTAGTCCGGAACCCGAATAAGGTAGAAAATGTATGTTTTCGATCTATAAAGCATAGTCCAAGGGACTCTTTCGAGAAACAGACTCTATATAACTTATGACTATCTTGAAATAAAATTGTTTCCACTAAAAACGACTCAGAAAATGACAAATTCATGTTAAATATCCCGTTTTAGTGAAAATAATAACTCTGGTCGAAAAGTATAGAACATTTTGAGAAGCGCCACTAATTCTAAATTTAATTTTAACTGTATATTGTATTTTTAATAAGTCACGTGGTTAAGACTTTATAGTCAAGCTTGACATGTACGTTGTAACATTAAATCAAAATATCTGGTGGCTCTTATAACTTTGTTTAGTTATAAGTTTTGATTTTGCAAAATACTATGTGAAAAACACTTACAAATCAAAAGTAAAAATAATGAGGGTAAGTAACAAAAATTATTTTTAATAAGCAAAAAATTCATTTTAAACTTCTATTAGTCTTAAAATTAGTTACATTTAAGGCACCGATTTGTGTATAGGCTCTTAAAGTATGTAAAATGGACGTGTAATAGCTCATTATTCTATATACCTAACCTTAGTGTGCTACAAGGTGCTCCCGAATATGTATATTAACTCGAAAGGGGTTAAACTTTTTTAACAGACTCCGACTTTTTCCGATTTCATTGATTATTTTTATGTTAATGTGTGTAATAATTTATTAACAGACATAATAACCATTTATTTTACAAACAAAAAATACAAGAGAAACAGTTTAATCAATAGATGGCTCAACTGCTTTAGATCACTACCAGTTGGAAGTGTCCCTCAGACACTGGCTGCATTGCCTCCATTGAATTGTATCTGTTATTCCTTAGAATCTAACGTAATCATGCAAGATATTTGACTAAGGCTTTTTGCATTTATAACAGCTGGAGTTGTTTTATTCAATATAAATCACATAATTTCTATAAGTTTTAAAAAAACATTGTTCGTGTGCGTGAGGACAATGACCCCCTTTCGCTAACATACATATTCTTAGGCAAGTTATTCATATGTATACTTCCATTACAGGTAAATCTATACTATATAATATTACCAAAATACATTGACATTCTAGTGCTTAGTGCATACATACAAAACAGTGATAAACTCTGAAATTGATAATAGTGACTACAAAAATACATAATTATATAAAATCTTTAGAATGTCATGATAAATTCGTCAGATCATGGGTAAAAAAAATTGAGCCGTAAACACATACGTACAAGGTACATTTCACCACTCATAAAGCTTTGTCAACCGTCACTGTTCACTCGAAAAAGGAGAAAAAATTTCACGAATCTTCTTTTATCACGACCAGGATGACTGGTAGATAATGCTATTAGCATTAAGTCCTAGCACTATTCTGTTTTGTGTGAAAGTATTAAATAAATAAATCCCCTGAGACAATAAGCGGGCTGTAAGCGATCTATTGTACATCCGAGATATTTTAGCGTACGAGCGAACGAATGCGAGCGAGGACGCTAATCGAAGGTATTATTGATCACTTACACCAGAATATAACACAACTTTTTATCACGAATGCGTGGAAGTTAAAAAAATCTTATTCTAACAGTTTATTGTTAAAAAGAAAATTTGCGTTCCCGATATCCATTGGTTTTTTTTTTCACTACTAAGAGTATAACCTCTTTCATTGAATAGAAATAAGGATACACTCAACCTCTTCTCGCCTGTCGTTTGTATCCGCCGTCCCTTACACGCGTGAGATACACACTACGTGTGAAAGGGACGGCCTGAGCCGACTGCGACTAGGGTTGCCATACGTCCGGAATTTTCCGGACATGGTCGGTGAAATAGGTCTTTGTCCGGAATGCGGGAGGAATCCTAAACCGTCCGGAATTTCTACAATTAAGTTGGTAACTAGTAAAATAAACCAAATATTTTTACTGCTAGTTAGTGTTTACTTATGTTATTTATCCTCTTTATGTAGTGTAGTTTATTTATTCTTATATTATTGGTATGTATTTAAGTTTATGTTTATTAGTATAATTAATAGGTATATTTTATTTTGTGGGTTCTGTTTATGTCTGTAGGTACTCTTACACCGCCGTCTTTTGATTTTGTTTATCCTGTCCATCCAAAGGTTGTCTGGAAGAGATCGCTTTTAGCGATAAGACCGCCCATTGTACCTTTATTTATTGTTTATTTCCATTATTGTATTTTTATTTGGTGTGCAATAAAGAGTATTTCATTCATTCATTTTATCACAAATAAATTAATGTTATATTTACAAGAATAATAAGGCTGCGCCAACAAAAAAAAATGTTACCTAGTTTATAATTTCTCATTGTAGAAGACTAAGTGTTTTAAAAATGAAAAAATAAAGATTCTGTATACTGAACTGAATATTCGTAGATCCATACACTTGTGGAATCCACACTAGCCGGAGGTTAAACAATGAGAATAGAAATAGCTTCTGCGGAGTGGTGAAACAGGTCCTTAGAATACAGAATGCACGTAATTTTTACATTAAGATTTTTGCATTTACGGTGACGCAATGTCGCCATTTATCTCTGGTATTCCTAATTGAAAACTTTACGCGCATTAGGTAAGTACATACATTTTTTTATGAACATAGTTTTCACTAAAAACGAGATATTTACCAAGTAAGCTTTTATGACCCCACAAACCATGGCAAATATCCTGCTTCTTGTAAAAATAATAAAAATCTTTGGTTAGAACACTTCAAACTTAAACATAAAAAGTACTGTTACTAACAACACTGTTATTGACAAATTAGTAAGTCATTAAATAAAAACGTTATTATAATAATATTCGTCAAAAATAAAATATCTAAGTACATTTTGTTCCGACTTAATTAAATTTTAAAACCTATGATTAAATTTTAGTAGTGAATGTGCTCATAGCGTTGAATATTGTGCATTTGACTATTTAGTTGTAAAAACGCATCGAACGAACACTTATTTACACAAGTAAAATAAAAAAAAAACCCCTACAAACTGACATAGCGAACCAGCCCCAGATCTCATCAGGCATCAGAGGGGGAGGTGGGGGGGGGGGGGGGGGGGGGGGGGGGGGCAGGGGCGCCAAATTATTCAATAAAAATATGTTTGAAAATAAAACTTGTTTCAAAAAGAGCTTGTCAACCAGCGCATGTCGTACTATATATATTATTCCACTCCATTCCACCTGGCTGTTCATTTGATTTGGAACGCTTCAAACTTAAACCAACCCCCCCCCCCCCTCTCAAACGCTGGAGGAGAGGGGGCGCCACATCAAGTGCCTGCCCCGGTTAGGAGAAATGTTGAATCCGGGGCTGCCAACCATTCCAGTTAAAAAAATAGCTTTCTAATAAAAAGCTGCGATCGAAGCAGTCTATCCTTTTGGAAACTACTTCGCCGCAGACAGACAGACATAGGGATCAAACTTGTAACCCCTATTTTTGCTTTGGGGTTTAGTAAAGTATAGCACATTTAAATCGTTGTCCAGACGTATTTTGTAACTTGGGCGACGACAAGGGCCTTTGTAAAGAGTCGACAAGAGGAAATATTCTGTTATTTTCATCCAATACTCAAGTTACAAAACCATGGTTCCATACAAACCGGACTTTCTAGACTCTACAGTGTATGAGGTGGCTTTCCATCCATTTAAAAAACATCGGTTTGATAACAGATTATGTACAAAAACATCGTTTACGCTTATCAGCTATTTTTCCAGATTCCGCAGCAATCGCTTCGATATTGAATTTGTAAACTTATGTTTTTGTGAATTAGGATCGGAATGGCTGAATAAATGTATGCTCCGACAATTCGATTCATATTGTTGACGTTTAGCGGGCTGCTACTTTTAGTGTAAAAATAAAGTGACGTGAAATAATGAACAGTTGATCTGACGACATTGAGTTGATAAAAGTTATACTGAAACTTTCAACTGTAATTGCGATGTATTGAATCACTTTTTCGTAAAAAACCGAGCTGTACCAACACTAGCGGTTGGGATGTGGCAACATTATTAATTACGCATTTGTCGGAGTCTAGCGTATCCGTCGGCCGAGTAATAGTGATGGTACGCTTGTGAGAATAAGGATGAGAATGGATCTGGCAGCTGGCAGGTGGTAGATAGTACTAGTACCCCTCTGGGCGCGGCGAGGGCGACTCGACGGTGGCGGTGGTCTGCTTGGAGACCACGCGCGAGCCCTGCGCCAGCCCGCCGCTCCGCACGCCGCGCCACTTCAGGTAGCAGTCTCCCGCGTACGCGAATGTCGCTACGAACCCGAAGAACTGGAAACAATCACAAATAAATTAAACACTGATTTATTTCAGATGTCACAAGATCTCCAAATCAACTTGGGCAAATCGGCGTTGTATGTATGTATGTTTGTTTGTTCGAGGATAACTTTCGAAGCGTTGATCCGATCATCATGAAATTTCATATATAGGTAGGTAGTGATGGCACTATTTTGGTGTGACTAAATGATCTAAAAATGTTGGGATGTTGAGATATTGGGGTTCAAGAGGGGATAAAATAATAAAAATGAGACTATTAGATCAAGTGGGACGTTAAATGAGTCTCGCGACAAAATGTTGTCGACACTTACCTATATCGTGCATTTGTCTCGCGAGACTAAACGGTGCGGTGGAGGAATGTTGTGGCGCGCATGTTAGTCTGGCTGCTCTTATTACATGTACCAAATTTCAATTTTTTTTTTTTTTTTTCATATTCTTGTAATTCAAAATTAAAAATTATTTATTTGGAACATAAACAAAGTACAATAGACAAATGAAAACGTTGACAACTGCAAAAGTTAAAAAAAACTGAGTAGCAGTGTCAGCGCCCTCTTCCAAAACCAAACCGAACAACGTTCGGTTTTAACACGACTTGGAGATTGAAGTTGGAACAAGCTTATGTCCCACCTGACGTTGAGTGGGAAACATCGCCTATAACAAAGTATTGCCTCGTAGGTCACGCACCTTGCTCTGCGTCCATCAACTTGAGGCATACAGGTGTAAAGGCTCATGTGCCTATAATTTCACCGGCAATGATAATAGATATGGTTACTTTGTAATTTATGATATTATTATGGATATTACATATACTTATATAATAAATAAACTCACACAAGCAGCGGAATGTGGATTATCCCTGACTGTAGCCGCCAGGATGCTCGCCAACAAGAACAGGAGACTCCACAGCGCACAGAACACGAACTCGATCCTCAGCCACGGGATCCTATAGAACTTCTCCACCAGGTGGAACAGATACAGGCCGAGGAGTATGCCCGTGAACCAGAACGCGATCATGGATATCCAGCTGAAGTAGGCGCCTTTGCCTGCGTTGTTGAAGTACGAGAACTGGATGCAGATGAAACCTATTAAACTGCATACCTGCAAGTTAAATTACATTATTATAGAGCGGCCTTGGCGATATTGAGTTATTGAGATGCACCTCAACTGCACTAAATGGGGATAATATGTAATAATCGCCATGCCCTGATTCTAATGGGTGGGTTTGCTTTGATTTTCATGGATGTTTATTTAGAAGAAATACTTATACAACAAAAATATCGCTTATAGACAGGTATTCTATCAAATAGTCACTGGACGGCAGAAGTACCTACTTATCTACGCACGTAAGAAGTTATACTTCTTACAATGGCCTATCATTCACCACCATATACACTGTATATTTATTGAATAAATATTTTTTTATCTCTACTGATATAAAGCACGTGCTGTAGATTTATGAATATTTGAGACCTACCTACTTTGAATATAGTTATGAGTTATTACAAACACTTGAGAGACAGCTATCAGCTAACTTCATCATGGCGGTGAACTGTCGGCGTGCGCGTGCATTTAAAAAAAATTAATCTCATGTTATTTTCTAAACGCGCCAAAAGAACCACTTATAACTGTCAAATCTAGTTTGACTGACTTTCACAGTCAAAATCGGTTTTGACCGGTTATGAGTTTCGACTGTAACATATATCAAAATCCATAGTTCAGACATGGGTTAATTGACGTTCTGAGCGATCCTTGCGATGTTATTAATATCTATGCCCTAGTATATAACCTATGCTGTAAACTTAAAAACTAGTTTCCTTATTAAAGTTTTGTAGTGTACGTAGTAGGTACACAATCATTCAATTTTAGTACATTACTGCAGCGGCCAGCAAAAGAGCCATTGACGGACGAACGTGTAAATGTGGGCTGGCATGGCACACATACGTAATTAATGCCTAGGTATGGCCAAGACTTGTATAGTACTTTTCTCAAATAATGCGCGGAATTACTTTTCAAATCCAATGACAAACAACGAACAACAATAATTTTTCTCGTGTTAAAGTTTTCATTTGTTTTTTTTTCAATAAACAGCTTTCTATTTTGCAAGCCAGTTCGAAATTTAAATAAAACCAACACAACAACGTTACCTCCTTGGTTGCCATGTTCCGAAGTAAAAGATTGTTCCATTTATAAATTACACGACAGATATGAGTTTACTATGTAATTTATTTGGCCGCTAAACCACGACAGGTAGGTATGGATTTTCATACAAGTTTTGCCGGCCGCTGCTCGCATGTATTTGGCCAGTACAGCAATTTCGATTTATCTCGAAGAAGGTTGTCAAAATAATGCTCAAATTTCCAAGCATGTTTGAGAAAGTAATTTACGTGGTCAAAAGGCAGCGCCCTACGTACACACGGCTACACATCAAGCTATAATTTCCAGTCTAAGCTGACCTCTCATTCTACGAAAAGCCTACACAATGCGCGGTCAGCTTATTTTGGAAATGTATAGTTTGATGTGTAGCCGTGTGTACTTACTTTGTTTGCAAGAATTTCGGACTTCAACCAATAGATAAATTAACCTTGTCTAGTTAAGTACTCAAGTTTACTTTAGTCACAGATCAATTAGATATACTTTAGTTAATAGACTTATTTGTACTTTATAAAAGCACTTATAACAGATAATACTTTTGATAGCACCATAGACAATAATCATAGTCAGTTAGTATTCGATACTAATCGTCTTTGTCACATATCGCAAGACGTCGATACAAACTAATTGTTGTAGTATTTTTCAAACTTTCGCGATCAATACATAATTATTGAATTATGTATTTGGAAACTTTTTTGAAACTAATTGTTTTCGTGCAAGATACGACCGACGCCATCTCGAGCACGAGGTATATCCGAAAATCAACTTGCAGATCGCGTTTTACTGCATCATTAACAGCTCAACCCAACCCAGCCTTACATAGTTCCACTCTGTTAGAGGCTTCAGTCAGTGGAAGAATCGTATCCAAAATCGATTAAATTCTATTCGGCGCATCGACAGACATCAGTAATCTAAAACGGTATTTCCCTGCTCGTTTCGCCAAACAGTCATTTTCAAAACAATCATTGTTAGTGCGATAACAATAACGAACCGTGTAATTTCTGGCTACTTTCTCAGTTGGTAAGATGTGTTTCGGTGCTGCAGCTGCATGTATAGTGAACTGCATAGGAGGGTTATGGTTGTATTACATTGTAGCCGCACGGATGCGGCACGGCAACGACACAGCTGCACCACAGCACCGCCTCAAATTTCGGCTACCGCTCGCCGCCCGCTCGTTGGCAGCGTGTCGTCCGCGAGGTGCCAGCTCGCTGGCAGCGAGCCATCCGCAAAGTGTGTAGCTTACTATCACCGCGAACACGTATTCGTGAATGAACACGCCTAAGACACGGCTCGCAGTCGGCGCACTGTACGCACGCGGTCTCCTCGCTTACAGCGCGCGGTCTCCTCGCTTACAGCGTGCGGTCTCCTCGCTTACAGCGCGCGGGCTCCGCGACTAGTCGTATGGTAGCTGTAAGCGCGCTGCCTGCCCTCCGGCGGCTTTTTATATTGACATTACGAAATATATTATACGACACTGGTTTTAATGCTCTAATTTGAATGACAAGTAAATTGCTGGGTTGGAGCCGTGCTGGATCCGTGCCGTTATAATGTGATACAACCTTTAGTTGTTTGGACTGGCCGGGTGAGTACGTAATATTTATTTTTTATAATTATTATTACAATCCAGAAAATATGGTTCGGGTTTACTGATCAAGTTATGGTCAGTGACTAATGGAGTATACAGACATAACGATTTCTGTGAGAAGAATTTGTTAAAATGTGTAGGCTTGTGGAAGGCCCGTGCAAGGTAATGGTTGAGCTGTGTGGCCAGCATGTGGGCAGATATAGACGCAGTAATATGCCACTGTATGTCTCAGGGTGGCGGAAGCAATGCCTTGCTGACGAATGGAAGGAATTAATGCTAGTATGTCTGAGGTATTGTGAGATTGATGTATGAAAGGTCTAAAATTTAACAATTCAATGTATTAAAATTTATGTGTGTGATTTAATGAATTTATTTATACGCTTTTGATGCCGCAACCTCTTGAATTAGTAAGATATATTAATAAGATCATACCTATTTATGATTATTTAGGGTTTATTACATAAGCGGGAAGGGCTTTCCTTTAGGAACGGTTTGATAGAGGGATAGGGGGGGTGTGTGAGGACTTGCGAAAACCTATAATTTTTTGAGAAAATTAAAAAAAATCTTGGGGTTAAGTATGAAAAAAACAATTTTTTATATTGAAAAAAGGCAAAGTCCAGGGGTTTGGAGGAAAAAGAGGTCTATGAAAACGTTGGGAGCAACGTTTTCATAGACCACTTTTTCCTCCAACCCAATAACAGGTTTTCACGTTTAAACAACAACATAGAACAGTATTTTTATTTTTATAGTGTTATCCGAACACTTGCGAACAATACCAAGATTTTTAAACCACCTTGAACCCCACAGAACATAAAAAAACAATAGAACTAGCATGATGACTTTTTAATAAGAAAACCAGTGTAGCTCACACTGTAAACTCACACATGTAAAAACTGGCACACTTAGAAATAAAAATTATAATTGGTTGAAAGAGAACGTTCAAAAAGGCCTAAAACCATAAAACTAATTTAACGGATATAAAACCTTAGCTACTATGGAACATGGTTTAAAATTCAATAAAATAAACAGTAACAAAAAATTAAAGTTTACTTCTTCTACTCGGCAAAAGATGGCGCTTCAGAAAATATTTTTATTTTAGTCTCTATTAATTAGAAATAAGACTGATAATGCAATGGCTGTTACTTGATTACCCACAAAACAAAGCTACCAAACAAGAGATGGCGCTGTCGCTAACGATTTTTGTTATAGTCTCTAACAGCAAAGTATAAGATCGATAATGCATTGGCTGTTACTCGCTTGGTCAAAAACCAGCCCTACTCACTTAGTGATGTACCAATGAGGATACAAGACGAATGTATCGATATCGATTATCACCTACCTACTACGGGTAACGTCGGGTTATATTTGTGGTGGTCGAAATAAAAAGCTTTTCTTTTCTTTCTTTCTTAACATAATCACAGGTATGAAACTCATAAATACTTAAAAAAATATTATATTACTGGAATATTATATACTGATATTTAAAATTTGAGGGGCACACTAAAAGTTTCCGTAATCAATAATAAAAAAATACTAATAATGGTCAAAAATGAATTTATTGTTTCTCAAAATATTCTTCCATTCGCGTCAATGCACTTTTTCATAAGATTGAACAAATTTTGAAAACATTTGTGCCACTCCTCCGGTGGTGACGTCAGATACATGTTATTCATACTCTTCGACAGCCTCTTCTGGTGATGAAAACCGTTGATCGGGTAGTAATTGGTTCTTAATTTTTGGGAACAAAAAAAAGTCACACGGTGCTAGGTCATGACTCTGTATGCTGGATGACTCATAAGTTGTACGTTTTTTTAATTTTTTTTATGTCTTGCGCCTTAGGGAAACTGAAAACAGAAGTTATTATATTATTTCACACCATAATAGGTCTAAAATACATTCAGAAAATCATCAATAAAACAACAAGGAATTAACGCCCTAAAACTTATACACCTTTTAATAGGGGGTAACTAATTAAAGCTATCGATAACACATTCATCAGTATATTGGGGTCACATCCCTAATTGAGTAGCTTAAGTTGAGGTTTAAGAGTAACGCGACCTTAAGGAGTATATGATTCACAGTCTATTTTGTTTGACGATTTTGCATTTTAAACAAAACTAACAAAAAACAATAAAATAATACTTACCGGTGATAGGATATGCCCCCTTTTGTTAAATTTTTGGTTCGGCTATAATATTTGCACTCCAAAACGGCA
Source organism: Philereme vetulata (assembly GCA_918857605.2). Taxonomy (NCBI): domain Eukaryota; kingdom Metazoa; phylum Arthropoda; class Insecta; order Lepidoptera; family Geometridae; genus Philereme; species Philereme vetulata. The sequence goes on from OU975484.1 coordinate 4,763,465, forward strand.
CAATATGGCATTTTTATATTTTTTTGAAGTACATTTACCCCACAGTAATTGAAACACGACTGAAGTGAGCGAGGCTTGTAGTGCGCGGAACTCCGCGTACTTGGTGTTACGCGGGCTCCGCCTACTTACGACTTCTATTGTTTTTTGTGTTCTGTGATCTAAACATTCAAACTTGCGCATTTATAATATTAAATAATAATATATAATATTAAACAATACTAGTGGAAAGTGGGGTTCGAAATTTGATTTGATTTGAAAGTAACTTATCTCTTTGTCCTATAATATATCTATTACGTTTTCATGACTTAACGGCGGACCGGTTTCGATGAAATTTGGTACTTATAATATAGATAGCTTATGACTGGGATTGAGACATAGGCTACTTTTTACCCTACTGCGCAAATGAGAGTAATCTTTTTCTTTTTATTGAGCAAACACGCGAGCGTAAACGCGGGCTGAAGCTATTTCGCAACAATAAAGTTTCTATAACCGTACCGTAAGTCGCCCGTAATGAGTCGATTAGATCGTCTGTCAGGGGTTAGCAACGTTTATCGCACGCTGGTATTACTAGTACTACTCATGGCCATGCATGCGTGACACCAGCCCACACACTACTATTTATTCTGCGGAATACATTTTGCGATAAACTAGGTAAGTACGTTTTAGTAATATTTGTATCGTTATTTCATACTCGGACCTTGGTGAGGGCAAGGGCTATTTTTGAACTAGTGTTCTATTGTTTGAAAAAGCTTTTAGAAACATTTATATGCTTTTCTCATCTATCGTTACGCTACTCCTGGTTTTTTATTTCACCCTTCTATTGTACACCTATATGTACCTACTTGTAGTATTTTATATAATATACCTTTTTATTATTAGTATGGAATATTTATGATAAAATAGTATGCACCTTATTTATTTATTTATATATTTGTTTGTAATTATTTATTTTGCTTATGTAAATACACTGTTTATTCAATATTCAATTATTTTTATTAATAGCTACCGTCCTATAACGTTCTCGTGAAATCCAGTCCCTCCAAAGATTGTCCGGAAGAGATCGCTTTTAGCGATAAGACCGCCACTTGTATTTCTACTTGTATTGTTATTTGTTTTTTATATTGTTTTTTTTTTATTTAATGTGTGATTTACAATAAAGCGTTTTCTATCTTCTATCTATGCTTTTTGAATATGTTTTATGTTAAGCCCACTGCGCAGAAGGAGGGTAATGTGTTTAGGGTGTATGTACAATAAGTATCTACTACGTTTATTTATTTGGCGCAGCCTGTAGGATTGACGGACTTTTACATACCTTTTTTCAGTTTTTTTGGTGTTGTATTTTGTTTTTTGAATAGTATTTTTTGTAAGATATATACGATATATGTATTTTATAGACTTCTATTTACATTCATCTACTTCTTAGGGCCAGAAGTCAAGATTCTACAGTACAACTTTGTCACCATCTTCTTTTGTGTTTTTATTTTGTCGTGTCAAATAAATGTTTTAATTTTTTTTTAAAGATAATGTGTCGGCATATGCGCATGGCCCACCGAAAGTTAAAGAGTTTACCACTTAACAATACGTATTATTTATTTGTTTAACCCAGTAATTTATTGTCGGAATTTGAATTTATTAATATTTATTTGATTATTGTGAATGTATCGATTTTATGTTATTTTGTTTTATATATAATTGAAATTACCTGTATCATAATAAAATTCTAAGATTTAATTAATGTTTACTTACAAAATGGATGACACTTCTGAAAAATAAATGAATTGAATACTGCCTATAACAATTGGATTACCTCAGTACGTCCACTTCGTCCAACTAAGACTTGACATACGACATTGATATACGGGCGTCACCCTATCATAACATAATATAAAGGTGAAGTCACATGTGCCTGTAATTAAAATTAGTTTTTTTGTTGAAAAATTACTCATTCAAAAGAAGCTTTTATAAAATTCATAATCGGAACCACAAGCAGATTCAACTGAGCCCAAACAATCCATCCAAAAGTTTCGTTGTCTAGCATTCGTCTCCATCATGATCACCTCCATGGTACCAAATTAATATTGGATGTTCTTCATTGATACTCAATCGGTTGAGGGGGGAACTGGTTAAAATTCAGTTGCAAGATTTGATCTAAACCAACAAACATTGATGATGCAAGCTTCAAAAAACGCTAAAAGCACTGACCATTGTGGTTCTTCAGGTTGAAATTCTCCTTGTTTTTGATTAAAACAAATAAGTTTACTAAAATAAAGTTTCTTTGATTTCAGATTCCCTCAACCTTGGCGAAACCACTAATGTTCTTTGGACCTTTTTTTGAATAAACGGTTATGACCTGAGTATTGTTTTTTTCGAAGCTTTAAATCAGTTTCATCCCGACTATATTTAATTATGATGGAAAAGTATAAAGAATAAAAATATAATAAAAGCTTAATATTTATTTGTTTATAGACAAGCAGAATGCTGTAATAATGATTGCTGATGTGCCTAGTGCCTACATAAAACAATGTTAAAAGTAGATACCATAATTCACTTCTGTAGTATTTTTGTTAGTAGTCGTTTAGTGAGTTTGTATTTAAATGAGTTTGCTGAAATGGCAAAAAACAGCTTCTGACTTATGGTTATGACACACTTTTGAAAAAATAACATCTAATCAGTGCTCAGTTAACACGATTTGAGTGTTTTTTAGTAATTTGTTTATAAACGAGCAGGTTTGTTGCTGAAAGTCACATGTAGTGTTAACTTTTGCAGTAATGTGTTTTCGTAGACAGTTTGTAATGTGTTTTCGTAGACAGTTTTTTTTTATTTTTTATCTATTTTTTAGGGAACTTGCGTCGTTCTCTACGACGATGTCAGTTCCATAATTGTCTACAATAGTAAACAATTACAAAGCATCCTCCCTCAGCAGGTCGTATGTGGACCGGTAGAGCATGATAGCCGAGTCAGGTGTTTGTTCAGCTAACACACTCTGAAATAGGCCCACATCGATCTGATTCACTTTCAGCGCTCTGTACAACTCCTCTCTCATAGATTGACTCCAAACACACTCCGTTAAAAGGTGGTATACATCCTCCACCACCCCACAAGTATAACCAGTTATAGAGTTCGTTTTTAAATGAGTTTATTGAAGTAGCGGAAACAACCACTTCTGGTATAATATTCCAATTAGCTAATAGTTTTTTTTGTGCCATCTTTCACATGTTCTGTACTTTTCTTTACTGTTCAAGGGACTTACCACTTGCACTACTTTGAGTATCCCAGGTAAAGTCCGTACATATAGCGGGTCGAACCGAATGTTGGTCTGTACAGTTGTGCTGGATGTCACCGTTGTGGTAGTTGTGTGCTGTCCGGGGAATCCTACTTCAGCCATCTTAGATTACCTGGAAACATTCAAGCTTTTTTAAAAAAGATGTCAAGTTTTATATGTCCAGCATTATGTATTTATTTATATGGCAGATTTCGCTGGATTTATAAGAAGATCTTACTGTACAAAAAATCTATGTAAGTACTCAAGTTTGAGGTGGGCGGAGCCATAGGCATATATGCTATAGTGTGACCATTAGTGCTGTGCACTCCCTGAGGTATGCGCGGCGAGGTGGGAGGCAAAGAAAAAACTACATGAGTTCACATTAGATCAATACATGTCGGACATATCTTACGATATCAGTTTGCATTTCTAAGGCAAGACTTGTGGCGGGACGATGGTCGGAGGCTATCTATCTGTAATATATTATACTTACTTAGTTGATTAAAATTTAACTTAAATATACTCATATTTTATTAAAAATATGCAGGTGATAAATAAGAACTAAACTTATAATTCAAAGGACTTGTTTTATTGAACATTTTTTATACTTACAAACAATTATATATTCTAACGAAAGTTATTCTGACATAGATTCTGTTTCAACTTCATCTTCCATTTCATATCACGAGATAACGCACCACCCATCTTTGAATATTTATTTCATGTGCGTCTGACATAGACAGTCCGATACAAATAACACTACCTGCCGCCACGAGCGTTGACGGCGAACTGACAGAGCGCAGCAGCCGATTCTCCCCCCCGTCTCGCCGCGCGCATACCTCAAGGAGTGCACAGCACTAATGGTCACACTATAGTTATGTCATGCTTGTACAGATGATACAAACAGTGACATAAGTTCATTAACCAAATAGAGATATTTAAACAGTACCTAGCAGTTTTGATCATCATTCAATTATTAGAATGATGAAGATGACAAAATGTTAATCAAGTTATATCTCTAGAGCCGTGGTTATCAATTAGTATTATGTGTACCCCCAGGGGTGATTGAGGTTGATTGAAGAACAATTTCATTGTAAGGTATCTAATACAATATAAATAAGAATCAATTAATTATGCAAACATCCCAATCTCTGAAATTGTTATAAATAACAATTGATTTCTTTTATTATGTATTTGCTGACCAACATTAGGTACAAAATGATAAATAAAACTAAATGTGCGAGTTTAAACTCTTTCCTTATGTGATACTAGCTGACACGCCCGCGGCTTCGCATGCGTGGTAATTAATTAAAAACATTACCCTCCTTTTGCGCATTCGGTTAATAAGTAGCCTATGTCCTTCCCAAGAATATAATCTTATCTCCTTGCCAAATTTCATTGCGATCCGTTCAGCCGTTTAGTTATGAAAAGGTAACAAACAAACATTTACTTTCGCAGTTACTATGTATGTAATAAACATATTAACCTTCTTCTTGAATCACTATCTATTGCTGAAAATTACATTAAAATCCATTGAGTAGTTTAAAACAGACAGTGTAAGCGACTTTTCATTTCATTTATTTATTTTTAAACAATTATATAATTGTGTTTGAAATCACATCCTAAATACAAGTTACAATATTTTAAAATTTTAAAATTATCACATACATGTCAAAAATAATAAAATAAAACAAAACAAATGTCTACTTACCTATATATGTATAAAAATGTCAAAAAAGGCAAGAAAAGTCAAATGGAAAATAGTTATCAAAGAATATAACATAAAAATGATTTAGAATAATATTACTAAGGAATTAATAATACAAACATGTCACAAATTAATTAAATTGACCATTAACTCAAAAGCTATATAAAAAAAGAAAACGACTATTCAATATTATTACAGGTCATAAAATCATTAACTGAATAGAAACACCCTTTCAACAAAAGCTCCTTTAGTCTTGATTTGAATTTAAAAGGACTGTCGATAATTTTCATGTCAGTAGGCAGTGCGTCTTACAGCTTTATACCGCGAGCCATGTTTGGCAACATTCAACCTTGGACAAAGAGGTGTCTCAAGATCTTTTCTCCTTGTGTCTATTCTGTTTTTCCTTTGTTCAAAAGTTTCATATTTAAGCGGATTTTCAACTACGTCCATTAAGACTACTAGAATGTATAGGCTGGGAACCGTCAGAATATTGAGATTTTGAAAATGTTCTTTGCAAGATTCCCGGTGTGTAATGCGCACTATAGTTCTAATGGCTCGTTTTTTAATAATAAACGCTCTATTTATGTTGTAGTCATAAGTATTTCCCCAAAACTTCACACTATATCTTAATCTTGACTCTACTAGGGCATAATATACTATTTTAAGCTGTGCGATCCCTACTTCTTCTCTAAGGCTTCTAAGAGCGAAACATGCTGAGCTGATAGCATTAACAATAGAATCCATCTCAGTTTTCCAGTTCAGGAACTGGTCGATATGAACTCCTAGAAATTTGACACTCTTTGCAAATTCAACCTAGGGTTTCGTTCCCGGGTCCCGGGAATCGCGAAATCCCGGGAAAAATGTAATTCCCGGAACCGGGAAAAAATTCTGATTTCCCGGGAATTCCCGGGAATTTTCAAAAGTATGTGATAGGTCTAAAACTTTGTATTTTATAGTCATATTAAACTCAATGTTGTTCTTAAAAAAACCTTTCAAATTTTTCTGCAGCTTGTCAGCCAGCCATCACTTTGCAGATGAGTAGTTTCGTGGTAATTTTTCGAGGGGAAAAAAATGTTTTTCCTTTGTTTTGTCTTTATAGAACTGTCAGAAAAAACTAGATAACACCTATTTGCATTTCTTTGTTTCATTCTCTCTATTATATTCGCTCTTCTTTGTTTTTACGCAGGTGCTGTGCAATTTCGATAACGATCTTTTTGCTTAATTATGCGTACCTATAATATTTAAGTTTCTTTGTCTGCGCCCTTCCCCTCCCCCTTCACCTTGCGCATTTAAGTGTAACTAAACAAACTGGTTCTGTTGTTTTATCAGATCGACCGACCAGTCAGTGACGCGCAGCGCAGTGTGGTGTCCGTGCCCATTAAATTAAGTGACATTTGGCATTCGTTCGCCGGTAATATCTCTTTGTTAGTGAAAGTTTGTGTGTGTGTTGAAACTCTGGTAAGTAAACCCTGTCGAATTTCGCAGCTATGTATGTAATAAACATATTAACCTTCTTCTTGAATCACTATCTATTGCTGAAAATTACATTAAAATCCATTGAGTAGTTTAAAACAGACAGTGTAAGCGACTTTTCATTTCATTTATTTATTTTTAAACAATTATATAATTGTGTTTGAAATCACATCCTAAATACAAGTTACAATATTTTATGTGTCGAATTGATTGTTTTGTCAATTCAAATTTACTACATATACAATAAGTACATCTAATATTTTCAACTTGTTATAGGTCAACATGGAAGGTCGACTTTTATCCGAAGTATGGAATCATTTCAAGAAAAAAGGGTTAGATAAAGCACAATGTAATCGCTGTCCAAAAATATTGAGTTGTAAAAGCTCATCGACCAGTGGACTTGCAAGGCATTTGTTAATGGTGCATAGCATAAATTTAAAAGATCAACCCAATGAAGCGTCCTCTGAAACAACACGGGCGTTGGCATCTTCACCGGCACCAAGTACCTCCACAAGTTCACCACAACCACCAAAAAAAAGGAAGAGCCACATAACACAGACTTCTATAGTTGAACATATCAAGAAGCCCTATAGTATTGCTGAAATCGTCTCGAAGTTGGCATCTAGTGATGGACTTTCGATTCGGATGATCACGCACAGTGAAGTGATTCGAAGCCTTGTTTCACAAGCTAGCCTAAATATTCCAAAATGCGAGTCGCAGGTTATGAAGATAATTGTAGAATTTGCTGAAGAAAAAAAGCAAGATATCAAGAAAATCTTAAATGAACACGTGAAAAATCATGGACGGCTCAGTATCACGCTCGATGAATGGACCAGTATCAGAAATAGACGCTATTTCAACATAAACTTACACAGCGGAGATGGAAAAGTGTATAATTTGGGTTTGATATACATACCGGGGAAATGTGGAGCACAAGAGATGAGAAGAATTGTTGATACAGTCCTGACGGAATTTGGAATAAACTTCGAAAGAGACATTGTAGCCGTGACAAGTGATGGTCCAAATGTGATGAAAAAGTTTGGCCGCGAAAGTCCAGCAGAAATGGTATTATGCATGAATCATGCTATTCATTTGGCGGTGACAGATGTTCTTTATAGAGAAAAGACCACCAAAGAAAGTAAAACGGATTCCGAAGAATCAGACTCCGACGTCTCCGACTTCGACTCATACGACGATTGTGATCAAGAATTAGTACAATCAGCGGTGGAAATAGGAAACCATGATATCCGACCAGATCTGAAGAAAGTACTGAAAGATACACGAACCATAGTCAATTTGTTTCGCAGAAGTCCATTAAAAAATGCGAAACTTCAAGAATATGTAAGATCAGAACATAACAGGGAAAAATCATTGTGTCGCGACGTTAAAACGAGATGGAACAGCATTGAAACAATGATAAGCCGGTTCGTAGAAGTTAAAAACTGTATCAAAAAAGCTTTGATTGATTTAGATACCGCAAATTTATGGCACGAAGAGAACTTGGCTGTTTTAGAGGATTTACTTAAAATTTTAAATCCCATCAAATTAGCAGTTGAAGCACTGAGCTCCCGAAAAGCAGATATCTTGATCTGTGAAGCTATCATTACGACACTTCTAGTAAGACTGAAAAAGTTGGAGTCACCTATTGCTTTAGAGTTTTCAGATTTCTTGACGCAAAGAATAAGTCAGAGGAGGGATTCTACTCTATATACCTTAACGCTTTTTCTTCAAAACCCAACAATTAGACGCAATGAATACTTATCACAAAGTGTTGAAACTAAAGAAATAATAATACGCTATGCTGAGCAGCTATTTCGCCGATTATTTCCAGAAAAGTCAGAATCTGAATCGAGCCCGGAAGAATCGCTTCATGCTATTGCTGAGACGCAAAAAAGAGGCATTAGTTTTGCTGAAGAACTTCAAGACGCTATTCAAAATGTTTTCAAAGGCACTCCTCCATCACGAACTCGATTTCCTAGACTGAAGACTTCGATCTATACATCTCTTCTGGTAAACGGACACCTAATTTGGAACTGCTATACAACGCTCTGCGCACGATCATGTCTACATCCACCGAAAGCGAACGTACATTTTCAGTATCGGGAAATTTTGCTACTAAAATTAGAAGCCGATTAAGCGATAAATCACTCAGCTCTTTAGTTTATCTTAAGTATTACTTTATGAAATAATTTAAGACTTAAACTGAAATAATGGCTTACGTGACTGTTACATAATAAGGGCATAAGTTAAATTTTGCCAATGATGTGTGGCCGCTCTAAGAGAGTAAATAAAATATTATACGTAACTGCTGCATAGAGTTAAGGTATTTAAACACTCGAATCATTTTATGGTTAAATTAAAATCGGTTACGCTACTTTTGATAAACTACTCTCGTGTTTACATACCTTAATGATGTGCAGTTACGTATAATACTTTATCTACTCTTGTAAAGCCGCCACACATCGATGGCAAAGTTTGTTGGTTATCATAAGAGCGTTTCGCAATACTTAATTACTCCGTTTATATTACGTTTATATCATTGTGTGTGCTAAGAAGTTTTATATTATAAGTTTGATTTTGCATGCCTGAAACAAATAATTAAGTTTCTATTATACTACCTCTGTTTATGATCGATCATAAATGTTATTAAGAAGAAATAATTATTTCTGAGTCAAATAAATAGCTTATTTAATCCATTATGTGTTTTCTTGACTTTTTGTAGTTAAAAAAAACTAAATTATAGACTTTAAAAATTTCCCGGTTTCCCGGGATTCCCGGGAAATTGAAAATATTATTCCCGGTTCCCGGGAACGAAAAAAACCCGGGAAATCCGAAACCCTAATTCAACCTCAAGCCCCTCACATGCTACATTAACCAATTCGTTAGTGCGCTTTGTTGTTTTAAACAGGATAGCTTGTGTCTTCTTAATATTGAGTTTTAAGTTATTGGCATGAAACCATTGATTGAAAACTACAAGTGCATTGGCAATCTTTATTTTAAGTTCTTGTAAGCAAGAGGCTGGTATGATTGCATTGGTATCATCCGCATATACGACTAGTTTAATATCGGGAATGGCATTGCTTACAAAATTAATAAGATCATTAAGGAAAATAACAATATCGGCCCTAATATAGAGCCCTGTGGAACACCACGTCCGATGTTGCACACTTTCGACTTCGTCACCACTTCCTGTCCATTAATAATATTTTTTAATTCAATAAATTGTTTCCTATTGTTCAGATAAGATTTTATAAGACACAACGCAGATCCTCTAACCCCATAATGTTCAAGCTTGGCAAGTAGAATATTGTGGTCTACCAAGTCGAAAGCAGAGGAGAGATCAAGAAATAGTCCTGCTACCTTCTTTTTACTTATAAGATCACCAACAACTTAATTTATAAGCAGATCAACCGCATCTACAGTACCGATACACTTTTGGTATCCAAATTGTCTCTTATTTAGTATGTTGTTCTTATTTAAGTGTAACACTAACCTATCTTTAATAAGTCTTTCATAGATTTTAGAGAAACATGGCAGTAACGAAATTGGTCTATAGTTTTTTGGGTAATTTTTTTTTTCCTTTTTTATGGATCGGTAGAACTCTAGCTATTTTAGTTGCTCAGGTAAAATGCCAGAACTCTACAGTTATTGAAAAAATTAGACAATGGCTAAGCAAGAAGATCGATATTGTCTTTGACAATTGTGATAGGTATTTCATCATATCCATATGAACGTTTTACCACCATCCTTTTAACTAAGATTTTAATCTCATTTCTATTAGTGGTTCCCATTTCCATGTCAGTAAAAACTCTATTATAATTATTCGTTAAAAATGTCAGGGCTAAATTATTGTCATTATTATCTAAGTCATATGTACTGTAGTCAAATTGTTTTGCAAATATGTCAGCTATGTCTTGGGCATTGTCAAAAATCTCATTATTAATTTTAAGTTTATAAGTGTCCATGTTTCTTTTACTACATTTATTTCTATGTCTGTTAACTATATTCCATATTTGTTTCGATTTATTACCAGCTTTTTCTATTTCATCTTTAACTGCAACTTTTTTGATGTAATTAATACCTTTTTATAAAGTTTTACTTTACTTTATACTATGTAAAGAAGTAGAAAAACTAATTAGGATCTACTGCTATAGAGTAGGTATTTCTGTGTAAATTAATATTTGAACAACTACACCATTCTTATCTGCATATAACCAAAAACAGGTGATGTTATTAATGAATCATAGTTTTGATTCAATAGAACTGATATCTTATCAAAATTTTTGTCTGCTTTGGCTTGTGTTTGTGTATTTATACCATGACTTTCCAAAAACTATTCTAAGATTAGTTGTTGTCTAAGGCCAAACTGCACTCACAAATTGCATCTGTTGCTTTGGAAGCTGTTAAACTGAAATGGGGTTGGGCTGCTCTATGATCTGGATGCCAAGTGAGCCGTGGACAAAGCTTTTAATAATAAGACTGCCCATTGTACCATGATTTTCCTTTGTTACTGTATTTTTATTTGGTGTGCAATAAATAGTATATCAATCAATCAAAGCGAGAAGGTGACTCGGCAGACCCAGATAGATATGGCAGGATAAATTTAATATTTAGTTATTTGTTTCTGATAGATCCCAATCTGTCAGGATGAGGCACAAGATCGCAATTTTAGGAACAGCAACAGCCTCTATAATAAGCAGCTCACTAAACACTACCTAGTTAAAAATCTTTCTATAAATACTTATACTGAATGGCAGTTATTTAAATTTTAGCCAAATATATCCTGTAAATTCATATACTAATTTAGGCCCAGTTCAAATTTTATTTCAATCGATTATTTCTCTGCGTCTGTACGAAACTGTATGGTTTTAAAAGGAACAAATTACGATATTTCTATGAGAACTACATTGTTCCAGGCTCTGTCAGCACCGAAAATAGCGATTATTGAGCAATGGGTACCGAGAAACACGGGAAATACATCAACCGTGCGTAAAATATAGATTACCAGCAGAGTAGTAACACTTACCAGTGTGTAAACGGAAAATAGGAATACAAATCACTTTTCCTTAATTCAAACCAAGCGAGTATACCAAATTGAAATAAATTCAATTAATGTTAGCGAAAATAGGTGTAAATTGTTATCACGTGACAAAATCAAAATGCTTCAACTAACTTTGACGTTTGTTGGTTTGCTCAAAGATATTTTGTTTGATTGACTGTCTGACCATTGCTTGACAACTTTGACAAGTTGTTATCTCAATCAACGTTAACTAAAGCTCATGCAATAGAGTCTGGCTAATGAAAGTTGATACTGAAAAAGCGCGGCAAATTTAAAAAATATCAGCATGGCAGCTCTAAAGTAAAAAGGAAAGTTGGAACAACTCACTTTGATATTTATTTTTATTTTACTAGTGGATGCTTGCAATTTTGGCCGCGTTATGACGAGATTAAAAGTAGCTTATATCACTTGTTAACTCTTTATTAACTCCATACCAAACATCACACGGATACGTCACTCCATTGTGGCGTATTAAAGGAACAAACAGGCTATCAAACACTATCATGAATATCAATATTATCATGAGTTTAAATATTTGTAAATCTATGTATGTATCAAAGAAAACAACACCATATATTTTTATACTGTTTTTTAATCACTATAATCAAAATCTGAATCTAAAAATTCAACATGGAGTGAATCGTCAGAATCACTGGAGTCGCTGCTGTCTCTTAAATTGATGATGAAGCTTTGTAAATTATTTTCAGTTATATGGTCTCTTCTTTTGTACTTGTCTTCCACATGAATGACATGGTCTGTCATTTTTTTCCAATCATCTGCTGTAATACACTCAAAAGATTGTTTTATGAGATCCTCAAACTCTTTTGGAGTTCGGCTTACATTTTTGCTTCTCACAATTCTTTTTGCTAGACTCCATATGAGTTCTATAGCATTTAGGTCACAATGATTAGATTAGATTAGATAATTTCTTTATTGCACACCATTAAATACAAACATATAAAAGAAAATACAATTTTAAATCATAGGTACAATGGGCGGCCTTATCGCTAAAAGCGATCTCTTCCAGGCAACCTTTGGATAGACAGGATCTATATGAACAAATAAGGACGGCGGCATAAGATTTTTTTTCTTAGAATCAGTTGTTTTTAAAAAAAAACAAGCATATATTACAATTTATAAAAAATATAGTTAATATAAAATAAAATGCTTAATTATATTAAATAATATAATCATAAAATTACATAAATATTAATATTTAGATACATAATATATATATAATGATATGGAGGAAGTCTTAGCACTTCATGTCCGTTTTGGCTTTAAAGTTCATCAGCTTCATAAATAGGTTCTGGTGTGTTCTGTTTTACTAAGCAGAGCATCTCTGCTTTTGAATTGTATGTTTCAAATGAAATACCATTCAATGTAAGCCAATTCTGTATCTCTAACTTTCGATTTTGAGATGTGGGCGCTTTATTTATTATGACAGAATGGTATGATGCATTGTCCATTACAATTACACTTGGTTCATTCAAATTGGGCATAAGCTTTTCTTGAAGCCATTTGTTGAAGTTTGTGGAATTCATGACATGGTGGTAGTCGGCCATTTTCGATTTGGTGCTAAATACTAACAATGAGTTTGGAACAGGGCCTTTCTCTGATCCTGCATGCACAATAATATATCGTTTTCCTGACGATATATTTTCAATTATTCCACTTGTTGATGGACCTTGTCAACATTTTGTAGGCTAAGTTTTTAGGCTTAGTAACGCTTAGTTTTTAGGTTTTGTGGACATAAGTTTCATCTAAGTAGATTATTGGCTTGCCTTCTGCACGTTTCAACGCAATGGTACGCAAAAAGCGATGTCTCCATGCAGCTATATCATACCGTTCAATTAATAATGAACGTTCATTTTTGTTTTTCTTAAATTCATAACCGTTGGCTAATAATATGCGACGGAGAGTTTCACGACATCCACCAAATTCTATACTTTCTTTTAACTCTACCAACAAAGATCTTAATGTTGGTACTTGTTTCCTCACAATGTAAAATTCGTTTACTTTATTACGAATAACATCCATATCGAAACTATCTAAGTTCGACACTTTTGAAGGGTGAGGTCGTTTTTTACCTGGAGTCCTCCAGACCCCTTCGTTCACCGCACCTTCTTTTTTAATTCTCTTCAATGTAATAACACATACATCTGTAAAAATAATAAAATAAAATGTCGATTATCGTGAGTCTCATAACTAAGAAATAATAGAAAATACACAAGTATTACAAAACTAGTCTAAGATTAACGTTGAGTGAAAACTTACCGGTGAGTGAAGATAGTTCTTCTAAGTACTGGTTCTGCGATTTCATCATATCTTTTTGATCTAAATCTGTGATCTTTTCAATTGCTTGTTTTACTTCCGCAGTTCGTGCATTATCCTCAAGACTATCTGTAAAATAACAATAACATTATATAAAGTAACTAAAACTAATATGTACTTATTTAAAATAAAAAAATATCAAGACATTTTGACCGTACTAACCTAAAAAATCAGTCACAGTACGTAAACAATCCTGTTTTTCTCGCAATACGGCTTGTTTCACAAGCTTTTTCTTTTCATATTTCTAAATCATACAAAACAATAGTTTTCGCACTTCACTCTTTATAGTTTTATTCATTTTTATAGCATTAACACGGATATATCACAACAAAACTATACGCAAGTCAACCACAACGAAACATCAACAACACGCCATCTTGTTGCGTCAGAGATAGGGATACCATACACTGATTCTGATTTAACCAAATCTTTCGGAAAAAAGCCGAAAATTAATTTCTTTAAAATAAAATTGCCAAGTTTTTCTCTAGTAAATAATGTACCTAATTAATTAAGCTATTTATTAGACCAACTTAAGGCTTAGTGTTGCTCTTGAAATGATCCAACACGTACATACGATACTTATTTTCGATGAATACAATTTTAGCACACGTATGAATTTTTAAAACTCATTTTATAAAATGTTTAAAATAAGTTTGTTTTAAAAGGGCCTTTTTGGAATTAATTGTTCCTAAGTACTTTCTGCTTAAAATACCCCAATTTGTAGGGTAAATATCCGATGGTAGGAACACTTTAGTGTTGTCATATAAAAAGTTCGCAAAAAAATCCAGTATCTACTTCCGTTAGCCAGACTCTACTAAAAATTATAATGATCATTGTAAATCGACAAGAAATACATTATTTCTGCGAGCAATCAAGGTAAATTTTTAATTTTCGTACGCACTTATTTGACGCAAAAAATGAAGTGGTTCAAGTGTTAGTAGGGCAATTCTATTGTATAGTTCCCTAAAGGTTCAATTTTTGAAGTATAACTTTATTATGCACGCTTGACTTGGTGAGTAAGCTAGTAAATGTGTTACGAAAAGTGCGAACGGAAGTAGAGAGGGAGATATAAGTTAGTGAAGATAGAAAGAGGGAGAGAGTTACGTTTCGTACCTATATTACTGTAGGGGCAAGAGAGAGCAGTGCGCGCGCACATTTTCTTTCTCTCTTTCTCTCATAGCCAGTTGATTTGTCGCATATCTCCTATTTCAAATTAGCCTAAATTGTTGCCTAATACAAACTGCAAAAACAAAACACTCCTTCATGGTTATGTATGAACTTGTAATAAAATCTCTTTGGCTATACTATTTGTATCTGGCTGGTTTTGGTCTCATTCAAAGTTTAAATTTTAAAGAATATAATTCAAAATTCAAATTAGGAAAGTGTGTGATTTTTATTTGTTTTTCGTACTGTAAAGATGAGTGAATCTAATGAAGAAATTCGATACATTTTAAAATTTTACTACAAAAAAGGTAAAAACGCAACGCAAGCCGCGAAAAAAATTTGCGATGTTTATGAACCTAGTTAGTGTCTGTGAGAGTAGCACAAATTTGTTTCAAGCGTTTTCAATCCGGAAATTTTGATGTCAAAGATGAACGTCGCTCTGGTCGCCCTATTACGGATAAAATTGATGGCATTTTTGAAAAAGTGGAGCAAGATCGGCATATCAGTAGTTACGACGTAGCTGAAGAACTGGGAATTGGCCACAAAACAGTTTAAGCGCATTTGAAAAACACTGGGTACACAAAAAAGCTCGATATTTGGGTACCCCACGAGCTCACCCAAAGAAACCTAATGAACCGTGTACTCATTTGTGATTCTTCATTACGACGAAAGGAAACCGAACCATTTTAGAAGAAGCTGATAACTGGTGATGAAAAGTGGATCACGTACGACAAGAACGTTGAAAAAGGTCGTGGTCAAAGGCCGGTCAGGCTTCACAGACTGTGGCGAAACCCGGGTTAACTCGCAACAAGGTGATGCTGTGTGTGTGGTGGGATTGGAAGGGCATTATTCATTATGAGCTGTTACCACCGGGCAGGACCATCGATTCTGAACTCTACTGCGAACAACTGATGAGATTAAAGCAAGAAGTTGAGAGAAAGCGGCCGGAATTAATCAACAGAAGGGATTTTTATTATCATGATAACGCTAGACCTCACACATCTTTAGCCACTCAGCAAAAATTAAGAGAGTTTGGCTGGGAGGTGTTAATGCTTCCACCGTATAGTCCTGACCTTGCACCTTCAGATTTCCACCTGTTTCGGTCTCTTCAGAATTCTTTAGGCAGTGTCAGGTTAACATCACAAGAGGACTGCCAAAACTACTTGTCGCGGTATTTTGATCAGAAGCCCCTAAATTTCTAAGCAATGGGATCATGTCCCTACCTACAAGGTGGCAAAAAGTTATCGAACAAAATGGTACCTACATACTTTAGTTAAATGTAAATAAACTATATTAAAAAATGTTTTGAATTTTCTTAAAAAATGCGAAGAAATTTTTCCCTAACCTAATGATGGAGCTAAAGAAGTTATACATCAGTCGTGTGGGATATAGCTCTCTTTTTTTTCTTGTTAAATATAAAATGAAAAGCCCTCATTGAACCCTAATAAACGACAGATGACGTCAGTCAGTGATTTAACGGCTTGACATGACAAGTGACAGTGATAGATTTCCTCTTTAGTCATATTTATTTTCTGTCTAAGGTTGCTGCAGTGTTGCCAACTTAGTGGATTTTCCACTGAATCTGGTAGTTTTGATTTACCTTTTAGCGGACAAATATGGATTTTAGTGGCTAGTGGATTTATCTAGGGGAAATTAAGAATTTAGTTTTTTTTTTCTTAACATTGGATCAACGATTATAAGGTCAACTCTTATCGTTTTTGGAGTTTAATTTTAATCGTGCAGGCAGCACTGTTTCATCTAGTGAGTAAAACGGCCGAAAGGACGTGCATCAAGGCAAGAAACAGTTTAAAATAATGTGAATAAATTATTATCGGGGATTCCCCGTTTTCCCTTTCCCTCTCAAGTCTCAATTTTCGTTCATGCTTCGTGTGTTGGTGTTGGTGGTTTTGTTTCCTCATTGATAACTATGCCAAAACCACAGTATACGCAACAGTTTCGGGATTCTTGGCTTCAAGACCCACAAGATTGACTTTAAGTAATTGAAAGTACTGCTGGTCAAGTACCGAAATGCAAGTTTTGTGGAATGATTTTACGGAGTCATTAAGGAGATTTAAAAACGCATGGGATGTAGAAGCTTTAACAAAAATCAAAGTTGTAACCGGATGTTTGATAATTGCACACAAAATTAATAATTTTGCCCAAAATATCCGCGACTTTTTGGATCCAAAATGCTATCTGGGTTACCGATTTGAAAAACAAATACCTACTCGAAATGCAAGAAAAGGGATTACCTACCAACGGAAGAAAACGAAATAATGTGAACTCGGTGCATGCAATTTATAGTGAGTTTAATTGAAGAAATAATAAATAGGCTCCTGGAAAATGTGGAATTAATGATAAAAATGTGTCTAATCTATCTTAAAATCATTGCTTTCTTAATTTTGGCAAACCACAAATCTGCCAAAAATAAAGTTAGTGGAAAATTTAGCGATTTTTACGATGGTGCGATTTTTATTAGTGGATTTCTGGTGGTTTTAGCGGTCGATTCTGGTGGGGAGGTAGGTTGATTGACACTTGGTTGGCAACACTGGGTTGCGGACGTACGGAATATTGCTGAATAAAATTGTAGTAATTTGCTATCTGTTTTGCTCAATGAATAGTAAAGAAATAAATGCAAATAAAAACTAATGATTTTACATTAAACTTCAAGGAGTGATAGTTGAGCCACGTACCGTTCACCTTACCAAAGATCTCACCGCATCACCTGTTCAATCAATGTGTGTTTGCAATTTTGTAAACAAACAAGGTTCCAGGAGTCGTCATTTGGGGCCGTGACGCATTCATGTGCTGAATACCAAACGGAACCGATAAATAAAATCGTGCCAAGGATATAGGTATGTAAATTGACTGATTTGAGAAGTAATTACATCATTATAATATTTTCAGAAGAATAACGTATAGAAGCTAAGTAAACGCGTGATATCTAAATAAACCATTTCATTCGAGTCATATATGATATGCTTCAAATGAGATTCAATAAAGTTATACTTACCTAACATAAACATAGCTTTTGCCAATATACAAAATCACAATAATGTACATGCCACTTCCAGTTGCGCATATCTGTGTCACTTCTTAGTTGTTTACACTGAATTGGATGAGCCAAATGTTACAAAACTACCCGCAATTAACTTTTATTTTGTACAAACTTTTGTATCACTTTTAACTTTGTTATTAGTACGATCAGCCCAACAAATTTGTAACTAATATCTTTAAGTTTCTTTATAAGTGAATTGTAATTCTTTGAGAAAATAAATATCTTAAACCAGAGATTCGCGCTCTCATCAGTGCTCTTGAGGCAGGGTAGCTGCTCTCAAAAAAAAAGAATAATTTGTGTGGTTAAATTATGTCACAACTCATCAGGGAAGCCAGATAAAGGTTCTGGTGAAACATTTCACTTTTCATCAATTTTCTTGTGTAAATAGTTATTTACAGAAAAATAGTCAAAATAGCAAAATTTACAAATCAAAATTTCACTCAAAGTTAGAGTGTTGTCAGCTGTGTGTGAAATGGACAGGTATCGCTAGGTATGTAATTAAAATTGTTGTTTTTTTTCATAACTTAGTAAAACTTAACCCTTGACTATAAGCTGGGGTTCAATTTGCACTGAAGTCAGCAAAGTGGTGCATAGTGGGTCGAAACTAAAAAAAGAGGAACATCACTTTTTTATTTCTATTCATCATCATCATCATCATATCAGCCGTAGGACGTCCACTGCTGGACAAAGGCCTCCCTCATTGATATCCAGGAACTGCGGTTGGAAGCGGCCTGCATCCAACGCCGACCTGCGGTTCTTACCAAGTCGTCTGTCCATCTTGTGGGTGGACGTCGTACGCTGCGCTTGCCGGTCCGTGGCCTTCACTCGAGAACCTTTCGGCCCCATCGGCCATCTGTTCTGCGCGCTATATGGCCTGCCCATTGCCACTTCAACGTGCTAATCCGTCGGGCTATGTCGGTGACTTGAGTTCTCCTACGTATCTCCTCATTTCTGATTCGATCCCGTAGAGAAACCCCGAGCATAGCCCTCTCCATAGCTCGTTGAGCGACTCTGAGCTTATTCATAAGGCCAATAGTGAAGGACCACGTCTCGGTTCCATATGTCATCACTGGTAACACACACTGATTGAAGACTTTCGTCTTAAGGCACTGAGGTTTGTTGGACGAAAAGACGTTGCGAAGTTTCCCAAACGCTGCCCATCCGAGTTGGATTCGACGATTGACCTCTTTCTCGAAGTTGGACCTACCTAATTGGACTGTTTGTCCTAGGTATACATACGCGTCGACAACTTCAAGAGCCGAGTTCTCAACCATAACTGGGGCAGGGACGACATGGACATTCGACATGATTTTTGTCTTGTCCATGTTCATTTTAAGTCCTACCCGTTGGGAGACTTGATTGAGGCCTTCGAGCATCGTGCTGAGCTCTTCCATCGACTTTGCCATGACCACAATATCGTCGGCAAACCGAAGGTGAGTGATGTATTCGCCGTTAATATTGATGCCCAGTCCTTTCCATTCCAGAAGCTTGAAGGCATCTTCCAATGCGGTCGTAAACAGTTTCGGAGAGATTACATCTCCCTGTCTTACGCCTCTTTTTAAGGGAATCACCTTCGAGCTCTGTTCGTGTACTCGGACTGACATAGTGGCGTTTTTATACAAACACTTCAACACTTCGATGTACCGATAGTCAATACGGCATCGTTGGAGAGACTCAAGCACTGCCCATGTTTCGATCGAATCGAAGGCTTTCTCATAGTCCACAAACGCGAGACATAGCGGCAAGTTATACTCTTCGGTCTTCTGTATGACTTGCCGCAGCGTATGTATGTGGTCTATGGTACTGTAGCCTTTGCGGAACCCGGCTTGTTCGGGAGGCTGGAAGTCATCAAACCTGCGTTCGAGACGGTTCGCGATGACCCTCGAAAACAGCTTATAAACATGGCTCAAAAGCGAGATGGGTCTGTAATTCTTAAGCAAGGTGTTGTCACCTTTCTTGAAGAACAGAACCACCACGCCCCCGTTCCATGCTTTTGGCGTCGTACCTTCAAGCAAGGCGGAATTAAAGAGCTTCTGAAGGACTTTAAGTACCGGTGATCCACCCGCTATCAGAAGCTCTGAAGTGATTCCGTCCTCGCCCGGCGCCTTGTCGTTCTTAAGCTGCTTCAAGGCCATCCTGATCTCATACAGGCTGATGTCCGGAATATCTTCGGTATAATGTCGGGTCAGTTTGGCTCTTGGGTCGTTGGCCGCACTGCAAACAGGTTTAGTGACCGAATCGTAGAGCCGTCCATAGAACCTTTCGACTTCCCTTAACACTTCCGCTTTACTTAACGTTATGCTGCCATCTTCCCTCTTCAGCTTCGTCATGCGGCTCTGCCCAATAGAATTATCTCTCGCGAACAATTTGGAGCCTTTATTCCGATCTATCGTATCTTTAATACGAGATGTATTAAAGGTACGAATATCGTGCCGCAAGGATTTCCAAATCTTTCTATTGAGCTGCCTATGTGACAGCATCATCGGGAGACTGCAGTCGCAAAGAACGTCATTCAGCCATGAGGTTAAGGGTGTCATCAGAGAGTTTCTGAGGTCTATTGGTACGGGGGGTCTTAAAGAACTGGGACCCCACCGTATGGACGGTTTCTACGAACCTGTTATTGATCTCGTCCACTGATGCATCTACTTCTAGACAGTCAAAGCGATTTGCAAGTTCGAGTTGAAAGCTCTCGAGGTTTTGGATATGAGCGCGAGTGGGTCGGAGCGTAGATTTCATCAAACGGGACCTTTCAAGTTTAACGTTCATATTCAATGTGGCTCTTACAATTTGGTGATCACTGCCGGTTTTCACCCTGTGAATCACAGAGACATCATTGAATATCCGTTTCTTGTTGGTCAAGATAAAATCAATCTCATTTCTCGTGGAACCGTTGGGACTCATCCAGGTCCATTTTCTGTGAGGCGGCTTCTGGAAAAAAGAATTCATCATAAAGAGTCCTTCTTTCTCCAGAAAATCGGCCAGCCTCTGTCCCCTGGGGTTCCGTTGCCCATATCCAAATTGCCCCACTATCAACTCATCATCGCTTCTCATGCCTAGCTTTGCATTGAAGTCCCCCATAACAACAATAAAGTGAGTTTTGTTCGTATGTATGGCTCTACTGATGTCCTCATACATAGACTCTACTTCTTCATCTGGGTGTGAAGAGGTCGGCGCATATACCTGAACGACCTTCAGCGAATATCGCTTAGATATTCTGAGTGTCAGGTACGCGACCCTGCTCGACACACTGTCGATGGTGATAATGTTGTTGATGAGTGACTTGTGAACGAGAAACCCAACACCACCTTGGGACTGTTGGTCGCCCTCCCGGTAGTATAGTAGGTTACCAGACTTAAGGGATATCGTGTCCTCACCCTCTCTACGGACTTCTGATAACCCCAAAATGTCCCAGTGTAATCTACTAATTTCTTCTTCCAGCTCAACAATCTTTTCGTATGTCCTCAAAGTGCGGATGTTGTGTGTTACCAGGGCCAGTGGTCGTCGTAGGGTTTGGTAGCCGATCGTCGCCCGGGGATTCTTAGCACCCCTGGCCCCGCCGTTACCGTGACTGCTACCATAGCCAGGATTAGCGGGGCCGCCGGGGACTCGGGGCCTGGTTTTATGTTGTAAATTTATCATTAGGGGGTTGTTGCCATACTCGCCACGCTTGGCAGGCGGGTTGGCGAGCGCAGTATAGGTATTGAAAACACGAAAAGACGCTGCTGCCCATCTTTCGGAGGTATCCCTTAGCAGACTCCTACTGCATCCACGGGCAAGAGCGGAGGGGCAACATTCTATTGCCGGCGCCCCACGGCAGAATTTCTATTGGCAATTTCTATTGATAGAAGTCAATAGCTCTATCTTAAGCTGTGCGTTATTATTTTTTTCATAAACTAATCCTTAGCAAAAATAGCCTATATTCAATAATGTTGTATGGAGCGACACCTATATCATTTTTCACTTTGTTGATATAATTTTGCCACTACAAAAGAAGTACCTAGTTACTTACAAATTACTAAACATTTTGAGACGTAGATATATCATGCCAAGGCAGTTGTTGACAATGCACCAAAAACGAATACTCTATAATACGATGTGTGCTAGGCGATTTGTGAAACAAGCATTTTCTTTCAAACATATGAATTTGGCCTCCCCTGAAATGCCGCCCGGGCCACACATTTGTTGTTTTGCAGCCTACGTTTCGAGCAGAAAGTTTCTAAAACACTTTTTTCACATTATTCTACTAATGCATAGTAATCCCCCTGATAAAATAACGACCGCACGATAGGTTTGCGACATAGAAAATTGTTGGCAACTCTAAATGTGTTTCGGAAATCTATAAAATGGGTCTGTCAGTTTTTTTCGGATTTGATTTCAAATCAGAGCACACTATTTTTCTTTCAATCCGTATCGAAAGATATCTGAGCGTTATGGTCAATCCGAAATAGTTTAAAAATAGCATTTTGGATTACATAATAGAATCCGAATAATAAGTCTGACTGATCCGCTAGCTTTCCGATTATATAAAATACTTTAAACTATAATAATTATGTGGTTCATTATGAATGTTTTTTATGCATGTGCTACCTAGTAAGTAAAACTTTTAGTTAGTACCTACTTACTTTTATAAAATCAATCTGGGATTAACTTTTTTTGTAGATAAACACAAGCAATGGCCTACCCCAACCTGCCGCCCGCACCCCCTCCGCCGGAGAATGTAGGCTCCACAAATGTGGCTTTCAACACTAGTATGAGAATGGACCTGTCCTACTTCACTTCTCATATGGGCATTCTCAGGACACTTATTGCTGTAAGTATTATTATTTTCTAACTAGTCCAGGAACAATATTATTGGATCATTATTATAAATACAGGATTTATCACATACCGTTTTATTAATGTTACGACTAGTGGTTTCCAGGTGTCCCGTTTTTCAGGGGTTTGGTGACACGTCCCGATTCACCCTTGATCCCGAT
Source organism: Philereme vetulata (assembly GCA_918857605.2). NCBI lineage: Eukaryota > Metazoa > Arthropoda > Insecta > Lepidoptera > Geometridae > Philereme > Philereme vetulata. Next base: position 4,786,499 of record OU975484.1, read on the forward strand.
TGTCCCGATTTTTACTAATCCCCTTAGTTAGTATTTATTTATTTATACATAGAATAAATATACCTACCTAAATTATTGGAAGGGTCTGGGGGGGGGATTAAATACCTACTTTTTATGAGGAATACATAATCTTAAATGTAGAAATATGTACATGACTGATATATAAAATGTTTGTAGTAAATATAAGGAAACTTCCCAATGTATTAAAGTGGTTCCATAATTATTAACTGGTCTTATTAATATTCCAGATATTAAATGCAGTAGGAGCAATCTGCATAGCCTGCTCAGCTTTTAGCAGTAACGGGCGGGGAGTGTTCTTCACAGCGGTGGCACTGACCGGTCTCGGGTACACATTGTTAATTATCTACGCGTACACATTCCATGTGGTCGAGAAGTTCAATAACTGGAAGTGGCTGAAGATCGAGGTGGGAGCGGCTATAACAATGATGTTCCTGAATATGGTGACCTCTACTATTGTTGTGGCGTTCGGATCGGCTGCTTACTCGGCTGCAGGGGTGAGCTTATTGTAATTATCATTTTAAAAGAAAGGATACCTACATCCACAGGTCTATAAATAAAAACAGAACCGGATACCATTCACAAAGCGGATACACTATATCGAGTACGAAACGAAGCACTGACTGAGTGAGATGAGAACTGAGTGACGCGTGATCTCAGTTCCTAAAACATGCCGTATTGTCTGTTCAAATACTGTAAAAACTGTTCCTGTCAATCTAGACGAAAACATGGAATATCGTTTCACAAGTAAATTAAAAAGTAAAAATCCGTTGGCGGAAGCTAGTTCAAAATAAGTATATTTTGAACTAGCTTCCGCCAACGGCTTCGCACGCGTTGTTTTTCAACAAAATGTAGCCAATGTGTTAAATGCACTGGCTATGAGTGGAAGAGAGAAAGAAAATGTACGTGCACTGCTCTCTCCTGCTCCTACAGTGTGATACAGACAATAGGCCTGCACTGTGTCTTAAATATCCGAAACGTAACTGGCTATGAGAGAAAGAGGAAAAGAAAATGTGTGCTCGCACCTCTCTCTCTCTTGCCCCTACAGTAATATACGAAACGAACTTTCTCTTTTTATTTTCACTAACTTATATCTCCCTCTCAACTTCTGCTTCGCACTTTTTGTAACGCATTCACCAGCTTACTCCCCAAGTCAAGCGTGCGTAAAGAAGTTTTACTTCATTAGAAACAGATACACTATTCGAGAACAACTCTGAAAAGCCCGGTATGTGTGCGTGACAACACAAAGTTATCACTCCCTAACAGTATAAAATAATGTTATAAGGAAATTGAACACTTCACCAAAGTGAATCAATTTGGTTGAACCGTATATTATCGCCATAACGTTGGTTATTGATGTTGTTTCAGTTTGACTGACAACTTTTTCTTTTAATATTAAACTTGTAGACACACAAGCTGACGGGCCTCCTGATGTTAAGTGGTCACCGCCGCCTATAAACTCCTGCAGCACTCTTGGTACTGCAATCGCGTTGCCTACCACTTAATACCCTATTTACACCTCTCTTGAAGGCGTTCATTTTGAAGCCCACCGGAAAAACCTCCGGAGAAAGGTCATTCCACATGTTGCAGGTGCGTGGGAGAAACGAGCGGGTGAAACGCACCGTGTGAGACTTCCAAGCATCTACAATATATGGGTGAGCTCGTTGCCGGTTGCGGGAGGTTCGATGGTAGAAGTGGGAAGCAGGGATTAAATTGAACAGCGCTTCAGAACATTCGCCGTTATATATTTTATAGAAAACGCTGAGCGCTCCGATGTCATGGCGCAGACTCAGCGGCTGACCTTAGCGATCGATAATGTTAATGATGTTCGGTTCCAGTTTTTCGGGTACCTGTGTATGGTGTCGTTTGGCGCGGAGGCGTTCCTGCGAGGTCGCGCCTTGAAGCGCGGCGAGCCGGCGCAGGGTCACGTGGTGCAGTTCAAACACGCTCCCGCCCGCCCTGGCCCGTGACTCACGCATGCTCGGTACCTTGCTGTTACAATGGTGAGGTCTAACGCAGACAATGACTAAACCCACAGTGATCGATCCGACAATCGTGCTAATTTATTTCGATGATTTATAAACACCTACCAGATTTATTAAGTATATACCGTATTTCAGTATTGAACCAAATCATTGTCGGATTTGTCAGTCGCAACACCAATATACATGATCAACTTCGTATTTATAATAATGATTATTATGTACATTCAAGAATTGTGTATTATTACTATTAGCCCATGTTGTCCCATTGTTGGGCAGAGGCCTCCCCCCCTATTTCCGCCATTCACAACGGTCTTGGGCCACCGTTTGCCAGTATTAAATTATTAATTAATTATTGTTCAGAATTCTGTAATAAATATTAAAATCGAATAAAGGGATGTGTCGTAGATTATGACCTATACACGCGGCACGCCTGCGTTTTTAAATTATTAAAAATTCAGGCGGCCGACCGACGCGCGTTTACAGCGCCGACGATAGATTCTCAAAAAATCATAGCCAATAAATTAGTTAAGAATCGCATTTGAAGCGCGTCATCTCCGCGTTTATAACGCACCGTGTGCATAGGCCCCTAAATTATTTAATTGTAATGTAGTGCTCATAAATTACAAAAAGAGCTTCCTTCGCTTAATTGTCAAATCTCAATAAGTTGAAATAGTTTTAAGCGCAAGTCCTTCACAAATGTGTGGTCGATTGATGGGACCGAAAATTTACAAAGATTAGCATTTATGTCTATTTATTAACAAGACTGTAGTTATGTAACCACAAAGCTTAAACCTATTGTCATGTTCTACCCGCCTAATATTTATCTTGAAAATCTGTAAGTTTACGAATATTGACTAAATACGTTGGTCAATATAAAAAAATATAATATATATAGGGTGTCCTAAAATGAACGCCAGATTTTTATATTGTTCTTTTTTTTTTGCTTCGGTGTGGCATACAATTTGAGAATAGTCTACTTGATATATTCCTAGCATATACTTTTTGCAAGTTTACTGTACTCTGTGGCTTTATATCCACCTGTGTTCGTTTAACTGTTTCTAAATAAAAGGTTTTAATAAATAAAATAAAAAATAAAAATATTTTATTCCAGACAACTTAATAGCGAAAATATATTAATAATAATTGGTAACTGTTATGAGCGCGAAAAAAACGCCTCCAATATTGTTTTCACACTTACTGTGTTGATGCTGACAACTTTAAAAAAATCAATAAACAATTTAATTAATAGTTTTTATGATTTTACACCGTATTTATCTAAAATGCCGATATTATGAATTCAGTAGCTTTTAAGTTACCATTATACATTTATTTAGAATCAATTTTAAATTATACTTAGTCTAAAATATTAAAACTAATAAACACAAGATTTTAAAATCTCTTTTGTAACACGTTTAAGTATAAGTATATTGTAACTAACAATGTTCCTCAATGTACTTAACCAACCGCTTGTTAACACACTGGTTTATTTAAGGTAAATGTTAATGTTAGGATTCTCCTTGTGATAATATTGTAACCGCTTAAGTGATATTATTCGTGTTTAAGTTTTGTCTTAACTTCCACCTTGCTATTTTTATATAAGGGGCGGTCCATTAATTACGTGAGGTGTTCAGGGGGGGAGGTCTAGCCGATCTCGTCCAATCTCACGTGAGGGAGAGGGGGGGGGGGGTCTCTGCTAATATCACGTAATTTTTTAATAATTTTATCACTGTAAATCTAGATTACGAGAGAAGCAATCTTGAAATAATGAAGCCAATTGTGTCCAACGCATTTAGTCTAGTTAACGGGGCGGAGGGGGGTCGAAACAAATCTCGCGATATCTCACGGGGGGGGGAGAGAAATAAAAAACGTCTCACGTAATTAATGGACGCCCCTTAAGTACAAAATAATTAAAATTTGTTATAAAAATTTTATATTTAATTTTATATAAATTAGGTACTCTAGGTACTTACTCCAGGCATGACGTCGTCTGGACCTTTATGAAATCAACTTAGGATCTATCTTGAAACCTCTTGTAAACTTGTTTAGTGGTTTATTGTTTGGCCGTCCACTATCTCAACACTTTGCTCATTTTTGTGTCAAAACATTCACTAAGATTTATCAAACTCCATACTTGATTGTGTCAGACATTTTAAATTAATGTGAAAAGTAAAGATACATATTAAGGTACTAAAACCTATATTGCTATAATTGAAAAAAATTACAGCTTATTTGAAGAGTAGCCACGTTTTGACGTCTATTCTTTTGCTGATAGAAAACCAAAAATCTTCAAGGGTCAACTAAGGTCAGCGTCGGTGCTAAAGTATAAAAAATTATGGTTTACCTTACGTACTTATAGTAAGGAAATGGTACTACTCACTTGTGTTATATCTTCACTATTTACACCTGTCTTTATAATCATTGTCCTCCGTGGTGCAAAGGGCGAATAGCCGGCTGAGACGCAGGAGGTAGCGGGTTCGATTCCCGCCGCGGTACATATGTTTGCACGCTCTGCAGATATTTGTTCCGTGTCTGGTTGTTTCTCTCTTTAATTTATTTTAAGTATGTATTTACAAAAAAAAAATTATATAAGTATTCTATCAGTTATCTGGTTCCCATAGTACAAGCTCTGCTTAGTTTGGGGCTAGATAGCGCTGTGTGAAATGTCCAGCAATATTTATTTATTTATTGTAATATTCTAATTGATGTTTGTTCTGCTCACATAATAATACCACAATTACTATTAACTCATGTACCAAGTGTATGTGCCTATAGGTAGGTATGTAGGTACTAAAATAACATGTATCACTAGTTATGTAAATTGATGACTCAATTGTTCATTCATATTTATTTCATATGTTTTGAAAAATAATTGACTGTTTCGAGTGTAAGCAAAGGCTTATTATACTGCGTGTCACCGCATTTACGACATTATTTTAAAACACGGGTAGGGCTGATGGCTAGTATTGTTGTAAAATAGTTTTATTGTTCAAATTAATTACCATTATTCTTTTTTAATTTTCAATCTACCTTAATTTCATGTCCTAAAATATCAATGAATCAGCCTGTATAAAATAGGTAAACAAATCATATTCATTCATTATGTAAGTAGGTACTTGTTAAACTAACTAATGGCGGTTCCTATATCCGTCGGTAACCAGCTACGACTCGTTTCTCCTTGAAAAAGTGTCAAACTTTGACACTTTTTCAGAGATACGAGTCGTAGTCAGTTACCGACGGATATAGGAACCCGCCATGCGGCATCGTCGCAAAGGCGTCGCCGATTTACGTTAAAAATTGTTTATTGGAAATGTATCGATTACTGGATAAATATTCAAGCTACCGGTATTAAATCAATATCTGAAATCAGTTAATATGATTCTGCATTTGTGTTTTAAATTAATGTCGTGAATGCGGTGACAGACTGTATATTTTACAATTTTTCTGTAGTCTGTTAGGTGTTTTATATATCAAGTACCAGTCTAACTGGAGATTGTTTTTTAAGTGTATTTAATAAAAGAGCTTTAAATGTGAACATTGTTTTATTATTATTTAACATGATTTTATATTAATAAGTAACATAATCGACAAGTTGTGTTTTAAACAGTCTGTACATTTTAAAGTTGGCTTTTTATTTTTCATCTACATACATACTATGATTATGATGATGACAGGATATTTAAAATCATGATAAAACCTGACACAAGCATTATGGTACCTCGTACTTAAGTATATTAATTTACCTACTAGATGCATTTGTAATTAAAAAAATGATATAGTGTATGTGCAGTGATAAATGTAATGAAAGTATGTTCTTACTAAAGTTATAACCAGTGATCGGACTAGGTAGAGCTATTTTTTGTAATTGCCATATGTAAGAATAATATGGATATTCCCAAAATCCCGGGATTTGCTTTTTAAGTAGAAAAATAACAAAAAGCTATTAAACAAGCCAGGGTCAAAAGAAATTCACCTCACAACAAAACACAACAGGAAGCAAACAAGCGCACTCTAAGAATCGAAGTAATCGAGTGAGACATTTAATAACAAGTTACTGTCGGTAAACCATTGAATAGTGGTGCAGAAAGAGACAAAACAGGTGCGTCGCTCCGACAGAAACACCCCGCTATTGTTTTCGTTATCGGCGTATGCGGCTATATCACGAGTTTAAACAAAGCGGCAACGTGTTGCTGATGTAAAATTGACAACGTCGCTCGGGCGCTTATTGGCTTACATAAACCATTTTTTATATTTATTGATAAAAATAATTATCCAGGAAAATTCCGGAGGATTAGTCGGAATCTAATGGAATATCCATATTAACATCAATGTTTGCGGTCAATGAACCTAAATAGCTCTACCTACTCCGACCAGTGGTTATAAAATATTTTTTATGTTTTTTTACTTATAACAACAGAACTTAAAATTATTTAAATATTACCAAACTAGATATAAAGAAACTAATAATTAAAAAGCTTAATTCATAGTAAAGATAAGGACCTCTGAAACTGATACATAAAATGGCTTTCACCATTCATCACATCAAAGTGTTACCAGTGTGACTCAATTTAAATGAACCATTAAAATACGAGTAACTCTAGGAGGTACATAAGATTCATTAAATAAAAATAGATTTTATGATGATGAGATTTTTGCTAAATAAATGATAGAAAACAGTCATTTTTTAAAAAGTAAAGGTTGTTTCTTATAATTAAGTAAACAATATCAAGAATACGCTCTCAAAGAAGAGATCAAAATACAGATCAATTCAATCTTATCTAAATGCAGTCAGTCATTTCCAACTAAGGCACTAGATTTTTAGGTCATATCTTAAAGTAGGTACCTAGTCTAACAAGTATTTTGTTATATCAAAATTATTATTTTAATACAGATTGTGAAGTATTTTTAGTAACTAGTAAAATAGTGTATAAAATAGTGTGATATATTATTCCAAAATATATAATTTGAGTTAGTATAAAACCCTAATCACATAGAAATGCTTTTTGTGCTAATATTTTTACCATTTTCTTTAAAAAGTGGTACTTTTAGACTTATATTAAATCCGGTCTTTGTTATACTTAAAGCTTAAGTTTGATAACACACTTACACAGCTCACTGAGGCGGCAAGCCCCTTCTCAAAGCCTTAAACTTCAGGTAGCCGTCCATTCCATATGCTATGACAGCACACAAGCCAAAGAACTAGAAAATAAGATCTGTTTTAATAACAAGAAATTATATATTATGTAAAAGAAATAAGTTCAGATCGTAGAAGAGGGTAGTCAGAGATGTTTAATCATTGTTAAGAAAAAAGTAATATGTTTTTTAAAGTTTGAATGTACATACTAGTTTTTAACAATTATATTTTAAACTAGTGGTTCGCCCCGAACTGAGATCTCGCGACTCCTCATAAGAATATATAAAAAAAATATTATTTGTAATCTTTGACTATCAAAATAGTGTCACGAAATAACCAAATAACTTGACCTACAGTTACATTCAAATTACAGGTAACGGGAGTTCATGTAATGTGAATACTCTTTTTTGAGTTACAAATTGCAGTTATTCTGGATTTCATACTTTTGCCTATATTTGTGCCACTTAAGCTACACGCATACTAAATTACAGCACTGTGGGGGTCACTGGTGTACCCTGTGAATTTTGTCAAAGTTTAGTTTTTATTATGGCTAATAACTCAAAAACTATAAAGAATTAACGAAAAATAAAAACAGAGTCTAATGTACCTTTCATTTGACGTCCCACTTGACTAGTTAGCCTCATTTTCATTTTTTTTTACCCCTCTTGAACCCCAATATCACTACAACCCCCCACATTTTTAGCTCATTTAGTCACACTAAAATTGTGCCATCACTACCTACTAATTAAATTTCACGTATGATTTCTACGTATTAAATTTCACGATGATCGGATCAACGCTTCGAAAGTTATCCTCGGACAAACATACATACATATACAACGCCGATTTGCCCAAGTTCAGAGATCGTATTAGAGATCTCGCTTCGCTCGATCAATAATATGTATAGGGCTAGCATACTTAATTAGTTTAGTTCGCAACTGTATCATTAAAAAAACACCAGTCAAGTAAGAATAGGACCTGCGCAGCGAGGGTTCCGAACCTAGACAGGTTTATTTATGTTGTGTGACCAGTAAACCAAGAACACTTAAAATCTTTGAAAATAAATATGGACGGAAAGGAATTTTATCTAAATTTCTTTTATTTCCTAATTATGAACTACTGTCAGAAATATCAACTTACTCCAACAGCATAACCCGCACTCTCCCCGAGCGTTGTTGCAAATATTGAGCAGCCGATATATGTTAACACGATGGCAATACAGAAGAAGAACTCAAACTTCACCCAAGGGAGCTTGTCAAACTTCTCCACAAAGTGGAACAAGTACATCAGGAATAAGAAAAGGGTGATGATGTTGCCAACCCAGTACAACAGGTTATAGAAGATGGGAGAGACCCAGGCCGAGGAGATCTTTATGCATACGAAGCCAAGCATGTTGGATATCTGGAAGAAAACAACAAAACATGATTACAAGCAAATCCATTATAAATCAGTTGATTCTACATAGACTCAGTCAGTCTTCAGAAAGACTTAGGAATCAATATTGCTTCTAAACTAAAATGGGAAAAACATTTCACTACAATAGTAAAGAAGGCCAACTCATTTATCTGTGTAATAGTAATATACAGAACCTTTTAATCATTGACCATACAAGTATTTCTCAAAATATATTAGATATCTAGTTACATTATAACTACATAGTTGGTTTTTATATTCCAGTTCTAAATATAGACAAGGAAAGTGTATGAATATCCTGGTCAATAGTATCTAACTGGTAAACTGTAATAAAAAAAATTAAAAAAGCTACATAGATAAAGTATGATCTCGGAATCTTCAAGCCCAGAGTGAATTGGTTCTTTCTAGGCAAGCGTGCTCTATCTTCGATCTCACCATCACTTATCATCAGGCGAGGTAGTGGTCAAGCGCTTAAATATCATCTTTAAAAAAAATTTTAGTTAAAATATTGTAGAGGTCTATTGGGTCGACAGGATTACATAAAAAGTACCAGGCACCACCAGGGCCAGAAAAGCCCAAGATGGGCAATATCAGCGAAAGAGGTACTTTATACTTAGCATTAAACCTTACAACTACTACTTACAAGGTCCAAATGCCATTTCAATTAAGATTTATTGTAAGGTGCACTTATATAAAATCTACTCTTGAGTATTCATGTTTGACCATTGATCTAGACAATGAGCCTAAGAATACTTACTGTTTCATACAAATTTATGACTAATGAAATCTAGTATTTCCGTTCTTTTCAGTATCCTGGTAAGCCTAATTTATAGATTGTATAGAATGAAAGTGTGGTCACACAGGCATTCTAAGTAAGATTAGACCATTTACTTAGTCTAGTTTATTTTCAGGAAAATATTTGATTTTGCATGTAATACTCACAATTTCCACCACTTTGAGGACTCCTGGAGTGGTCTGAATGTAGCCCTTGTCGAACCTGACAATTTTGTCCGGTGAAGGCGGCGGCCGAGGCTGGGAAGCCTGATTGTTTCCATAATTATCGAACATTGCAGTTTCTTCGAAACGTTTAGCTTTATCAAATGTGTGATGATTTTAGTTTACAAAATTATTACCAAACTAAATTCTGTAAACTTTTCCTGCTTTTTGCTTTTTTTAATTAGTCTAATGTAACGTAAGGTCACTTTTCACTATTGGATAAATATTGTATTGTGGCCAGTGCTTCCAGCACCTCAATCAGAAAAAGGCCGATAAGCCTTGTTGACAAAGACCGATTTTCGGCCCTAAAGGCCGAAATTGAAATAAAAAAACGTTATTCTACTAAAAATGTATTTAAATAGTGCAAAGAACAAAAACTAGACACAAAACACTTCTTTACTTATATTATAACTTATAGCATTAGGCTTTATTTGTAAAAAAATCGACATGCATAGAATTTATAATTGACATATACTTTGTCGCTGATGTGATGACATTAGATTTATGGTCAAGTAGAGCTCGTTGTTGGATCCGCTTCAAATCTTTCGGGCTTTAGATATTTGTCCATGATGTAGGTATTTAAAAAATATATATTTAACGAATAAATTGTAGTTTAACAAACAATTTCAGCATAGGTAATTATGGCTTTATTCGTTAAAAATTCGACATGCATAGAATTTTTTTGACTTATTACTTTGTTGCTGATGACATTATATAGATTTTATGGTCAAGTGGATTGATGAGGTTGTCATCACAAAATGGTTCGCCAGTGTTTACAGAGGGAGACTCAACCAGAATTCAGACTTCAAGGGTAATCTAAGGTCGGTTGACGAAATAGTTTTAAATTAAAATACAACCACTCACTGTCAGAAACAGACTGTCCTGCCTGCCTTGCCTGCCTGTCGAAGAAGAGAGAAGTGCACGACACTTCTTCTTAGCGTGTCAAGGGTTCTACCGTAGAACACTTGACACGCTAAGAAGAAGAAGAAGAACTTCTACGTTTTCTAAGTTTTTTTTCGTGCACTTTGTTTAAAAAAACTTTGTTGCATAAACATAAACAGTAAATGTAGCATGTTCATGTTGTATACTTTTAACTTTTTGTAGAGTTTGACATCACATGACAGCTGATAAACAGTGGTGACGGATGGAACACAGCTGTCATGTCAGCCAGCCAGCCAGCTTTTGCGAGGCGAGGAGGACAGGAGGACGTTTCTAATTTCTGTAAATATTAATTACGTGTTTGAATAAAGCATTTTGTTTGCAATACATACGTCCAAGTAAACTTACTGTAATTTTTTAAAACTTGCGCCACTTTGATTACATTTGGTTTAGGTAGGCTAGCGGTTCGAGTGGGTCTTTCCTTAAAGAGGTTCACCATCGTATTACTGAATTGATACTGTGGAATGGGAGATAGTGATTGGAGACCGTTCATTTACGGCGGCTTGGCGTCAATCGTCGCGGAGTTCGGTAAGTCCTACTCATACGTTGTTCAAATTCTAACCTAAAGGGAAAATCCACAATCAGCTGTCTTTGTGAATCTCCATTACTTTACTACACTCCATTACTTTTAGTCACTTTCTAAACTATGTAGCGAGAACTATGCACACATTACCATATCAGTGTAAGCATTCGTAAAACATAGTTTAGAGTAGGTAATTATATTTGTTTTTTTTTAGCTAGCCTACATTTTCCCACTGCTTGGCAAAGGCCTCCCCCAAATTCTTCCACCTATCGCGATCCTTGGCAGATTCCCACCATTCCTTTTCGAATCCACTGATGTTGTCACGCCAACGCTTTTGCGGCCGACCCCGACGTCGCTGTCCATCCTCCGGAACCCAAGGTGTTATGATATTGGCCCATTTCTCCGGAAGAATTCGACTTACGTGCCCGACCCACTTTGTACTACGTACAATCCCACTTGAGCTTCGCGGTTTTGTCTCCCACATCGGCAGTTAATGAACGAAGCGTGGTATTCCTCACCCGATCGGTTCTCCGGTATCCTAGGATGCTGCGTTCCATTGCCCTTTGGCAAATCTTGAGCTTGGACTTCTGCAGCTCGGTCAATGACCATGTTTGCGCACCGTAGGTTAGGACCGGCAGGATACACATATCGATGAGTTTGCGGTTTAGACTCAAGGAAGGTCACCCTTCATGTGAGACTTCATGGACCAGTAGCTCTTCCAGGCATTTTCGATGCGGCGATAGATTTCCTTGTCATGCCTGTTCTCGAAGCTTGCTAACTGGCCCAAGTAAATGTACTCATCGACATATAGTATTTCCTGCCCATCTACCTCGACCCTACGTTTCGTGGCATTGGTCATTATTTGCGTCTTCGACCGGTTCATTTGCAGTCCAACCTCAAGACTTGCCGCGCTCAGTTCTTGGAGCATTTCTTGTAAGTCATGTGCTGTTTGGGCAAAAAGGACAATGTCATCCGCAAAACGCAAGTTAGTTAGGCGCTTGCCACCGATGTTTATGCCCCATGTTGCCTAAGTTAATGTTCTGAATACCTCCTCAAGGGTGCTTGTAAACAGAATGGGAGATAGTGGGTCACCCTGCTTGACCTAGTCTTAGTGGGTCCTTTCTGTATGTGAAATGCTGGACCAGTAGAGTGGAGTTTTATATTGGCTGTGCTTTGGCGGTAAATGATTTTAAGAAGATCAATGTACGTTTTGCGAACTTTATGGTTTTCTAGTGATTTGAATATTGCTGAGTGCCGAAGGCTATCAAAAGCCTTTGTGTAGTCTGCAAAGGCTATGTAGAGTGGCTTATGAAATTCTGTGTACTTTTCAATTATCTGGTTTAGTGTGTGTAGATGACCTGTTGTGCAGAAGCCGGGACGAAAACCGGCTTGCTCAGGTGGCTGGTGTTGGTCTAAAATGCCACTAATGCGGTTTTGCACAACTTTTATAAACACCTTATACAAATGCGAGATCAGGCTTATTGGTCTATAGTTGCCTATATTTGTTTTTTCCCCCTTTTTGCGTAGGAGGACAATGTTCGAGTGACACATTTGTTTCGGTATTTGGCCAGTTTGCAAAATGGCGTTGAACAAGATGGTGATATGCGGAAGTAGGGAAGGCGCGCCGATTTTCAATGCCTCGGTTGTTACTCCATCCTCTCCAGGACTTCTGTCATATTTCATCGTTTTTAAAACATCATGAACTTCCTTACCTGTTATAAATGGTATACTATCGGGTTTACTATAGTCTACATTTTCGGTTATCTTGTTGTTGTCGGAGTATAGTTTTTTGTAAAAATTCGTGCACACTTCCATAACTTTATCGCGGCTATTGTGTTTGATTTTGTTTGGATCCTGTAGACGGTTAATCCAATGCTTACTTTTGAAAACTCCTTGTTTAGCGGTTCTTAATGAGGTATGTTTCTCAATTGCTGTTTGAATTAAGTGAAAGTTTAATATTCTTATATCTCTTCTAATACTGCGTTTTACTTTTCTGTCGTTCGTTTTTAGGTAATAATATATAAAATAAAAAAAGGAATATAAAAATATTCGAATCCAATAAGAATAATATTCCAACTAGTATAATAAAGAGTTTTTAATTGTGGTTGTATAGGCACGTTCCCCATCGACACCACCAAGACCCGTCTCCAGATCCAGGGTCAGAAAATAGACCCACGCCATGTGGAGCTGCGCTACACCGGCATGGTGGACTGCTTCGTCAAGACCTCGCGCCAGGAGGGCGTCAAGGCGCTGTATTGTGGGTGAGGAAATTAATATATATTTTAAATATATAGATCTTCGTTTGACCATCATCTCACCTGATGGTAAATGATGATGTGGTCTAAGATGAAGCTCGAAGATGATTTGCGTACAACAATATTTGTTTTAAGTCATGGATGATAGGTGTTTACTTAGAAATAACCCAAAAATATTTGCAAATCATATTGTCCCACACAGCACTTTCTACATTCTTTGTATGCATCTTGACCTATCTTCCATTACTTACGATCGTCTTAATACAACAGATGTCTGGAAAAGATTGCTTTTCCAGCAATAAGACCATTTTGCATTTAGGGATATAACGTTTATTTGTAACATCGAACGCGCGCACACACAAACACACATACACACACAAAAATATGATTAACAAAAATACAATTTAGAAATTAACTAAATAAGTTCAAAAACAGACAAAAAATATTATAAAAGAACATAACTAATAAAAAAAAAATTAGCATTTGTTTTATTGACGACCTCCGTGGCACAGTGGGCGAATAGCCGGCTGAGACGCGAGAGGTAGGATTCGATTCCCGTTGTGAACAAGTATTTGTATGATCTACAAATATTTGTTTCGGGTCCGGATGTTTTTCTATGTATTATAGTATGTATTTACAAAAAAAGAAGTATATAAGTATTCTATCAGTTATCTGGTTCCCATAGTACAAGCTCTGCTTAGTTTGGGGCTAGATAGCGCTGTGTGAAATGTCCAGCAATATTTATTTAATTATTTATTTATTGCTATAAGGTGTACACTAAAGAATTTTAATGAATTCCCTAGCAATCTGTGACACCAAACAGATTTTAGAAATCCAAACATGCGCCATCCTCTTTGGAGTTTTGAAGTAAATAAAATCTGCTCCTATTTCGCCCAATGGGGTGTTTTGTGCAATATCATTCCATCTTAAATCTGGGATTCTGTGTAATTTAGATATCTACATAATATTTTGAAATAGTGTAAGAAAAGAACCTACTGCCGACAATAAACGTACACACGGCTACACATGAAGCTATAATTTTCCAGTATAAGCTGATCTCTCATTCTACGAAAAGCCTACACAATGCGAGGTCAGCTTATAATGGAAATTATAGCTTGATGTGTAGCCGTGTGTACCAAATCAAATAACAGCTTTGTGCCAAATTGTGCCCCGACGTAATGATTTAAGTTAAATAAAAATTCTGTAAATTATGTAAATATGAAAAACCCTGCAGTTAATTTGATTATCCAACCTGTGCCTGGCAGTATCTGTTGCTGAAGGCCATGGTTTAAGTAACATTAGCTACCGGATCAGCGGCACGCGAAAACATCGCGCGGTTGTCGGTAATGTGATATGAAACGCAACTTGTAATACAATCCCACTATACTACTAATCCATACTTATATTATACTAGTGGTTCGCCCCGAGCTGAGATCTCGCGAGTCGCCCATAAAAACAAAAACATATTATTTGTAATCTTCGACTATCAAAATACTGCCACCAAATGCATAACCAACTTACCTGCTACAGTTTCATTCAAATTATAGATAACGAGATTTCATGTTAATTGGTTATTATTTTTTGGGGTAGAAATTGCAGTTATTCTGTATTTCTGACTTTTCCCTATATTTGTGTCACTAAAGCTACACTCATACCAAATTTCAGCACTGTGGGGTCACTGGTGTACCTACCCTGTGAATTTTGTCAAAGTTCAGTTTTTATTATGGCTAGGCTTACCATAACCATGAAGCTCTAAACCGGGACAAGAGCGGAGTAGTACAGGATAGGCCAAAGTAAAACACAGACACCAAAATATTTTTTCATTTTATTATTTAAAAAACAAATATTGAGTAAGGTTACTTATCGCTAGAGTGAACTTTTTTCAACAGATTACCTATTATTTTATTTTAATTTTTTCATATAAGTCGGTGCATGAAATTCCAAAGTTTAATTTACAGTACAGTAGAGCTTGTACCTACTGTCGATTCTAGCATGCGACCTCGGTCATCCGACCAAATGTGTTTCATAATCGAAAAAACACGCTCCAAAGGCGCGGACGCTCCTGGTAAGCACAAATCGTAATTGAACAATTTTACCAGATTAGTTGCATCAATGCGCTGCTCCTAAAAATTTTTAAATATTTGGACCTATTTGTACATAATTTGGGCCGACGTTGAACTCCACTCTTCATTACGTGACGTAAAAACTGCTTTATAGCAAGTGACACCTCGTCAAAAAGACTATCAATATTAATTTTTAATGATCATTTAAACCGTGTATTAACTTAACCGGGACAAAATACCAAACCGGCCGGGACGCGGGGACCAATGCATGAAACCGAGACAATTCCGGTCAAACCGGGACGTATGGTAAGCCTAATTATGGCTAATAACTTAAAAATGAATGAATGAAATGAATGAAATACTCTTTATTGCACACCAAATAAAAATACAATAATGGAAATAAACAATAAATAAAGGTACAATGGGCGGTCTTATCGCTAAAAGCGATCTCTTCCAGACAACCTTTAAAAACTACAAGGTTTAAACATAAAATAAAAACGGGGTCGAAATGTATTCACAAAGACCTTTTATTAGACGTGCCACTTGACGGATAGTCCCATTTTGTTTTTTTTTACCCCTCTTGAACCCCAATATCTCAACAACCCGCCCACATTTTAACTTATTTTGTCACACCAAAATTGTGCCATCACTACCTACCTATATACCAAATTTTTCGATGATCGAATGAATGCTTTGAAAGTTATCCTCGGACAAACAAACATATATATATACTACCCCCGCATTCCGAATCACGACATAATCACTGCTAGCGTTCAAGTAGTTATTTTGCGTACCGATTCAGTTATCGCGCTGATGACAGTTGAGTCCCGTCAAGGTTCGGAACGCTCATGAACGCGCTGCAAGTCAGTGTTCTTATATTTTCATAACAAAAATAAAACCAACCAACCACAGAACACTATTACTCAAAAGCAACCAACCAACTATCACGTCACTTTTGACAGGGAGGCTCACGGTGATTTCGGTTTGGAGCATGGACGTTGGTAGGGCAAAATGACGGATGTAATGACGTCATCTATGACGATTCAAGGGACATCGTTGTCGCGCTCACGGTGACTCGGAACGCTTGTTAGCGCGATTCGGAATGCAGCCAACGACGATTTGCCCAAGTTGATTTGGAGATCTCGCTTAGCTCTATCAGTTATTTTAATTATTTTTAATGTAATTAGTTTAATATCGTAAGAAACAATATTATAATTGAAATATTCAATATTTTGTTTGACAAATGCAAGTGCATGTAAGTGTGTGAGTGCATGACAATGTCTAAAGAGGAAATTAATGACTATTATAAATGCGAAAGTAACTCTGTTCTCCATCCAAAGGTTGCCTGGAAGAGATCGCTTTGTTAACCGATAAGAACGCTTATTACATACATAAGCTTACGTTTATTGTTTATTATTTACCTTTGTGTTTAGCTTGCTTGTAAGACATAATAATGAACTTTCATTCATTCTGTTTGTCTGTCTGTCTGTTTGTTGCGTTTTCACGACTAAACGGCGGGACCAATTTTGATTGAATTTGTTATAAGTACAGTTAGATTATGACTGGGATTGGGATATAGGCTACTTTTTACCCGACTGCGCAGAAGTAGGGTAATGTTTTTATTGTAAAATGACGCGTTGTAAGCCGCGGGCGGAAGCTTGTAATTCATATACATACCTATACAGAGTGTTTTTTTTAACTGTAACAGTACGGCAGCACCCATAACCAGAGGAGATACAGGTGCAGTTTCTTTTAAAACATCAGCTCGTTTTCGAAGAAAAACATTTTGGCATTAAATTTTTTTTGGTCAAGTGTGAGTAGCGCCTTAAAATGAATCAAGTTGGTAAAATGTTTTTTGATGCCGATCGATGCAGTCCTTTGTAAGGATCATTTTATTGTATCGGATGAAAAAAATCGGAACAGCGGAAGTTAGTCAAATTTTATAAAAAGTATTCTCATACAACAGGACAAACAAAATTCCTTCTACAAACATTTTATTAGATTCTAATTGCACATTAAAGAAGTATTAATACTGTAGCGATTAAGAAGTTTAGGAACTCCATGCTCTCATCTTCTCGGTGGGTTAGTTTGAGCGATAGATATCGCTACAAACTTATATTTTTTTCCATATGGGTAGCATCTGGCCAGCAGTGCTCCGTCAAGCGACATACGGAACCATCAAGTTCGGCACATACTACTCCCTGAAGGAAGCACTAGCGCAATACCGAGACGACCGCGGCGCGAAGGAGCATGTGCCCACGAACACGTTCTGCGCGGCATTCGCCGGCGGACTCTCCAGCGCCATCGCCAACCCCACTGATGTGCTGAAAGTGCGGATGCAGGTAATCTACGGAACCTCAAAGCTACATTTATTTATTCCATAAAATCTTAAAGGCCCGTATTCTAGAACTGTAGGTACTCGAGCATGAATCGAGACTCAAGCTGATATATTCTGACCTCTTTCAACTAAATAACTGTCACTGATAGCTGTAAACTGTCTCGATTATGTTTTAAGTTAAGAGTTTCGAGTTCTAACATACAGGCCTCATTTGAATTTACGCTTGTTCCTTACGACTAGTAGGGACGACCAATCACCGGTAATATTCAGAAAGTCAATCTGTGGCCTTCGCTATCTCTTAGTAATTGTCAATGATTAAGGGGGCTTTGCCCAGACGTCGGGGTCGGTGTAGTGACTGCGTAGTTTTGTCTACTTAGATAAGATTAAATTCTTATCAGCTTGTATGATTTGCATGTTTTGTGAAAGTTTTCATTGATCCGCAAACACTGCAATCTAATCTAGTTTCGACCGGATACTAAAGTATCATATCACGTTTTACCACCAAAATATCTGGTAATTTTTCTGAATATGGCACCATCTGTCGGGGGGACCCTTACCTATAGGTACCTAGAGTTGCGGTCGGGGAATTAGAAACGCATTCTATTGCTACGCTTTTGATTTCTACGATATATATAATTTTTCGTTTAACTATTTGAAGAGTTATTGCATTACGGTTGAAAATATTGACGCCCTCGCTACTTTTATGATTTCATATAAATCCTTCGCTGTCTCTCCGATTATTTTATAGAAAACACTTGACTCTCACCACCTTACGCTACCTTCTCTTACGTAAACGATCTATTCCGTTCCAGGTAGGTGAGGAAAAGCGCGGCCTGGTCCGTTGCTTCGCTGAGATCCATCGGCTGGAAGGGTGGCGCGGGCTGTGGCGCGGCGTGGGGCCGACGAGCCAGCGCGCGGCGCTCATCGCGGCCGTGGAGCTGCCCGTGTACGACGGCTGCAAGCGGAGACTGCGCCCCGCGCTCGGCGACACGCCGCTCAACCACCTCGCCTCCAGCGCACTCGCCAGTCTCGGCAGCGCTGTGGCCAGCACTCCGCTAGACGTCATCAGGGTAAGTAGCACTGTCTGGTGCCGTGCAGCTGCCCGTTTACGATGTCTGCAAGCGGAGACTTGTATATATAATTTTGAATGGTATATTCACGCGAGCTCGCGACCGCTCACCTCAAAAACTCAGCACACAAACCCGGTTGGTTTATAAAAAGTTGTTAATATCTATACTGCCACACTAAATGTAGCAGTTTTACAGGTAACCAGTCAGCATTATCAGCAAAGAGTATCCGCCGCTGAGAATGGGCCTCCGTTACCACTAAGCAGCGACAGAAGTACCTACGTTACATTCGTGGCCCTGAAAAGGGCCTTGGATCTGATATTGAAGGAGTAAATTACTGAAATTATTCATTTCAAGTGTTTCTAAATAAAAGTTTAGATTCTAGACCAAGCTAAGCGCTCATAAGTCTTAGTTTTATGATTTATAACATTGTTTAATATTCATTAATGTGGTTTCAGACGAGACTAATGAACCAAAGAAAAATAAAGGGTCAAGTCGCGAACTCGACCGAGAGGATATACAAAGGGACCATCGATTGTTTTATGCAGGTACCTACGACATAATAATGTCAATACCTTCATATTCTCTGATATAACCAAATAATGTTACTTTATGAGTAAAGAAAATAGTTGAAGCGATTGAAGAGATTGTACTCTACTACGTATTTACAGACGGTTCGAAACGAAGGTCCAGCGGCGCTGTACAAGGGCTTCATCCCGACCTGGCTGCGCATGGGGCCCTGGAACATCATCTTCTTCCTCACGTACGAACAGCTGAAGCAGTTCTACTAGCCCTCCCCCCTCGCCCCTCGGGGGACTGCGGGGGACAATCGACGATCTGATCAGACGAGGTAATGTAAACGCAACGCACTATTATACGAGTATGTGACGGGGGTATCAGGATTTGTACGAGCTATCAGATATGACGATAAAATACTAAGATTGAGTTCACAGTTGTTCTATTCAGCACATCAATTCACTTTATAATCAACTTCGTAATATATCTGTTAACTTATAACGAACGAAACGAGGGACAGTTCCGAGACGTGTTCACTCAGATGCGGCCGAGCACAGAATGTCGACTCGGCGCGTCTAGTGATCACATCAAGACTTTGTCAAAGCGCGCCGATGCACAAAAACGAAACCAGACAGCGCGCTTGCGTTGCCTTTTGTCTCCGTGATCTTGAAGGGATCCGACATATGCATGGTCTTTTTAAATCCCGAGTTCTTTATAATCGACTAAAACAAAAGAGGAGGTTCTCAATTCGGTTGTATTTTTATTATGTTGGTTACCTCAGACAGTACTCTGTTATTTATCAACCGATTTGGGAAATTATTTTTTCAAAGGAGTATATCCTTTTTAGATGGCTTCCATAGAAATTTCATCAAAATCGGTTCAGTAGTTTGGTTTTTCTATTTTCTGAAGTCGGCATATAATAGGTTGGGGAAAAAGTCTTTTCGCATTAAAGTATGTATGACCTTGTAATAAAATCTCTTTGGCTATACTATTTGTATCTGGCGGGTTTTGGTATCATTTAAAGTTTAAATTTTAAAGAAGATTAGGAAAAAAAATTCAAATTAGGAAAATGTGTGTTTTTTATTTGTTGTTCGTACTGTAAAGATGAGTGAATCTAATAAAGAAATTCGATACATTTTAAAATTTTACTACAAAAAAGGTAAAAATGCAACGCTAGCCGCGAAATTTGCGATGTTTATGGACCTAGTGCAGTGTCTGTGAGAGTAGCACAAATTTGGTTTTATAGAATAAGAAATATTTTTATTTGTTCCATCGGCATCTATCATTGCCAAATAGGCGCAATCTAAACCAACAATTTTGCGTTCAACACTCTCCAGTCAATCTTCAATTTAAAAATAAAAATATCAAATCTTTCAACGGCTCTCAACTCACTCCGTATATTTACAAATATTTACAAATCCTAATGAGATTAATATTTCGTTCTGCGAAATATAATTCAATGATCAAGAATACATACAAATATTAATTGGTTTATTTAGATAATAAAAATTAAATACTTACATGAAGAATCTACGGAAGCGTGGCAAAAGGTGCACTAAAATTTATTATTATTATAAGTATTTTATATTTTTCCAAATAAATTTCTAAAAGTTCATAAAGCGTTGGCTTTAGAACTAGTTTTAAAGGCGTAGCCAAACATAGCGTTTTATAAATGCTGCCTTAATGGACGTAGAAAAAGTACTGATACCTAATAAATATATTTTTTTACGTTAATGGCTGCCGCGCGACACGATGCCAGCGACAGATATTCTGTCATACGAAGTTACGAACACCGCGTGTCTGCCGCTTGACGCGCTATGTGTAGCCACGTATAAAACTAGAATCAAAAATACCCTCTAAACCTGTCAAAGCCCAAGATTTAAACACATTCCTGGATACCACAAAAAAGGTTTACGCGTTTTCAATCCGGAAATTTTGATGTCAAAGATGCACGTCGCTCTGGTCGCACTATTACGGATAAAATTGATGCCATTTTTGAAAAAGTTGAGCAAGATCGGCATATCAGTAGTTAAGACGTAGCTGAAGAACTGGGAATTGGCCACAAAACAGTTTAAGCGCGTTTGAAAAAAACTGGGTACACAAAAAAGCTCGATATTTGGGTACCCCACGAGCTCACTGAAAGAAACCTAATGAACCGTGTACTCATTTGTGATTATTCATTACAACGAAAGAAAACCGAACCATTTTTGAAGAAGCTGATAACTGGTGATGAAAAGTGGATCACGTACGACAAGAACGTTCGAAAAAGGTCGTGGTCAAAGGCCTGTCAGGCTTCATAGACTGTGGCGAAACCCGGGTTAACTCGCAACAAGGTGATGCTGTGTATGTGGTGGGATTGGAAGGGCATTATTCATTATGAGCTGTTACCACCAGACAGGACCATCGATTCTGAACTCTAATGTGAACAACTGATGAGATTAAAGCAAGAAGTTGAGAGAAAACGGCCGGAATTAATCGACAGAAGGGGTGTGGTTTTTCATCATGATAACGCTAGACCTCACACATCTTTAGCCACTCAGCAAAAATTAAGAGAGTTTAGCTGGGAGGTGTTAATGCATCCGCCGTATAGTCCTGACCTTGCACCTTCAGATTTCCACCTGTTTCGGTCTCTTCAGAATTCTTTAGGCAGAGTCAGGTTAACATCACGAGAGGACTGCCAAAACTACTTGTCGCGGTATTTTGATCAGAAGCCCCAAAATTTCTATAGCAATGGGATCATGTTCCTACCTACAAGATGGCAAAAAGTTATCGAACAAAATGGTACCTACATACTTTAGTTAAATGTAAATAAACTATATTAAAAAATGTTTTGAATTTTCTTAAAAAATGCGAAGAAACTTTTCCCCCAACCTAATATATTTGTTGAAAAGTTATTTGTTATTAGGTTCACGTTCGACCCACTTGATACGAGATCGTCGTACGCATGCGTCTTTGTGTGCGTGCGCCTATTATAGTTCGTTAACGCTTAACTTCTGTACCTATCTATTGTCTATGTATTTTTCTTCTTTAATTGAAATATTTTGTGATTAACAATACGCGTTTTGTTATGTACGACATTAAATGACAACACGGGTAGGGATAATAGCTAGTAATTGTTGTAAAATATGTTTTTTACAAATTCATTCCCATAGAAAAATTAAAATTTTCAAGCAACCCATGTCCTGAAATATCAATGAAACAGCCTGTATAAAATAGGTAAACAAATTATATTCATTCATCATGTAAGTATGCACCTGTTAAAGTGACTAAGCGACATCGTCACAAAGGCGCCGCCGATTTACTTTTAAATTAAATTGTTTATTGGAAATGTATCGATTACTGAATAAATATTCAAGCTACCGGTATTAAACCCACCTCTAAAATCAGTTAATACGAAGCTGGATGTGTGTTTTAAATGAATGTCGTACATAACAAAACAGGTTTGTCTATATTGTATAATAAGCACTCATTTTTCATTGCATCTGTAATGTGAGTTATCGATTGGTTGTTTACATTTTTTTCTGTTTCTATATTATTAACAAGATTTTAAAACCATCCCAAAATTTTCAAGCCTAGACGGGACTTGAATTCGCAACCTTCCTCTTAATACGAGGATGCACTAACCAATTGTGCTACTGGACTCTGTCACGTCAGGGTCGAAATTAGTGAGATGATTGAGAATACGACTAGAGCGGTGTTAGCTCCATCTACAGGAAAACTTATACAGTTTTGAGCTGCTCAATGCCAAACGTTGCAGTTTAGAACATTGAAAAGAGATGTCGCGTTGCTTATTTCAAGTAGTATTTTTATCTGGAGCCCGGTAGCACAAATTGTAGTGCACCCTCGTGTCAAGAGGAAGAGCGGGTTCAACACAGAACACAAAAAACAATAGAAGTCGTAAGTAGGCGGAGCCCGCGAACACCAAGTACGCGGAGTTCCGCGCACTACAAGCTTTGCTCACTTCAGTCGTGTTTCAATTACTGTGGGGTAAACGTACTTAAAAAAAATATAAAAATGCCATATTGTGCCGTTTTGGAGTGTAAATATTATAGCCCAACCAAAAATTTAACAAAAGTAGGATATCCTATCACCGGTAAGTATTATTTTATTGTTTTTTGTTAGTTTTGTTTAAAATGCAAAATCGTCAAACAAAATAGACTAGAATCATACTCTTTAAGGTCGCGTTTATCTTAAACCTCAACTTAAGCTACTCAATTAGGGATGTGAACCCAATATACTGATGAATGTGTTATCGATAGCTTTAATTAGTTACCCCCTATTAAAAGGTGTATAAGTTTTAGGGCGTTAATTCCTTGTTGTTTTATTGATGATTTTCTGAATGTATTTTAGACCTATGGTGTGAAATAATATAATAACTTCTATTTTCAGTTTCCCCAAGGCGCAAGACATAAAAAAATTAAAAAACGTACAACTTATGAGTCATCCAGCATACAGAGTCATGAACTGGCACCGTGTGACTTTTTTCTGTTCCCAAAAATTAAGAACCAATTACCCGATCAACGGTTTTCATCACCAGAAGAGGCTGTCGAAGAGTATGAATAACACGTATCTGACGTTACCACCGGAGGAGTGGCACAAATGTTTTAAAAATTTGTTCAATCTTATGAAAAAGTGCATTGACGCAAAGGGAGAATATTTTGAGAAACATCAATCAACAAAAAACATCAAAAAAATTAAATATCAGTATATAATATTCTAGTAGTATAATATTTTTTTTAAGTATTTATGAGTTTGATACCTGTGATTATGTTAAGAAAGAAAGAAAAGAAAAGCTTTTTATTTCGACCACCACAAATATAACCCGACGTTACCCGTAGTAGGTAGGTGATAATCGATATCGATACATTCGTCTTGTATCCTCATTGGTATATCACTAAGTGAGTAGGGCTGGTTTTTGACCAAGCGAGTAACAGCCAATGCATTATCGATCTTATACTTTGCTGTTAGAGACTATAACAAAAATCGTTAGCGACAGCGCCATCTCTTGTTTGGTAGCTTTGTTTTGTGGGTAATCAAGTAACAGCCATTGCATTATCAGTCTTATTTCTAATTAATAGAGACTAAAATAAAAATATTTTCTGAAGCGCCATCTTTTGCCGAGTAGAAGAAGTAAACTTTAATTTTTTGTTACTGTTTATTTTATTGAATTTTAAACCATGTTCCACAGTAGCTAAGGTTTTATATCCGTTAAATTAGTTTTATGGTTTTAGGCCTTTTTGAACGTTCTCTTTCAACCAATTATAACTTTTATTTCTAAGTGTGCCAGTTTTTACATGTGTGAATTTAGCTACACTGGTTTTCTTATTAATAAGTCATCATGCTAGTTCTATTGTTTTTTTATGTTCTGTGGGGTTCAAGGTGGTTTAAAAATCTTGGTATTGTTCGCAAGTGTTCGGATAACACTATAAAAATAAAAATACTGTTCTATGTTGTTGTTTAAACGTGAAAACCTGTTATTGGCTATCCGGTTAACAATTCTGTCTTAAATATAAATTATAACACCTGTTGCTTTTCTCTAAATATAAATAAAATAAAATAGACTTGTTTTTTAATATAAATTTTAAATTTAATTGATTCCAATCGTTATTTTAGTTTTTAATGATTATGATTCTGTAAATAATTTTTATGTCTTTTGTTTATTTCAGTGTATTTTGTGATTTTTTTTAAAGTTATTTGTATATTTTTTTTTGTTCACCTATAATTGTAGTAACATTTAGCTTGTAGAAATATTAATTGATTTGTTATGATGTGTTAATGTATACTATGTTGGTTTTCAAATAAATAAATAAAATATTTCTTTTTTTTCAGATGTTCGGCTGAGAGCCGCACTAGAGCGTAGAATGGCGACTCGAGCCTGTAGTGTTGTCTAGCATTAAGCATACTCTACATGTTAAGGGCGACTTGTACAACGATGTCTAAACGTATTTAGTGGCTAAATATGATTTAAGGAGTTGTCAAATCATACAAATACGTTAAAATTAAACATTTTAGTCGCTAAATACGTTTAGAGACCTTTGTGCAAGCCGGCCTAAGTGATGTTAAGTATAATATTCAGATTAGTGAATACAGATGCATTTATACGAAAAGGTATAGTTCCAACTACTTACATTGTAGTACATATTTTTATTTAATCTCCGAGGCGATAAGTCGGGTGTAAGTATGACGTTTATGTCTGCCTGTGTGTCTGTGGCATAGTAGTTCCCAAACGGATGGATCGATTCGGACGGGTTGCTCTTAATACCACATCATTTTTCATACTGTGAGACGTTCATAGTTAACCCACCAGTAAGCCCTACAGCTGTTAGAAACTGTAGGATATCGTTAGTGGCGAGGTGTTAGCTCCTCCGGGCTAGGAATGTGTTTGCCGGATGAATTACGGACGTTTGCGTTAGTGGAACACATTGACTATGACATTGACATTTTGACTATATATTTTTCAAACTTTCGCGAACACTGTACATAATTATTGATTAAAATACCCGTTGTATTTATCATGTATGTACCATTTTTATTTGTTATCCCTACGTTTCGGCTGTGTTGCAACAGCCGTGGCCACGGGTGGACTCGTGGACCGTGATTATTTTGACTATGCTCATGAATCCCACCACTTGTACACTGACCGCGAGGTTTGATGATACCACGGTTTTTGTTTGGTTTCATAAACCCCACTAGTGGGACAGGGCGGTGGGGCTTATGTAACTAACCCGCACTGTTATTTAGTTTTTTTTTAATTTTCCACTATCCATGGTGCTATACAGTTCTGCCCATCCTGTGGATGTCTGTTATTTCATGACCTCCAAGTAACTTTAATTGGGGGATAAAAATCATTATCTCTATATCTGTTTTCACGTGAAAACAAAAGACGTATATATTTTTAATCCGTTGGATAGCGTTACTCTGATGGTGAAATAAGCACCAAGTATTTCTTTATACTGCTATATCACTAATTGGTGTTATGTATGAAACCAACATTTTGGCGGTGATTTAATTATTTACAAACTAAAATTTCATAAAATTTTAACATTCTCATTTTGTTCACTGAAATTAATAAATCTAAGAAAAATAAAAAAGCTTTTCTTTACACGATATTTGAATGAACAATTTTATACATTTTGTATGTAAAGACCACTTCTAAAGGTAAAAGCCTCCTCCAGCTCTAAAATTAGGATATTTTAGTTTAAACACCCTAGGTGTTTGCAGGGTTGTTTTAGTCCAGAAAGATAGGGCATGGAGTAGGTATACTACCCGCAAACACACTATTTTAATTTAAAAACGTAATTTTAGAAATATAATTTGAAATGTCTTGCCAAGTTAGTCTTTAGCGCGAACGAATAAGTACAGTAAGTACGTTTCTATTTTGCGAAATTTTAGTTACAACGGAATCGCTACCAATATCTACTAAGTTACTTTGAAGTAGTTGGAACTGTCTCTTTGACAGTCAAGTTGTATTTATAATGTAAATATGGACTTAGTGTTAGTGTAGCCTAAAAGGCATTTGTTAAGTGTTAAGTAACAGCATAGTTCCTTCCGATCTAATCTATGAACGCTGATGGTCACACTATTAACCCAATAATATTGTTAGTTTTACTAAGAAAAGTTTCGTAAATTATTTCAATCATTATTATAAATACAGGATTTATCACGTACCGTTTTATAGGTACGACAGACTGTATTAGTGCGAGGCGAGACGCAGTGCGGAGCGGACCGCACTCACCCCGATGAAGCTTCACGAGTTGAACCGAAACATTGTCGGTCGGAACACAAATAATCATTTTGCATTTCATATGTATTTATTTAAGAAGTGTATGTTTTGTATCGATTGTTTTCAAAATTACTAGACTGGTAAAACCATTATTTGTTAGCTTTTTCCTGACGCTATTTATTATCGATAATAATCTATCTACAACAGATTTTTTTCATTCCTCCATCTTGAATTCGGAAACTGGTAAAACCATTATTTGTTAGCGTTTTCCTGACGCTATTTATATCGATAATAATTTATCTACATCAGATTTTTTTCATTCCGCCATCTTGAATTCGGGCAGTTCAATGCTTATATTTATTCGTACAATGATTTAAAATAAAATATCAAAGAACTGTAACCGCATGCTTTCTGTTAGCCAGTGGAAGTCTCGGCTATAACCTAGCGTCCGATGTTGAACATATAAAGTGATAGCGATCCGACTGTATCGATATTTGTGAATCTCTACATTGTTATACTGTCAAAGCTATCAATTTATAATGTTACTTAAATATTTTTTATCCAAATTAACTGACATTCTAGATCGATAGCCTTTACGGTGAAAATGACTTGCGCAACGATGCATAAACGTATTTTAGTAGCTAAATATGATTTAAAGAGTTGTCAATTTAAGCACGTGTAGTCGCTAAATACGTTTAGGGATCGTTGTGCAAGCCGGGCTTAATGCCCGAAAGTCTAAATTTGGGTTTCACATCAATAAAATTACAACTGCTACTCCGTATGAAACAAAAAGGATGGCAATAATTTTAGTGCCGTTAAATTTAAATTTAGTTTAGTTAGCGCCAACAGGATTGCCCCCAATGTGGAGATTTCTACAGTTGGGGTTAGCAGAGAACTGTCACATGGTAATGAACCCTATTTTTATATCACTTGGTGACCAACTTTATTGTAAATTTTTGATAGCATCTGTTTTTGAAATTGATTAAAATCAAATGATATTTATTGCATGGTTAAATAAGTAGATATCAATTTTAGTGCTTAAGTTAAGTTAGTGCTTAACTTAGTTCGTTGGATAATTTTCAAGATACAGAATTTGCACTAAATCATTGAATGAGTATATTACTCATGTTTTATAGCATCAGATATTTTTGCATTTTGTAAAGTAATAATGCCAAATACACTAGCAGTAGTGGTATTTAAGCTTTTTGTATAACAAATGAGTGTTTTTATGAATTTCATTTAGGCTGTTGATCTACTAAAGCGGCGCAGGCATCCACTACTAGTAGTTGCAATACCTCTGTGGCATGGTGGCCGAATAGCCGAATGAGAAGTCGCCAGAAAAAATGTTTGCTAGATTTGCAAATATTTCTTCTGGGATTTTGGTAGACTAGCTGTTAAAAATGGAAGAATAAGTGCACGTAGGTACCTACTAAGTAGAAAATTTGTAAATATTTATTGCAAATATTGTTTTTTAGTAATTTTTCTAATGACATTATATTGTTGTAAATGGACTCTGTTAACTGTTGATATTGTAAAGGGATTTTTTAAATATTTTTAAATTATAAATAAGATTCGTATGTTAACTCTAAAAGCACCAGTTATTTTGATTACTATCAATTATCGAATTTGATTCGACATCTTACATTACTTAGAGCATTTTTTTTTTTTTTTTTTTTTTTTTTTTTTTATATACAGTTTGAGGCAGAAGGCACTACCTACGATCACAATTAAGCAGCGGCCTTCACTCTAGGCAAGCCTGTATCGTGAAGACCAGTCAAATAGAATTAGCAATTTTATTTCGTGACCTCGGGCATAACACAATTTTACCAATAACTAAAACTAATTTTACACATATTCTGACAAAAAATAATAATATAAAATAAAATTAAAAAATAACACAAAGAAAATCATAAGTAACTATTTGAATTATTTTATGGAAGCATAAGTATTTATAGGTGCTATAAATAATAAAACATATATTTTATACATTATAAAGCGTGCGTTTGACGACGATCTCACCTGATGGTAAGCGATGATGCAGTCTACGATGGTACACGCTTGCCTAGATGAAACCTATTCACTCGCGACTTCAAGATACCCAGGCTGCAGCTATCTGGAAGCACAGACTCTGGCAAGGCATTCCACTCTTTGGCGGTGCGCATAATAAAGGTCGAAGAGAACCGCTTTGTGCGAATGGGAGGTATTTCTACCATATAGCGGTGGCGCACCGCAGAGCATTCTATTGTATTGCATCTATTTGTATTTTAAAATAAAAATACTTATGCGTTTAAATAACGTGAACATTTGAAAGCTGAAACTTTATTTCAACTGAAAACGCAATATTGAAATATGTATTTATAGCATGTTCATTGTATCTACAAGGTGCTTTGAAATCACGATTAGTTAAAAAAAGGTGTCTCTACAAATTACAATTAAGAACTACAACAAAAAACTGGAAATACCTTTTGTGTCATGCCTTTATTTTAAATAAGCTGTTTATTGATCTATGTGCCTACCTTAGACTTATCTGAAACGTACAAGATAACGGTGAGATATTTATAAAAACACATATTACAGACACAAGTCGTAGAACAAACGTTTTAAGTGTGACAAATGGCATCTCAGAAAACATACAGATTAACTATGTAAAATCTATATACAAGTCAGTGAACAACCTGTTAAATTTAGTGCTTAGTTTGTATACATTGTCGCATTGAATTTAGATAAAGCACAAAACATTGTATAGCGTGGTATCTTTCAATAGCCGATTGTATTAAAAAAAAGTAGCCAAAATGTTTGATTCAATAAAAATATACCAACACAACTCTCTTTTAATTTGACATAGAATAGAGTCCTCTGGACTGTCAGTGACTGGTTTGGGTTGCTTCTGGCGGGAGCCCGCCCAGAGTCCAGGGGGTTGGAGGAAAAAGTGGTCTATGAAAACGTTGCTCCCCTTTACTCTTCCTGCCCATTTTCAATATAAAAACTTTTTTTTTCATACTTCGTAAGTCGATTTTCGTAAGTCCTCACCTACTAGAAGGGTGGGGGGGGGGGGGGGGGGGGGGCTGTCAAAATCCCCCCTCCCCTCCCCTTGAACCGTTCGTAAAGGAAAGTCCTTCCTGTAATAATCACCAACTAGCCAATTTACCTACCTGTCTACAAACATAACTTCTAATGATTGAGTAAAATAAATAATACAAAAAATTAAAATTTTAAATCAAAGGATCAAATTCGGTATTGCATTAACGCGCCGGCGAACCCTGAGTGCAACTTCAATTCGGCCGCGTCAAAAACTTCGGCCTAAATATCGCTATCCCTGTTTAAAGTCTTAACTTTTTATTAGCTGCAGTAAAATGACGTTTTGTGGGTTGCCGGTTTTTGAAGAAAAATAAATAGGGATGTTGCTAAATGAGTGAATCATAAATTAATAATCAGTTTGGTTTTTTTTTTTGAGATTTAATATTAAGTTGTAATGTATTTTTTTAACCTATTATTATTACAATACTAGAGGATTGATCTTTTTTAGTGGAAGTATAGGGAGGTACATTCAAAATGAAACAAAAACGTCATAATAATGTTATTTAATTAATTTTTGTGAACTGAATCACATCCCTATTGAGATTAGGCTGGCAACATTATTTTACGGAATGACATTTAGAAACGTCATTTTACTGCAGCTAATAAAAAGTTAGACTATAGTGACGAAGTTTAGCCACGCAGAGCGACAGTGATAGCAATAGAACGTTTCTAAATTTGATTTGATTTTGACCGTGTTCCGTAATACCAAAAATGATGACTGAAAACTTGTTGTATTTTTCTCATTGTGTTGTTATTCTGTAACTAGACGATATAATCTATGTTCTCATGACTAGGATACGTAAGATGTTGTTGTTTTTAATACGAAACAATTAGGTTGAAAACAGGTCTTTTATAACGTAAAAACATGCAGAATGCGATACGCTTCTATTTCATTTTAGGTAAGTATTTTGATCTAATATATGGTTGGGAACCTAGATAAATACTATTCAAATTAAAATAA
Organism: Philereme vetulata; assembly: GCA_918857605.2. Taxonomy (NCBI): domain Eukaryota; kingdom Metazoa; phylum Arthropoda; class Insecta; order Lepidoptera; family Geometridae; genus Philereme; species Philereme vetulata. Next base: position 4,817,505 of record OU975484.1, read on the forward strand.
TGCCTTATTAAGGTAGAAATATGCTCCAATTAGAAATGATCTTGGTAGTACGTGTTGTATGGGCGATTGTCCCTCCGGTGCCCCCTTAATGCACGATGTGACTGCGGCGATCGCGCCGTGCGGTGTGTCGCCGCCGCTAGATACCTAAACTTGAACGGCCGCGAACCTCCATTTTAAATTCGATCATAGCTCAAAGAACTGACGGCCGTTGTGTGTCAGAATGCTTCTCGAGTGGATACCTAGATTAGATTAGATGATACTTTATTGCACACCGTAAACAACAAAACAATTAAAAGTAACAGTATTCAAATGAGTGTATACGATGTAGGTACCCTTTTGGCTTTTAGTTTTAGTCTAGTGCTATATTGTCAGGCGAGATGGTGGTCAAACGCTAGCCTATTCCTCTAATATTATAAATGCGAAAGTTTGTATGGATGTATGTGTGGATGTTTGTTACTCTTTCAGGTCGTAACGGTTGAACCGATTTCGATGAAATTGGGTATGTACCTACGTAGATTATAACCTGGATTAACACACAAACCAGTTATTTATAAAAATAAAAAATATTGTTTCTAAGTGGTAATTTAGTAAAGCCACTCTTTTATCTCTTATCCGATTCACCGTATTAATTAAAAATCATGAAAAAATCGGTCACAGAGCAATTATGTACCTATGTATTTAACCGGTAGGTAGGATCGCTACGCAACCTTTGAGTCAAGCACGAAATATTAAAAAAAAAATTGGCGACAACAAAAGCGTTTCATCGCTAACTCTGGCGGGATCTTAGTAGTTAGGGAAGACATTTTTAAAAGGTTTCACGTTTAAATTATTTTCACAGCACCTGCTCGACAATGTTTAAGTCATGTAATCCCATTGTAAACCTCACCGAAAGTAGGTGATTAAATCCCTACGGCTGATCCGGGAGTAAAGTTGTACTGAATTTAATTTTGCCCTCGCGGGCATAATGTGATTTGAATTTAGAACTTCATCTGTATTAAAATTTGAACCAAAAAGACCCACACAATAAGAACTTATTGGTAATACCACAAACCAGTATTAAATATACTGGTCTGTGGTAATACGAACTAACCTTTCCACAGATTGCACTAACCTAGATTTGGTTTTTATTGTCCCGTAGAAAGTGTGAAAAGTAGAGTATTCTCCTCGTGGATAAAGTTGTCTACATCTTGGGCGTCGAATCCCTCTCTGCACTCAGGATTCTAGTAGGTAACTCCTTCGCTCCACTCGTGAGTTAACTCTAGAATCCTTCGTTTCGTTCGGTATTTAATATAGAACTCGTGACGCAAGACACTGATTTATCCCCTCGTTTAATAATCTACTGTTATATACGGAGTTCTATCTATATCGTCGTATCCTACGAATAGAGTCACACTTGCAAAACACCAACTTTACAGTAGGCGGTTTTTCTGATTATTTCGATGAGTTTAAAACTTTTTAATTAAATTATTTTTTTATTTGTTTTTAATACGTCCTATTTACCATTACGAGTACTTTTTATTAAAATAACACTTTGTTTTTCTTTACTTTTGTTACTTAGCACCTTACTCCGTGTATTATTTTCTGGTTGGCTTGGTCCAAAGCGCCTTAGTAACCTTTTTCCACGGAGATTTTTGTTGACCACGCTACCTAAACGCCTTGGTGACCTTGTTCGCCCGGAGTTGGCGAGGTGCTGATGGCAATAAAATAAATATGGGCATGAATGTAAATAATATGGGGTCAGAAGTACGTCGAAACATAACATATAATATATGGTACTGCCTTAGATAATTATGTTATACTCCAAGTATTTTGTAGGTACCAACTAGATACTTAGGTAGGTACCTAAGTACAAAAAGATATAATTAAGTATTTAAGTTTTTAAGTAGTATGTATCTAAGTATTTATTTACCTACTCACTAATACGTAGGTAGAATGGAAATATTTTATCCCCGTCTACCGGATGTTTTTTTTTATAATACCTGTTGATGGAACAAGCATATGGCCCGCCTGATGTTAAGTGGTAACCGTCGCCTATATCAAAATAATGCCGCATAGGTCACGCACCATAGAATCGTGCTCTACGATGCACTGCCCTGCGTCCATGAACTTGAGGCATACAGGTGTAAAGCCTCATGCGCCTGTAATTTCACCGGCAACCATACCCTTGTACCAAGACTACTCTCGAAAACTTCAAAAGGTAAAAGTACCTACTCATCAAAAATATTTCCTCATAATTTTATTGAGGAACAATATAATAAAATAATACTTAAATTATGTAGGGTGTCAAAAAACACTTCACACACAAGATTCAATCTTTTTTCTAAATACTTTATAAACGGTTGTACCTTAGTAGGCATTTAAAAAAGGTCTTGTGGTATTATGACTGCACCTAAGATTTGATTAGTTTTGTTGCTCCGACACGTTATTTTATTACCTACCTAAATACATTATTATTTGCTAGCACAGGAGGAAAGTATAGTCGCCACTCGAGAACCTTTATTCTCCAGTGGAGACAATTATAAAATAAACTTATGTAAAAAAGAACTAAGTAATTTATTAAAACACAATATATTAATCAACATACAGGAACATAATTTTATAAAATTATTTTTAAAAACTAATAACCTTATTCTAAGAGTTGCGGAACACGGAGGGTATTTAAATTACAATATAATATTATAGCTTATTACTTACTAATTTGTGCTTACTTTAAAATTATCAATAACAAATTATACCACCAGCATAATTAGCTCAATTTTTCTTACTAGAATGTTCTCTTATATATTTATATTTAATCACAATTTCTATAAATATTTATTAAAATAATAATATTTTCTTCAGTTTGGTGCAATAATAATCTACTTTTTTAGTAACAATATATTTGGTTCTATAAAAATTAGCATTGAAATTAGTATTGAATATTAATTAATATTTAAGATGACTTGATTATTTGGTAAATGTTTAAGTTTTTGGCAATTTATAATATTAAATAAAAAGTTAACGTGCACATTAATCAGTTTTAAGGAAATTACAAACAAATTGTATTATAGAGATCAAAATGTTATCACATTTATATTAGGTGGGATTTGAGTGAGACGAGTGATTTTGAGCTTTCGGAGCATTGTTTCTATTATTTTGCTCGATCATATAATGAGAGACCTCTCATTCTCATTAATCGAGCAAATCCATTAGCATCTTAATTAGGCTTTATTGTTCTTCATCTGCACTGGCATTAGCTGTAGAAGCTACAGATTCATGGGGCAATGACTTAAAAAACTGCTGAAACTCTTCCGGAATTATATTTGCTGTGCATAATGACAAGAGGTCTTTGTACTTATCATTTTTTATTTTAATAGGTTCAGTATTCACGTTTTCTACACATGTTACTATGTTCAAATTCTTATTTGTTTTTCTTGTCGTTATCTTTTTTAGAGACGTAATAGTTTTGTAGTTTTCATTCAACTCATACTTATATTTTATAGCATTTGTGTTTTTTGTATTTACGTGCACTTCCTTTATTTTATTCCAATAAACTTTTTCACCATCGTCATTAACAATCCAGTTTTTTCCGTTTAGTAGTGGGCGGTAGTTGTAAATATCCTTAAGCGTCATTTCTTTTACTCTGTATGATTCTCCTTTTACTTTAGCCCATCGTACTACGTTGTACCGTTGGTCAGGAGTGTAAAGAGTTCTATTTTTAGACGCTCCTTCAATGACTGAGTGGACACTGTCACCTTCACTTTGCGTGTGTCCCACTTCTAAAAACCGATGTGTTATTGATTCAATGTCATATTTTTCGACGAAGAATTGATACATAGCAAAGACTATTCGATTTCGATTTTGTCCTGAACAATTATATGACCAAAATCTAAATTCTTTAGCGCCCTCTTCTATTTTCGATGTCATAAATGATGCAAGACCACTACTAATTTCATTTGCACCCTTCTTTCCTATTGTTTCGTTCCACATATAACAGAATCCTTGCTTTTTTGCAAGGACTGTGAAATTGTAAAGATTAAGTTTTCTTTTATAATAAAACACACCGACATTCCCGAAAGGACAAGTTAAAATTTTTTGCATGTCAAAGCATGCTGTTAATATGCTACAGCATTCTAGAGCTTCTTTTTTGTCGGCTTCTTTTAAAGATCTTGCTACCTCTTTACATTTCATGTGCTTGTCTTGCTCAGATTTTTGCTCATCAGTTGTATCTTTAATGTTGTGGAAAGCGTGGCACTTTTCGCATTGGTCTTTTTTTGGGGCATAAAACGCTATATTAAAGTTATCATTTACAATATCTTGATACTGCCGAGCGGTCGCCATAACCGTGCCATATTTTTCAGTTTTAAACCATTCGCTATAAAGTTTATGCAGTCTTGTGTATGAAAGTTGCCCGTCTAAGTAATATTTTGTACTATATTTTCGGCAGTAGTGAGATTCGACCGGAGCCAAAGAAAGTATATGATTCCTTACACTGTCCACAATACTGGGTTTTATTTTATGTGGTCGATTATTGTGTCGTCCTCTCATGTCAGACAAATTAACGTTCTGATTGTTTTCCTGTAGTTTTTTAAATACGGTTCCAACAGTTTTAGAACTAATCGACAGCGTGTTTAAAAACATAGTACGACAAACTACGACATGGTTGGCGACAATTCCGTAATTTTTTTGGGCAATGTGTACATCATGATATGAGTTTTATTTGGTCCTTCCGTTTTAATTCTTTTAGGCTCGTGTGATGACACATATTTACTTATAAAGTTCCACTGCAGCTCATGACTTCCTAAATCCCAATAGGATTTAAAAATTTCAGTTCTTTCAACACAATCTAATTTTTCCCTGCATTTTCTTGGACACCGCCACGAGCATGGCGGCTTTATTTCTTTTTCTTGTATAGTTTTGCCTGACCTGTTAGTGAATGGTTTTCCTTTATTTTTCAATTCTTTTCTCTTAAAATGTTGCCATTGTAATATATTTCTAGTTCGTACTTTACCTGGTCCTTGTTTTTTTACATATTTACGCTTTCTTGAATGAGTTGATGCAGGCGAACTCACTACTGATCATTGAGGAGTTGGAATCGTAAAACTGGAAGCCGGGCTTTCTAAATTTATGTTAACAGAATTAACTGATAGATTTTGAACTTCTAACCATGGATCTGGTGATGGAATTTCAATTTCGGCGTGAGTGGCTGTTATCAAGCTATCAGACACATTGGTAGTATTGTCAGCCCATTGTGTGGAATCTATAACTTCTAAGACTGATGGACTGGTGTTAGTATTTTCGTGCTGTATTGATTCATCGTTAGAATGCTGGCAGGTTTGTTGGTCTTGATGTTCCAGGTTTTGTACTTCTCGTAAAGGTGGACGTATGTTGTTTATGCTGATTGAAACCTTAGGGTCCGGGCAATTGTTTTCATTTTCATAACACTAAAAATAAAGTAAGTTACTTAGTTACTCATTATAATACCTATGTTAGTCATCATCATAAGATAGAATAGATAGGAAAAAAATCTTAGTAACAAGGATTAAAAGGTGGCACCTACATACTAAGCCAACAGTCATGACGTATGGAACAGGGCGATTAAAGGTTTGATTCCATGAAAAGTTGTTGTTATTGATAAGTACTTTCACCCTACAATGTTTTCGGTAGTAGTCTTTTTACAACCTGTACTTATATTTTGTAGTATTAAATCGATAGGCAAAGGAGTATCAATTGAAAACTTACAAAATCTAGTTAACTTCTGATTAGGTTTGATAGAAATATAACTGCTTTTTCACATCCTTGTGGTACCGGAGACTCATTACCATTACGTAAACTAGCTATACCTAAAACAAATAAAAATAAGTTAAATTCAGCTCAACCACAGCTGTACCTACCTACCATCTTGTACCTATAGTACACTACCTACTAACATTAAAAAATAATAATCACACACTTCGTAATAAGCATTTCCTTACTTAATATACATAGAAAACAATGTCGCTTCCCGCTGTCTATCTGTCTGTAGGTACGCTTAGATCTTTTATAGGTACTTACTACGTAACGGATTCTAATGCGATTTTCATCAATGGATAGAGTGATTCAAGGGGAAGGTTTTTACATATGTACCTATATTAAAATCTGCACAAAGCTAGCGCGGGTCACCTAGTTAATAATATAGACGTACCTACAAACAGACATAGGTAGGTACCTAACATGAAAATTGAGATAAGTAGGTACTTACATTTTACTTTCTGTCTTTTATGTTCTTCTTTCTTAACCATAGATATTAATTTATGAGCTCGCTTCATTGTGTATTTACGAATTGACGATACGCAGCACATGCATGTCCGCACTCCACGGTAATCTTGGACGAATAAAGCGCCACTTGCGTTTATCACCCGCGCTCCGTCCCACCCGGTCGATTTCGCGCGTGGAACACTACTACCAGAGCGTTTGGAACCGTATTCGTCGGGCAAAACTCAGTAATGTAATTGTGACCGAATTTTAAAACTTTAATATTTTATTGATTTAAATTTATTTTTGAACTTTTTTCGAATTGTTCAGATGTAAATGATAGTGAAGATTCCAAAAATGCAATAAAAATAAAAGGTGACAATGGCGTCTGTTGCCTTATTCGTAGGATACGACGATATATCCCCTACATGCTGGGTATAGGCCTCGTTACACGCCACCTGGCCGCCTCTGGCCCTGTACTATACCGCGCAGGTACATACATTGCCTTTCCACAACTCGCATTCCAGGTCAAAGCAAACCTCTTTGTTACAATATGTTAAAACCTTTTCCGTTCCGTAGATTACAAAAAGAATAAAACTTCTTTCAGTTCTGTCAGAAATACAACTTTTTTTACCTACATGTCCGATGTTTTTCGCGTTTATTGCAATGAAATAGCCCTAAGATTCAATATTAAATAACCGTTTTTAGTTTTATTTGAAACACACATTTGAAACATGGACATAAATCTGGTAAAATGTGAGCTAGCAGAGAGGGACCCAGGGTTATGCGGGTGCCAAGGAGGGCCTACACTCGCGGTGCTCAAAGACGTCCAGAAGGCATATGAGGAGCGGATGGAAATGGCTGAAAGCTTGCCTGCATCAAAAAAACTACAAGTAAGATCATTTATGGCGCAAAATACATTTACATACCTATTACAAGTGGCGCGGGCGCCTGTAACGCTATTTCCGCCAATCTCGCGGCCCGCCGCCGTCCGCCGTCTCTCTATAATGTCACTTTCATTATCATTTGTTAGTCTCATATGAACGGATTTAGTAGCTGGACTTTGGCCTTTGTGCTCCAGAATCTTAACTTTACATCTTATGTTAAGATACATAGGTGGATATAATATAAGACATGCAAGGTTTTGACTTGCATTTTCTGATCTTGGTTATTCACCTCACAAATATTCGTACCTAGACCTACCTAAGGTAAGAGATCTGTGAAAATAGTGAACCTATTGATTATTTTTTTGTTTGCAGGTACAGGTGGACCTACTCAGGTCATGGGTGGGGGATCTAGTCGGACAGAACTCCCTCCTGGTGCGAGCCGTGGAAGAGCTAGAAGCAGAGGCAACTACACAGCTCTGCCAGGAGAGACGAAGGAACAGCGAGGTTAGTTCTTTCTTGGGTTGGGAACTAAGCGATCCTTAGCATTGTATTAATCTTGTCTTTGACAATCTCTACCGCAAGAACCGTTTGATTGATTTATTAAATGTAGAGTAGGTATAAAGTGAGAGTTTGGGTAACGAATTTAACAGGTAACACTCCTCTATTTGATTTTAAGAAATGAATTTGATGCGGTCGCTCGGTAGGTGCGTTTTAATTCAGATGATGGCGGTCAAAATCATAATTTGGTCTGAATCGGATGTTGCTGAAAACAGATATTCGCAACATGAAAAGTCTCATGCTTTGTACACCTTATGCGGTTCGGGGTATGGCTAGGGGCTGTTTCTTTTGTTATCTACTAAGCGACGTGAAATCGTTGGTGAAAATATTTTGCATAAGACACGTTATTTCGTGTACTAGTTATCCGACAGTATGAACGCTGGTGATTTGATACCATAGATAAATACGGACGATACGATAGTACCTAGATACGAAAGTTCAGTAATAGCAGAGACCAGTAATATCAATACTGGTCTGTGGTAATAGTCAGTTCACGTTGCGAATATCTGTCCCAGATGGTGATGGAGCTCCGAGCGGAGCTGAACGCGTCGCGGCGTCGACTCGCGCGCAAGGACTCCGATCTACGCGGCCTGCTTGAAGTCTTGAGAAGGCTTCGAGAATACGACAACTGTACGCTGAATGGAATACACTTCTTTGAGCTCACAGAATCAGATATATTTGGCAGTATTGAGATGTGAGTAAGCTTATTGCTGGTTTTCGTAACAGCAGATTGATGATGATCACCTTATATGTAGGCAAGTACTCGTACTCGTACTATCTCTGCCGAGACAACATATAAACTTTATATCTTTTGTTCAAATTGTTAGGTACGCCATCTATTGCCAGAGGTTTTCTTAGGGGGTTGTCTACCAGGACATCAGATCAGATCCCTCTCATTGTAAACATATAAAGGTAGACTCCACCTACACTGTTTTCGTTGCAGTCCTGTCATATTTCATTTTTAGTTCCACACAACAACCTGTCGTAAAGTGATAGACAAGACAGAATGAGCTAATCTAAGTCAGCCATCTAAAGTCGAATTTTTACAGAGCCATTTATCACAAAAAGATTCGGTACTTTTTTATGTTATAGGCAAAAGAAAAAGCTGGAGGAGGGTGACTTCAACAACACCAAGCTAGATACAACGAAAAACTACGGACACCGACGTTTTTAAAGATGTTTTAATGTGTTTTGATAAATATTTACACGTTTTGATTACAAAACATATTTTACCTATGCTTGTTTTATTTAGAACACATCCGTTAGATTTCACTTTAGTCCTAAATATTTTTTTCTATTTTAAGAAGGTAGTTCCTTATCGTCATGACTGACGAATACAGAATGCGACTGATGTCACAATCGGCAGATTTCACGACGAATGTGGAACTTTGAAAGCATTCTATTTTATAATTTTCTCACAACTGAATGTAGATTATAATTTGTATTTTTTCTTGTAGTTTTAGATATAGTGTATTAGATTAATTCTGTAAAGTTATATTTAAGTGTAAATAAACGAATTTGAAACAACTTAACCAAACTTGTGATAGCTCCTAGGTAATCCTTGATCTTAATTTGTGATTATTTAAAAATAAAATTATGTATTTTTAGCGGGAAAACCCCTCATGTGGAAACATCAGCGACCTGAAAATGATGAATGAATCATTGTACAAAGAGAACATTGCGAAAGAAAGGTAAGAGTAATACCTACTCGTAACTACCTATTATGTATCTAATATTGATTACATTGATAACATTGATTAAATACTGATCCAATAACTAGATACCTGATTTTAAAAGTTGTTTAGTAATATTGAAATATGTTTTACAGAGAAATAAGAAAATTAAATAAAGATGCTCAGCAATACGAACAGACAATTTTGAGTTTGAAGGACGAAATATCAATTGCGAAGTATCACACACCGTAAGGAATTTATTTATTTATTTTACCAATTAATTAAATTGACTGGGTGTTTCTTGCCCCCCCCCCCCCCCCTGCGTTAGGTCAAGTCAAGTAGACAATTAAGTCTACTTTTTGCGTATTTGACAATGCCATGATAGGACAAATAAGATGATGCAATGACTGATATAAAAGTCCGACAGATGCAAGAACCATGTTCGAAATTCAAAATTGTTCTGAAATACGAAATGTTTTTGAATTGCTCATGAGAGCATGGAGTACCTAAACTTCTTAATCGCTACAGTATTAATACTTCTTTAATGTGCAATTAGAATCTAATATTAAGTTTATTAGAGGAATTTTGCTTTGTCCTGTTGTATGAGAATAAATTTTATCATATTTGACTAACTTCCGCGGCTCAGATTTTTTTCATCCGCTACAATAAAATGATCTTTACATAGGATTGCATCGATCGGCATCAAAAAAAAATATTACCAACTTGATTCATTTTATGGCGCTACTCACGCTTGACCAAAAAATTGTAATGCCAAAATGTTTTTCTTCGAAAACGAGCTAATGTTTTTAAAGAAACTGCACCTGTATCTCCTCTGGTTATGGGTGCTGCCGTACTGTCCCAGTTAAAAAAACACTCTATATACAAAACGTACAATTATTCTGATGTGTGTATATTTATTTTGGAATTTAAAAGGTTTTTTTTAAACTAAATAGATCTTCGTTTGACCACAATCTCACCTGATGGTAAGCGATGATGTGGTCTAAGATGAAGCACGAAGATCTAGAAGAAACCTATTCACTCTTACCTTAAAGAGGCCCGGATCGTATTCTTTAGGAAAGACAGTTTATACCTTTAACAAAAAGGTTTACTTTAGGGACCTCGGTATAAAATCGGTTTAATTTATATGGAGTTACTTTATTTTACTTGGTACCTACTTCCTCTTAGGGTATAAAAATTACTTTGGTGAGCACTTAAACTGTATTTTTTGGCAAATAAATAATTGTCTATATCTATATGTGTACACAATATAGGTATATTTTGTTTTAGAGATGTGCCTAAAAAGGATGCACAAGTGATGGCAGGCACAGGAGCTGAGGTAAGTTTGTGTTATTCTACTTTGGTCCAAACACAATAAACTTTATAGGTACCTACATATAAATAAGATAGAAATGGGAACTAACAAGCAGTTCCACTGTTTAAAATTTCATATTTCTTGGTACAGCACGCGGCTACCTCCCATGGCACACACGTCATCGTGGGGACTAAATATGCCTCGGATAAATTTAACTCGATGGTTTTATATAAAATATTTTAATGAAAATAATTCGCAATTAGGCAACAAGCTGACTAAATTCAACCTAAATACTGTCAGTAAACTTTTCTCGATCATCGAATTAGCTTGTTGCCGGGTGCCTGTACCGTGAACAATTTGTTTGGTGTTGTGTGCATTTTAGTGCGACGACTGGGAGCCGGTGAAGGACTTTAGCGTGGCCTTGCGCGAGGAGATGATCCGCTACCAGGAGCGCATACAGAAAATGGAGGACAATCTCAAGGTATGACAATAATGGTACCTACACCAATTCAACCTTAACTCTGTTAAGGTTCGCAATGTGGTCGAACTGATTGGATCGAACGTTCGGAACAAAACATATTTCAAGAGGTAACTAACATTGCTAGGTACCGTTATTAGGTCAAAGATTTTAATAGTATCTGCCAACTACCAAAAAAGTACTGTAACTATTGATTGTAGATTTTTTAGGGGTTCCGTACACACATCAAGCTATATAATTCCAGTATAAGCTGACCTCGCATTGTGTAGGCTTTTCGTGGAATGAGAGGTCAGCGTATACTGGAATTATATAGCTTGATGTGTAGCCGTGTGTACCTTAAAAGAAAACTCCGTTGTCCGTCTGGCTATCTGTCAAGACCCTTTGTCTCAAAAACTCGTGGAGGTATTTTTTTTATTCCTTGCATACAATACCAGTACCCTAGCGTCTGAGTCAACGCAATCTAAAAATATATCCATTTATGCCGCATATTTTGATACTCGCAAATAAATAGGGTTCTTCCCGTTCATACAATCATTAAATTTGACAAGAAACAAGGTCTCATAGCATAAAAAGGAAACAAATCAGAAAATCGTTAATTTGTAGATATAATCACATAATAAAAAAATATATGTCCGGTTTTTATTTAAATGTCAGTAAGTGAGCATACTTTAGACGCAATAAGACGTAGTAAGAAGGTAGGTGGTGATGCTTACCTGCAGTGCCTTTGCCTACAGTCGAGCGGCAACGACGTCCGCGCGCTCCGCTCAGCCAACGTGTCTCTGCGCAACGAACTGCACGGTCTGCGCGGAGTGTGCGTGGCGCTGGCACAGCAGCGCCAGTCGCACGCCATGCGGGACCAGTTCAAAGACGACATCATCAGGGAGATGCGGCGACAGCTCAAGCAAGCTAAAGCTCAGGTAACCAGAAGGTAGATGCTAGTGCCTCTGCCCACAGTTGAGCGGCAACGTCCGCGCGCTCTGCTCAGCCAACGTGACTCACACACAAGCCTAGGAATGGATTGCAAATATACAACAGGATCGCACAGAATACAAGAAGTAAGGCAAGGCTTTTGCCAAGCAGTAAGACTTTGACGGCTTAACCTGTCTAAACCCAGTAACTTGTACATGCAATAAGCTCTTTGTAACAACTGAATTAGGAACTCTATTGTTTAACCATAGCCCTACGCGGAGTACTTAGTCGAATTTCAACTCTCCTACGGCCCAAGTTAGTCGTTATAACCATTCTACTTTACATAATTATTGATTAAAACGGGTATTTATCGCGTATTCACCTTTTTTATTTGTTATCCCGACGTTTCGGCTGTGTTGCAACAGTCATGGTCTCGGGCTGACTGCCGAGGTACATACGCGATAAATACCCGTTTTAATCAATAATTATGTACCGTGATCGCGAAAGTTTGAAAAATACCATTCTACTTTATTTCCAGTCGAAAGAAGTGGCGGAGTTGCTACACCGCAGTGGAAGTCAGATGTCGGGCGACTCGCGAGACAAAATGTCGCGACATCTCTGTATACACGACCAGCCGCGTCGTTTGCGTGAAATTGACGCAAATAACGACCTAATGTCCTTATCGGATGACTGTCGCAGCCCGCGACTAGTGTTGTCGCAGGGCGACATGCTGCCAGCTTTGCCGAATTAGTATCCGGCAAAGCAGCCTCCGTTGATTTGGACAACAGGCCAGCTCGAGTCGGGTTGAGCGAGGTATTGCAGACTAGTCTGAAGATATGGGTTCGTGTCCCGATGAATCGTAATTTTTGGTTAACATTTAAATTTAAGAAAATGATTGTTTGTGATTAACTGTGACAGATGTCCAGCAACATTGCATGACATGTCTGGAAAAACTAGGATAATATTTAATCGCCAAGTGTATACGCGGCCTAATTTTGTGACCCTCTATGGCACTATTATTATTTTATATTTATTGTCAAACTTGACTGTGAGTATATTCTAGGTTCCTGTTTTAAAATAAAATATTAATTTTTATTAAGTTTTAGACCTTCGTTGGCGAGCTAAATAATTTAATGGGTAAGTTAAGTTACCGTTAAAAATTATGTGTTTGGACCAATGTTCTATCAAATTATTCTGTTCCCTATAATAAGTCTGCAAAATGTCCAGATCTCTGAAGTCTGTACATGTACGAAGAAGACGTCGACGCCCAACCTCAGCCGGCTCGTGGGTATGCCGAGCACGCGTCAGAATCCTGACCTGTCTGTTATATTGCTAGAAAAGGTAAGAATCATATTTAAAATCCTAGAAGGTACATATTCAAAAATTCTCTTAAATCAATTAAAATAAATTCGAGGAAATACCAATAGGTAGGTATACATAGGTCACACTAAAAGTTTCCGGAATTGGCCACTTACATAAACAATATTTAAAAAGTTATTACTACATTTGAAAATGGAACTCTTTAGCCGTAGAATAAAATTTGTTTCATCCGATTGTCAATTGTTTTCACATTGAGACGTCATTTTAAAAATTGCGTGATTACAATAAAATGGATTTAAATCGGGAAAATTTTCGTTGCATGATTTTTTTACGATTTTAAGTGTAATTTGACAGCTCAGCAGAGCGTCGTTCGGCTTCAATCTGCTTTTGGCGAAGGAGCACCATGCAAGACGACTATTTATAGCTGGTTTGCAGAATTCAAACGCGGCCGTGTCAATCTCCATGATGAAATTCGTGAAGATCGCCCGTGAACCGCTGTGAACAACAAAAACATTGATGCTGTGCGCCGTATGATCGAAACAGACAGGCATGTGACCTACCATGAGATCCGAACATCTTTGGACATAGGCATGAGTCAAATACAGTCAATCCTACACAAACATTTGGGTGTGAGAAAGCTGTGTTCTCGATGGATCCACAATTTGACTGATGCTCAAAAAACTGTCCGCATCACTTGGTGCCTTGCTATGCTTGCCAGATACAACGAAGGGGCTTCCAATTTGGTGTGGGACATAGTAACAGGTGACGAAACATGGATATATAGCTATGGTCCCAAAACGAAGCAGCAATCGAGCGTATGGGTCTTTCGAGATGAGCCGAAACCAACCCAAGTGGCGCGCGTGAAAAGTGCCTCGAATCGGATGATTGCTTCTTTTTTTAATAAAACTGGACACGTGGCTACTGTTGCTATAGAAAACCGTCGTACCGTAAATAGTGACTGGTACACGACCATTTGTTTACCGGAAATGATTGACAAACTCCGTGAAAATAACGGTAACGCCGTATCATCTTGCACCACGACAATGCAAGTTCCCACACGGCCAGACAGACAAATGAGTTTATGAAGGCGAAAAACGTACAACTTATGAGTCATCCAGCATACAGTCCTGACCTGGCACTGTGTTACTTTTTCCTGTTCCCAAAAATCAAGAACCAATTACGCGATCAACGGTTTTCATCACCAGAGGAGGCTGTCGAAGAGTATGAAAAACATGTATCTGTCGTCACCTCGGAGGAGTGGCACAAATGTTTTCAAAATTGGTTCAATCGTATGAAAAAGTGCATTGACGCAAAGGGAGAATATTTTGAGAAACGATAAACTAATTTTTGACCATTAATAGTATTTTTTTTATTATTGATTCCGGAAACTTTATGTGTGCCCCTCGTATACCCGTCAGGGATCACGCTAATACATTTGTGTATGGTCGTGGTGCCGATTAAGTATAAATGGACCTACTGAGCTCTAAACTCTTATCTAAATACCTACTTACTAGAAACCATATCTTTCTTTAATTCTTTATTTTCATTAGGTAAGGCCACTAGCTGTTACGAACTTATTGTTTTCAGTCTACATCTGCACCAATTCTCATATCAGACTGCTCCATAGCCAGAATAAGAGAGTCCCTCCTCAAACAATGCAAACACATCCTGCCTGGCTCCAATTTCTTACCCACGACTGATGATCAGTGCTTGGAATGTTCCTGCCACAAGTCATGTTGTAACACGACCAGGACGAAGAAGCTTTGTAAAAAGATATTGGAATGCACCAGCTATTCGCCAAGGTCCGACATGACCAGGACCGCTGGGAAGAGTGTGATGATCCAGGTGCCAGAGGAAGCGGAGGTTGAGGAGTTGTTCTTTAAGAAGCCTGGCACTTCCACCGATAGGTAAGTCTGAATGCTGTTGCTGTAGTGTGTAGAAAAGTAAGCTTTGATGCGCTCTTGATCCTTCTACTGGTGTTTCCTTCACCTTCAGTCGGACTCTTCTGAATAAAGGAAGAACTTCTGGAGTCTTATTTACCACCTCTCTTTACGAAGTGGTAGGTTTTAAAGCTCACTAGATTGTTGTACACATATGGGTGGTTCTCTACCTTTTTGCTTGTTTTGCAATTGTTTAAATAGCCCGGGTACGTTCTCATATAACTGTGGGTGGGCTTCAGACAAATGGGTGTTTTAATGTTTGATTATACACTATGATATTTCAGCTCGGCCGCTATCACGCCGTCAAATTAAATGTGCTCGAAATAAAACTGAGATTTCATAACTCAATTAACATTTCACTTTCCAAAAGCCATACAATCTTCAGTTGTGGATTTCATCACATCAGTATAAAATAAACTCTTTGATGGCTAACTGACACAGTTTTTTAAATGCTGTTATATATTCTGCGGCGGGGTGAACGACTTCGTCACATATCTCGTTAAACTTTACGACTTGTTTTTTTTCGTTCGTTTAATACAGTTTGGTTTTAACTGAAAGACTGAACTACTTGTGCTTGGAGGTATGACTACTGGAGGAAAATTTTGTCTATGATACGAAAAATTGCATATTTTTAAGGAGTCTTGTTGCAAGCTGTATCATTTTATCTATCTCCTTTTCATTATAAGTGCCACAATGAACTACATTAAAATACCCAATTGTTACATTTTAATCAACAAATCACTTCTATTCTTAGTTCTGCCTACTCTACACTATTAGACAATTATTCAACACTCGTAGACATTCGTAGACTCGTGCTACGAAAAACGCATTTGAACGAACGCATTCATATTTTCTCGCTGTAACAGGCTAAAAGAGGCATTACAAAGCGATGAGTAATAAGATGCCCATTAGTTGGTTAAATCTTCCTTCCAGATCACATGGTCCTATTTGCAGGCGCGGCGTCTGCACGGCTCGCGATCACGAGGTAATTAGGACTTTATTTACTGAAAGATGTAGGTATGTCTTCAGCTCACTTTGCATTGATGCATTTATTGCACACATTTAAATTATGTGCGTGAAATAATACGGGACCGGTTGAGTTCCTTGAGGTACTCCTGAAATGTTTTATTTTGATAATCATTGAAATATTGAAAAAAATTGCCGGACCTTTTCATACAACGTAATCTTTTTCTGATATTATTATAGTCAGAATTGAATTGCGTATACGCGTATTCAATTGCTGTTGGCCACTTTTGTTGTCTGTTATTAAACGTCATCGTACATTATTTTTCAGTCACAATCAACATCAACTTTACGAAGCGGTTCATATCCGTAAGTACCTTATAACATCATCATTATTTATCATCAACCTAAGGCAGTCGTATTTGCTGGACGTCGTAGGTCTCACCCAAAGTGCGTCTCTGAGCCCCATGTTCTTCAGTACAATATTGAGAAAGTATTTGAACAATATTGAGTATTAAATTTGAATAGTATTGAGTATATGACAATTGTGAGTATTTGAAACAAATATCAAGTGAAAACAAAATAATAAGTAATTAATATTTTTTAACATTTCTTACACATTTTTTAAACCCCCCCCCCCCCCCCCCCCCCGCAAAGAGAGTTTTTTTTATGTTATTTGTTTGGGAAACAGGCTTACGGCCCACCTGATGGTAAGCGGTCACCGTCGCCTATTACACCGGCAACACCCGGGGTATTGTCGATGCATTCCCTACCCTGTAGAAACCTCTTTACATTTCTCTTGAAGCGTCTGTGGCATCGTACTCGCAGTTTTGAAACGGTTGGACAGATTCGGACACGGTTTAATGAACAGAAAGCTAGTTTAGCTGGTAGGTACTTAGCGTTGTGCGATGAGACCAGCCGGGCTAGCTGGCGCCGCCGCCGCACAGTTACAACGTGTTGTCGACGCTTTCATCGTACATTTGTCTCGTAACTATTCATATGAAAAGAGCGAAACCGTCGTGGCGCATGTTAGCCTGGCTGGTCAGCCGATCTGAAGATTATCAGCACTTTTCCGTTTTTGGTAAAGGGTTCCCGTCTGTAAAATGGTAATTTATTATGGGTTTTTATGTGTCGGAAGATGTTTTAATTATTTATTTATACTTTTGTTACAGGAACGTGAAATCGGATTGTAAATGTGAAGCGGTGAGTGACATCGTCACTTCCGTTCCTAAACTCTATCTTCGAATCATAATTATTATAGTGTTACTAACGATACTTTACAAGTCACTGCTATTGGCGAGATCTTTAATTATTACTAGTCAATAAAACATTACCCTTCTTCTGCGAAGTCGGATAAACAGTAGCTTTTACCTACCTATGACTCGATTCCGATCATAATCTATAACAAATTTCATCGAAATCGGTCCAGACGTTTAGGCGTGAAAACGTAATAAACAGACAGACAGAGAGACACGAGCTATTTTACAATTTATAATATTAAGAATGGAAACGTCTGTTCTCATTCCCAATGCAGGATAGTCAGAGGTAAACAAGTTCCATTGCATCTCATCGGCAGATACCTACTAGAAATCTGCATTCGCAAATAATATTTCTATAGGTACCCTAAGCACATCTCCATATCGCTATACCTTAGCCAAAAACAAAACTTTTTTTGTCCTTGAAATAAAAATATGCGCATAATTCGCATATTTTTTTATACCATTTGATACTAGTAATACGAGATGTCCATACTCGTATCTAAGTTTGTTGTAAACGGGAACAATTTTTTTCATCCGGTGTGGGTTGTTAGGTACTATCTCCACAAACCAGACACTAGTCAGACCATTGATGTTTCCCATGTTCCTTATACTTGCGGACACTTGTATGTTGCTACAAGTTATTTACGTCTCGTGTTGTGAGTTGTAACTCTCAATGTATGGTTTTAGTTATGGCGTGTCGAAACAAGCGGACGTCGCGTCGGAAACCGCCGACTTTGTTACTAATGAACTTGGAGATACAGGATGTTTCAATAGCATTTTATTTTGAAAGAAATAAAGGAAACACATTTATTTGTGACTGAACAAAATACACACAGCTCACAAGTAAGGCACACACAAGAAAACATATTCGTACACAAAAAAATAGCTATACCCAACAAATCTGTCTCATAATTTTCAGTGTTATCTGAACTCTAGGCAGCGAGATGGGTGGACGACATCGTTTAGGTCGCGGGCCGTCAATGGGTGAGACTAGCGCAGGATCGTGGCGGATGGCACAAACTTGGGGAGACATATCCAGCAGCAAACTCTTCTAAGATTTTTAAAGCCATCTCAAAAATTGTAGCACAATTGGCAGTGCATCCTCGTATCAAGAAGGTTGCGGGTTCAAGTCCCGTCCAGCGCGAATGTTTTTGATATGTTTTTATAAATCTTAGGGTGCTTCAATGTTTAATTCTTTAACTCTAGTTGCTAATGTTTTCATCAGAATCTATCGTTTATAAAAAAATATGGTTTCAAATATGTTATGCATAAAATGGGGATTTGAATAATAGTATTAATTTATTTAGTAATAATATAGCTCCATGATTCATGACATGACTAAATTAAACATACCTACCTCGGATCTCTTACTCAGAACGCAAACCCGTGAAGATATCCCACAAGGGGGTAGTTAGTAGCAAGTCCAAACATTACTTGTGATACATGGAAACCACTTTTTGCATGGAAATTAAGCACGTGACAGGTTGCACGCCCATCGCCGCCGTGTCGCCGCCTATCAGAATACTAACCCGAATGGCAATCGCCTTTGAATGTTTGGTTCTAGAACATGCAAGTTCCCTCACGATATTACCTTTTTCCGTTTTGAAAATATTAGCATACATTTTTCGAGTAGAAAAATCCAGCGCCGGTTGCCACCACCACACATTTTATTTGATATTTTGTGAGATTGCAGAACACAAGTTTCGACTTGGATGCGTTATACGCAGAAATATAATGATTTTTTTTATTATTATCCATTCATTACAGAATCAACTCTTATAGCTAATGCATGATGCCAATAACAGATTCTCATTTTATAGACATAACTTTTAAGAAATTAGTCTCTAGGTAGAGAGAATAATTAAAACCACAAGATAATTTTAGTTTTTTTAAGGAATTTAGACATGTCGAATGTCCAATCGCACACCCACACATATGTCGTTAAAGAATCCTAATCTAGTAGTGTCTGCCCAGCTCAAATAATCTAGTAAATGTTCAACAGAATCATTACATTCCATATTCAAGCATAACAAATCAACTAACATAGTGCTCTCATACACTTTTGTAGAAGCAGTTCTTAAATTTACGATTACAAGGAGATAAAACAACCACATGTTTGTATGCTTTGATATCAATAAAAATAGCTCCATCGAAGTTATCTCTTAAAGTTACTGCTCATTGAACTCTCCAATTCTCCATTCATTAGCCCTAAAAATAAACACCATGCGTCTATGAACGCATTTACATAGAAAGCAGGCGTGCACCTATATAGGATGTTTGATAATATACGCACAAAAATGAAAGGGGTTATTTTGATGAGCATAATAAATAAATTTGAGAATTTTTTATCATAGAAATGTAAAAATTATTTTGGCGCGTAAAAACAAATACTTTAACTTATGTTGTGCTATTGCATAATGCTTGCCATCTAACCACACATACTGTATTGGTGAAGTCTCGAGATATCTCTTGTTGTCCCTTTCTAACCCAAAACCCGCAGCCATTTCTGAAAGAGATATCAAATCGGCTTTTATTTTTGGATGTCAATTGCAAGAGTAGACAGTAAGTTTTATATCGGATTAATCACCGAAGCATAGTCGATTTCCTTAAAAAATTGATAATATTTTGAGAAACCGTCACTTAAATATCGTCAGTATACAACAGATCGTGGTCAAACGCAAGCCTATAATGTATAAAAAAAAACCTGTAAATCAGCGGCTATCCGATGAACCCACACAATGTTATTAAAGCGTGTAGACATCTGCCTCAAAAACCTCTTTTTGCTAAACGATATAAAAAGCAAAATAGAAGAAATAAAGATTTATTCTGCGTGAACTTTTAATAATATCTCATCAGCTCTCAAGTTTCATCTCTAGGTAAACACATGTCATGTTGGGGTGAAAGGGTCACTTTTGCCAAGTCTCCTTGACTACGACAAAGAAGATGCGACGACGTAGCCAGTTGCCAATAAATAAATGATTTTAGTTTTATCATTATATCATTAGTCATATAGTTTTATGATATAATCATGGTCATATGGTTTTATGATCTGACCATAAAAAAACGAGGGTGCTTTATACCACACGACTGAAGTAAAAGGACTTTTTCAAAATATTAATTTATAAAATTGTTCAATTACAAAATTGTCCACACGTCTGTAGGTTGATCAGTCTATGTTCTTTCTGGACAGACGCAACTCGCACTCGCGCATTAACGTTTAAAAATATTACGAAACGTAACTCTCTCTCTTTCTATCTTCACTAACTTATATCTCCCTCTCAACTTCCGTTCGCACTTTTCGTAACGCATTCACCAGATTACTCCCCAAGTCAAGCGTGCATAAAGAAGTTTTACTTCAAAAAATTAACAAAATAGAAAACACATCAAAAAGTAGGTAGGTATATTGACAGTCTAATCGCTTTGAAGTGATTTCTTCCAAACCTTTGAAAAAAAAAATAGACTATTCTCATCAGTTTTAATTTCGGGAAATCCTGCTTTCTACATGAAAAAGGTCACGGGGTAGCAAGTAGGACACCTTCCTGCTCCAGCGTATTTCCAAACATCTATTTATACCTCGAATGCACCACTTTGAATGCACACCTCTGGGCACGTCGCCGCGTCGCGTACAATATTTACACTCGTAAACACAGTAGTGAAGTGTACTGTCTAGTGAATTCGATTTGCTTTAAGTAATACCAGTTGCATGTAAATATGATGTTCAATGGTTTGTTGATGTGCACGGACTCGGACAGTGATTTTAAGGTGTGTTTGTATGCATGGGGAAGTTTATGGTTTGGAGGAATCAGTGTTTATTTGTGCTACTGAAGTTTTAAGATTATTCGGGTTTTATAACACAAAGAAAATGGTGTATTTGATTTTTGAGCTGGGCTTTGCTCTATTATTAATGAATTCATAGTTAATAAAAAATTAGGCGCAATGCTTGAGAACAAAGTCGTAGGTATTCAGAATTTACAGTAGGTACCTACTGTGGGGCTGCTACGTAACAAATATGAAACGAATCCTACTGCGGGTACCAAATAATATGACGATTGGACTTGCCTCTGACTCCGGAGTGATATAGTTCAAGAATCTATATACTGAGATACAACTGGCCTCATAGTATTTAGGACGAAAGTCTACATTGCTAATTTTTTGAGCGTCGCGTGAGTTATAGATTAGACGCGCCATTATAGAAATGAAACCCGCTTTGATCATTAGTTTGTAAGCCCATATCGCTAAATGATTGATGTACTGTACAGGAGAGCATCGGCAGATCGAGCGAGGTAGACAGCGCAAGCAGCACATGTGCGTCTGCGCGTGCGCAGTACTACCACAATAAGCTGCTGGCTACTCTTCAAATTGTAAGTCATTTCACACTGCATCATTAACTTGTACACTACGACATAACACTTCCATAAATCATCTCATAAAACATTTTATTAACAATCTCTGTCCGCAGTAAGTTCTTCGATAAATTTTTCGACAGAAACAGGTCGAAATACTTATGTTGTGTAAACAAATCGGAACAAACTAGCGATCTACATCACAATTTAAGAAGACAAAGGTGTTCAAATTCAAATTCGTTTATTACTCCAGAAATAACATAACAGTTTACAAAAACCAAAGCGTTATTACTAGTAGGTACATAAAACAATAAAAACTAAACTACAAAATATAAAAATTAAAGTTATAAGCATACGACAGATATAAAAAGTAAGTTTTATATAAAACTAATTAATAGATGTAAAACATTGTGGATTATTCTAGCTTCAAAACAAGGAAGAGACGGTTCGGGTTCAAGCAGAGAGCATCTCAGTGGCTGAGGCTAGGATAGCGTCTCTTACAGAGCGCAGTACCGAGTTGAAGAGGGAGATTGAGCGGAAGGGAAGAGAGGTACAGTTTACTAGGATTTACTAAAGCTTTTGATCGAGTACAAGTATCACATTTCACACAGTGTTTAATGCTTTTTCTTTCTTAATATTTATCATTGAAACTGTGTAACTAATATAAGTTAACGCAACATAAAACACAATAGTGAAGAGAACCGTCTATCTATACTTTTCAAATAATTTTCCACGGGGACCAATTTTAGTAGCTACCCTATCAAGTATGCACTGTTAGGGAGGCAGATATAAATATATACTCACATATCTTTACAGTTAGAAACACTTCGGGAAACAATACAGGCGTGCAAAATAGAAAAGTGCGATGTTTCTATTACAGCCCAAATTCAAGTGAGTAAATTTAAATATTCTGTTTTATTGCAGCAAACGTTGAATTATTATTTTATACTAAAACCTCGTCGTTTTAGGAAATTGACAATCAGAAAAATATAGTGACCACTCTACAAAACAACTTAGGTGTTATTGAAGATTTGTATCGGGAATGCTTTTATGAGGTAAGAGTCCAACTAACAATTATTGAAAAAGTTTTAACGTAATTTTGCTAGTGGGTTTTTGTTCATTGGAATAATCTGGCTTATCTAGTAGCAAAATTAGATACCTAATGCGATAACTAGACACAAACATACACATTAATTTAATTATTATTTACTACAATTTATTTATTATTTTTTTGAGTACAATTACAAATACTAATAAACTAATAGGTATAACTAACAATCCGAACGGTACGAACGAATCCATCACACCAGTTCCCATCACGTAATAACAATTTACTTACCTTACCAATAGGTATATTGGACTAGCTATAACTGTAATGTAATTGGTGAAAGAGTCATAACCAACATAATAACCAACAAAATTGAGATACTAGCATCTATTTTTGAAGTCAGTTATAATATGTCCACATACCTATTGATAGATACTGTAGTAAGTACTGAGTATGTTACAGACAGCGAAACAAGAAGGGTTGATAGAGATGCTTCGTAAATCGTACTTGGACGTCCGGTTGATGGACAAGGAGAAGTCAGACCAAATCAGCAGAATGCACAATGTTATCAATACACAGAAGCGGTCACTGGATCAATGTCAGGTATGAACCATTTATAAAATGGAGCATTAAATTGAGAATTATAATTCTTGTATTTTGTGAACGAAAGAAGCCTATCAATGAAACGGACGGACAGGCATGCATTCTTAGAATAAAACATATAAGCATTCAGCAAGCCTAAAAGCAAGCCAGTAGTTCTCGTCATTCGAACTTGTATTATGGCGGGTTCCTATATCCGTCGGTAGCCGACTACGACCCGTACCTATCTTCTTGAGAAATTGTCAAACTAGTGTCAAACTTTTGACACTAGGAAAAATGAGTGGAGAAATGAGTCGTAGCTGGTTACCGACGGGTATAGGAACCCGCCATTTGACAATCATTTATAACGAGTTATGTGCAAAAATAAATGAAACTTTTTTTTCAGGACATAGCATCAGACGTAGAAAACCTAAAAGTGGAAATCTCCAACTTCTTAAACAATTCCAACAATGACTCGGTACTATTTTTATAACCATTAATGGTGAACTTCCTACAACATTGTTAAGTGTTGAAATAAATGTGTTATATCATTGTGTTGACGTTTTAATTTGCCAGGGGGTGTGGGAGGAGTCTCTAGCGGGAGGCCTCACAGACGACTTGCAGGATATTGCAGGACAGCTGCTCAGGCTAATGGAACTACTATCTGTATGAATTTAGTATGAGTGTTCTGTGTGTTAGTTTTAGTTTGCTTTTTAAGCGCGCTTATAGTTTTGGATGGTGTGTCTGTTTTGTTTTTGATAACCTAAGTACTTTCGAAACTTTGGCCGATGGAACTGGCTCTCGAAGTTATCTGTTTGGCTGCACGCATACGTTTCCTTTTAATTTTGCAGAAGTTAATGAATACTATTTTCAGGGGGACTGTACGTGCGGATTGGAAGAAGAAAACAAGAGGTTACGACAAAATAATGAAACTTTAGAGGTAAGATCAAATAAATAGGTACTTCGCATACCATAAGCCGTAAGATGAGAAGAACCTTCTCCATATAATCTTTTCTGTCTAGCTACAGGTCAGCAAATAATAATGGATTTATCACGTACCGTCTTATCGGTGTTTCGACCGACAATGTTTCGGTTCAATTCGTGAACCTTCATCAGGGTAAGTTCATTGTCGGTCGAAACACCGATAAGACGGTACGTGATAAATCCTGTATTTATAATAATGATTGAAATCAATCACGAAAGTTTTCTAAGTAAAATAATAATGGATTTTGTAATTGATAAATGAAATATGTATATATTGTTTGTCAGATGCAAGTAAATGAGTTTCGGCAGAAAAACGCCTTTATTGAAAACATTCTTCAGGATAAGGCAAGCGTAGACAAACAATACCAGCAGCAAATCAAAGCAAAGGAAAGTGAGGTAACTCAAACATTACTTATAGATTACATACATAATGGGCATAGTAAAGTTGTCTCACTATGCTACATCGTACGTAATATTTACCATGTGTAATTTATGGGTGGACGACGACGTCATAAACATGCGGGGAACTCCCGTAGAGTTAACATGCGAAACGTGATAAAACTTTCTCAATAGAGATATCTCTGTTCAACTGCACTAACATGCGCATCATGATTTAGACAAATTTTAACACTGCTGCGAGGGTATTTTGTTGTAGGTAGTACTTTTTGAAGATGAGATGCCGAGATACGACGTCGAGTGAAGTTATATGACCGCAAAAAGAACGGCGAAGAATGACGACGAACTTTTCTATGAATCGTGCATGTTAGAGTAAACGAGAAATTAGTCGA
Source organism: Philereme vetulata (assembly GCA_918857605.2). Lineage (NCBI taxonomy): Eukaryota > Metazoa > Arthropoda > Insecta > Lepidoptera > Geometridae > Philereme > Philereme vetulata. Next base: position 4,842,759 of record OU975484.1, read on the forward strand.
CATTAGAGATGGGTCGTCGACGATTTTTTCATAAACGAAACGAAACCGTTCATCGTCGATCGTCGACTAGTCGATCAAGTAGTTGAATTTTTCGACTAGTTCATAACGTGACCTATAGTCTATTCGTTAAGTAATTGCTATCCTTTTTCTTTAATCGACAGGATAATTTTAATAAATGCTTAACTCACTATAACTATTTATTCAAATATGAACGCTACCAACGTAACTTTAAAGTTCAAATTTATTTTATCGTCGCGTTGAGCCAGCTATCTACCGTTCCCGTATTATACGACTATGTTTACGCGTCGAGCCGTCGCGCTCTAGTTGAAACAAACGTCTCAACATTTTATTCAACCGTCTACGAATTCAACAAGTCTACGAATAAACGATAGACCGTTGAAGCGTCGAATGTTAATGAACGGTTGATTCGACTAGTCCGTTGAATAAACGCCCATGCCTAGTCGACATCGACAAAGTTTCTCGTGTCGTGCGTGACGTATCTCACGGCGCGCATGCTAGCCAAGGTAGATGAGAGACGCACATACTAAGAAAGACTGGAAAATACGGGAGGCCTGTACCCAGCACTGAGTGGTTTCGGGCTGAGATGATTGATTGATTGAAAATACTTTATTGCACTTATAAAACTAGTACAAAGGCGAACTTAATGCTAAATAGCATTCTCTTCCAGATAACCTTTGTGTATGATGATGATGATGTTTATACATTAATTTGTGTTTATTTTCCAGTTAGATGCAATAAGACAGAAGTTGGCCGCTGTGGAGTGTACTACAAGAGAAAGAGGACAAACCTGTGAGGCAATGAAGCAACAGTTACAAGAAACGCAGCGTGAGTTGACTCCACCAACAGATTTATCAGATTTCTCTCGGGAATTTATTTTATGTCAAGATGAATGAGACTTGCTTTTGGTTGTTGCCAAGATAAATAAACTTGAATCAGTTATGTCACGTGAGGTGAACGAGTCAATGCAGTACCAAAGCCAATACGGTAGTGTGATTTACACAGATACTACTAAGCTACTATGTAATTTGATATATTGCGACTAAGATAGAGAGAGAATACCCATTTTATTGCACAAAACGACAAGGAACAAATAGCTTATAGGTATTTTAAGTACGGCACTGCAACTATCTCATGTTCCATGGTGAAACTCTATTGTTATCCCATGTTACGTTTCTAGAACTGCTGACCGATAAGAGTGCGGAATTAGCGCGAGTACAAGCACAGTGTCAACAACACGAGCAGACGATAACGCAGCTGAGGGAAGAGCTGGACCGATCCAAGGAGATCAGCAAAGAGGTAACCACTACTTAGTGATGGTGTGAAACCGCTGAACAAACTTTTAACATACACTTTCACATCGTTTACATACAGCAACCGCTTGAAATTTATGACACTTTGGATCGAGAACCGAGAACTGGGCACCGAAATAGAAGACGTCTACCAGCGATATTGGTAGACGACATCAATAAGACCGTAGGTCGTACATGGTTCAGACTAGCACGGGATCAGGAAGAATGGCATAAACAAAGAGAGGCATATGCCTAGCAGTGGCTCGATACAGGCTGACAATTATTCCAGCCGCCACCACTCCTAAAATTCGCGCGTCTTTACTTTGTTACTAATACAGAGATGCCAATCAAAAGAACCTAATAGTAACAATATTTGTTCCAGTACTGTGCGCTCCGCGGGTCGACGTGCGCGGCGCAGAGGCGCGTGCGCTCGCTGCGCGCGGACCTGGCGAAGACGCAGCAACACTGCGCGCATCTCGATGCCTGTCATCGGTAATCATTACATCTCTTGCATCTTATACCAATAATTTCTTTTTTTACTGTACTTATAAAAATAAGTTTTAAATCGACCTTGGACACGCTCTGTGGCGCGGTGCAGCAGCTGGCTAGAACGCGAGAGATACTGTTTCCATTAGATATCTCTGCGTGATGTTTGCATGATCTGCGAGTGTTTTTCTGACGTCACACCTGAGGCTCCACTCGCATGTATCTGGATAAATGGAGCGGTCTCGGCAGAATGTCAGCGCTTATCATTACGGCGGGCATAATGCTGAGTGGAGTCGCATTTACTGGTGTAGTACACACCGCACAGTATCTACCGAGTTCTGTCTTATTTATGTTTATGTTTTTTTTTTTTTTTTTTATGTTATTTGTGGGGAAACAGGCTTACGGCCCACCTGATGGTAAGTGGTCACCGTCGCCTATTGACACCGGCAACACCCGGGGTATTGTCGATGCGTTCCCTACACTGAAGAAACCTCTTTACATTTCTCTTGAAGCGTGCCATGTCGTAGTCTAATGGGAAAACCTCAGATGGTAGCTCATTCCACATCTTGCAAGTATGGGGTAGAAAAGATCGCGTGAAGCGTGTGGTGCGCGATACCCAGTTGTCGATTATATGTGGATGAGCTTTATTACGTTGTCGAGAAGTGCGGTGGTAAAATCTCGACGACGGGATGAGATCAAATAGCTCCTCAGAACATTCCCCATTATACAGGCGGTAGAATACACTGAGCGATCCGATGTCACGGCGTTGACTCAGCGGTTCCAGCTTGTCGGTGAGTTTGGGATCACCGATTATTCTAATGGCTCTTCTCTGAAGGGAGTCAAAACGAAGCAATTGGTACTTTGGAGCTCCGTGCCAAAGATGGGAACAGTATTCCACGTGCGGCCGAACTTGCGCTTTGTACAGCAATAGCCGTTGTTGTGCCGTAAAATACTGTTTGGCACGGTTAAGGACTCCAAGTTTTTTGGAGGTGAGCACAGCTTTTGCTTCTAAGTGACTCCCATACTGGACCTCATTAGAAATTTCGACTCCCAGAATCCCTATACTCGCCGAGACGGGGAGAGGAATGCCCTGGAACCGTGGAGCTATTGTGAAAGGGGCCTTCTTTGTGGTGAACGCACAGACTTGCGTCTTGGTTGGGTTAAAGGTGACCAGATTAAGGTTACCCCAATCTGACACACGCTCCAAAGAGCCTTCAACCTCAGACACAAGTCTTTGTCTGTTGTCTTCCACTTCCGACCGAGAGACATTAGGGCGACCAGTGTAGAAAGTATCACCCGTACTGTCATCCGCATAACAATGAAGGCCGCTTATGTGCAGCATATCATTGATGTGAAGAATAAACAGTGTGGGCGATAGCACTGACCCTTGGGGTACACCAGAGTTAATGGGCATTGAGTCCGAGCAAGAACCATCTACAACGGCTCTTATGCTCCGCCCGGATAAGAAACTGGCGACCCAGCTGCAAAGTCCCCCGGGGAGGCCGTATGAGGGAAGCTTCGAGAGAAGCGCCTTGTGCCACACCCGATCGAACGCCTTCGCGATGTCTAGACTAACAGCTAGAGCTTCCCCCCTACTCTCGACGGCTTCCGCCCAGCGGTGAGTGAGGTAAACTAGAAGATCACCAGCTGATCGCCCATGACGAAAGCCGTATTGGCGGTCACTGATCAGCTGGTGTTCCTCAAGATACCTAAGAAGCTGAGTATTAATTACTCGCTCCATCACTTTACAGAGTAGGGAAGTAATTGCTATAGGCCGATAGTTAGACGGATTGGTTCGATCCCCTTTTTTAGGGATTGGGTGGACATGGGTCACTTTCCAAGAAGACGGCACGATACCAGTGGTATAAGACAATTCAAAGAGGGACGTTAAGACAGAACACAACTCAGGAGCACACTTTTTGAGCACAATGGCTGGAATGCCATCCGGCCCACTCGACTTTCTCACATCAAGGGAAAGGAGTTCCTTCCGTACCGCTTTCTGATGAAAACGTACCTCTGGCATGGAACTCGGACACCGAGGTATAACCGGTGCTGCAGCATTTCCGTCGAGGAGGGTCGAATTGGAGGCAAAAAGAGATCCAAGGAGATCGGCTTTCTCTTTTGCACCAGAGATCCGTCCGACTTGAGTAAAGATGGTAAGCGGGACTGGCAGAAGTTACCCTCAGCAGCTTTGGCAAGAGACCAGAAGGCTCTACTTCCAGAAGGATACCCCATTAACTGGTCGCCAATTCTGCTGATGTGCTGCTTCCTCGCTATAGCCATGACCTTTTTGCTCTGTCTGGAGGCAGCATTGAATTTTTTCTTCAAACGGGAAACTTCGGGATCCTGGCACTCACGCGCTACAGTCCAGTTCTTAAAGGCAGCCAATTTGCTGCTGACTGTAACGGCACAAGCCCGGTTGAACCAGGGTTGACTCCGGCCACCAACACGCACTACAGAGTTGGGGATGAAACATTCCATACCCTGAAGTATGGCATCAGCGACGGAGTCAGCGCAAGTGTTTGGATCGTCCGTTGAGAAACATAGCTTCCTCCACTGGTAGGATGCGTAGAATTCGCGTAATCCATCCCAGTCGGCTGTTCCGAAATGCCAAACCCTTCGTTTCCCGGGTTTACTAGATAAACTAGGACGAACGGTCGGCACTGACGTGGTTACCAGGCAATGATCAGAGGATCCCAGAGGAGCCTCCACAGAGACCTGGTATTTATCCGGATGTGAAGTCAGCACAAGATCAAGCAAGGATGGTACATGGTTATCAACATCAGGAATCCTAGTTGGACAGGAGACCATTTGGGTAAGGCCATGAGAGATTGCAAAATCATGGGCAGTTCTCCCAGTATGATCAGTGTATCGGGAACCCAGCCACTCAACGTGGTGAGCGTTAAAGTCCCCGAGAACGATCAACTCTGCATTGGAGTACTGCCCGAGTGCACACTCTATCCCCTCAGCGATGTGCTCAAATAGTCGAGTTGCGTCTGAATCACCACTATGTGATCTATAAAGGCAAGCGTAAATACGGGTTCGACCCCCGTAATCGACGCGGGCCCAAAGACACGACAGATCTGTAGCTTCAAGGCCGTTGAGACGGCGACAACAAACATCCTCCCGAACGTACATACATACCCCAGCTTTCCGGAGAAAATGCTCTTCTAGTATATAGCCAGGGTAGAGGAGATAAGATGTATCAGCCGGGCAGGAGATTTGAGTCTCCGTCAAAAAGAGCAGGGCAGGCTTGGCTGTCTCAAGATGATGATGAACAGCATTTAAGTTCGAGTGTAATCCGCGGATGTTGCAGAGGTCAACTCTGAGAGTGGATTTTGAAGCCGCTGGTAAACTTTTACTTTTATTTTGACTGGCCATGAGAAACAAAATAAAAAGGGAAAGTAGTAAAGAGTACTTCAGCCAGAAATAAGGGCAAACATGGCTTATACAAGGGCTCAGTTGTTCCAGATGTGGATGGCTGGCGTGATGTACGGAAGGGCCCCCGATCCAACCTGAGAGCAGCTGCCGGGTTCCACTCCGGTCTCCTACTCCGGCACGACAGTCACTCGCAAGCTTTTTTCGCGGATTGGCGAGACAGCCTCCCAGGGCGGAGTTTGAAAAGTTATCCCTGGGTTCGGGTCCCCTACTGACCCACGGGCGGCCAGCGGGCAGCCGTTTCATCGGGTCTCCCTGGACATCACGCCAACCCACCATCCCGGCCCAAAAAAGGCCCTTGCTAAGACAAGCCAACGGTCCCCAGTAATGACAGGAGTACTCTCTACCTGTGGGGGACACTGGCTCTCCTACACTGATACCGGAACACGCGTACGCTAGAAGTTTCGGCGTTTGACGGTAGACTCTAGTAGGAGGGTGGTAGTTAGCCAGACGGACTCCTTTCAGAGCCCTACCACCAGCAGGTGACCGGGTTAGTCGGCTCTTACGACACGCTACCCGGCGGCGGAGGGGAGAATTGTATTCTTTCTCCGTCCCACTCACGGATAACGGATGTATAACTAACGGATGTTTTACGTTTATACTGTTTAATTGTTTAATTTTAAGTATTTCCTCTCTCTTAAAATGTAACTGAATTTTATATTGTGTGCTAATGTAGTGAATAAATGATTGTCTATGTCTATAAAAAGTACAGGTTACAAAATGTCATCCCGACCGTTCAGCCATCCAAGTCAAATATTTAATTTAAGCTTCAACGCAATCTTTGGTAATTTATATATACGATTTCTTTATAAGTAAGCACAAACGGACTGCATTTTTTTGTACACTTTATATGAACCCGCCGCACACGGTTGAGGTCAGTGGTCGCTACATGCCACGAGACGTCGCTTCTGGCCTCGTGGCCACCACCGACCAAAAAGAAGCAAAAAAAATATAAAAAGTGACTGTCGCGCTTTCGCTACAAAGTGGTCGCTTCCAGCGTCATGATGGTGACGTTTAGTGGCTGTGGCGCGTGGCTCGTGTGCTGGGATTGTTATTGTTGTATTAATTGTTATTGTTTGGTAGTGAGGAGGTGAAGTCCCTCGAGAGAACGCTACGCGAGGCACAGGCGCGCGGCGCCGCTCTGTGCGAGGAGGCGCGCAGGGCCACCAGTAGCGTCAGGGCATGGACAAGGCACAGGAAGGAAATCAACAGGTACACATTATATATATTACTTTGCGTTGCGGGTTCCGTTGTGGGATAAATGTTTGCATGATATTTGCTCCGGGTTTGGGTAAAAAAACTGTTTATGTGTACTATCAGTTATCTGGTTCCCATAGTACAAGCTTTGCCTAGTTTGAGGCTAGATATCGCTGTGTGAATGTGTACAATTGGTGGTATTATCATTAAATAGCGATCTCTACGAGATGCCCTTTGGGTGGAATAGATCATAGACCATACAGGAATCTATGTAAAATGCACAATATGGCTTGGGAGTACCTACTGTTTTGGTACCAATTAGTAAATTGGTACCAAAACAGTAGGTACCTAAACAACTTTTAGGTGATTAGGTTTTAATTAATAGAAGTTCTCCTAACCTTCTCTCTTATACGGTAGCCTTATTACGTAAGCCAGTCGATGTCGCCCATCTGTCGTTCCGCGCAGACCGTGTGAAAGAGACGGCCTGCGTCTTAGCCGGCTATTCGCCCACTGCGCCTCGCAGGGCCATATTAATTGTCACAATAAACCAACTATTTTGATAATTACACTTTTCTGTTTCAGGGCACAAGAAGACTTGCTCAAGCAAAAGGAATCTCAAATCAAACTCTTAAAACTAAGATTAGAACAAGGACAGAACGATAGCACGCTTACACGAGCGAATGAAAACGAGACATGCACAAAATGCACAGCAGCTAGGTCTATCAACTCTATTGAAAGAAACAATAGAAGTCACTCTAGTGAAGGAAACATGAGAATTCAGAGTGAAGAAGCGTCCTGTTCGAAATGTCTGGGGATCGAGGGTAGTTTCACATCTATTTCTAAAGTGCGAGGGAGACGAGAGAGTGCTTTTGAGACTAGTGCGAGCGAGAGGGGTATGCCAAGCCCTGTACCGCCACAACGTCCGTCGAGGATGAAGCGATGCTTCTGTGAAAATAGAGTAAGTTTATTTATTTAAAATAGGGACGCCAACAGCTTAAGTATTAAATTCTTAGCTAGGTTTTGTTCTGATACTTTTGCAAATTACATGCCGTCCTATAGGCGAACACAACATTGACATTTTTAATGACTATGTAAGTTGAATTTAACACGCGAAATTTTCATAAAGTGAATCATTGTGTTATTGTGTCAGGTAAATTCGCAAAGGACGGTCGCTTAGAGCGTTGATGTGTCTAGACAAGCTATTCGAAATAGCTATTCGAAATGTGTGGGTATTTATAAGTCATATTTACTAGGTGGGTGGGCTCTGTTTTGTTTTAAGTAGTTTGGTTAGTATTCTTTGCTATTGTTTTTTTAACTTAGTATTAATATTTTGTTTGGTGTGCAGCTATGTCCGAATATGCAAAAGGCGAGCGTCGAGCGGCCGGAGCGATGCGACGCGATGCCATCCGCGTCCGGCAGCACGAGCGGTACGCCGCCGGCGCCGTGTCCGTGTCCCCGCTCGCGCCGGTACCACGTGGGACATGCGCGCCTGGAAACTATACCGGTATGTACCTATTTTATGAAAGTTGATGCTAGTGGTTCGCTCCGAACTGAGATCTCGCGGTTCGCCATAAAAACAAAAAAATATTATTCGTAATCTTTGATTATTTAAATAATGCTACGAAGTATATAACCAACTAACCTACAGTTCCATTCAAATTACAGGTAACGGGAGTTCATGTTATTCGTTTGTCCTTTTTTGGGGTAGAAATTGCAGTTATTCTGGATTTCAGACTTTTGCCTATATTTGTGTCACTAAAGCTACCACACGCATACCAAATTTCAGCACTGTGGGGTCACTGGTGTACCCTATGAATTTTGTCAAAGTTCAGTTTTTATTATGGCTAATAACTTAATAAAACCGGCCAAGTGCGAGTCCGACTCCCGCATGAAGGGTTCCGTACCATTATCTATAAAAATGGCAAAAAAATCACGTTTGTTGTATGGAAGCCCCCCGTAAATATGAATTTTATTTTAATTTAATTATTTATTTTTAAACTGTATAATATAACTCAATATTCTGTGAATATTTCAAGCGTTTACATGTTGCCGTTATCAATATCGAGCAAAAAAATTTCGGTTGTTGTATAGAAGCCCCCCATAAATATTTATTTTATTCTGTTTTTAGTTTTTGATAAATTGTTATAGCGGCAACAGACATACATCATATGTGAAAATTTCAACTGTCTATCTAACTATCACGGTTCATGAGATACAGCCTGGTGACAGACGGACATACAGACAGACAGACAGCGGAGTCATAGTAATAGGGTCCCGTTTGACCCTTTGGATACGGAACCCTAAGCACTACAGTGTTTTAAACTAAAAATAAAAGCGGTGTCGAAATGTAGGTACTAATGAATACCTTTCATTTGACGTCCCACTTGGCCTAATAAGTAGTTTAATTTTTTTTACCCCTCCTTGAACTGAACCCCAATATCTCAACAACCCCCTCACATTTTTAGCTCATTTAGTCACACTAGAATTGTGCCATCACTGCCCTATGTACTTATGTATCAAATTTCACGATGATCAGATCAACGCTTCGAAAGTTATCCTCGGACAAACATACATACATAAATACAACGCCGATTTGCCCAAGTTGATTTGGAGATCTCGCTTCGATCGATCAATTAGGGGGCATCTATTAATTACAAGAGGGTCTTAAGGGGGGGGTTAACTATTACCTAATAAATTCATTTCTTTAGAAAAAAAGGAGCCAAATCTCACCAAGCTCAAAAATCGACAAAATTGCCTCCTGTAATTTTATTATGCTGTCTATCTGTTAGTGAGAAGAGACTGCACAAAACGTATCCCGCATGAAAGGGAATTTACGAGAAGGCATTTTACGAAAATGATTAGCGAGTAGATTTTATACAATATATATTATGCCTTTATCTCCTTGTAGGGTAGAGTACCTACTCAGCTTTCACTCATCTGAGAATAGATCAAATCTGAGGTCATTATCATCATCATATCAGCCACAGGACGTCCTCTGCTGGACATAGTCCTCCTCTAGATTTCCAGAGCGACCGATCTTGTACGGCCTGCACCCATCGGCTCCCAGCGACCTTTACCAGGTCGTCTTTCCATCTAGTGGGAAGCCGTCCTACGCTGCACTTTTCAGCGCGTGGTACTCGAGAACCTTTCTGCCCCAACGGCCGACAGTTCTTCGGGCTATGTGCCCCGCCCACTGCCACTTCAGCTTGCTAATCCTTTGTGGTATGTCAGTGACTTTAGTTTTCCTACGGATCTCTTACTTTCCGATTCGATCTCATAGAGAAGCTCTAAGCATAACCCTCTCCGCAGCACGCTGAGCGACCAGAGCCTTCTTACGAGGCCCATAGTGAAAAAGCATGCCTTAGAATCTTAGGTATCTACCTAAGGTACCTACCTAACCTAGGTTCAGAATCTTCCGTGCTTGATGAAGTTATCATGCTTATTTATTAGTGATTGCAAATAAATCCGAGCATAATCATGTTGCACTCTAGCCTAAGTATGTCAGAAACATTTAATATTACAGAGAGAAGTATTCGGCGGGTCGGTAGAGGACGTGGTCACGCGCGTGGAACGCGCGGGCGCGGCGCTCGCGTTATCGCGGCGGAGGTGGAACAGACGCTCGTGTCTACCACACTGATACACACACACCATAACGAAATCTACACTATAATTGTCATAAGACCGATAAAGTAAAAAATAGTAATATTATGACCAGAAAAGACAATAAAATCGGGTCTTATTTGAAGATTACAAATTTCACAACAGTTCACAGGAACAGGCTAGTCAGGTCAGCTATGTTTCGCTCTAGCAGGCATACAAGATTTATATAATTATTTAAATTGTAGGTAATAACTAGAATACCACGCATTTTATACGCATTTACGTGTTTGATAGTAACAGTATTGTTTGCTAGTCTCATTATGTACTTAATTTTGAAGAATTAACTATTTATTTTATAAATAAACTTTGTTGCTTTAATTTTTTGTTTTATTAATCTAAAATCGATACAACGTCCGACGCAGCGCACGCCCTTACACAGTAGATACAAAAACCGTTGAACAAATCTGTAGGCACATGATTTTGTTCAACGGTGTGTAAGAGACTTTTTTTATCAGACTACGGCAAAGCCTTTAATCATCCGATTTTGATGAATAAAGTTATAGGTAGCTACTAGACAGGGGTTCGAAATTTGAAAAAAAAAATATTGCAAATATTCATTCGAAATTGCAAAACTATTTTTAAAAATACATAATTATCTCCTACCTCGTAAACAAAGGATGAGCTAAAGAAGTGTTATCCCTATATGAGCAAACCAGTTAGGTCACGGGGAAACGCCCCTATTGACTACCCGCGCTTGCCCGGGACGGCCACTAAGTTATGCCACGAGGAAATGCCTCTACTGACTACCCGCGCTTGCCCGGGACGGCCACTAAGTTATGCCACGAGGAAACGCCTCTATTGACTACCCGCGCTTACCCGGGACGGCCACTAAGTTAGGCCACGAGGAAACGCCCCTATTGACTACCCGCGCTTGCCCGGGACGGCCACTAAGTTATGCCATGAGGAAACGCCCCTATTGACTACCCGTGCTTGCCCGGTACGGCCACTAAGTTAGGCCACGAGGAAACGCCCTTATTGACTACCCGCGCTTGCCCGGTACGGCCACTAAGTTAGGCCACGAGGAAACGCCCCTATTGACTACCCGCGCTTGCCCGGGACGGCCACTAAGTTAGGCCACGAGGAAACGCCCCTATTGACTACCCGCGCTTGTCCGGGACGGCCACTAAGTTATGCCACGAGGAAACGCCCCTACTGACTACCCGCGCTTGCCCGGGACGGTCACTAAGTTATGCCACGAGGAAACGCCTCTATTGACTACCCGCGCTTACCCGGGACGGCCACTAAGTTAGGCCACGAGGAAACGCCCTTATTGACTACCCGTGCTTGCCCGGTACGGCCACTAAGTTAGGCCACGAGGAAACGCCCCTATTGACTACCCGCGCTTGCCCGGGACGGCCACTAAGTTATGCCACGAGGAAACGCCCCTACTGACTACCCGCGCTTGCCCGGGACGGCCACTAAGTTATGCCACGAGGAAACGCCTCTATTGACTACCCGCGCTTACCCGGGACGGCCACTAAGTTAGGCCACGAGGAAACGCCCCTATTGACTACCCGCGCTTGCCCGGGACGGCCACTAAGTTATGCCATGAGGAAACGCCTCTATTGACTACCCGCGCTTACCCGGGACGGCCACTAAGTTAGGCCACGAGGAAACGCCCTTATTGACTACCCGTGCTTGCCCGGTACGGCCACTAAGTTAGGCCACGAGGAAACGCCCCTATTGACTACCCGCGCTTGCCCGGGACGGCCACTAAGTTATGCCACGAGGAAACGCCCCTACTGACTACCCGCGCTTGCCCGGGACGGCCACTAAGTTATGCCACGAGGAAACGCCTCTATTGACTACCCGCGCTTACCCGGGACGGCCACTAAGTTAGGCCACGAGGAAACGCCCCTATTGACTACCCGCGCTTGCCCGGGACGGCCACTAAGTTATGCCATGAGGAAACGCCCCTATTGACTACCCGTGCTTGCCCGGTACGGCCACTAAGTTAGGCCACGAGGAAACGCCCTTATTGACTACCCGCGCTTGCCCGGGACGGCCACTAAGTTATGCCACGAGGAAACACCCCTACTGACTACCCGCGCTTGCCCGGGACGGTCACTAAGTTATGCCATGAGGAAACGCCCCTATTGACTACCCGCGCTTGCCCGGGACGGCCGCTAAGTTATACCATGAGGAAACGCCCCTATTGACTACCCGCGCTTGGCCGGGACGGCCACTAAGTTATGCCATGAGGAAACGCCCCTACTGACTACCCGCGCTTGCCCGGGACGGCCACTAAGTTATGCCATGAGGAAACGCCCCTATTGACTACCCGCGCTTGCCCGGGACGGCCACTAAGTTATGCCACGAGGAAACACCCCTACTAACTACCCGCGCTTGGCCGGGACGGCCACTAAGTTATGCCATGAGGAAACGCCCCTACTGACTACCCGCGCTTGCCCGGTACGGCCACTAAGTTATGCCACGAGGAAACACCCCTACTGACTACCCGCGCTTGCCCGGGACGGCCACTAAGTTATGCCATGAGGAAACGCCCCAATTGACTACCCGCGCTTGCCCGGCGCGGCCATTAGTCTTTCATAAAAACAAAGTTTTTTATAAAAACATGTTTATTACATTAGAACAACTGAATATAAAAAGAGTTATTCACTAACTAGGTACTTGAGTAATGACTAATTAACAACATGTGAACCTACGCATATAAACTAATACTATTGTTACAATTCATTGTTTTTCGATACAAATCTTTCAGTTATCGAATCAGTAATTACTAACACTGTATGGAATGGTTTGATGTTTTTAGTAATATTGAAGTATATTGGTGCAGTATTAAAAACGCGTAAGTATGTTTATAAAGTGTAACTACTTATACCATAATATAATCGAAGGCGGCAAATGTATAATATATATAATTAGGTATTAATATACAATTCAAACAATGCAATTTGATGAATTCTTTACTATTGCACTCATATTTTGAGAAATGTTTATATCTATCATCATCATCACATCATCCTCAGAACGTCCACTGCTGAACACAGGCCTCCAATTGATTTCGAGAGCGATCGATCTTGTGCGGCCTGTACCCAACGGCTCGCAGCAACCTTTATGGCGGGTTACTATATCCGTCGGTAACCGACTACGCCTCGTATCTCCTTGAAAAACTGTCAAACTTTTGACAGGTTTTCAAGGAGAAACGAGCCGTAGCTGGTTACCGACGGATATAGGAACCCGTCATTATCAGGCCGTCCTTTCCAGTGCGTGGTTACCACTCGAGAGCCTTTTTGCCCCAAAGGCCTTTCTTTCTTCGAGTTTGTATCTATACTTCAGTCATATTATAGGGTAAAACTCGGTAATACGCCCCACTTGACAAAACGCCCCGATGTTCTAGCACTCACATACACGTCACGTGTTCGCGCCAGTCGCACGGCAACATGGCTACCGTTCGCTCGAGATTTGTGTTGTTTTAACGAAAAATATCGAGAAAATTAGTTTATTGGCGTTCCTACAATTTGCGGTGAGTTTTATACTATTTTGTGTATCTATACTGCTATGTTTTTTACACCGAAATAACCCGTACTGTAGTAAAAGGTTTGAAATCTACTTTGTATTTTGATTACTTTGCGTGTAATAACCTCAAGCATGTGAGCAGAAGTGCGGTGGGGCGTTTTATACATCAAAATTGACAATATGCCCTACATGCTGTTGTATAAAACGCCCCGGGTATTCTATATTTTTAATTCCCTCTCTAGGAACACTGATGATTACCTAAACGTAACTACTGGATTTTAAAATTATATTATAGTTAGGAATATAAAACTTCGACCCATAGCCTAAAACTTTGGGCTGCGCTTATTGGGTCCTGGGACATAATTCAAGAGTCCATTTCACAGATGATGATGAGCGAAGAGGAAGAGCGAGAGGAATATGACAACCGAATAGAATATGTGGGTTTCACTTATTTAATTTTAAGGCTCAGGTAGGTTAGTAGGTACTTCTATTGATACCCTGCTATCTCTCTAATTCTGCTGGTTTTTTATTTTCTTATTTGATAAGTTACTATTTATTGTAGGTCATGTCTCGTAAATACGAACGGAAAACCTTACGAGCATCATGGACTGCGGAAGACTTAGAAGAGGCTATGCGTTCTGTACTAGATAAAACAATGGGTGTCAATCAAGCAGCGAATCACTACAAGATTCCATCTAGAACATTAAGACGGCATCTGATAACGGGCAGATCCAAAGTCCCTCTTGGTCGCAACCCAGTCTTCAGTATGGAACACGAGAAGAAATTGGTGGGTCATATAAAAAAGTTAGAAAAAGTCGGATTTGCACCTGACCGTAAAGATGTAAAGGAAATGGCTTTTCAATTAGCTAGAAAACTGGACATCAAAAATCCATTTTCTAAGGAGTCGGAATCTGCTGGTAATGTTTGGTTTTCTGGATTTATGACACGGAACTCGGAATTGAGCCAAAGAAAATCAGAAGGACTATCACTCTCACGAGCATATGGAGTTAATCGGAAGGACGTAGAAGACTTTTTCAATTTGTTAGCCACAATCTATGAAGAAAATGACTTCGCAAATCACCCTGAAGACATCTTTAATATGGATGAATCTGGCATCCAAGTAAATAATAAACCAGGCAAAGTGATAGCCACAAAAGGAGCCAAAGAAGTATATACACTCACAAGTTGTGAAAAGGGGGAGAATGTGACAGTAATTGCATGTTGTAATGCTGCAGGCAATTTCATTCCCCCTGTTCTAATATATAAGGGAACGTATAGCAAACCGCAGTTTTCAGAAGGTCTCCCACCAGGATCGCAAATATTTATGAACAAAAAGTCTTCTTATATTAATACAGAACTGTTCATGAAGTGGTTTGAGGAAGTATTTCTGCGACACAAAAGCTCTCGAACCACGTTGCTGTTACTAGATGGCCACAGCTCGCATAGCAACAACATACGACTTCTCGAAGTGGCCCAAGAAAATAACGTCATACTATTGTGCTTTCCGAGTCACACAACACACGCACTACAACCTCTTGACAGAGCTTTTTTTAGGCCATTGAAGGTATACTTCGCACAAGAAGCAAAAGCTTGGATGGTTAATAATAAAGATAAGAAATTGACTCGCTATGACGTGTCTAAACTTATTGGAAAAGCTTGGGGTAAAGCGGCTACTGTTTCCAATGGTGTTTCAGCCCTAAAATCCTGCGGAATATATCCCTTTAACCCCAATGCTATACCCGACCACTACTTTTCGCTGTCCGATGCTCTACAAGAGCAAAATTTAGTTGAAGATGATCAAAGCACCAGGAGTGGATCTCCATCGTTAATGCATGGTCTTGATGAAAATAGTTCAAATGTAAATGCCATAAAAGAAACAGTAATGATCCACTCTCCGCTTCATGATTATGATCTAGAACCACCGATTTCTGTACAAAACGATACTGATGCTCTCATCGAAAGTGTTGCGCTAAATACGCAGACGCCAATTCAGCTGGGTTTTTCAAAAAATAAGACCACAGAAGCAATTGATGTTGATATGGACCAAATTCTTCCGTATCACATGGTTTCAAATACTCCTCAAAAGAATCCACAACTTGTTGAGTCTGAACCTGGATGTTCTGGTGTTACGAAGTCAAAACATATTAACATCATTCCAAATACACCTGAAAAGACACCAATAGAACCCAAGGATACACCAACAAAAATATTGAGTGTAATTTATCCAGTGCCTAAACTGCCACTGGTTTTATCAAAAAGGAAACAAACAGCAGTTGTTCTTACATCTCCAGAAAATATTGAGAAAAGGAAAATGATTGCTAATAGAAAAAAGCCAATATCTAAAATTGAGACTGAGAAACGAAAACAAGTTCAGAAGACCATTAAAAGAAAAGTGACAGTTGGCGAAAAAAAAATATCTGTAGAGGAAGAGACCAAATACGAGAGAAAAAATAAAAAAAAGAGGTAAGAATAAGCAAAAAAATAGAGCCTTAAAGAATAAAAAGAAGACGAAAGTAATTTACTCTTCATCTTCCGATGAAAACAATGAAAATGACGAAAAAGTTAATTCGTCAGATGAAGAAATTTCTGATGAAGATACAAACCGTTGCTCTGAATGTACTGAGGACTATTATCAAACTCAATCTACTGAAGATTGGATTCAGTGCACATCATGTTTAGCGTGGCTGCACGAATTCTGCACAATGTATAATCCTCTATGTAATCGTTGCGGACGAAAAGCTAAGAGAGAATCTATTAAAAATACCTAATAGGTGAACTAACAGTAGTCTCAAAAGATGTTTTAATGTTAAATATGTTGATTCTCTTTGAACATTTTAAATATTCATATTACAAAGATGAAAACTTTACCCAAAGACTAAGAATTTACTTTATTCTGTTAAAGAGTAAATTTTATGTTAGTTTTAAAAAAAATAGTAGATCTAAATAGTTAATAAATGTGATTTTTACACTGGGGCATTTTATAATACTAGTTGGGGCTTATTACCCAATGGTCGTAATATAAAACGCCCCACCTCAGTATTAAAGATATATTATAATATGTCTAATATCTTAAGAGATTGCTCAAATTACTAAGTGCCATAATGATAAGATATCACTTAAGTATGTTCCTCAATATTTTTAAAAAATATTTTATTGAATGGTGGGGCGTATTACCTAGTTCTACCCTATGTGAAAAATAAACCGGCCAGATTTTACTTGAAATTTACAAGGTAACTTACATTTTTTGACAAAATTTATATTAATCTATCTATATATATATATATAAAACTAAAAAACGACTTGACGTATTCAAATACTTCTTTATGTTTTGTTCGCTCTAATACAAAGTGGTATAAAAAAAAATGGGGAAAACCCATAAAAACAGTTAAAAAATTAAAAATAGGTAATTTTGTATGGGGATTGCCACTTTGGATTATGGACCTATTGTTTTTTGTATCGATGAAATTTGGTGGATGATAAATTATGACCGGGATTGAGACATAGGGCTACTTTTTTACCCAACCGCGTAGAAGTAGGGTAATGTTTTTATTGACAGACGACGCGTGCAAAGCCGCGGGCGAGTCAGCTAGACTATAATAATAGTGATTACAAATGAGCAGGTACTTTGATACCCTAGGTAAAATTCACATGATCCATTCCATCCAAATGTTGTCTGTTAGACTGCTACTTAGCGATAAGACCGCCAATTGTATACATTCATTTGAATACTGTTATTTTAATTAAAACATAAATGTGAAATGAGAGCCAAGTTCAATATATTATTATATATTGTATAATATATATAGATGCCCTGGTTGTTGACTGCAACGACAAAAGAAGTGAGATCTAAATGGGTGCCAAGTGCAATGGTCAGTCCTGAAGTTTATTTATATCAACATAAAATATTAACTTAAAATATAATTTCTTCTTATAACTTAGGATAATATATTGACGCCTAAAGTCTGACTTGGCTAGTTCTCATATACGAATTATTATTAAGTACCTACTAAAACAGTCATGGAAGAGCCCTATGTTCGATGGCTAGTTTCTACCAGCAAGACAAATTTCCGGAACAATATAATGAGAATTTACAGCTTTAGAACTTGCGAAAGCTCTAATATAATTCGTATATGAGAACTAGCCAAGTCAGACTTTAGGCTTCAATATATTATCCTAAGTTATAAGAAGAAATTATATTTTAAGTTAATATTTTATGTTGTTATAAATAAACTTCAGGACTGATCATTGAACTTGGCACCCATTTAGATCTCACTTCTTTGTCGTTGAAGTCAACACACCAGGCATAATTGTAAGCATTATATTACCCGTGCGCGATAAGTTGGGGACCTGAGCGCGGTGACGTCATATTGGCGTGTTTGTACCGCCCGCAAAAAAAGCGAACATAACAAGCAGCCGCCCGCGGCTTCGTCTTTGTTTTTTTTAACCTAATTTATTATGTTACTCAGGGAGGACGCCTGCTTTTTATCTAATCTTTTTTACACTATTTGAATAAAATAAAAATACAATGTTTAAGTTTATACATTTATTTTATCTATTATTTACATTATCTCATCTTCGTCACTACTTAGTGGATTTATGCCTTCTAGAGGTTGTTCTTCGTCCTCAGTCTCACTATAATCACTTGACGAAGAGGTATCCGATAAAATTTACAACATTTACTAAAACAACAAAACAATGACACAAACTATAACAACAAAAACTACAACAACAAAACAATAACACAAACGAAAACTAAAAGAATTCCAGAGCGCGTCGTTACGTGACGTAGGCCAGTGCGAGACTAAAAACCTTAGTAAAAAATAGTGATGCGAACGGTACAATACGGGCGCCATCGGGGGAAGTGCAGGGGAAGCGGTCGGGGAGTCGCAAATTCCTAGCAGGTCCCAAGTTATCGCGCACGAGTAATACCTATTTAACTTGGCTCTCATTTCACATTTATGTTTTTGATGGGATATCAATTACTTTTTTGGTACCAGAAATTATTAGTAGGTACTTATTCTATAATAAAATTAATACCAAATGATTTTTGTTAATCTACTGTATTTTCCTAGGCGTGCGTGCGTGCGGGGGGGGGGGGGGGGGGGGGGGGGGGGGGGGGGGGGGGGGGGGGGGGGGGGTGGGGGGGGGGGGGGGGGGGGGGGGGGGGGGGGGGGTTATAATTGTCTTTTTTTGTGTTATTTTCTATCAGCAATCAATTTTGATTGCTGATTCTTACATTACAGGCACTATTAAGTAAGTGTTCTTAATAGAATCAAGTAGGTAATTGCAAAATTATAAGATGATAAAAATTTATTAGTTTCTAATTTATGCCTTTGTATTCACCCAACTACCTATCTGGATGCCACAATTTGAACTTTCTAGGTCATCTGGAACTGGGTTAGAGTTTTGATCTATAGGTCGGTCAGTTAGTCAGTGATAAAAACGTCGATTTTTGGACGTTAATATCTAAATAACCGTTTGAGGTATGTTTATGAAATTTGGAGCACATGTATCGCGCAAGTCTCAATATATGAGCCAAATTTGACATGTTTATGTGAAATAGTTTTTGAGTTATGAGCAAGTCAAAAGTGCTCCAAATGGTTTGTGTAATATTAGACACGGTGCTGCTCACAAGTTCTGCTAGCTTGAACTTGGCTTGACACGCTACCGCGTGTCTAGTCTGTTTTGTTGTTTATGGTGTGCATTAAAATGTTATCTAATCTAATCTACATTCCCGTGGTCCACCAGTTGAGTCAAGCAAGGCCGAACATTGGCAAACACTTTATCCATTAGGATTCACGGTCGAGTAGAGTTGTAGCACAGCCGCGAGTATCACGAGCGCGTTCTTTAGTACATTACGACGAGCGCGTTGACAGTATGTGAGTAGTACGCACATCACTTGGTCCAGCCGCGCCACATGGAGGCTATGGAGGCGGCGGCTGACGTCACCAGCGACGCGGCAGGCGGCGGCGGGGGGGAGGGGCCTCCGGGGGCCGCACCGCCGGGCGGCGTGCCGCGCTGCTCGGGGAGTAGCTGCAATAAACGCACTGATAAGCAGGACTATACACGGGGTGAAGTATTTGAACTAAACACTAATTCAATTAAAAAGAGACACAGATAAAATACACTAATAATAGTGGTCATTAGGCAATGGCCCCGAGCCTGTATCGTGGGAACCGGTTACGAATCTAAACACAATCTCAAAATTCGTGAGACCGGGCGCTATACAAACAGCGATGAAGGTGTATACCTACATAATTTACACACTCGACAAATAATGCAAGATAAAACAGTGCATGGAGTGTGGTAGAAGGCGGGAGTAGGTAGGGGGATCAATTGAGGAGTGAGTTAGTGGTAATGATAATGTTTATTTATCTTTTGACATTTACATGTACTTAGATACGTCATAACAATATTAAAATATTATAGAACAACTTATCGTAACGAATCACACTATCACTAATAATAATACATTTTCTAACGCGTAAACATAGTCGTATAATACGGGAACGGTAGATAGATGGCTCGACGCGACGATAAAATAAATTTGAACTTTAAAGTTACGTTGGTAGCGTTCTTATTTGAATAAATAGTTATAGTGAGTTAAGCATTTATTAAAATTATCCTGTCGATTAAAGAAAAAGGATAGCAATTAATTAACGAATAGACTATAGGTCACGTTATGATCTAGTCGAAAAATTCAACTATGTACTTGATCGACTAGTCGACGATCGACGATGAACGGTTTCGTTTCGTTTATGAAAAAATCGTCGACGACCCATCTCTAATGTGATTTGTGCAAAGGCTTGATATATACTAACACAGAAGATTCTCAGTCTGATCATAAGACATCCCCAGTAACCACTTTTTCACAGTTCTTTTAGCAACCCCACAGAAACTACAAATACAAATATTTTTATTATCCAAATCACGAATTAACATGTATGTAGGTACATAATGAGCTCCGCACTGGGTGTAACACCTGTATCGCGGATGCCCTGTATAGATTTGCAGAAGTTAAACATATTAAATGCGAGACCAAACCGAGTAAGTATACATTTTGACTATTAAGTGAACAGAGAAACAAACAAACAAATTTAAGTTATATAAAGATAAAATATAAGCAATAATATTATAGGATAACAAAACTACTAAGACAAAAATTGGGAACTCGTGTAAGTGATGCATTTGAATGTGTGAGTGCGAGTGTGTGTGTTTGAGAGGGTATATTTTTTTGCGTGTGTGTTTTGTGTGGTTGTGTGAGGGGGGTGGGCGTGCGCAAGTGTATGCGCGTGGCGTTGTTGCTAGCTATCTGATTGCGACCAAGATTGACTCCGTTTCGTCATAGTCGAGTGTGATCAGCCGTTTACTAATCTTTACTTAAGCACTGTATAACGAACAAGATTTAAAATCACACTTAATTAACGCACGATTATAAATGAAAGGGGATGCATAGTAACGAAATCGCCTCGCAAATCCCGTTTTTATTTTAGAAACTGTGATTCTTTGTCGACGGGCGTTAGAAGATTCGGATGAAGCTATGCACGATTTATGGAACCATAACACTGCTTTTTGTATGTAAAGTTGACGAACTATTAATATTTCCGTTTCCCGATACAGAGATTTCGTGGGATATCTGTAAGGTTTACGATACATTACTTTTAAAACGGACCTTTGTGCTCTCTCAAGTTTTATTATTTTGGTTTTAGCAGCTCCACCCCAGACCGACAAGCAGTAACATATTACGGATTGGCAACGAGCAGTGTATACCATCTTAAGTACCTCTCTGTCAGCCCCATCCCTAAGCAGTTTCATAATGTGAATAAGCTTGCGAACGCGACCTGAGAGCGTATGCACGTTTTGTTTGAAAGTTAAATTTTCATCCAATATCACTCCCAGGTACTTTATGGAGTTAGCGCGATCAATAAAACTACAGGAATAGGTATTATTTAGTGATGTAATTGGGTTACCACATCTGTGCATTCGAATATTTAGCGAAGCTGAAGGAGACGAGACCTTTGTAATGTGAAAGCATAGGTATTTTAGTTTGTCTAGATTTAACTTGAGTAAGTTAGAAGCCAGCCATGTCCCTACCAGCGATAGCCCTTTCTCTGCTTTGTTGAAGGTTTCTTTCCAGGAGTTACCCTTGAAAATAATAGCAGTGTCATCCGCGTAGCGTATCGTTTGTGAGTCGTCATTCTTTGGGAAAAGATCAGCAATGTCATTAAAATAGAGGGTGAAAAGCATTGGCCCCAGTATGCTGCCTTGCGGTACACCAAATGATATGCTTTGAATGCCGCTAGTATGCCCCGCAACGGACACACATTGCCCTCTACCCATTAGATAACTCCTGAACCAGGCCAAGGCAAACGTTTTTAATATTGCATTTTCTGTAGACGTCATTGGAGATACAAGCAAATACTGGGCTAAGCGGGTAGCGAAGGTGGTATTATGTGAAGCTAGTGGTAATCTGTACACTCGACATCTGAGGAAAAGGTCATAATCAGCTCTATTAATAGAGGATCTGTGCATCGACATGGTGCCACGAAGTATAAACAATCGTCGAACACTAAGCACGGTACTCTCTCCCTCTCTGTACAGCAAGGACGTAGGGAATCTGAAATGCTTATTGAACATTACTTTGAGGACAGCGCGCTGGGACCTTTCTAAATGTATAATCGTGGTTTTGGCTGCGCTGCCCCAGACCAAGATGCAGTAAATCGGAATCGATTGGCATATATCGTTATAAACTATCGCAAGGTATCAATGTCGCAGCAATAGTGAAGAGACTTCATGACGTATATAGTCTTCCTGACTCTGCCTGCAAGTCGATCTATTAATTGACCTTAAAATTGAGAGCCTCATCCAGGGTGATGCCCAAGTATTTTATATTAATGACACGGCCAATAGCTTCACAAAGACAGTCGAGAGAATTTGGGGAGCCAGCATTTAA
Organism: Philereme vetulata; assembly: GCA_918857605.2. Lineage (NCBI taxonomy): Eukaryota > Metazoa > Arthropoda > Insecta > Lepidoptera > Geometridae > Philereme > Philereme vetulata. The sequence goes on from OU975484.1 coordinate 4,865,283, forward strand.
CGTAGGACAGGAGTGAATCTTGATAGTGCGATGATAATCTGGATTAGAGGCAGAGGTTTTGTGGAATGTAAGGTATTTAGTTTTTCTCGCGTTCAGAGTCAATAAGTTCACGCTAAACAATTTCGACAGCCTCCTCATCCCCGACTCCGCCAGACTATATACCTTATCCCACGAACTATCTCCAAAAATGACGGCCGTGTCATCAGCGTAACATGCCATGTCCGCGCCGACTACACTCAGAATATCATTGATATAGACCGTGAAGAGCGTAGGGTCCAATATGCTACCCTGTCGCACTCCGAACTCAACTGGTAGACAATTGCTGATACTCGATCCAATTCCTACACACTGCTGACGGTTTGACAGGTAGCTATCCGGTCATCAGGTATATCACCGGTATATCAGGTAGGTTTGACAGGACCAGTGGCACGCAGGGCCCCTAATACCTAGAATTTCAAGCTTCTTCATAAGAATCAGAATCAAGACCGTGTCAAATGCTTTGGTTAGATCCAGGAACACTCCTAGACAGCAGATATTATTATCTAGATGAGACTCGTTATGGACACTGCTGCATCCTCCGCTGAAACACCACGCATAAATCCAAATTGCCTATCTGATAAGAGTGGATTGGATAAATTTATCCAAGTATGAAACTAGGCATTTGTTAAGTAATTTTTCCAAAAGCTTTGAGAAAACACTGAGCAATGAGATTGGCCTATAGTTATTTGGGCTATCTTTATGAATAGGCACTATCACAGCCAGTTTCCAACTATCAGGAAAATACCCATCTAAGAGATCATATTGAGAATGAAAGTAAGTTGATCCGAAATAGCATGTCTGATAGCTTTTATTAGGGTGGTGGTGCATCCGTCTAATCCTGGGGCACTGAAATTCTTGAGTTCACCTACAAGTTTGTATGTTAGAGTTTTGTTTTATACTACATGGAAATGTAACAAGTTTATGGCCCACCTGATGTTAAATGGTAACCATCACCTATAACAGATAATCGCCTCGTAGATCACGCATGTTAGAAATGTGCCTTACGATGCACTGCCCTGCGCCCATCAACTTGAGGCATACAAGTGTAAAGCCTTATGTGCCTGTTATTACACCGGCAACCATACTCTTCAAACCGAGCAATGCAACACAGCAATGCTTGACAGCAAAAATAGGTATGGTGGTAGTAATTCCCCGGGCGAGCCCTTTCACAAGAAACTCTTAAAGATAAATTGTAGGGGCAGAGTGTCGTACCTCCATGGTGTCGGGCCAGTGCAGATGCTCGGGCTCCGCATCCTCGCGCTCGGAGGGTGGCGCCTCCCAGCGGCAGCACCACTCCGCGGCGCACGGCTCCACGCACCGCTCCACTCTACATAGATACAATTAATTATTAGTACGCAAACAACGGTTACTATACGTAAGTTGTTGTCGCCCGCCTGTCGTTCAGCCAGGCTATCCCATTCATACCTACAGTTCGTATCTTACGTGTGTAAAGGGCGCGTCAGCTTAGTCATTTATCAAAATGATGCTGGGCTAGTAATCGATACCATATATATGGTATATATACTTCAGAAACTACTCAACCGATTCTGAAAATTCTTTCACTAGGCTATATTTTATTTTAATAAAAATCCGTGTGAAGCCAGGACGGGTCAGCTAGTAATAAATAATAGTCAACAGTCCTGATCCACACGATGTTTGCAAATGTTTGTTCTTAGGTCTGAGTGTAGATGTACACCTGAAAAGGGAATCCTAATGTGGGGTGTTATAAGCCAAAGCTCCTGTCAGACGGGGTCACAAAACGTGGGACAAGCGACGATAATATTGCTATCTCGCTCGCTCTTACAGCCCTTACGGGAGCCGTTAGTGATGCGCCGAGCGTACTTACCGAAAACACTAATTAGGAATTGTATTGAAAAGGGAACAAACACGATTATTGGTTGGCCCCGTCTGGTATGCCGCTAGTCTTGGCGTATACTATAGTTTGTGAATGTTGGGTATTTGTTATAGTCACCTTCCAAGCGCAGGATCATCCGTAGCAGCAGCTATAGTGAGCGAATGCAGTGCCTCCAGTGGATGCGGCCCCCTGTCCGCCGCGTCAGCCCACCCCCCCGCGTGCGCATGTGTGTGCGCGAGCGCGGCGGCCGCGGCGCACACGCGGCGCGCGCGACCCACACTGCACTTGCAGTATTCACTGTAATACAATAGTACATTATTAAACGAGGGGATAAAGCAGTGTCTTGCGTTACGGGCACTATATTGAATCCCGAAAGTAACGAAGGATTCTAGAGTTAACTCAGGAGCGGAGCGAGACAGCTTTATCCACGAGGATAATACTCTACTTCTCACATTTTCTGCGAAACAATAAAAACCAAATCTAGTATTCTATTGTGCGGAGGTTAGTTTGATTTACAAATAAGTTTTTATTGTGTGGGTCACTTTGGTTAAAATTTTGATACAGATGTGATATAATGAATTAATTCAGTACAACTTTACTCCCAGCTCGGCCGTAGGGATATAATCACCTGCCTTCGGTGAGATTTACATGACATATAATTTGACATTGTCGAGCAGGTGGTGTGAAAATGTATACATCATCAACAGGATGAATTGCTTCACTAGAACCAGTCTGCTATTGGACTAAGGTTGAAAATACATTAGCACAGGCGTGGCGTGGACGACCAATATACGGAAGTGCTGGCACTTCGATGCGTTTTACGTGTCCAGCGATAGAATTCAAGTTTACTTATGTGTTACAACATAGGCTTGGACAAATTGCGATTCTAGTCGAGCGAAGGACGCGGCCTTTTATTTATTAAAAATAAAATGTCACACATTTTATTTTTATTTAATTAAATAAGGTACACAAAACAGAATACAACCAGTTAAGATAACAATATTAAGAAATACATAGCTTAATGGGCTAGATCCCTAGATGGCATCCTAAAACATGCGTACACATCATGATTAATTAGAACAGTTATATTTGTGTTGTGATGATAGAGCAATGCTAAATAAAAAGTACCTACTCAACTAGATAACATGATTTTGTGCTAGATACATATATGAGATACAAAATATATTATACTATATATCATCATCATCATCATCAGCCGGAAGACGTCCACTGCTGAACATAGGCCTCCCCGTTAGATCGCCACAACGAGCGGTTGGTAGCCGTTTGCGCCCAACGGCTCCCCGCGATTCTTACTAGATCGTCGAGTGGAGACCATGGACTGGAAGACGCAGCGTAGGCCGGCCCCCCACAAGGTGGACCGACGATACTATATATATCGAAGACAGATTTAAACATGAAGTAGACTTCCGCGTATGGTGCCCTGACGAACGGTGTTGAATCTTACGTTTGCAGAGGATAGTTAAGTCCGTCTATGGTTAGCTAAGGACTATCTTTGTCACGCTGGTAAAGATAATTTTTAAACATGCATGGTAGAAGGCGACAGGCACGCTGGTACGCTGGCAGATAAACACTTATTTGGTGTTTCTATACTAGGTACATCAAGAGTAAGACAGTTTTACAAAATTTGGTTCTGATCATCTAGAAATCAATCTAGAAACATGTAAGAAAATAATGTACTCACTTCAGGGACAAGGCGTGCGGCAATCTAGTATCTAAGACCCATGCCAATAGGGTTAATAGTTGCGCAGCTAACGCCAGCCCTGCACTGTTCCTCCTCCAGGCGGTGCAAGCGGGGCTGGCTGAGGTGGCAGCGTCCTTGCTCCACGCTTGTATGTGGGAGAAGTCAGCATCCATGTTGATCCAGGGAGTTACGATGTGGAGCTGGGGTCTCTTGGGAGGTTCCTCTTCTGTGTCCGAGCCTATGAATTCCATGTCTTCTATACTGTCGCTGTGAATGTCAAATTAAAACAAATGGTCAGAAATATAGGTTTTTTCAAAACTGACATCTCTGAAAAAGGTAATGCTCAATGCACCCTTATGGGGGATGCCAGTGCAGATTGCCCTCTTATCCAAGTATTTTAATTAGACTGACGACTCTGATTGTGGGCCTTAGGCTCGGACTCTATGGCAAGCCTGGAGCTTGGCAGGGACCGTTAAAAACGGCCCTTGACCAATCCGTTGCACAACCAAATATTTGAATTTTTCCTGCATCGACTACACACGATCCGAGGCCATCCGACCCCGATTTTTACCTGGAAGCAACCGGACATGCTCCGGATTCGCAGGCTGCGCCCCCCCCTCTCTTTATTTTTCGGTACAAGTGGGCGGAGTTAAACAATAACGTATGTAGTTGTATGATATTGACCACATCGGCAACGAAAACTATCCGTTCCGAGGGCTTCATGGCGAGTTTTGCGTCAGTGTTATGACAGACAGCGTCGCAGTAGGAAGCACGCACATGCTCAAAATTAGCCACAAAATAACCCGATGTATCTTTGACCTCCATTTCCATCGAAACTTTAACTCAAATAAAAAAAATTAACACAATACAAAAGCCTTAATTTAATGTACTCTGTAGTATGGAAAAATAATATTTCTGTAAAAAAAATTTCAAGAAAATTTGCAATCTCTAGTAAATGCTTTGGCCCAGGGACTATTTTGATCATGTCTGTTGTTCTATTAACGTGCCATTTTTATTATTCCAATACATAGTATTAATATAAATAAACGTTTTATATTGGGGTAATTTTTTTATATACGAGTCAATTTTTCGCTTCTCCCTTTAGTTTTTGAGTACATCGAGTTTTTACGAGCTACCTTGTTAATCTTGCATACCATTCTATAAAAGTAGGCATCATCTGGACGTCTCCCCAACACAAGTGCTAGCGGTCGACTAAGGAAATTTTTCTCCTGATTCAACCGGATCTTGTGTAGTTCGATAGCATACCGATTTTGGTTTCTCCTCGGATCCGGGAGACCCAGACGCCATATAGTCCGAGCCTTATAAGATGCTGACAAATGCACCGAATACTCACTATTACTTCTAGATAGTGTATTAACCTAAAAACTCCTAGTTTATTATTATTTATATTTTATCTGAATTAAAAATACTATCATACTGTGATAAGGACAATTTTTACAATATTATTATAACTGATTAGGCTACAGAATTATGACAAAATTAAGTCACTGTATCTTTAAGTGATGAGACCTATGAATTAAATAATGATGACCAAAATCATGACGTGGAAACTAATCCAGTAGTAGGGTTTGAGTTTCAAGCTTTATAACAGTTTTTAGTCAAATATTTAAGCTTTTAGAATTTAGAAGTTTAGTCAGAATGTGGCAAACCATTTAGATAACTAAATCTATATAGTATAATATATATGTAATAGGTTTCTCAAATCAACATGAATGAGTTCCTTAGACTTTACTATGTCGTTTTTTAAGTATGTTTTTAAATATGTATATTGGATCCCTTGTGGGAGAATGTGTGCTTTTATGCATTGTATATGTATTTTAAGATCTTTGTATACCACATTCAAGCAAATAAATTAACTATTATTACTCCTTGCAATGAGTGAACTCCTGAGTCACATTTAAGTAAACATTACAATCTAATAATGTTGGTACACTATGTAACTTCTTACCTGGTATCATAAGTCATGTAAACTGGAAAGATGTACTTTGTTAGATGCCTTATTCGTGATCGTCGTAATGTGGCTAACGTTTCTGCTTGTTCGTTGTATGAACTCACTTTGTTCTGCAGCTCTGTACTCTGATTCTGAACATGTTTGCCTAAAGTTGACACCCGTTTCTGATACCTCGGTAATTTCTGCTTCAAATCATTGTTGTGGTTTTTTAAGGCTGCAAGTTCTTTTTGTTTTTCTTCTATGTTGCTTTTTCTTTGTTCTATGGCTAGTCGGAGTAGGTCTAGTCTATCTCTGGATTGCTTTGCTTCTGTGATCAATGTGTCTCTCTTCAGTTTAGGCAATAGGAGCTTCTCACATCGATCTAGAATGTACTTTCTGTTGGCTTTGAGTCTCAGTAACTTGGCTTGCTTCTCTGAGTATCTGGAATCACAGAAGAAATGTGGATAGAAATGAGGACTTCATTTATAAGTTAGTTCCTTTCACTATACACAATTATTTCATCATCACAAGGTTATGTAAGCTTGTATAAACTAGTTTTATGTTTAACTAATATTGAAGTATAGTTAGGTTACAAAAAGTAGGTACGATTTAAATAAATAACCGGTACTAAATTACTACACAATAACTTATGAAACATACACCCATTTAAAGATAAAACAATAAGAATTCATAGATTTAAATTAAATTACGGGTCTGTTTACAGATGAATTTGCATACAGCTAAAGTCAACAGTTTTTTTAGCCACAAAAGACGTGTACCATCAGGATGTGTCATATCAGGACCATGATTCATTACCTACAAATGAAAGGTACAAGAAAATGATGCGAAAAAACTTATAAATAACGCACCTGTCCGAGTAGGGCATAGAAGATTGCACAAAGTTCCCCGTACGTATACACTCTGAGCAGTAAAAGTTTCTTTTCACAGTGTAGCACAAAAGGCACTTCGTGTAATGTCCATCGCTCTCTGTAGATGAAACACGGAAGTCCCGCGGCGCCTCGCTCTCAGTAAAATAACTTGAGGCCATACTTTTCCTTTATGTTTCCGCAAGTTTTGCGTTGTTTGCAATTTTGTGAAATTGTTGGAGAAATTAGATTTGGAAACAAAAGCCTGTCACTGTCATATATCTGTCAATGTCATTTCGTTATACGTCAGCTGTTTTTGGCCACAGATTTTAGAAAAACACGTTCCGTTACACCTCTACTCATTAACTGTCATCTAAAGAAAAATTTCAAGAATGCACAATTAGATGGCGCCTTTATAAGTAGTGCCGCCAAGGTGCCGTTAACTTAGCTTAATTTCTTTGCTGGGGAGGACGATCGTGGTAATGAATAATTAAATTCTAACTAAACGCGTAAACTGTGCTAAATCAAATGGTTTAAATCAAATCAAATAAAATTTGTATTTATTGCGTAATAAGGGATGTTGATTTGATTTGACCGATTACTAGCGTATAACGGCGCGGAATTACGGAAGCTGGAAAATTAATTGTATTCTTTCCAAAGGTTTTCACCTACTGGTGGTTTTTAATCCAGCAATAAGTATTTTCAGCATGTTTTATCTTCGGTTATATTACACCTTTTGAAGTTTTTCTATTGTTTACGTCTTTTCTGTTGCTAATTATTATTCACAATGGCTAATAAAAATAAGAAAGAGAGTTCTCCTGAACCAGAAGAAGAACGAGGATATAATATCAGCAAACCATGCTTGAATCTAAGTGCGAGGCTCGCACTTATTATTCGTACGATAGCACGCATTATTCGCCCACCTGAAAGGAATTTATGACCTTGCTAAGAAGGTGGATGCCCATTTTACGAAATTTAAGGCTTTATACAAGTGCATACAATATTAATAATTTGCATAAAGATTTCGAAAGGTTATTAGATTCAAATAACGTTATATCGCTAAAAATTAATCCTAAACATGCTATTGAGTACTTACATAGAATGGACGAATTTTGATATCACGTACTGTCATATTAAACAGGTTAAAGAGACTCGTTCGCCATCTAAGTAATTTGTATCAGACTATATTGCCAATCAGAAAAATCACAACATAAGCTTCCTCGAATAGAACTAATGTCATTTAATTGTGATGTCCGCTCATGGCCGTTATTCTACCAACAGTTTAAATGCACTGTCCATGAGAATACATCTTTGTCAGATAGTGACAAGGTGTACTATCTGGTCGGTAAGCTGTCTAGTTCCAACGCGTCTGTTTGCGCCCGGCTACCCCCAACTGTTGAGAATTACCCTATTATTTGGGAGGCACATGTACAAAAATATGACGATCTCAGACTACTCGCTAGCTCTTACTTTAATCAGTTGTTGAGTTTTGAACCGCTAACAGTGCTTCTGGTCTAGAATCATTTTTAGATAATTTCGACACGTCTGTGGAAGCCTCTAGACAACTGAGTCTTGGCGACTTGACTGACTTCATGCTGCTACACCTCGCGCTCCAGAGGTTAGACTCAGAGACTGTCAAGTTATTCGAAATTACGCATCGCAAAGATAAGATTCCCACGGTAGGAAGAGTAGGTGGGAATCCCACTTAATCTTATGTCATTGAATTTGTAAAAGAACAAAGTAAAGTGTTATCTAGATCAGCTGTGCCGATCGTAAACCCGCAAACGCAGCACAAAGTTCGCTATGCGCACGCACCTGTGTGTGACTAGTACGAAGCCAGGGCAAACAAAGTCATTTGTGAACACTGACCGGGTGTGTGGTGCAAGTGATGAGAATAAATGCATTTTGTGTGTTCGCGATAAACACGATCACTTTTATCGGTTTCCAGCTTTTATGAAACTAACACCTCATAGATATAATTTCATTAAAATTAATTTCTATTGCAACAACTGTTGACTGAGACATAAAACAATGGAATGTGCTTCTAAGCACACTTGTTCTCATTGTTTGGCCAGACATCATTCGCTACTTCATTTTGATCCACCCGCTATCAACAACAAACTAGTCGAGAAAAATCCCGTTATTGAAAAAGCGCCCGCTGACACGTCCGCTACCGTTCATACTTGCCACCATACTCATACTGCGCCTGACCATGCAAATTCTAACGAGTCCCATGCTTGAACTCTCGCTAAAGACCTTGCGCCCCATGCGTATAAGGTCGATAATTCGCTATCCGCACCCGCTATAGATCCGAATAGTACGCACACAATAGGTAACAACTGCGTTATTAGCGCAGACAGTTATTAGCAACCGCTAAAATAAAGGTTTACGATAATTTAAACCTCCCTCACTTCTTGAGATGCTTGGTCGATCCCGGCTCTCAAAGTGAGTACATTTCTGCTGCATGTAGTAGCCGCTTATCGCTTCCGATTTCAACGCAAAGTCGCTTTTCTAAAGTCCAACTTATAGGAGGAGCCTCTCAGAAAATTCTAGGAGTGACTTCTCTTCGCTTCACTTCCCGCTTTGAGGACGGACATGAGTAACACATCCAGCCCATGGTAGTGGATATCATCACGTCGCTGCTGCCGGACTCGCGCGTCGATGTCAGCGCCCTTCACCACATACGTGATCTACCCATGGCTGATGTTGATTTTTCCGAGCCCGGTCTATTGACCTACTTTTAGGTGTGAACTTGTATTGTCAAATCCTCCTATTTAATAAAATCACCGCTGATAATAATTTACCCGCTGCCTTGGAAACAACTTTAGGTTACATCGTCATGGGAAATGCACCAGTTATATCCCCGCGCTCCTTATCATATACCTTTTGTGTATTTACGAATGACCCGCTACATCAACTTGTGGAAATGATCTACTGAATAATCACCTTTCCAGTTGTTTTCAAGTCTTGACGATCAACGCTGTGAAGAAATGTACACTTCGACTACTACTCGAAATAGCGATGGTAGTTATGCGCAGCTTCCATTCAAAGACCCGCAAAAGCTAGATAGTTCTTACATACCAGCTAAGAAAAGGTTTTTATGCCTTGAGAGGAAGTTTTTACGATCACCGGACTTAAATACAAATATAATGTGATTATTTCTGATTACCTTGACAAAGGTATTTTAACGCGCGTTTGTGCTGACGATTGTACTTCTCCAGGTTATTACTTACCGTACCATCCTGTAGTTCGGGACGACAAGCCCACGACTAAGGTCCGCATCGTATTGGACGGCAGCGCTTCGACACGATTAAGGGCTGTCTCTAAACGATATTTTATACAAGGGCTGCAACTTGTAAGCCGATATATTTAACATTTTATTAAATGTTCGCATACCTACATCGTATCGCTTGTTTCGCTGACGTGAAGATGATTTGTTTATGTATTTATACCGCTGTTACCATCGAATCTTATATCGGTTCTCACCAGACGATCCGCTGGAAACTTTTCAATTCGAGCGTGTCACTTTGGCCTGCGGTCCTCACCTATGTTGGCGCTGCGCACGTCAACTGGCATAAGACGAAAGACAAAGATGGCCTCTTGCCACTAACGTCATCACTCGTGACGTCTACATGGATGACTTAGCATCTTCTGCTTCTTCTGTGAATCAAGCAGTCAAGATTGCTCAAGAGTTAATTCAGATGTTTAAAGCTGGAGGATTCGATTTAGTAAAGTGAACTAGCAACTCAGCTGAGCTGCTACAATACATACCCGTTTCTCACAGACAGCCTGAATGCATTTCATTCGATGACGATGACACGTTTAAGTTTTTAGGGCTACGCTGGCTCCCCGCATCCGATAATTTTATCTTTTTGACCTCGGTCCCACCAACTGTTTATACAAAACGCGCTATTTTATCCATGACCGCTCGTCTGTCCGAAGAGAGATATTTAGGCGATATTAATAAAGTTCCCAATGAAATGATATCTGCTGAGGATTTAAAAATCCGCTCTACAGAAACACCCCGCTCTCATGCCAAAAAATGGGCATATATCAGAACTGATTGTCGATTGGTACCATCGTGAAAATAGTCACGCTGGCCAGCAATTACTTATGTGAGTATTGCGATAAAAATATTGGTTTTTATCCGCTAGGCGCTTAGTGCGCAATCGCATTCACAAATGTGTTAGTTGTTTTAAGACTTAACCCTAAACCTACCTTTCCCGCTATGTCAGATCTATCCAGCTGTCGCGTCGAACCTTGCAAGACTTTTACGCACACGGGTGTGGATTACGCCGGCCCGCTATTTATAACGACGATTAAGAAACGAGGTATTCGTAGTCAAAAGGCTTATCTTAGTGTTTTTCTGTGTGTAGTCACTATAGGGCACATATAGAACTAGCGTGAGATCTTAGTTCCGCTACCTTCCTGGACGTGTTCAAGCTCTTCTTATCTAGACGTGGTCCATGCAATTTTGTATACAGCGATAACGCCACTAATTTCATCGCATTAGAATCCTACTCTGGTTAAAATGGGTGTACCACAGGGATCAATTTTGGGACCATTTTTGTTTTTAGTATATATTAATGATCTTCCCCATCTTGTAAGGGATGATCATGAGGTTGTATTGTTTGCATCTCTAAGGTCGTAAAATGGTTCAATGTAAACAATTTACTTCTAAATGAAAAGAAAACAAAGTGTATTAGATTTACACTACCAAACGTTACACAAGTTAAAGCAGATATAAAAATCAAAGACGAGGAGTTGGCTCTTGTGAACACTACCGTATTATTAGGTATAACCCTAGATAATAAGCTTCAATGGGGCCCTCACATTGATAAGGTGTCGAAGAGACTTAGTTCTGCGACATACGCAGTCAAAAAGATCCGTCTTTTTACAGACGTAGACACAGCTAGACTAGTTTACTTCAGCTACTTCCACAGCATTATGTCATACGGTATACTGCTGTGGGGGAGTGCTGCAGAAGAGGGCTGTTCGTGCAATTTATAATATGGGCCCCAGATAACCATTACGTAATAAGTTTAAAGAAATAAATAATATGACATTCCTTTGTCAATACATCTATGAAAATCTGATGTATGTTTACAAAAATATTAATTTGTTTAAGAAAAATAGCGATAATCATAATTTTATTACTACAAATAAAGTATCTCGCTGTTGCCCGTTGTAGACTCCATAAAGTTAGTAAATCGTTTAAAGGGCAAGGTATTCGCTTTTATAACAAACTCCCAAATGATGTACAAAAATTGACAATAAACAAATTTAAAAACTCAATTAATCAAAATCTTTATAAAAACGCCTACTATACAATATCGGATTATTTAGATGATAGAGAAGCTTGGGATTGAAATTGCTCCAACTCGTTCAAAATGTTACAATTTAGACGTAATTTATTTTCTGTATTGTAATGTATTCTAAAAGGATCATTAAAAAAAACAACCAGCCTTGTTTCTTGCCTTTCTTTCCTGGCTTGGTCGCGAAGAAACAGGCAGTAAAATTGACGTTTCTAAGTGATCCTTGTGATTTTAATGAATAAATGATTTTGACTTTGACTTGAAAGAACTGTTTACATTTTTAAAATCTGACGAATATTATAAAACCTTTAATAATGAACTCGCTAAGCAGAACATCATTTGGAAAAAATCTTAGGAAGCCATTTCGGTGGAATTTGGGCAGCGAATATTAAGAGTAGTTAACAAGTCTCTTCTCTTTCGTGTGATCGGAAAGCAGATACCTACTTACATATGAGGAGATGCTAACGGTGCTTAATCAGGTCGGCTGTTCTTCGGAGCCGACCGCATCGCCCTTTCTCTCTACTAAACCGCTAGCCTTTTTACCCACAGCTGATGTAAGTGGAGAAGGAACAAATCTTTTGTCTCGACATTCTTTGATGGACTCTCTAGTTCAAATATTCTGGAAGCGATCCAGAAATTAATACCTCCGTAATTTGCAAATGCGCGAAAAGTGGAACACCGCTAGTAATCCACTCACAGTAGGGACTATTGTTCTTTTAAATAACGAAAACGCACCTCCATTGTCTTGGAAAATCGGAAGAATTTCTGAGGTTTTCCCTGGTATAGACGGTAGAATTCGTTGTGCGCGAGTATGAACGTGTGATAGCGCGTATATCAGGCCGACGACAAAATTGTCGCCGCTCCCTATCCAGTAGGGTGACCATGCGCTTTGAACATTTTCGGATATTCTTATCCAACCCCGCTATTTCTTAATTTAATTTACCGCTATATATTTTATACCGCAACCGCTATTTACACCGCTATTTTATATTTACCCCGCAACGCTATTATATATTGTTTCCACTTTTGAAGGAAATCCTTAAAGGAGGGGGAGATGGTGCATATTAATCCAGCATTTGTATTTCACGTCAAAATCCATTCGTAACGATTTCCTATTCCTTTCTCCTGTTCGCATGCACAACGCCATATATCGCCTTACTCTGGCGAGGATGGTAGACGCCGCCATAAGCCAAATTCATTGGCTGCTCTGAATCAGGAGATGTTCTTCAACAGAACACGAGCGCGTGCGCTAATTTTCATATATTACTTCTCTATATACTATACAACTTTCGCTATTTGATGTGGTAATAACCTAGACGTGTAAAGAAACAGTGATATACAAGTGTGTGAAGTGTATAATTGACCATCGCTTCGAACATGACGCAGTTGACCTTGGCGTCTTGGTCTCCAGAAATTACATGTACGTGCAGCTCCGCCTTCCCTGATCACTGCTGTGATCTATTCCTGTGAATTTTCCACTTTTAGCAGCGTGGTCTTCCTATCATCAGAAAACCGTTACGAATGCTATTGGTTTTTGTGTAATTTAGGCATAGTAAAGGTTTATCTAATTCGCTTATACAGTCCACTCCACCAACCCTTGAAAGTTATCGATCCGTTAAAACAACCCCAAGTATGGTGTGAAAGTGAATTGAACCAGCTATTAATTTCCTCCAGGTACCTAAGTGAATTCCTTTATAAAAATAAATGCTTAGCTAGACCGTAAATCTTTTGGTAATAAGTTCTTTGAATCTTCAAGTAAACACGCACACACACACACACACACACACACACACACACACACACACACACACACACACACACACACACACACACACACACACACAAACACACACACAAACACACGTACGCCTAATATTAATATTTATTTATCAATATCGATATTTATTTTGTTTTGATTGTATACCGAATTAACGGAAGAGCGAGACCCTCTAACACAGGTATTTTATACTTAAAAGAGGATCCCAAACCCATGAAATGTATATAAATTAAGTTTACTGAAATAAATATATTTGATTTGATTTGATTTGAAAGTAAATTCCTGCGCATAGTGGAAAGGTGACTACGTAATTTGGACAGAGCTATAGCAGCGTCCACGTTGTCTCGATCTTGCAATAATTACTCCGTATCCAAGACGCAGTATGTCCCTAATGGCCTTGATAAATGTAGGATGGCAATGCCGCAGACGGTGCATCCCTCCCCGGGGCACGAATACGACCGACAATACAACGCCTGTTACTCCTATACAAATTACGCATTCCGACACTTGTGCGAGGTTCAACAGGGTATGACGGTAGGCCCTATCTAAGCTTGCTATGGTACCATAAACTGGCGATATAATATATCAGGCTTTAGTTTAGGCATCTACCGGAATAGGTATGTACCTACATAGTTTTCTCTAGGTAATAAAGATAAATGGTATCTTGTTATGTATATCGTTTTTTTCAGTTTGGCCAGCCGGCAGAGCTCATGATAGGCAACAAGTATCTAAATAAGCATGTAAATAGTTTGCCATAATCGAGAAACGATTCGGTAGACATTATTTTAAAATTATTAAATCGTTCTCAACTTTCTTCAGCAATCACACTAATATTATAAATGCGAAAGTTTGGATGTTTGTACTTTATTTGTTACTCAATCAAGTCGTAACGGCTGAAATGATTGCGATGAAATTTGGTACCTGGATTAAAACATACGCTACTTTTTATTTTGACAAACCACGTGTGGGAAGCCACGGGCGGGAGCTAGTAGGTAAATATTTAAAACGATGCGACGACGAGTCATATTTGGAAAACACAGAGAAGGACACAGGAGGTCGTTTCGCTTCTTTTCTACAGTAGTATTTAGAAAGTTACTCTGAGTTCTCCACCGTAAACAAATTTAATACAGAAGATAAGTACCTTCAAAAGACTTTCAAGAGCCTCACAAAAACACAAAATTGTTCCTAAATACAAGACTTCTCCGTCAAATGAAACCGCGGAATGTGTTCGCGGGTCGCGGGAGAACCTTAAAATCTAAGTAGAATTTATTACTGCCTATTATTTTCATGTGAAGAGGGCTTCCCTTCCTGTACCTACGTAGGTAATTATGCTATATGCATTATGTAGGTACTTACTTGTACTACCGACCGGTAGTTAAATTACTGGCTCATGAGACTTTTTAAACGTCGCGTCGTCGGACTTTTCGTCCGTCGGTAGGTGACACTAACACAGGATCGAGGAGGATTTTACAAACTTAGGGAGTCTTCTTTTCGTCAAGCGTTTGTCCACTAGGTACCTCACCTGAAGGTAAATGGTGTTTATAAAAATAATATAAGTACGACGTTTATTTTAGGCAACAATGTGCAAACACAAAATATGATTACAAGGCTAACATCTATAAATAACACAAAATAGACTACGGATACATCTTTACATAGTATAAAATGAAGTCGCTTCCGCTGTCTGTGTTCCCTTGATCTTTTAAATTACTCAATGTATTTTAATGCAGTTTTCAGCAATAGATAGAATGATCCAAAAGGAAGGTTTATATATATAACTGGCTTCCGCCAGCGGCCTACGGCTTGTCCAATTTCGATGAAATTTGGGACCTTTATACCTAGATTGATTATGAATGGAACTGAGACATTGGATACACTTTACGCGACTGCACAGAAGGAGAGTAATTAAAAGGAAGCCGCGGGCGTGTCAGCTAGTAAAACAATAAACTTAAAAACTTGACGAGTTGAGTTGTTTATAAACAGTTGGGATTTATAAATCCCTGCAAATTATGTATGTAATTTAAGAACCCTCGATAGAACCAAAAAGAGGAACGAAACAAAATTTGTCATTGAAAATGTCCATGGAACTAGAAAGATACCTACCCTAATTTCGTACGACATTCACATTTGGCAAGCAAGCAGGCTTCCCTCGGGAAATCAGGCTTCGGGCGTCCGAGCCTTTGTACGGATGCTGTAATTACACTGACCACACTCGGAAGCAAAACTCGCTCCAACAAAAATTGGAAAACATGCGGCTAAAATCGCTTGTTGCACAAGCGATTTTGTAATTTTTAAGACCGTCTGGATTGACGTTCTTTAGGGCAGAAAGGTTTTAGAGTGGAGAGAATGCACTCGAAAGCATTGCGTAAGATAATCCCCAATTGGATGGAAAGCTGGGAGTCGTTGGGCACAGGCCGCCAAGATGGGACGTCTTGGTTTAGGGGTGAACCCTATTCTCAGCTGTGGACTTTCTATGGCTAATAATAATAATACTAGTGGTTCCCCCGAACTTGCGTCGCGCGCGACTCCCCAATAAACAAAAAAAATATTATTCTTAGGGCGACTTGCGCAACGATGCCTAAACGTATTTAGAGGCTAAATATGAAATGGCTGATTTAATAATTGATAAATCATACAAATATGTCAAATTTAAACATGTTTAGGCGCTAAATACGTTTAGGGATCGTTGTGCAAGCCGGCATTATTCTTCGCCTTATTCGTGTGATAAAATAGTGCCACTAAAAGCACATCCAAATTACTTGACCTACAATTTCATTCAAATTACAAGTAACGGGAGTATATGAAAATTGGTTTTCTTTTTAGGGGTAAAAATTACAGTTATTCCGGATTTCAGACCTTTCCCTATATTTGTGTCACTCAAGCTACGCGCATACAGCACTGTTGGGTCGCTAATGTACCCTGTGAATTTCGTCAAAATTCAGATTGTATTATGGCTAATAGTAGGTAATAACTCAAACACTGCAAGGATTAAACTAAAAATATAAACGGGGTTGAAATGTACCAATTAAGCCCTTTCTTTAAACATCCCATTTAACCTAATAGTCTCATTTTGATTTTTTTGTTTGCCCTCTTGAACCCCAATATCTTAACAACCCCCCAATATTTTTAGCTCATTTAGTCACACCAGGGTTGTGCCAACACTACCTACCTATAAATCAAGTTTCACGATGATCGGATCAACGCTTCGAAGGTTATCCTCGGACAAACAAACATACATACATACAACGCCAATTTGCCCAAGTTGATTTTGAGATCTCGCTTCGCTCGATCAATAAAGATAATGGAGACCATCAGGGTCTTTGGAATGCATCAATTCCTACGAAATCAGTAGGAAAGAGCTGATCTTGCGATCAGCTTTGAAACACCATAGCAATCGACACATTCTTTTAGACATAGACATAGACATAGACAGACATTTATTTGCTACCATAGCACACACAAATTCGCACAATACAATCAAAAGGTATAACATCAAAGAGAAAGCACAAGAGAACACAGAAAATACAACAAACATAGAAACAATAGAATGAAATAATAAATTTACAATGTAGTCAGGGAAAAATTAAAAAGAGGCAAGTAGGTGTGTATGTGCTACTGCAGCAAATGGGTTCCAGCTCAGCATTATGCCTCGCCACCGATCGACAGCTCGGCGCTGTTATTCTGCAGAAACCTTTTTTAGGCAAGTCATTAGAACTCGTAAGAACTTTTAGGAGGTGTGTTGCCATGGACACAGGCAGAGGAAGGCTTATAAAAAGCAGTTTAATTACTAAGAAAAAAATTGTGTTTCTTGTATTTTTTTGGATACAACGTGGACGGACAGGTAACGAACGAAAGCATTAATATCTCATAGCACTCCCTACTAGCAAACCATTCCTTTGGGTTTGGCTAATGATAATCTCCCACTTTTCATGTGCAATTTAGCTCTCGCCCTCTAAAAAGAGTTCGTGTTTTTTACCAATTAGACATATAAAAACCGGAGCAGAGGTAAAACTGGTAAAGCCGTGTGTAGATAATGTAATTCGTGCGGTTCGTTAGCGAAAGCATTGCACAGCTTTCTACCTGAATTTAATGCGATTCATTTTTTCTTGTCAGGATCGTGAATTTTGCTATGAAAACTTTCAATCAAGGTTGTCTGTGATTATTATGATTGCAAAATTGAGTGAACTCAAAGATTAGTTTTTTTTTTCAAATATGAATATTTGAAAATAAAATTCTAACAAACAGTTTAGGTAATCCTTGAACATCTTTAACTCAAAATGAAGGGTCAGGTCAAAGGTCGTCCATAACACATGTACCTACGTACCACCTAATATTTTTTTATTTCCAGCTACGTGATTCGTGTCTGAATCTGACACATTCGCTCCTTATGATTCCCAGCCGGCCTCGTACGTGATACTAGGAACCTAGCATGTCTAAAGAGCAAGGTGGGAGTCGATCAAACGGTCGAGTCTCCCTATTTCGGGAAATAAGACGCTTCAAGAATAAATTATAAACTGTTTTGTCTAATGAAATTATCGGAAAAATAACGTTTGAATTTCCGGAAAAGCGAAAAGTTTGGAAAGCGCTCAATCTCGTTTATTGATCAGCGCTCGGTTTCCGGGATAACTCGTTGCGGTAATTTTAATTTCGCTCCAGAGGAAAGTTTGTTATCAACTCCGTGATGTGAGCTCGCAGCAATCAATGGTAACAATAGTAGCAACTTAGAGATGGAAAGAAGAGGCGCTTTGTACGTCTCTGGATAAGGTTTCAAAGGCGCTGTAGAAACCAAACTCTCCCTATAAGCTGTAAATGTTGCCTGAGAGAGATACTTAATATTGATAAACCATAAATAAGGATTTGGAATTCTTGATCCATATAAAAGGAATAGAAGCGATACTTCATCTTTATGCTAAGAAAAAACAAAACATACAATGAACGACGAATCTTTTTATGCACAACAGCCTTTAACACCTTTGATATGCTACAGCCTAGCACCCCATTCCGTGAGACGTTACGCAATATCCTAAGGTGGAAACTCGGAGATCAAAAAAGCTCATCACTCTCGGGGTTCAGAATTATGGCACAATCAGCGAGTCAGGATTCCCTCCGCAAATCATCGCGAATGGCACAAGTGCGAATGCGTATACGTGTTCCTTGTATAATACGATGGTGTTTTATGGTGAGCGACTAAGATGATTGCAAAGACTCGCGACTTTTAACAAAGACCTAGTTTAGTAGTATAAGTCGCAAGCCGTAGTATTCATCAATCTAAAATTTTATTCAGGTTTTTCCGAAAAAAATATCAATAACTACCACCTTATATGGTACCTACATTTCGTCTCGCGTCCAAGTCGCTAGTGTCTCAACCGTTAGGGTGTGTCACGCACTCTCGCCATAAACCGAGATTTTTCAATGAGAAGAATATAAAGGACGTATCTCACTACAAGAAGAATTACAGAAGGAGTACGCAGAGTAGGATATCTTCGACATCATTCCTTTATCCACACGTAAAAAATATCATGTCCAGTACCATTATAATGTGTGTTTGTCTTCACCGAAGCTGTGTAAAAAAAAGTATGTACTTAGGTATTCAAATATAGGTCTAATTCTTTATTAACCATGGATTCACAAGAATAGCATTTTTTGTAAAATAACATGCATAGTGAGTCTTATCTTTTAATGTCGTTTAAGATGGCTTACTGTCTACAGCAAAATATATGTGGCTTGCGTGTGCGTTACACATCCGTCGGAACACACATCCCGAGTATTTCCTCTGCCAATGTCGTACGCATCCTTACACATCCCACCTTCATCCGTTTCATACCTTACCACTTTATAATAGAGTTTATTTTTGATTAAATAAGGGTCGCGGTAACTTGTTTGGCGAATGTCCTCCGTCGTCGTACCGTCTTCTTTATGTCGGCATTTCAGAGATACTTTACTGGAGCGCCTTTTCCAGCTGAAATATGTCTTTTATTCCAAGATTTTCATTTTAAAGTGATGCATGATTGCACAATTTGATCAAAGTTATGGCAATGTGGTAAATTACATTTTTTTCTTTATTTATTGTAAAGCGGGGTCGATTGTATTGGCAATGTAGTTGGCTAGAATGATTGCGTGCAGGTAGCTACAAGGTTGGCGTAGTTCGTATGCATTCGACGGCTTATCGTAGTTGTATGTAGCGCAGCCGCGTAGACATTCCGTACACATTCAAATTAAGCCATTAATTCGCTGGCAAGATCGAGAGAGTCTTTATTCAATTGAGTACGTATGTACCTCATATATAGTTTCTGTGTTTGAGTCAAACTATTTATTCCTAAGTGCACTATGTAAACATTTTTAAAAATAGATACATATTATTATTATTAAAGTTACATTAGTTCCCAGTTGGCAGAAAATGATGTGAAAATAATTTACCAATTTCCGTAATAATTGTGTTTGCTGGTAAATATTATTTATTCATTTTCCACTTATTGGATATTGAGCCGCTTCATTTACTTTATCAAAAATAGCTATAAAAGGTTGTGAGTTCGGTTTTTGTAATCAGTTTACGAACGGTCGCCATTCAAATGGAAAGCGGACGTTTTTATCTTTTAGCGATAATATTTCATTCAACTGTTCCATGTGGACGGTCCAGTGCTTTCAATAGCGCAGCAGGTATGTTTATTTGCGAATAACTCGCTCGAATCATATTTGCGCTATTTTTGTGCGTAATGGGACGCACAAAAATAGCAAAAATGTGATCCATATTCTCTCGTCACTTCACTATAGAGTTTGACACATTTTTCCAGTTTTCGAATGGTGTTTTGAGCAAACTTACTCCATTATTTGTTCTTTTTAGAATTGAACAGTCTCCATAGAATCTGATCCAGAATAGCCGGCTGAAACGCAGGAGATGGCGGGTTCAATTTCAGCCGCGGAACAAATGGTTTGAGATATTTGTTCTGGTTTAGGTGTTTTTCTATATAACTATGTATTTACAAAAGAAGTGTACCTATAAGTATTCTATCAGTTATTTAGTTCCCATAGTACAAGCTCAGGTTAGTTAGGGGCTAGACAACGCTATGTGAAATGTCCAGAATTATTTAAATACCACAATATAAAAAATACTACACAAAAACTAAAATCTAAATTGCTAATTTCTAAATTCAAATATGAAAAAAACATGTACATAATACATACATAATACAAGCTGAGGGTTCCGGATAAAATAATGAAAATCAATCTAACCAAATTATCACTTTTATTCAAAACTGAAATGATAAATACACAATTTTAATCACAAGTCACTAATTCACACCACTGTTGCACAATAAACCACTAAAAGTCACCGAAATATACGCACGTATCGCCAAAACCAGACTGACTCTCCGGGCGTCTCTACGCCCTATTTATTCCGCTCGCTTCTCAAAGGTTCCGCTGGCAACTAGAGCTGTGTAGGTATTTCAACAGGACTACTCTTTCTTATTCTGTGCAACTGTAGGTAAAAAAATAGTAGGTATATATCACACTTATTACATATTCTGTGGCACAGTCAGTAGCGTAGCGTGGGTGTCAGCCGCCTGGGGCGGAAGATAATTTTGCCGTCCTTTTATTTAGGTATTTCGATTTAAAAGACTATGTATAAGGAATTAAAATTTCCCTGCTCATTTCGTTCGGTCCGAATCGTAGGTGCGCCAAAAATATGAAATGGTTCAATTATGTCAATATATTTCAATTTATTGTGAAATTTTGCCGCCCCTTAAAGGTGCCGCCCGGGGCGGGCTGCCCCTGTCGCACTTACTACGCTACGTCACTGGGCATAGTAGATATAACTTCGAGATGCCAATATTACATATTCTGTTACAGCCTTGGGCGTAACAATACACTTATCAAATTTACATTTTTTTTTCATAAACAGGTTTGAATGAATAATAATACTGGTTTTGGTAGGTACTGATTTAGACGCTGCCCTCTAAACGGTATGCCGACTAGGTACCTACTATGAAAATTGTAATAAATTAAGAGATTTCCCGCGGGCCCTTTTGCAAAGAAACAACATCTCAAGGCACTTCACGTCAAAAGCTTTGCGCCATTTCATCGCAATTAGATTTTTACTGCGACTGCGACCGCCATTTTAAAGCATTATTGAGTGCTCCATAATGGGGATAAGGGGTAATCCCCGGGGAGAGGAGGTTTTTCATACATTCTCGTTGTATCATTTTCGGCTGACTGAGTTTTTTTACGCAATTTTGCTTTTGCTTAAAATATTTTGAATATCACATAGTTTAATCAAATAATTATCTTTCATGTTACACAATAAAATATATTGTTCATTTTTATTTGTTTTACTTTGACACCATCTAAATTTTCTTTTCTCTGAAAGGACGTCTGATAGAATGTAACTAATTTCAGAAATATAATTTAACTTTACCTACTAAGGTAGGTACCCGTTAAGTTTATATAAATAAATAAATAAATAATAAATATATCTGGACATTTCACACAGCGCTATCTAGCCCCAAACTAAGCAGAGCTTGAAATATGGGAACCAGATAACTGATAGAATACTAATATACTTTTTTTTTGTAAATACATACTTATAATATATAGAGAGAAACAACCAGACCCGGAACAAATATCTGTAGATCATGCAAACATTTGTTCCGCAGCGGGAATCGAACCCGCTACCTCCTGCGTCTCAGCCGGCTATTCGCCCACTGTGCCGCGGAGGTCTGTGATATATAAGTACAATATTAATATTAGAATATTATTTACTATATAATACACAATAATATAAAGGCTATATAAGTATATATATGTTTTAGTGCGCATTTGTAAAATGCAATTATAGATTTTGCCTCACCCTAACAGGGTACAGTCGTTTAGATTCCTACACAATACTTGTATGTACCTAAATGATTTCGTATCTCAAATGAATAATATGAATATGAGACTAGTACAGAACTATGGTAAATGGTACGAACTTAGGGAAGCCTATAGGTACTAATTCCAGCGCTGCGATGGTTTCAACCAGGCTGTGAGTAAGGTAAGTTGTTATTTCTAGAATTTGCACAGAGATTTACTCTAGATATAAATTAACACTCACACATTCAATTTTTTTGACAACCAAAATCCACTTTATGTTATAACAAACTTCTACAAAACAGAAAGTGGATTTAAAAATGTAAATGTAGGTCAGAAATGGCGCAAACACTCGCAAGGGGTCAATCCCACTCGCGGGTCATGTGAGGGGTCAATCACGAGATAATTTGTTAGATTTCATTACCGCGGCGTGTCGCACTGATTGCGAACCGGGTTTACATATACCGGGGATACGCTCATTGCCTCATTCAGTCTGGCATCAGCGTATTCTAATTAGACTATTGATTTTATTAATCATATACCTACATTATTTCGTTTATTTTTATTGTCAATGATATTTCCCCTCTTAGACCAACTTTAGTATGGAAATACTTGGTTATGTTATAATAGGTTAATTTTGGTTCAAGTATTTGATTAAAATTGGCCGAGCTAAGACTTAAATGCAGACTAAATAGCAGTTTTCAGCCCTTTCTACCTTTTCTGACTTTTGCTCCTAAGGTAGAGAGTACGAACGACGCGATAAACAAAAAATCACGAAAAAATCTTCGTACAAAAAAGAATTGGTGTTTGTTTATAGGGCTCTTTGGGTCAACAAATAAAAGTGCTCTTGCTTTAATTTTTTCCAGCGTAATAACAACAGTACCAAATACAACAGTAATCTGAGCACTCAAATCTCGTGTTTATCCAAATGAAAAATCCCACAATCTGCACTGGCAGTGGCGGCGGGCTACGGCCGTAGCCCCGTAAGTCGTAAACTGTGAATTTCGCGAATTATCGCCGTCACGAGGCGTGAGGTACCTAACACTAGGGATGTAAGGTGACACGTTATAAAAGTCGGAGAACGGTAGACAGTGATTAGAATGCTCCTTTAAGTCGAAGTAACACAAATATACAATTATCTACCAACCTATTACGTCTGCAAAGTTTAGCGTGAGCTATTCTTTAAATTTGAAGACCGCGTTGCTCCTGATAGGTAACAAATTAACATTGCGAGACATGAGGCACAAAATGTTATATTACTATATTAGTTCATACTAAAATCCACCATAACTGAAGATCATGAAAACGCCGGACACACGCATGTGAAGCCAAAAATGGCGGGCTAAGGTCGCGTCGTAAAACCCGACAAAACACAGTTAAACAGAATGTGCGAATTGTTGAAAACTTCCCAGTGAGGGGTGTGATCCTTAATTCTTTATTCACGGTCGAGGGATGTAACGTGTCAGTATCATGATGACTAATAAACAGGGTTTTATATTGTGGATGCGTACCCATTAAACCGGTTGGGACTGTTGTCATTCTCATTAATTATAACGACACTTACTATGTCAAAATTGTTGGTTTAATAAAGAGTTGAGAAATGCAGAGTTTTCTTTATTTTCAAACCGATGAGAATTGACCACTAGCGAGTGAAAAGGTTGAAATCTATGACGCAAGCTGACCCAATATGGCTTCGTAGATACCATTTCAACAAACTAAAGCAAAGCGAACAAAAATACCCAATATCGCGAAGTGGCAGAGAAATCTACAATTCCAGGTAGGTTGTGAAAAACATCTCTCTCCGTTTTTACCAGTTCTTTTAAGAACTCCTTGGTATGATCACTTTTAAATAGAGCACCGGTTCCTTGTAATCTAATTGTAGATGTCAATCTCGCCGGGAGTGGCGGAAATGAGTGTGCGCGAGTAGGTAATAGACGGTGATCGCGAATCATAACAACGGCGCGGCGATCGGGAACAAGAGAATCGGCTGCCTAACACTACAGAAATTGTATGGAGAAGGCAAATCTGCTTAGGACTATCAATCGATTCGGTATCGAGGGATTGAAAAAGTTTTAAGTAATACTTTGACAATCTAGCACTTAAAGTAAATAGAAACAGGAATGATTTCAAGGCTCACACATGGAATGACCCAACACAGAAGGAACCTATGACACAAATCTACATGACTTAATATGGTTTATTGATAATGTAACTGAAAAGCAGTATCTAATACGAGGGGCACACTAAAAGTTTCCGGAATCAATAATAATAAAATACTATTAATAATGGTCATAAATAAATTTATTGTTTCTCAATATATTCTCCCTTTGCGTTAAAGCACTTTTTCATACGATTGAACTGGTTCTTGATTTTTGGGAACAGAAAAAAGTCACACAGTGCCAGGTCAGGACTGTATGTTGGATGACTCATACTCGCAAGTTGGACGTTTTTCGCCTTTAAAAACTCATTTTTCTGTCTGGCCGTGTGGGAACTTGCATTGTCGTGGTGCAAGATGATACGGCGTTTACCGTTATTTTCACGGAGTTTGTCAATCATTTCCGGTACACAAATGATCGTGTACCAGTCACTATTCACGGTACGACGATTTTTTATAGCAACAGTAGCCACGTGTCCAGTTTTATTAAAAAAATAAGCATTCATCCGCTTCGAGGCACTTTTCACGCGCGCCACTTTGGTTGGTTTCGGCTCATCTCGAAAGACCCATACGCTTCGTTTTGGGATCATAGCTATAAATCCACGTTTTGTCACCTGTTACTATGTCTCACACTAAATTGGAAGCCCCTTCGTTGTATCTGGCAAGCATAGCATGGCACCAAATGATGCGGTCCGTTTTTTGAGCATCAGTCAAATTGTGTGGGATCCATCATGGACACAGCTTTCTCACACCCAAATGTTTATGAGAGATTGACTGTTTTTGACTCATGGCTATGTCCAAAGATGTCCGGATCTCATGGTAGGTCTATGCCTGTCAGTTTCGATCATACGGCGCACAGCATCAATGTTTTTGTTGTTCACAGCGGTGCACAGGCGACCTTCACCCTTCACGAATTTCATCATGAAGATTGACACGACCGCGTTTGAATTCTGCAAACCAGCTATAAATAGTCTTCTTGCATGGTGCTCTTTTGCCAAAAGCAGATTGAAGCCGAACGACGCTCTGCTGAGTTCTACGATTTTAAGTGTCAAATTACACTTAAAATCGTAAAAAATCGCGCAACGAAAATTTTTCCGAGTTAAATCCATTTTATTCATATCACGCAATTTTTAAAATGACGCTACAATGTGAAAACAATTGACAATCGGATGAAACAAATTTTATTCTACGGCTAAAGAGTTTCATTTTCAAGTGTGGTACCTAATAACTTTTTAAATATTGTTTATGTAAGTGGCCAATTCCGGAAACTTTTAGTGTGACCTATGTATCACACACCTGTATACTCTGAGACCTATCAATTTGAGAGGGATTTATATGTTTAGCACCTGGTGGCGGATTGCAGTACTTACTAGCTGTATGAAAGACGCAACTAATATAGTGCCTTACAGTGTTTTAGTTATAGTGCCTTACAGTGCAGACCCAGCATCTACAAGGAAAGTGCGTCAGTTATTAATTCTACGAACAAATCTTTTACGACAAATCTTATCTTTGTTCAAAATACCACCTCTAGTCCTTCTCCATTGATAAATGGTGGTATAGTGTCCCCATGTCCCTGATTGCTCGAAGACGCCCCTCGGCAAATTGTCTGCTGTAATTGGAAACGCGCTGATCTCGATGGGATCTTAATGCACATGTCGCTGGATGCGCCGCTTGCTGGAAAATATCGAAGAGTTACTTACACAAGGCCGATCGAACAGTTTATTAACTGGAAACCTTTTAAAGCTGCGAAGAGACAGATTAGAAATTTAATAGCTAGAAAAAAAAATGCTCTATCAGAACTGAAAAGCAATATGCAACACCCAATGTAAGCACTTAATAAAATGCACATTGATGCTAGACATAGTGTGCAGTTGTGTATTTATTATATAAGATAAGAACCTATTTACTCTTAATTCAGCATAAACATTCAGCGGGGTAATGCAGTGTCTTGCGGATACATGGTATATAGATAGATAGATATACTTACTCATTATTAAAAACCAAACAAAATTTATAAGACAAAAAATACACAAAAATAAAGATACTCGTAAGTACAATAGGTGGTCCTATCGAGAAAAGCGATCTAGAATAGAATAGAATATAATAGAATAATCATTTATTTGGCACACACAAAATGACACATGAAATAATTTAAAGGAACAGTAGATACAATTGAATCCAATAAAACAAGTTCGACTCATGTGTCTGCGTACCAAAATGGCGTTCAGCTCAGCATAATGTTGGATGTTAAGCACCCAACGCTGATTTTCAGCTGAAACCAGAAGCAAAAGGTAGTGCAGCAGCTACGTAGAAAAATAAATAAATAAAGAAGTGATTAAATAAAAGGTGTGTAGAGTTTTGTTTAAATGTAAATATAAATTTTATAAACATACTTTACTAAAATAATATTACATACCTATATATATAAACATACAACTTATGAACTTTCTTACGATTTCTAAGGTTATGGTAAATTGTTATATATACAAATAAATATGGGTAACTATTTAAATATATTGATTCAGTTAAACTTATGTAAAAAGAGTTATTGGATGACTAGATCAAAGAGAGGTCGACATTGATGTTACCATGTTGTATTTGGGCTTCCATTAGAAATATTTTTAGTTTTTTTCTAAAGCTGTTGCAACTTTTGGAATTTCTAATTGGTGGTGGCATATTGTTCCAACACTTGGAAGCCGCATATTTGAAACTACCCCTGAAACTCTCCAATCGGTGATGTTGCGGTAGTGATATGCAGCAGTTGAGCTATAGATAGTTTGGAACGGTCTTAAGGCGATACAATAGTTTTTTTTATTAATTTTGTAGAGATTTGTGTATTTTTCTGTTTATGAATGTGTTTATTAATTAACTACTATGTATTATATTATTATTTATGTGTTTGTTATTTTAGTCTTTGATTTGGAAAATCTACTCACATCTTGGCATACATTATGGTATTGCTTTTGTCTTTCAGAAACATTACGGTTCTTATGTTAAACTGGCTCTTAGCCATTTTAACGAATTTAAGTCATAAACCGAAGTGATAGCTGGACCGATCTAGAAAAAAATCTCTTTACGGAAGCAAATAGTAAAATGCCATTTAAAGCAGTCTACATACAAAAGCCGCCGACCCGATGACGCAGTCCGGCGGCTTCTTGACGCCGGTTTTATTTTGACAATCATGTTAGCGACTTGCACCCGCGTATGCTACCGTTGACGTACGGCAACATATTAGCCGCATGTGTCGCTGGGTCCGCGGCTTTGGTGTATAGACTGCTTTTTTGTACACAGAAGATACATTTATACGGTAGTGTTTCTACTCTTTAAGCTACAATGTCATTAAACTCTATTATTTAATAGAGAGAAACGTTTCTATGACTACTACGGTGCGTTTGTCTAAACGTTTGAATGAATATTTTTCAAAGCGTTCCACATTAAAAACCTTGAGTAAAGGCATCCACAAATGTCCACAATAAGCTCTTATAGAACGCAGAGGAAAGTAATTTAGGACGTCAAATATACTTACTTTTAAGCCCACTCAGAGATGGTAGCACCGAACAAACCCCGCGAGATTTTTATATCTCTTTATTTATTGTCGGAAATTAAATTTTAGAGACGTGTCCCCGCTGCACTAGCTTTTCCGTTTAGTTAAATTGTAGAGTTTGCGTACCACGTAGAAATATTGTAGTTACCTATTATAATGAAAAGGTTTCCATGTTTTGATTAATTATCATTGCCCCTTGTAGGTATTGTTACCAACTCTCCAAGGCACTGTTTTTCTAATAGGTACTTTGGCAACCAGAAATAATTTAGTTTCAGTACTTTGTATGCTTCAGACAAACTGATGAAAGGAAGCCATTAAAAAGCTTTATATAAAATTTGATTTTTACGCCGGCACTTACAAAATATTTTAGGGCTAATAAATTCCTGGCAGGCATACTTGGGGAATTTGTTTAAATTAGCCATAAACTGCGCAAATGACAATTTTGAAATACATAAAAGGCAGTGGAAAATTGCTTTGGAAGAAAGGGTGCTTTTATTCACACATTTCGTTCCAAGGATACTTGGAAGTGATTTTTCGTTACAATGGCTTCTCGACTCATCGCTTTTAGTGATAAGGTTGTCCATTTTATCTACTTAATTAGCTAGATCTAGTTCTAAAAGTAAGACGGCCCCCACTAGATAAAAAGACGACCAGTTTAAGGTTGCTGGGAGCCGTTGGGTGCAGGCCGCACAGGATCGGTCGCTCTGGAAAACTGGGGAAGGGGGGGGGGGGGGGGGGCTGATATGATGATGATGATGAGTTCTAAAAATAATTCTTGAGTATTTCTATCGTCTGGGGAAGTACTATCACCATACCTCTTTCTGCCGCCAAGCAGCATAGTTATGATTCGGTTTGAAGGGTATGGTTGCTGGAGAAATTATAAATATACGAGTATTTACACCTGTATGCCTCAAGTTGATGGACGCAGGGCAGTGCATCGCAGGGCACGTTTTACCATTTTCATAATGTTATTTTTAATGTCTATTTCAATGTTTTATTTTATGTTATTACCTTCTGTTGTATTTTGTCTGTACCTACTGTACTGTTGTCCTAAATAAATGTCTTTTACGGTTACTACTTTATTTTAAGGTGACCTATGAGGCAATACTTTGTTAAAGGCGATGATTACCACTTGACATCAGGTGGGTCATATGCTTGTTACTCTCCTAGAAGTACAAAAATAATATTCCTACTCGGATAACTGAGTCTGCTGTGGCTTAAATTGGCTAATACAACATCAGAAATATCCCTGCAACTTAATAATCATCTGTGTTATCTGTTTATATAAGAAGAATATGGAAAACCTACTTCATCTAGAGGTGGCAACTTGTCGAGCGCAGTACTAAGTAGAGGCACAAGTTTTTATGTTTCTTTTCAAAAACATTGCAATACAATGCCTGTGCTTCGTAAGTTCGTTAAAAGACAGCGAGCGAAAAGGCGGGACTAGAAGAAGGCCTAATTGGGGCTCCATCGACGACTAATTGTGTCGCCCGATGTCGCCCGTTAATTGGCTTATTGCGACTTACTGCGGCTGTTGTGTCCCTGTCCTGACTTCAATAAAGGAAGATTTAGTGCCCACTGTGGTGTATTGTACCTGCAGTTTGCTTAGTTCCAGATCCGCTAGAAGTATTACCACTGTACGCAATGTTTGCCGCCGAGCAGAAATGCTCGTATTGCTGTGTTCCGGTTGGAAGGGGATAGGTGCCGGTGAAATGACTAGGATATAATATTTTTCGTCATGTCACAGGAGTATTTTTTATTCTTTAGTGTACACATATATAACTAGTGGTCGTCCCGAACTAAGATCTCGCGAGTCTCAGATTAAAACAAAAATATATAATTTGTAATCATTTATTAACAAAATAGTGGCACGAAATAAATAACCATATAACTTGACCTAAAGTTTCATTCTAGTTATAGGTAACGGGAGTTCATGTCCTTTTTTGGGGGTACAAATTGCATTTATTCTGGATTTCAGACTTTTGCTTATATTTGGGTCACTAAAGCTACACGCATACCAAATTTCATAACTGTGGGGTCACTGGTGTACCCTGTGAATTTGGTTAAAGTTCAGTTTTTGTTATGGCTAATAACTTAAAAATTACAAGGTTTAAACTAAAAATAAAAACGGGATCGAAATGTACTCACAAATACCTTTTATAATACGTGCCATTTGCTCGAATAGTCCCATTTTGTTTTTTTTTTACCCCTCTTGAACCCTAATATCTCAACAACCCCTCAACATTTTTAGCTCATTTAGTCACACCAAAATTGTGCCAACACTACCTACCTATATACCAAATTTCACGATACTCGGACAAACTTTTACTTAGAAAAACTCTCGTGACTGATTTCAATCATTATTATAAATACGGGGTTTAGCAGTGATTTTGTAGTTTAGTGTAGTTTTGTAGTGATTTTTGTATTTTAAGTATTCAGGGAGTTTGAGTGTAAGGTGAGACGTTATTCGGAGCGGATCGCACTCACCCTGATGAAGGTGCACGAATTGAACCGAAACATTGTCGGTCGAAACAATGAAAAGACGGTACGTGATAAATTCCGTATTTATAATAATGATGGCAATAGCGTTTACTTCGCAAGTTATCCTTGGAAAAACAAACATACTGTTACTACACTAGTGTCCGAGCCATAATCCACGGAAACCCATTGTCCGATCTTTCCACCAATACACATCGATTCCGTCCTCCCACAGTTCGTGGCAAGATTAATGGTACAATGGTTTCCGATCTTGGTGGAAGAACAATTTTCTTCAGACAGTACACCTTACCCATGGTCCTACCTTCCATAAAGAACTCCTCTTCTCCACATTGTAAAACTCCTTGATTTATGTCAATTCTACAATGGTGCTCTCGTAAGAAATCTAAACCCAGAATGCAGTCATCAACTATATCGGCAATGATGACATTTTGCTGGAAAGGCCTTTCACCCAGCATAACATCCACCCGCTTTTCACCCTGGACGGATATGTGTTGACCGATTGCCGTCAGGAGCTGAATTCGCTCATGGCTACTGTTGAATTTCCCAAGAAACCGATTAGCCAGTTGGGAACTGACCACTGTACGGGAAGCACCAATATCCAAAGTCATCTTACAAAGTTTTCCAATAATTTGGCCTTTGATAGTCAGACTATTCCCATCGTGAACTTGTGAGATCGTAATTCTTAGGGCTTCTTCAATACCAGCCAGCACTCGCCCCGCAGTTCTGGCGCTTACTCGTTTCCCTGCTGCTGTTAGATGGGACTTACCTGAGCACTCCCCTCTCTTTTTGGGCAACTTGACCTCAGATGTCCTCTCTCTCCACACCCAAAGCATCTAGGGCTAAACTTTGGGCGGCTGTCGTGAGTGTAAGAGTCCTTCACTTCTCTGATGCGGTGAGCTCGGGGGTCCTGACCCACGGCCTCCACCTCCAACGCATGGGCGTTTTCAAGGTATCATGATGTCCAAGCCTTACAGCAGCTCTTACTTCCAAATCACGTATTCCGTCAACGAATGGCTGGACCAAATAACCGTCAAGGGGTGCTGGAGAGGTTTGGAATGCCTTTCGAACCAGCTTTTCTATCTCGAGGGCCCACTGCTGTAAATTCTCTGAGTTACGCTGACTCTGGTCTTTTAGCTGCGCTCGAAAAACATGTTTCAGGTGTGCGTCTCCATAGCGTGACTTCAGTGCTGTTAGGCATTTTTCAAGGTATCATGATGTCCAAGCCTTACAGCAGCTCTCACTTCCAAATCACGTATTCCGTCATCGAATGCCTGGACCAAATCACCGTCTAGGGGTGCTGGAGAGGTT
The DNA here is from genome assembly GCA_918857605.2 of Philereme vetulata. Taxonomy (NCBI): domain Eukaryota; kingdom Metazoa; phylum Arthropoda; class Insecta; order Lepidoptera; family Geometridae; genus Philereme; species Philereme vetulata. The sequence goes on from OU975484.1 coordinate 4,897,138, forward strand.
TGGTATGCCTTTCGAACCAGCTTTTCTATCTCGAGGGCCCACTGCTGTAAATTCTCTGAGTTACGCTGGCTCCGGTCAGGCTGCGCTCGAAAAACATGTTCCAGGTGTGCGTCTCCATAGCGTTCGTAAATGCTAACAGCTGTTCGTAGGTGACATCCTTCCCAAGAGCCTCTAAAATCGTAAGTGCCTGGTCACGAAGGCCCAGTGTTAAAGCCGTCATGGCCTGCGCCGTCGTCCATCCGTTAGCCATGACAACGGCCTCAAACTGAATCTTGTAGGCTGACCACGAAGAACCATCAAATGTTGGTGTTTTTAAACAACGTGCTCACTATTACTTATTCTGTAACAGCCTCAGCGTAACAATACATACAACGCCGATTTACCCAAGTTGATTTAGCGATCTCGCTTCGCTCGATCAAATATAAATAACAAGTGGTTCGCCCCGAACTGAGATCTCGCGAGTCTCCGATTAAAACAAAAAAATATTATTTGTAATCTTTGACTATGAAAATAGTGCCACGTAATAATAACCAAAAAACTTGACCTACAGTTTCATTCAAATTTCAGGTAACGCGAGTTTATGTAATATGGTTAGACTTTATTGGGGTACAAATTGCAGTTATTCTGGATTTCAGACTGTTGCCTATATTTGTTTCACTTAAGCTACACACATACCAAATTACAGCACTGTGGGGTCACTGGTGGACCCTGTGAATTTGGTCAAAGTTTTTGGCTAATAAATAACTCAAAAACTATAAAGAATTACGAGTTTAAAACTAATGAATACCTTTCATTTGACATCCCATTTGACCTAATAGCCTCATTTTAATTTTGTTTTACCCCTCTTGAATCCCAATATCTCAACAACCCCCCAACATTTTTAACTCATTTAGTCACACCAAATATGTGTTATTACTACCTACCTATGTATTAAATTTCACGATTATCAGATCAACTTTTCGAAAGTTATCCTCGGACAAACAAACATACATACATACAACGCCGATTTGCCCAAGTTGATTTTGAGATCTTGCTTATACATTTAACATTATAAATACGGGATTTATCACGTAGCGTTTTATCAGTGTTTCGACCGACAATGTTTCAGTTCAATTCGTGAACCTTCATCAAGGTGAGTCCGATCCGCTCCGCACTGCGTCTCGCCTCGCACTACGCGCTGCAGCACTCTGCGCGCGAGTAGACGGTGGGGATTGCGCCTACGGTGGCTCATCCTTATGACGGGCTGCATCATCATCACTATCATCACTGCCGTTCTCTTCAGTAGTTCTCGGCACAGTCAAACACACAACATTATGTCTCTACCAGGTTCTCTCAGTCCTCTGTTGCTTGTATCATGAAGCCATAACCAGACATTGTTGGGAGCGGAGGCAGTTCCAGAAGTGAAAGGCCTACCGTGTATACTCGGTCGTGGGTGATACAAAATGATGATGTTTGATAGGCACCGCACTGGAGCTAACTTGGTTAGATAAAACGCAGAGAACTGCAACACTTTAGACAACCCGTTAAGCCTGTAAGGGACTCTTAAGCAATTTATTGATTGTTTTTTCCTAAGACTTACTACTTACTACTGAGCCGTGTGGTCCAGGCGTAATCATAGGGCCACCCCTTCTCATCCCGCGGGATCCGTGTAAGCCGGCAAATGGAAAAAGATGTTCCAGGGAATGGGCAGCAGCATTCTTCTGTGTACTAATCACCAATCACTGCGATCACCAAGCCGCCTGCCAAGCGTGGTGATTATGGCAAAACCCCCCCCCCCCCCTATGATTGACACAATAAACAAACGGCCCCCCGTCCCCGGCGGCTCCGCCATCCCTGGAAGTGGTAGCAACCAGGGCAGTGGCGGAGCAGGGGGTGCTAAGAATCCCCGGCAGCAATCCAGCTACCACCACCGACGACTGGACCTGGCAACGTACAACACACGAACGCTCAGGGCTGACGAGAAGATTGTCAAGCTGGAAGAAGAACTGAGCAAGCTACGTTGGAATATCCTAGGATTGTCAGAAGTCCGAAGACAGGGTCAGGAAACGATGATCCTTAACTCCGGTAACTTGTTCTTCTATTGGGAGGGAGATCAACTATCCCAGGATGGTGTCGCGTTTTTCGTCCGCAAGTCCCTCGTTAACAACGTGACAAAAGTCGACAGTGTATCAAACAGTGTAGCATACCTTATACTCAGAATTACCGAAAGGTATTCGTTGAAGGTATATGCGCCGACCTTGACACACCCAGACAAAAAAGTAGAAGCCATGTATGAGGAGATCTCCGAGGCCATACATACTTCCAAGACTCACTTCACTGTTGTAATGGGGACTTCAACGCAAAGCTAGGCACAAGGAAAGACGATGAGCTGAGAGTAGGGCCATTTTGATTCGGGCGGCGGAACTGAAGGGGCCAGAGACTGGCCGTTTTCATGGAGAAGGAGGGCCTCTTCATGATGAACTCCTTCTATGAAAAGCGGCCAGCCATAAAATGGACGTGGATAAGCCCCGACGGTTTCACTAGAAATCAGACAGACTTCATTATGACCAAGAGCAAGAAGCAAATATTTGATGATGTCTCCGTGATCAGCAGGGTGAAAACCGGGAGCGATCACCGCATTGTTCGAGGCACATTAAATATCGATGTTAAGCTTGAAAGGGCACGTCTGATGTAGTATGCGCTCCGTCCAAATCCTGCCTAAATCCAAAACCCAGAGAGCTTTCAGTTAGAACTGCACAATAAGCACCAAAAGCTCTCAGATGAAACCATTAAGCTAATGGAGGACCGGGATGAAATGAGATTGCAGTCTTCAGCTGATATGTCGGCCTACGGCGTGCTTAATAGACGAATCTCGAAATCTATGCAACACGATCTGCGTACCTTTAATACATCTCGTATTAAGTTCGCAATAGAAAGGAATAAAGGTTCAAAAGTGTTTGCAAAGCATTCGTCTATAGGGCAAAGCCAAATGACTAATCTGAAGACCGACAACGGCACTGTCATTTCGTCGAAACCGGAGATTCTGAGAGAGGTCGAAAAGTTCTATGGACAGATGTACACCTCAACACAAAACCCCGTTGGTCAGTTGGCTGACCAGGACACCAGGGCTAAACTAACCCGACACTACACCGAAGACATCCCGGACATCAGTCTGTATGAGATTAGGATCGCTCTGAAACAGCTTAAAAACAACAAGGCACCAGGTGAGGATGGAGTTACGACAGAACTTCTGAAAGCGGGTGGAAAACCGGTACTTCAAGTCCTCCAGAAGTTATTTAACTCCGTCGTCCTTAAAGAAACCACGCTGAAGGAAAGCGTGAGATAAGAGCGTGGTGGTGCTTTTCTTTAAAAAAGGTGATAAAACCTTATTAAAGAATCACAGGCTCGCTCTTGAGCCCCGTTTACAAGCTGTTTTCGAGAGTGATTACGAACCGTCTCACACGCAGGTTCGATGACTTCCAGCCTCCTGAACAAGCCGGTTACCGAAAAGGCTTTAGTACCATAGACCACATCCACACGCTACGCCAGATTATACAGAAGACCAAGGAGTATAATCGGCCGTTATGATTAGCGTTTGTGGACTATGAAAAAGCCTTCAATTCAATCGAGACCTGTTTTTTTTAAACTATCTTCGTTTGACCACAATCTCACCTGATGGTAAACGATGATGTGGTCTAAGATGAAGCACGAAGATCTAGAAGAAACCATACATTTACACAGTAAGGATGTGGCCGAGATAGGGCGGTAGTTTGACGAGTCGGCACGACTACCTTTTTTGGGCACAGGCTGCACATTAGCTAGCTTCCATGACCTGGGCGGTACTGCAGTCTCTTCAGCGATGCCAAATCGACTATAGGTATATCGAAGTATTGAACTGTTTGTATGGTAACGCTACTATGTCAGCCCGTCTACAGGACCAGAGTACGGAACCAATCCAATTGCAGAGAGGCGTGAGACAGGGAGACGTAATTTCTCTGAAACTGTTCACGAACGCATTGGAGGACGTTTTCAAATTCTTGGCCTGGGACAGACTTGGCATCAATATCAATGGCGAATACATCACTCACCTTCGTTTTTCCGATGATATAGTCATTATGGCCGAATCGCTCGAGGAACTCGGTACCTTGCTCAGCGACCTCAGTAGGGTCTCCCAACAGGTCTTAAAATGAACATGGATAAGACGAAAATCATGTCAAATATGCATGTTGCACCCGTACAGGTAGTTGTTGAGGGCGATACTCTCGAAGTTGTAGACGAATATGTATACCTAGGACAAACTGTCCAATTAGGTAAGTCCAACTTCGACAAAGAGGTCGCACGAAGAATCCAACTCAGCTGGGCAGCGTTTGGGAAACTTCGCGATATCTTCTCGTCCATAATTCCCCCAGAGCGTCTTCAACAGTGTGTGTTGCCAGTGATGACCTATGGCACTGAAACGTGATCCTTTACTCATGGCCTCATGACCAAGCTCAAGGTCGCTCAGAGACTGGAGAGGGCTATGCTCGGGGTTTCTTTGCGTGACAAAATCCGCAATGAGGAAATCCGCAGAAGAACTAAAGTTGCCGACATAGCTCTCAAAATTAGCAAGTCGAACTGGCAATGGGCAGGCCGGCCACATCGCTCGTAGAACCGATAACCGTTGCGGAAGAAAGGTTCTCGAGTGGATACCACGGACTAGAAGACGCAGCGTAGGCCGGCCCCCCACAAGGTGGACCGACGATCTAGTAAGAATCTCGGGGAGCCGTTGGGCGCAAACGGCTACCAACCGCTCGTTGTGGCGATCTAAGGGGGAGGCCTATGTTCGGCAGTGGACGTCTACCGGGTGATGATGATGACTTACTACTCCAGTCGCTGTCGTCCGCATGTCGTCCTTTTCACACCTACAGTGCGTATTTTACGTGTATAAGGGACAACCTGAGCCGAATGACTGGCGGACGACAGCGGCTGGCTTACATAATAAGGCTACCGAAGTATTTTACCTTCTTCGATACAGTACTGCGTCATGCGCCACTATTCAGGGTGGTCCTAAAAAAATAATAACAATCACATCAATAGGTTGTAATAAAACTTCCGTTGTCCTTTCAATCACCCCGTTTTATTCTTCACTTTCCTAGTCGTTACAATCTCTTAGCACTTATTTAAAGTTAACAGCTCAAAACCACGTGGTTAGACTTAGTAGCTCGCATACGACCAATACTCCCGAGCGCTTCTTTCAGACTGCCGTTTAAACATTCGGGCCTGCCCACCATCTTTTTTTCCGGAAGCGTTGCCAGTATGCAGAGCAACCATTTTAAGTCATGTACATTAATACTTTTACATAATTAAATTAATAAAATAGTTTCTAAAATAGTTATCATAATTTACAATAGCAATTAAATCATTATTTATTCAATGATATGATAAATTCAAATCATAAATAAATTATTCAGATCTACAAACTTATTTTAAATCAATTGACTCAACTGACTGACTTTACATAATTACTTTTAAATCAATATATTTATAGCGTCGTTCCTAAAATCATAATTTATTCATACAACTGTTATTGATAATTGTTAAAATGATTTACTAAACTAGTTAACGCTAACAAGGTGAAACTGGGTAGACAGTTATTTTCAGTATTCCTAGAATTGTTTTCAAATTAAGCTACCAAACACTGAACACAAACAGTAAACAATCACATTATTTGTAGTAGGTACTCAACACTCGTATGAAGTTGCTTGTCTGTCTGTCTATTGTAGTGTTGCTGGTAAATGAGTTTGTATTCGAGATCGATTTTACAGTTCCTCTTTATGTTTAGACTAAAGGTTGTAGAACATATGTTTAGCAACGATTGAATGGAGTCTTTAAATGTGTCTTTTGTGATAGTTAATAACTAGAGAAGTAACGTTCGTAGTGCTGATCAGCGCCCCGGCACGTATCCAGACTTTTGGTGCGGGGGGGGGGGGGGGGGGGCGGGGGGGGGGGGGGGGACACAAACATTGAAACAACCTTGTGTACTGTGTATAACTCGCTGTAATCACTGTACTATCATTTTTAATATAAGACTTTTATATAAGTATTTTTCTGTTTCCGCTGGCAGCCATTACGTCTAGTACCATATCAGGATCTGGCGCCAAAGCGGAATGAATAGACAATAGAGCGAGACCAGTAAGCCTCTCGCCCGCCATTCTACATTCTTTATTTCTTAGGAAGGATTTTATTCTCTTTAGGCATGAAAATGACCGTTCATCAGATGCCGTTGAAACCGGAAGGGTGGCCAGAATATGTATTAGCCTGTTAATGGTAGGAAAGAAAATTTTGTCACACGTGTCTAAAATTTCCATAATTTCGACTGGTTTCTTATCTGTGTTTATCCACTTGACACACCACATACTGTACTCTACTTTTATTAGTGATTCTCCAACACTTTCTGCCAAATAAATTTTCATATTTTCTAATTCATTTATCTTCCTCTCGTCCACATTTTTCGGCAGAATAATTTCTAAAGAAGAAAGCAGCCCTCTTTGATTCGCAAATCTATCATTCATGCCAGATATCAAATCGTCCAAGCACTGTATAAAAATAGTTCTTTTGAAGTGTTCTTAAGGAGTATCGCTGGGAGGGTTGCTTCGTGCAGTTTGGTGGGCAGTAAATCGAGGACGCTGAATTTCTACTTGCAAGACATCTTACGCTATTTTTCAGCATGGTATTTCTGAGAATACCAGGTTAACATCGTCACGTATCCCTTTTAGTTTTCCGATAATGTCATCGGAAAATTTCATAGCAGAGGCCAGGTCGTGTGTAGGGTTCTGCAAATATGCTGACAGTGGGAGAGTGTAACTGAAAAATCTTTCACAGGTTTTTAGAGAAATCAAGAAACTACTCTTTCCATTGCAGCTATGAGTGTAGACGCAGCTTGGGCAACAGTTCTGTTTGTGCAGGATAGTTCTCTCAATGTAAGAACCGCAGGTCGGCGTTGGATGCAGGCCGTTTCCAACCGCAGTTCCTGGAGATCAATGAGGGAGGCCTTTGTCCAGCAGTGGACGTCCTACGGCTGATATGATGATGAAGTATCTATTATTTCATTTTGAATAATAGGGCTAAAATACGTTACAATTTTAGGGGTTATAATCTTTCAGGATATTATCATAGCTTGCTCGGCATCGCAGCTGAGCCCTGAATTTTCCATCTTTACCAAATGGCTTTTCTAAAGTCAATGGTCCACTGTCTATGTCTCCACGAAGCGGCAACATTTGCTCTCCACAGAAGATGATAGTTTCGATGATAGGTTTTAGTGCTGTTTTATTTCTTTCCATTTCTTTGCGCCTTTAATCATTAAGCTGCAATGCAAAGTCTATAGCTGCTGAATCCATTACACGTAAGAAATTTACTGCGCATAACTTAGAAAACTGGTGATATTTAGCCACAGAATGTTCACGAAATCTTTCTGTTGCATCTTTCCAATTATCAAATGGTTTGCTGACAAAACTTCCAAGTGTCTGATGGGAACCTTTTCCAGCGGTGCCTGATGAAAAGACAACGCAATATTTGCAGATCACACCGTTCTTTCTCGGCGAATATGTTTACCATTCCCACGATCCCATCCATTCTCTTCGAAATATAAGTTTACTCTTTCCAAAGCTACTAGCCGGAAACGAAAATGACGCACCTGGGACAAACGGCTGTGTAATAATATTTTTTTTCTGTTCATCTGTGAGTACAAGAGGAGGATACTGTGTGTTAAATATGGCATTAGAAACCACGCCGATATCAGGAAAAGTTCCTTTTATAATCATTGTATATAAACTGCACGTTTTTGAAATTGAACACTCTCCTTCATCTCTACTCTCCATTACATTTTGTTCTGTAAATAAATTTGAC